>OW388300.1:16257265-17457265 GCA_936450465.1 Gibbula magus | reverse complement strand
ATATATATATATATATATATATATATATATATATATATATATATATATATATTCAAGATGTCATATTCTAAAATGTTGTAAAATCTGAAATATTACATATGATATTACAACATCTGACATAAGTTCAAGTGAGTCATGACGTTTTACTGGTAAAAACAATATAAATAATTGACAATGTTTGAACAATATCAACATTACAAAAGATTATGTTTGCAATTTGAAATATTACTGGACGTTTATTGTATACCCATGTATAAACGTATACACGTTTCTGTCGCCAATAAATGGATACAGTTTAATACCACACCATTTCATCAAATATTTCATTTACATGTCAAGGAATTTACAAGTATATATTGTCATCATATACTGCGACTTGGTGCAGGCTACGCGAGTATACACATACACAATCACTTCAGTTTCAAAATAGGAATCCGTTTGTAAGCGAAAAGAGCCATTGATCAAGTTATCCTGATCTACGAGAGACAGTTTCCCATTGACTTTTCTTGTTAGTGTCTTAGAGCATTATAATAAACTTGAAGTCCAATGGAACGTCAAACAGTGATGTAGATTAACAACACGAGATTTTGCCTCTATCACATAAAGCATGGTATTTTTTCACTAACAGTCAACTCCATGTTCATGAAGGAAAATTTATCAGCCATTCGTTAAAGGTTCCAGATGATGCAAGCTTCAGATTCCTCTCTATAACGTGAGGACATTGATAGAGAAACTAGATGCTTAAGGTGCTTAGAACAAGTATATGATGCATGTAGGTGTCTTTACAATTGTTTATTGCAGTATTGTATACATAATTTTCCATTGTGGCCATTTTTCTGTTTCATAAGGCGAGTGTTCTTTATCAAACATTAGCCCTTGTCATTTTTCTTAGAACATATTTATTCAAAATGTCATTCTCACGTTTTGTTACTAAAAGGCACGTTTTTTAAATAATTTAACAACAAGCAGAATTGTCACCTATTCATTGTCTCGATGTTTCAATTATTTACATCAAGTTGGCCTGTAGGGGTTATTTGTGCAAGATTCACTGATGGAATGTCAGTGCTGAAGCGCATCAGAGGACAAGGGCATTTTAAAAGGGGCAGTAGCACTTTTTTTGCAAAATTATTTTTTTCAACTTTCCCATTTCGAATGATGTCATTTATATTTACTTTAGAGGGTAAAACATCTTATGGAAACATCAAGTGGTAATAACGGTTTTGAGTATTAAAACAAAAATTGCATGGCGGCCATTTTATTGCAAACACAATTTATTATTTCGAATGACAAAAACTATTGCCATGGCTTTAAGGAACCATGAACACTCATTTTTTAACTTGATTCTCCAAAGGGTTTCAAATATAGGTGACGTTCTTTTTCAAATACATTTCATCGAATTATTTCAGCAAATAAACATGCTACTGCCCCTTTAAATCATTGGTGACCGAGGAAGTTTGTCCCGTATGCTACGATCATGAAAATAGCTGTCATTTCTTTTAATGTACATTTTGCCGCTGTTCATCTAACAACTATTAAATTAACTTATTAAACCATAACTGATCATTGCCTCCAATGTAATGGATAACATCTATAACTCCTGGTCGATAAATATTACAAGCTTATCAACAAGTCGTTGTGCAATTGTCTGAAAGAAATGAGAAGTGGGAGAAGGTAATGGCAACCTCTTATAGTTTCTAATCTCTTATGAACTAAGTACATTACATATTTTCAAGTTCCAATCTTTCGACCATGTACATTAGCCTAAAGCGGAAGTATTGGACTAGGTTTGTATAAGGTTGCGTTGACCTTCGAGAGGTTCTGTACTTTATAAGATTGTTACAGCAAATTACATTTGATTATATTATTAATTCCTCGTCGAATCGTTTATCAAGAAGGAACCTTGAGGGGTTTTCCTTGATTAGACGAAATCACATATAAGGTAAGCGTTTTCTTTTCAGAAATAGATTGGTACTTTTTGTGGTAGGTGATTGGTAGTTCATACAATCGTAAAATTGAGAAACATATTTCGAATGATCAAAGATTGTGAAGAGAGTCAAATGTTCCTGATATGTAATTTATGACCCACTCCTGTGCGGTAAATGATCCTTTGAGTGACCTCGATAAACGGCCATGACCTTAGAGGGAAGAATATCCGTCGACCGTCTTGATCGTCATTTGAATATATATATGTTACCTTTGTGGTTTTCATTTTCACTTAAGAATAAATTGCAGTTTTTTGTAACCTGTCCTTTAGCGTTCTGACAAGAACAAGACCGCACACTTCAATTATGATTCATTGTTATGTCTGACATGGATGTTTTCCTTAAGGAAAAAAATCAGTTTTGATTAAAACAATGTAGTTAAAAGGTAACCTGATATAAATCTATCAAATTTGTAAACATGTATTTTCAATGGTACTTATTAAAAAGCATGATTTATGGAATTTCAGTATTTTGATTTGCATGTTTTTGTTATCGAAGAACCATTGTTCTATCAATCATTACATCAAAGTGTAAAATATGACCCCTGCTCTGACTTCTAAAAACAAAACAAAAAAATATGTAAGGACAACATATCATGTTGGTCAGTATCATTTTAGTTTTCCCCAATAAATAATTGATCATCTCTGAGCTTTAGATTTGAATGATATACACATTTGCAGGGCAGTACATGCAGCACAACTTTGACATTATACAACAAATTGCATCACTAAATGGAGAATGGTGCAGAAAGTTGGAAGCACTGCGGTGATGTAACTTTGTTGTCTATTGATGTGAAAAAAGATCTAATTATTTACATTGGGACATTTACAATACTTTTCAATCTGAAATAGTCTCATTTAGTAAGTTTATGTTTATCCTTCTCTAGTGGGAATTTCAAGGTAACTGTCCAAACACATTTGATGTCCCTATTCACAAGAAGTACTCAATTCACCAGACCATGTTTTATTTGATCAATAACGTTCACAAAGTCACGTTGGCTTTTCAAGAGATCCAAGTTTAGGTGTTTGTGAGTGTCTGGCCTTTTAGATAACAAGCTAGGGCAATTATAACCCTTTGGATAACACGTGCTGTAATTTGCAATATCCGAAGAGTATTTATAGCATGTGTTCCATTTAACCTTTTGACATGTTAGCATATGTATGTCAATACTCACCAACCACTTTCAAATGAGCTGATGAAACACTCGTTACAGTCAGACTCAGAGTAATTTTAAATGTTATTTGAACGAATTTAGTTAATATTGGAATGAATCACTGACTTGTAGAAAGGAGTTCTTTAAAGTAGTGTGTCCTGCTTAATTGGTAGCACACATTATTCATATTATTATTTATGTAAATATGTCTTTGATTTTGCTTGAGGTAGAACAGTCAACATCTTTACAGTTAACATTATCCCAATTTATAGAGATAAACTCAAAATAAATACGAAACCTTAAATTCAACTGACTCTTGATAGCTTGAAATGAATTGTATAGACGAAAGTAATAAATCAAAATATATGAATGTCCATTTCCCAAATAGAAACTTGATTGTTTTTATTATGACCAATTACAATATTGTTATACTTCTTGAAATCAGTCGATGCTTGTTTCTAATGTAGATATCATAAAATTAGAATACTTGTTTTATGTTTTGTGTGGCACAACATGTTTCCATTTTTAAACATTATTTATTATAGAACAAAAATCGTAGATTTAACGCTTAAATATTAATGATTGAAGTTGAACAAAACATGAATTTGATGACATTACTTATTCGTCATGTCTCATGTTTTTGTTGAGACTGCATATCCCTATCGGACATGGAGGCGAAGAACACAGTAACTGTGAATTGAGACGTTTATAACGAGTTCTGGATGAAAACCATATTTTTTTACCATTTCCACATTTAAATTATAATTCCTATTATACATAAGCATATAAGATAAATATGAGACATTTACCCTGCTGTAATCAATACATGTGTTCATATATCATCTCTGAGTAATGAGGTAAAAGTTTAAAACCATGTTTTCCCAGTAGTTTCTTGTCATTAATTCATTGATTGTCCCAAGGGAATTCGGCGAAACTGGGAATCAAAGCAGATGCACTTCCATTCCGTCAAGGAATAAAACTTTGTGTCTGCAGAAGTTCCGGTGTTCCTTTAAAATACACTATATATCCCTTTTGTCGTACCAACGATGTACCATTGCTTTCTCAAGTCCTCATTATTCAGTATGTAGAATTGGGTGTATTCAGGAATCTGACCACATCACCCAATCCTTAAGGACCACGTTGGCAAGCTGTATTTGCACTGACTTCTGTGCATTGACTTCCAGTGTTATTCTCATACTGCTCCATACTACCTATGTGACCTTCTTTTGCCCCGATCCATCCAGATTCTTACACTCAGAATCTCGAGTATGAATCCAGTTTGGAATGTAGATAAAAATATCCCCGTTGACAGATGTATCCTCACCCATAATATTCACCAAGCTAGGAAATAAATAGTCTGTTTTTCCTTCAACTATAAGAAAACAATAGTGTCTCTGAAATCTTATAAGTAAGCCCAATTACATTGACATCAATAAACTGATATTAGGTATTTTTGATAATATTTGATTTAACTTTCACACGTGCCCAACAATTATATGTATTGATTGTATTTCAAATAATTTCACACAATATATATATATATATATATATATATATATATATATATATATATATATATATATATATATATATATATATATTCATACCAATTCGCAACATATATGATACATACTAGTTTTCAAATTAAATCTAGCAACGGCCTTATATATGTGCAGAAACCAAAATAACGCATCCCATTTACAAGCACAACTTTCCAACACAAGTTCCAAATATTTCTCTAGAGGCAGAATAGATGTTAGAATATTAAAATTAATTATCTATCATATTGTTTGGTCACACTTACAAAGGTGTGTTTTCACAGAATTGGGTGAAGTTGAACAAGTTTAGAGTGATAAACTTAGTTGAACAGCGTGTATACCGAATTTGCACTCTCTGATGCTGTTTCAACAAAAACATTGAACTAAACAAACTAGTTGATAAATAATACTTATCGAACATAATGTGTTCATATTAATGTATCATGGAAATGTTTACCTGTCAATTTCATTAATGAACATTGTAACATAGCTTTGAAGTACAATGTATGTTTGAGCCCCTGTGGTGATTGATAATGAAATCTCAGAAGTTGGCCAGGGTTTAAGGGGCAGTAGTACGTTTTTTTGCAATTTTTTTTTTTTTAATTTCCCATTTATAATGATAGTTTATGTCATTTGATTTACTTTAGAGGGTAAAACATCTTATTACACAAACCAATTATCCGTAGTGGTAATAACGATGTTGCCTATAAATAATAATTGCATGGCGACCATTTTATTGTGAACACATTTTATTATTTCAAATGACAAAGCCGATTCCCATTGCCTTATCGAATCATGTACACTCGTTTTGTACTTGGTTTTCCGAAGAGAGAAAGGTGTTTTACTATTAGTGACATTATTTTTCAAATATATTTCGTCAACTTATTTGAGCGAAAAAAACGTGCTACTGCCCCTTTAATAACTGCGGAATGATGGTATATTTACTGTCTGCTTGATTTTATTGCTTACTATAAGATCACACTACCTTGACGTTGATCTTGATTTAGATAATGACTGGTTAGCTAATCAGTATATGATTTACTTTTCACCTGGACTAATTTGTACTGTTGCTTCTGACACGCCCTGCACCTAAAATCATCTTAACTTTACTCAAAATAAATATCTTCTAACATGTCAGATTTTTTCTTAACTGACATATTTTGAAAACAACATTCCCAAATACTTCTTAACATCAAATTTAGTAAATAAGTGGCAACGATACTGATGAAGCTATTTAGAAGTATTCCACAAGGAATATGATATCAGATCTCAGTCAATGAGGACTATACACATCATGTTCTCCATCTGTGGTACAGAGTGACTCTGACAATGACGCCAGATGGCAATACAAATTACAAGAGTCGTTCTTTTTTATTTTCTTGAGGAAATGAGATTATTTGTTATGAGCAACTGAGACATACACAGTTTAACATGCATATGTCTTCTCTTTTGCACTTTATGAATGATTCCATACTCTAAAAGGTTAAAATCATATATTGTTCATATATAATATAAGTTATACAATATCACTTATCAGTATGGATAGTTGCTTCTGCTAAATATGTTGTCCGTTAAATCCGTTAAATCCCGTATTAGCAAAGGCCAGTCCTTGCCCTTTGATAGGTTGTGCTAACATTTCTGACAATTTTAAATGCGTGATAATAGTTTTTTTTTTTTTATAAATTGTCAAGTAATTGTAAAAAGTGATTAAATCTGTTTCAATGACAATAACTGAAGTCTAAATGACGTATCTGTCATATTGCCTTCGGGTAACATTTGATATTTGTTAATGAATGATATATACACGCCATTGCTCTCAAAATAACATGTTTTAAAGTATAATTAACGTTGTGAAACGAACATTTCTACAAGACGAGATACAATACGTGGTTTGCATGTATCATTGTTCGCAAAATGAAAGCAGATTAATCTTTGACTTGATGTTTCACTGACGATGATCAAAGGAAAGAAAATGTCAAATGTTTGCTTGATACACAGCGTACGAGCCATATTCTTCTCATATTGATCCTGAAAGTTAATTATTAGCATATGAATAGTCAAAGATTGTTTAAAGTGTTCTTCAAAAATGTCAAAGACGTTCAACTAATATCAGGGTTTGTATAAATTGCATCACATACATTGTGTATGTAGAAGTCAAAATGTCATCTTCATATTGTGTTCTCAAATGCTAACAAACATGTCAGAAATGATAAGTGTTTGACATATTAACTCAACCTTTTGTTTTGTTAGAGCATTTGTACTGACTGGCCAATTCCAAAGGCTAGCTGACGCGACCTCTTACTGAATCTCGCTAGACTCAATATATGAGTAGTGAGTGTTATCGAGGTAAGGTTTACTAAGACTGCACAAGATCTAATCATGAAGTTGGTCATGCGCTTCAAAATGTTGTTTATTGTGTGTCCTTCTTGCATTCACCCCTTCAATATGTAGTTTAGTACAGAAACCTTAACATAATCCACATCATAACCTTACTTGTGTTAATAGTCTGTGGTTCATGAGTTTACCAAACTGTGGAATTACTAAATCGTTTAACACGTGGTTGATCTTTTTTAAAAATATACTGAATGCACTCAAAAACTGTGAATTCAGCACTTTTATAGATATTACAGTTGTGTAAGCAACACAGCACATTATTGAGTTTTTAACAAGATTGGACCATGAAATATCTAAAACCATTCAGGGACTAAAAAACAGGGGAAACAAATAACGCACGTACTGTACTTTCAAAAACACGTATGATACTGAAACCTATGTACACGTTTAATCAACAGAAGTCAGTGAAGCGCCCTGTCAAGGTTCAGATGTGGAGTAGCCCCCTTGAGATTGGACAGTACACAAACACGCCTTTAGAAGAAGGACATGCCGCTGTTGATGACTGAATGCACTCAAAAACTTTAACATAGCTCTGTACAATTGTACAAACAGAGCAGATAACTTATAAAAGACTCATTTAAACAAAACCTTTGAAATTATTGTCTACAACATGTATTGCTTCAACGTTAGCATAATGGTAATAACATATGGCGGCAGGGCATGTCTACTGTACATTTGAAGCGATATAATAATCTGCGATCCAAATCAAAATGTGTTCAAACCAAACCAATCAGTGTGTGCATCATTTCAATTACATGTACATGTAGGTACTATAAGGAGGTGTATCAAGTTTTGTTATGAAAATATAAAGATCTCTCAGAAATGTTGGCAATTGCAAAACAAGCCTCCCTAATCAATAACCAGAGTGCTGACACGAATTGATATGATTCATTTCAGCAACGCAAATCTCATCCTCGAATTATTAATATAAGATTCCTACGGCAATAAAACACAGGCGGTCAATGGGACTGACAGCGTGCTTTATGAGACAATCAAACATGCTCGTACTTTTAGATGACAGTTAGACCGTCGCTTAGCAAATGACGTCATATTTTGCGTCATTTTGATTGTCCAATGCTAGAGAATGTGTTCTACGACGGGAAGCATTACTATTTTCAAAATAGAGTTTATGCAAACAACATTATATCTCCGCGGTTTTTATAGAAAAGCAAGTAATTATTTAAGGGCATCTCATATAAGAAATAGAAAACTCGTTGTTGTTCTTTATCGTAGACTAGAACATAGCAGAGAGCATAAAACACGAAGGACTGCGCCCTTCGTGTTTTATGCTCCCTGCTATGTTTTATACAACGATAAAGAACAACAACGAGTCTTCTATTTCTTAAATAGTTGTTGACGAAGTCATCCCACCAGCACAATTTATCTATACTTGATACTGTCATCTACAACTACCGATCGGGTCGGGTAAGGGCTATTTTACCTCCTTACGTAAAGATAAACTGCATTAACTTAACTTGACATGTATTATAAATTACAAATTCGATCATATAAAACATTCACAAACAAAAAAACGTGCGACAGTGCCTTTCTATAACTGATTCCTACTGATTGGGAGGTATTCATTACGAATGGTTATTGATATTAGCCATGTATTACAATAATTCTCAAATGTCAACTTATGATTGTGTCAATCCTATAACACAAGAAATATGCTCACCATAATGAATCCCTTGAGTCTTATAAGGCAACAATAACAATAAATAATGAGCTATTACCCATTGGTTTATCACGGTAAAACGTTTCCACATCTCCTATTTCCGTTTTTGTCAAGTATGAATATGAACATGATACAAAAATCTATGCAGATTGACTTGAACATTAACAAATCAAACCTCGTTGCTCATTTTTTTAGTTGGTACGGAAACAAGTTTGTTCAAAGTAACAATAAACGCTCCAAAAAAGTTAAGACCACTTAACAAAATATTGGACTTCCTATTGAAAGTATCGGTAGTATGAGCATCAACTTCCAAAAAAAGCAAATGTCTCAACTCACATACTTTACTGCCCTCTGGACGCAGACTGCGTATGTTGACGCGTAGAACAAAGAGGTTTCGTCAATCATTTGTTCTGAATAGTATATATGCCTTTAATGAAAACAATTTGGAATGATTTTTATGATCATTTTACAGTGTATATCATCTTTATATAGTTGTATAGAGCTTGTTTATGTTTTTCTACTGGAGAACTGTATTAGATGTAATGTAAATTTCCCTCGGGATAATAAAGACTTATCTTATCTTATCTAATCTCTTCTGGTAATAAGAAAGAGAACACGAATTGTTTCGTTTAAACACCATTTCACGGTATATACAACCTTCCTTAAAGTGCAATTAGATGTAGATTGGTGACCACATCAGCAGTTCTAAATACAGATTCGTGTACTGTAGGGCATTAATACACTGTCTCCCTTTTAAGGAGAGGTGGTACGATGGAATCAAATATTTTAGAATTCGTTAATTTTTTTTCAAAATAGCAAGTTTGATATGTCTTTTATCCAAAAATGTAAGAACATTTGGAGGTCACCAAACGATTTAAAAAGTTATCAGCATTAATATTAATACACCCGTCGGCAAATGACGTCATTTTTGACTGATTTGGTGTTTTTAAATTAAGCGCCCCCTTTCAACGAATAAATTTCGAATCCTTTTAAATACATTTCAATCACATTCGGGGATGTACAGCAAATCTATATTTTGAAAATTAATGACGCTGGAAAGAGAAACAAATCAAATTGAGCACATTAAAATATTAAAAACAGCATTTGTATCATCATGTTTCGCATATTCAACAGGATGTGTCACTAACACACATATTTTAGATATTGCTGAAACTTTAATATTATGTGTGCAGTTAACTGAACAAACGAATTCAGAAATAATAAAAGAGGGTCACCAAACGTTTTCATCGCTTTAACGTCATTTTTTAAATTACCTACATAAACGTAAAAACCTGACGTCACGGCAGTTTGATGATTTCAAGTGTAACTTTGACGGCCTACCGTGTAATCATTATTGATCATATTATCAATCTAAGAGTGCACGGTGAAAGAATAACTATCAGGTGATTATACCAGGTTATATATATCCGTCAATAACTTGAAATACGCATGTAATTCGAATAACACACGTAGTAACATATTTACCGCGAATATAGGTGACGATATCGTTATGCAGCATGAAGTAAATCTACCGTTATAAAGGCGTTATGGTAAATTTAAGCGCTCCCCGTTAGTGTACAGATAAGCCTATGCCCAAAACAATATAATCCATATGTTTTGAGACTTATTCACTCCAACACATTGTTGTCGCAAAATGTTGCCGTAAGCGAGTTCGATATCTGGGTCCCATCTCTCCTTAATGTCCACAAGATGCTCATAACTGTCCTAATTATGTTAATTATGTAACTGGATGTATTCAGATGAAATAATTGCTCCAGAATGAAGCACCAAACACAACAGCATATCTCAAACAATATTACCATTATGAATCCTATTATTATGAACATCGTACACAGTACGAACATCCTAACCTTTTTTTCCTCTACTTAAGACACTACTGAAACGCTAGGAATGACATTTGAAGACGAATATGAGACCTACGAATAAGGACCAATGAGGATTCCAATGTTTCAATTGACATTCCTTACCACGTTTCATTTGTAAATTTTATTTTTTTCAAATTTACCATTTATAATGATAATTTATGTCACTTATATTTATTCCAGAGGGTAAAACATCTTACTGCACAAAACAATTATCTGAAGTGGTTATAACGTTGTTGCGTTTAAAGCAAAACTTGCACTCGGCCATTTTAATGTGGACACATTTTATTATTTTGTATTACACACATTATTCCCATGTCTTTACCGAACAATGAACACTCATTTTTAACTTGATTTTCCGAAGAGAGATGGGTGATTTACTGTTTGTGGCATTATCTTTCAAATACATTTGTTCAACTTATTCGATCGAATAAATGTGCTACTGCCCCTTTAAGCATAACAGAGGCAGAATCGATAATAATTAGTTTTGACTAACAAACGATAGTAAAACTATTGGTCATCACGTCTTCAGAAATCTTCAATCTGTATTCAGCTATATTTTGAAGGCAGGTATACATACTGTCAAAGGTTTAACAATTAATCAATTCCTTGTGCATATGATTAATATTCTTCATGTAGTTAATTTATAGTGTTATCACTATAATTGCCTCAAAAGAATAGCAAGCGCATACATAATCATGGTTTAATAAACATTTTGGAAAGTGTTTTACAGCTGACATAAACATCTCATGTTCACATACTATTATTGTAATACACCTTAGTTCTGAATTTCTGGCGTCAGTCTTACGTTCTGAACTTTTCTTTGCATGACTTTATCGTCAATGCAACTACTTTGCCTTATTTCATGAAAACTTATATTTTCTGTGCAAAAATGCGTTTTCGTTGTAGGGGTGTCAACCAATTAAACCATGTGTTTAGTAGAAACAAGATAAGAATATAACCACGTCTCTTCTTATATAACAAATATCAACATATTGATAAAAAAAAGTTCCATACATCCGATTTGGCGAGAATATTTAACTTTTTAACGAGACACATGCAAACATATATCCAATACATCCTCTGAAGATTGCATTCAATCAGTCCCAATAGCAGGTGTTTATCAAGTCATTGGGAATGCTAGGACATACCATAAGGTGATATTTAATATGACAGACAGACAGACAGACATATGTTTATTATAGTCTCACCTCAATCACTTACATAAAATACAAATATTAACTCATACAGATAGTAAAATTATGAGCCATCCTGTAGAGGGTAATGAGAGACTTTACATATGGTTAAACTACAAAAGACAAGTTCATATATCTTAAAATGTATATAATAATGGCCTACAGTACATATTAATATACATTTTGTAAATATATCAATAAAATAATCTAATATAACTAAGAATACATGTAAATATGTTTTTGTAAATATATAGTGAGTAAAAGAGACAAAACGATACACTGAAAGAATAAGGAGAATGTATACAGATTAAACATGATATATAATTTTGCAGGTCTTGGCCACTGTATAAACCACATCAGGTGAAGAGAGTATGTAACCTACTTTCTAACTATCACTGAGTATTAAAAAGTTAGGACATGTTAAAATACATATACTGTATAGGAGATTCCTTTGTTCTTGAATATGCTTCAAATCATTACAAGGGTGCGGGATAGCGAGTACGGCTTCGGATCAGGAGGTCCGGGGTTCGAATCCTGCCAGGGGCACGGCAACTTTGTCTTTTGTATAGAACTGTTCTACACGCAGTAAGGTTTGGGTGCAATGCTACACTGAATTTCAGCGTAGTACCACCCATGGTTCGCTAGTTCCAGCCAATGCTCGCAGGTTTCACCGCAATGCATAGCCACATAACGTTGTGGGCTTTCTCCCTGTCATAATACTAGCAGCCATGATATAAGTGAAATAGCCTTGAAAGCGGCGTTAAACCACAACTCGCCTCACCTCACCTCAAATGATTACAGTTTTTAATCATTCACATCAGCAAAGGAAAGGACACGCTAATGGAAAAGTGTCATGCATTACCATGTTTATTATTATCATTATTATTACGATTATTTTGAATTCATTCATATACAGGTACATTCAGATCATATTCAGATCTTGATGTCAGTAGTTTGTTTCCGTCTGAAGCCCTAACGGTAATATATATTAAACTTGACTTAACTTTTACAAGTGTGAATTGGTTAAACAAATTGACAGTATATCTTCCACAAGCTTTGGCCCATTGCCTATTCGATTAAAAGAAAACATACACGTAGTAAACTACTCTTAAACTGTCTGCACTGCAACATTCATTAACGTCATGTCACACTTTCAATGTATGTTTTGAAATTATATTCAGGCTTTTTCCACCAAGCAGGAAATGACGGCATTGCTCATTAGAAACTGATTAACTTTTCACCTGGTACCAATCTGTACAACAACTTAAGAGTATTATTAATATAGACAGATTGCAAGTCTGCAGTGACAGTTCTTCCCACAAGACAAAACCTGGTGGAATCTGCTTGCTGGCGGCACGGGAAGGATTTGGCAAGGTGGAATCGACCACTTTTTGTCCTGTGTCCTTGTTGCTGTCCTCGGTAATTACATTGTATGTTCAATGTAAAAAACAAAGGCAGCATGTACGTTAGTTCTGACAAATCGAGAGACTGTAGTGGTACTTTCCCGTGAGTTTTACACCCATTCATTTTTTTCCCTTACTTTGTTAAAAAGAGTTAAGTTTTAAATCTAACTTCAATTGATTTAGTTGTGAAAGCCTGATGATGACGTATTACTCTCCTTGAAATACATACATGTAGTGACTCGCTGCTTTTTTTTGCTCATAAAAATAAGTAAGATCTCTGGTCGCTGGTCAGAACATAGCAACGGTTAATGATATGTCTTTCCCTAGTTTTGACCAACGGGAATGCAATAAATTTGTTTGTGATAACATCTTATTATGTCTTTTTATTAAATTTTAAAATTTGGTTTCATTTCTCTTAGCATTGAAGCCGTCAAGCATTTGAATTTAAAGATCTTGTTATTTATAATGTTAATTTGAAACAATATGTTGTCTTTACTGAAGAATGTTTTCAGTTTTCTTTTCACTTGTTATGTAATTTCAAAGTGAATAAAACGCTGGTTGCTTATTGTATGTACTGAGCAAAAAATGTTATGGACCATTTGATCTTCCCAATATTTTTAAAATCTGTGAAATGAAAACACGATGATGAATGATATTCCGATGAACACCATTGAAATAAAACAAAATGAACCTAAAATTAGCATTCTAATGAGTTGTTTTTATGAGAAATGTACAGACGTTTTTTGTTCTTACATGTACGTTGCTTTGCAATCTCAATTTTTTAATCATCTATTACCAGATCGAAATCAGTTTCATTGGCGTGTATACCAATTTCGTGCAATGAGTACAGCTTAAATATATTTACTAATGGGCCGGGTATTTGGGTTGTGTACACGGTAGCAGAGTAGCGAGAAGATTACGTGCAGTCCGTGCAGTAGTCACGTGAGAAAGGTTATATAAGGTGTGAAGTGCACGTGGGAAAGCACTTGAGGTTCACGACCGACGGGGTAAGGACTGCTGCGGGCCTTCGTTTACTCATCATGAACAACGCATCTGAAGTGAACGAGGTGGAGAGCGCTGAGGAAACTCAACAATCTACTTCTACGAAGCGTAAGAAAACGCCTTCACCTCAAAGGAACACGAAAGGTGACGAATTTGCCTCTTTTCAAATATTTAGGGATTATATGGATGCAAAACTTGCTAAGCTAAAAGAAAGACTTTGTCAAGGAGTCAGAACAACTCACTAGCTCAGTGGTGAAAAAATTTAGGCGGGAAAATGCCACAGATTTTAAATATAAGGGAAATTCTATTCAATATAAATTCAACAATGATATTCTCGGTGTTTTTGAGGATATGAAAAAGGCTCTTTATGAGAACGACATAACTGCTGTTTTTGAAAAAATTGAATGCGTTTCTGTTGCTTTGAAAAAGAGGAATAAGCTTATCCGCCTGGCGGATAAATCCCCTGCAGGCTGGGATGTTGTGCAGGAACTTGAGGGTAATGGGGTGGCGTCTAACTCCGAGGAAGAGAGACGTTTCGAGAGGGCGGAGGCGAGAGCACTCAGGAAACGGAACAGGGTCCGCAGCATTCCGAGGTCTACTTCACAGCCTCCCGCTCACACCTGAGATCGGGAGGGGCGACAGAGGCTGCCAACGCCGGGGTGCCGGATAGACTGTTTAAACGTCATGGCAGGTGGCGTTCTGAAACTGCTAAAGACGGCTACGTCAAGGATAGTTTACTGCTGAGGTTGAGTGTTTCTAAGAAACTTGGGTTGTAGGTCTACGAGTTCATTGTTGTTCATTGTAATAAAGTACTTGTGCTAATTCGTTGCCCGTTCTTTCGGTTTGAGGCTGCCGTGAACACACCCAAATACAGATTTGTGTTGTTTGTAAATGTTTTAAGTTCGGTTGAGTTTACGAATTAGAACATAAATATATTTACTAATGGGCCGGGTATTTGGGTTGTGTACACGGTAGCAGAGTAGCGAGAAGATTACGTGCAGTCCGTGCAGTAGTCACGTGAGAAAGGTTATATAAGGTGTGAAGTGCACGTGGGAAAGCACTTGAGGTTCACGACCGACGGGGTAAGGACTGCCCACCCCCCCACCCAAAGTTTTATGGTAAGTGTTGTGTTATTGAGTGGCCGCTGGGCCGTGAGCTGGGGGCCGCTGGGCCGTGAGCTGGGGGCCGCTGGGCCGTGAGCTGGGTGCCACTGGGCCGTGAGCTGGGGCCGCTGGGCCGTGAGCTGGGGACCGCTGGGCCGTGAGCTGGGGGCCGCTGGGCCGTGAGCTGGGGGCTGCTGGGCCTTGAGCTGGGGACCACTGGGCCGAAGGATGTGCTGAGAGCTGCTATGTTTGGTTTTGTTCGCACGCTGGTAAGGTCTTTAAGTTTGTATTATTCATCCGAAATTTGTCAACGACAAGGTTTATCGTATTTTGAAGTATTTTTATAGTTTTTTCAGTAATCAAGCTGATGTTCTAGCGGCAAGCATTGTTTCCGGTATCGAGACGCGAAGAGGACTTCTGGTCGTCACTGGTCAGTGCTCGTAGCAGTCCACTTCCTGACCAGCAAGGATTCGGAGATATTCTTCAAGATATCGCGTGTTGTTGTATTGTTTTCAATCGGTGTCATGTAATAAACCCCGCTTCGGGCTGCCGTGAACACACCCAAATACAGATTTGTGTTGTTTGTAAATGTTTTATGTTCGGTTGAGTTTACGAATTAGAACATAAGAACGTCCATAAACCTAAGGGAAGGTTCAGAAACAGTTAATATGGATTCTGATGCTATTCATCAACAAGGATATACAAATTGATTTCGTTAACACACCACAACGCCACAAATAATATATTCGATATCATCGATAGTGAGAATCGAAGATTTAGTTATATATCTGGACTATAGGCAAAGTATTGGTGGCATCCCTCATGTTCAAAAGAAATGTCTTCTGTGCCTCCAGTTGGCCAAAGTAAATGCAAAGCTGTTTTTTCTTATAACCTGCCACACAGTATATCAAATGTAAGTATTTTGTCAGCATCAGATTTCATCTAAATGGTTTTATTTTTCAATGCAGGCTGTTTGTATATACATATTGCTCCGAATGCTAATTTGTAGAGCCCCAATAGCAATGATCCATATGTGAGAGATATATCCATACTTTTCCGAGTGTATCGAATGATACCCTACATTGTTCCCCGTGGGGCCCTTACGAGGCGGAGCCGAGTAAGGCTCCAACGGGGAAAAGTGTAGGGTATCATTTGATACACGAGGAAGTTTGTATTATTCATCCGAAATTTGTCAACGACAAGGTTTATCGTATTTTGAAGTATTTTTATAGTTTTTTCAGTAATCAAGCTGATGTTCTAGCGGCAAGCATTGTTTCCGGTATCGAGACGCGAAGAGGAGTGTTTGGAGTGAGTGATTTAAACTTCAACATGATGGCTGTACATGTACAATTCTGATGGCGTTGTTTATGTGTTGCAGGTGTGTTTGAGCATGTATATAGAAGTGAGATACTGACACTACCCCCGCCTATGAGGGAGCTTGCCTACAGTCTTCCAGAACATTTGTCATTCTCGAGGGCAAATTCAACAACTAAAAAATATGATTATGGTTTTAAAGCTTGGAAGAAATGGGCCATGGCTCATGGTATGTCGACGGATATGCCTTTATCACCTTTGAACTGTTCATTATATCTGCTAGCATTATGTCAGCAAAGTGAGACCTTCTCTCCTGTTCAAACAGCTTATTATAGCTTGAGGCATGCGCATGTGTTAGTTGGTTTAGAAAGCCCAACAGAAAGCACGCTTGTTAGAAATGTGCTCGAGGCCTCTAGAAGAAAATTGGCCAAACCAGTTGTAAAGAAAGAGCCTATTACTGTTCAGTTGCTGACTAAGATAGTGCCAGACAACGTTGATGAATGTTCACTGTATGACATGAGAATTGTTTCTATGTGCCTTTTAGCTTATGCTGGTTTCATGAGATCGTCTGAGTTGTTAGCTATAACACCGAATGACGTTGTGTTTTGTCAAGCCTATGTAGCTGTGTTTATTCAGAAGTCCAAAACGGATGTATATAGAGATGGGGCCTGGCTTATAATAGGCCGTACGGGTACACATATGTGTCCTGTAGTGTGATTGGAGAGATATTTGAATCTCACTAATGTCAAAGATGATGAATTAATATTCAGAAATATGAATAAGAGTAAGAATGGGTATATTCTGAGAGCTTGTAATAAGCCATTGTCATATTCTCGTTTGAGAGAGCTGTTCATTGAGGTGTTCAGTCCACATGTGAGTGATATATCAAAGTATGGTCTGCACAGTTTGAGAGCAGGCGGGGCTACTGCAGCCGCTAATAATGGCATTCAAGACAGAATGTTCAAGCGCCATGGCAGGTGGAGAAGCGAGAACGCCAAAGATGGCTATGTCAAAGATGACATTGAAAAGCGTTTAGAAGTTTCGCTTGCGCTCGGATAATAAACCTCCCGTTCTTTTTGTCTCAGTTGGTGCACCGTACAGCATGCCATTTTATTGAAGTGTTTGTTGTATGTGTATAAGGAGTAGGAGAAATATAATTTCTTTCGTTTGAGGTACGAATTAGAATGAAATTTCTTTCTCCTAGCGTCGGAAGATACAACAAAGGGAAGTAATGCTATGTATAGATGGCGCTCTATCGGGTAGATAAGGGTGGGAGATTTGAAACTATGTCATTCTCAGCTGCGGTGCACCAGCGGTCACTTTTAATTTTTGTATTTCATCATATGCTAATTATGATGTGTGTATATATGCATTGTCAATGCGTGTCAATGTTGAATGTTATCATTCTCACTTTTGTTGTAGACGGATGACTGGCACCGTTGGGTGGGACGGACATGTCCAGGCTGGCGAGCCGTTAGAATACGTGAGTCATCGGGGGAGATGTGCTACATGGATGTAGCAGTGATAGCTTCTGTGCTGATGCAGTGTGTGAGACTGCAACGTGGAAATATATTGTATATATGTTTGAAGTAATAAACTGTGGTCACAGTTGGTGCACCGTACAGCATGCCATTTTATTGAAGTGCTTGTTGTATGTGTATAAGGAGTAGGAGAAATTAGAAAAGTGTAGGTATATCAGAAAAATGTAGGTATATCAGCAAAAGTATAGGTATATCAGAAAAAGTGTAGGTGTATCGGCTAATACACCTACACTTCTAACAAAAGAAACCATAGCAACGAGACCGGAAGTGGGGTATAAATGAGAGTATCCCTCGTATATCATGCAAATAAGAACATCCTTTTCTTCCTATGAACGATTGATGTAATTAAGCCGGAATAAACTAATTACTACTTCTTCTACTTCTGGGTGTCAGTTTCATGAGAATGAGAATGACATGAGCTATGAACAATACTGCTTAGCATCAGATCACCCGCTCGAGCTTGATGTGCGTTATGTGCTATCAGTTCATTATACCAGGGTTGTTGAGATGAGTCAGGAAGTGACTGGTAAGCTCATCACCAAGTAATTAACTTTTCACACGGACTAATTTGTTCTGCTACTTCAGACACACCTTGCCAATTTGCAGTGAAAACATCACAAGGCACAATAAATGCACCATATTTTGTCAAAATATCAGCTCTCCCAAAGAAGTAAAATACTAATCCCACACGCATATGGATATCAATTTACATGTAGGGCTAGCAATGTAGGTCAGCACTATTGTGGGTGTGTCGTCTCTTCAACAGGGAATATGCATTTAATTTGATTTACGAAATCAATTCATATTCGAAGAATCAGTGACAAATATAAAAGATCACTACTGATGTCATAACATTTTCATAAAAACTCATACAAGACAACACATTTTACCTTAGGTCATTTGTCATTTGATTCCACACAGATTAACTCAGTAAATTGTCCTATATGTTGATTACTTTCACGACAAAACATCTAGGTGTTCAGAAAAAAACATATCTTAATTAATTCCTTCATACTCCCCAAAGAGTTGGAGGTTGATAACATCAAACCAGACAAGATTATGCAGAGGATATTCAAGTCTTCAGTGGTTCCGATGTTATTTCCGTAACAGTGATGTAAATCAAGCCCGTCAGTAGTAACTTCCATTCACGCAGGTCTCATGTTATCAGCCATAATTTTTCTGCTTCAAATCAGTGAACTGGAGACAGAGACCGCTGTCCTTATAAATATCTCCATTGTATCAGTAACATCATTAACCTTTCATGTGCATTATGAAATGAAATCAAGGTTATTTGACCTATCATAATCAAGAAATATATCCGTTGCTCATTAATAAGAACATAATTTGTCACACTTACCTAATCTACTGCAGAGGCAGCATGTAAGTCAGTGCTGACAAATTGGAAGTCTGAAGTATTGGCTCTTTCTTTTTTTTGTCACACGTTTTACTAAAAAGGAGAATTAAGAATAAGAAGGAATAATTTGAGATTTTTTGCTAGGACTTGACGTCATATTCACATCATTACTTTCCACCATACAAAAGTGGAACATTCTTGAATACGAGATCACAAGAGATACACTACTGCGTGTAGAACAGTTTACAACTACAGACACAATTTCTGTGCCACTTGCGGGAATCGAACCCGGGACCTCTTGATCCGAAGCTGAACGCGCATGATGGTAGACATGATAATATGTTTTATTTTATTACCTTGAAAACATAAAAACATAAAACAATCTCCTAATGACCAGAGTCAGTCAGAGCAATATTGATAAATAACAAATAACTTGATGACTTCCACAATGCACCACAGTTTGAATAAAAACATCTGTATTTCAGAAACCATTACATCAGGTATGAAATAATGGTTTTCGTTATTAATTAGGAAAACAGTATCAACTGACATGTCGTCCGTTACTATAGTCAAAATATGTTCAGGAAAGATAGTTTTTCTTATTCCCAAGGATAATGATTATAACGGATGCGGAAGGTTTATAAATACTGTCGCTTTGATGTTTCATTTACAAATTACTGTATTAGATTTCCCTGCCACACACATTTTTATGGCTTTGTGATTAGCTATTGTCAGGAAAATGTCCTGCAAGGCAGATTATACAGATAAGTAGAACATTGTGCACTTGGAACAGCGTTTTGCAATCGTTTTAGAACTACATGTATTTAACTTTTAATAACATATGTGTCCTGATAAGAGTTAAACGCCCCTAGTGAGTGTCCACATATTCAGAGCTCCATTATTTTAATGCAAATATAGCCCATCAAAGGAATGGAACCACTGTGAACGTAAACCCAAGACAATCCAAGGTATTTCTGTGTCTATTGAACGAAATTATGAATGATATAGGCTTGTACAGAGCCAGGATTGGCTTGTTTTCTCACCCACCTGGGACGAAACAAGTCGGCCATGTCGGGATGTATACACCGTATACTCGTCACGGTGCAAGTTGGTACTTTCTGTATAGACTTGGTGCATGTGCCGTGTTCTTCACGGTATATTTGTCAGTTACTCTTGCTGTGATCAAGTACGGAAATACTTTTGATCGTTTATCAAGGTATATCCCAAGTGAACATCTGTGTTTACACCTGTGTTACATGAGTGACGTCACAAGCCATACACCTGTACTCAATGGGCCGTATAGAAATATTGATTTTTGTGTCAGTGAAGTAGCGAGTCACACCGCTGCACCTGTTGATTCTAGCAAATGATGTTGAATCTAACCCAGGACCTGCTAGTCTCACTATAAAGGATTTAAACGATGTCAAACTTGAAATTCTGGAAAGCATGAAAGAATTTAGAAACTCATTTGAAAGGGAGATGGACTCAGTTAAGACTCAATTAAATGAAGTTAATGACAAATGCACTGATCTAAAAAAAAGAGTTGACACTCTGGAGGAGACTTCATGTAGAGTCGAAAATCAACAGGAATTATTGTATGCAGAAGTTGAAGCTATAGTAAAAAAGTTTGACATGATGGATGATAGGATTGAACGCCATGCCGACGACCTATACCGACTCGAGGCGCATAGTCGTAGAGACAATGCGGTATTTTATAATTGAAGGATATTGTTGTAAGCATATTGTTGTAGATGTGCTTAACCAACACTCAGCTAATCCGTCATGGTTACCTGCATACATTTTACGCGCGCATCGCGTGGGTAAACGTTCTGGTCAACGCACCCGCCCTTTAATAGCCAAATTAGCGGCATCAGAAATCAAAATTAAAGTGCTTTCATTGCGATCGGAACTTAAGAAATCAAACATTGGCGTTTCGAACGATTTGACAAAAAGGCAGCGTGATACCATCAATGAGCACAAGGAGAAGGGAGTGCGAGCATACTTCAAGAATGGGAAACTTTACACTGACAAAAATGATGCCTCATATACTGTGCCTAAAATGCGTGGACCGCTTTTTCCACAACCCCGTTTGACTTTAAACCGAACGTATGGCACTCCGACAAAAACGGGCAGACTTGTGAATAGTGTTAGTTTTGTGGTCAATGATGCATCTACTCTGGTGAATTCTACGTCAAACCCGCAACATGATACACCACGATAGGAAGTCGGCCGGGCCTATGATATATCAGACCCCAGTACTCAACCTGATGATACACCAACAATTGAACTACATTATCCGTCCCCTCACTCTGTGTACCATCCTCTTAAATTTATGTCATGGAACATTGATGGTCTATCTAACAAACTTCATGATGGAGAGATTTTAGACTTCTTACTTCAATTTGATGTCATATGTTTATGTGAAACTTTTCTTGATACATTTAGCTATACCTGAACTTGTTGATTATGAATTGTATATTAGCAAGGCACTTAAGTTATCAAAATATGGCAGACTTTCAGGTGGAATATATGCTTTTGTAAAGAAGTCGATATTAAACTTTTGTTCCAATATTGAAATCGATTTAAACAATTTAATCTGTCTACGCTTTGATAAAAAAAAGTATAAACCTGGATCGCGACATTTTTTTATTTGCTGTTTATATTCCACCAGAAGGTTCATCGTATTACAAAGTTATTCAACAATGTATGTTACTACAACAGATAGAAGAATGGTTACTCGAGAACCCAAATTATGTGACAGATTGCGAGATTTTGATTATAGGAGATTTTAATGCGAGAATAGGAGACGGAAATCAACCACCAGAGGCTGAATATGACAAGTGTGATAATGTTTTCCCAGAAGATGAGCCAGTTCCCTTAGAATCACGTTCTTCTGAAGATATGGTTGTAAATAGATGTGGAAACTTGCTACTTAATTTCTGTTTTATCTTTAACTTGTACACATTGAATGGTCGGGTTGAGGGAGATATTCCTGGCAAATATACTTATATATCACATCAGGGATGCAGTGTCATAGATTATATTATTCCATCTATCAACTTGTTTTCACAGTATGCCAGTCTAAAAGTATGTGATAGAACTGAAAGTAAGCATATGCCACTTGTTCTTA
Source organism: Gibbula magus (assembly GCA_936450465.1). Classification (NCBI taxonomy): domain Eukaryota; kingdom Metazoa; phylum Mollusca; class Gastropoda; order Trochida; family Trochidae; genus Gibbula; species Gibbula magus. The sequence continues at coordinate 17,434,594 of OW388300.1, read as the reverse complement.
CATTTAATTGTAAATATATAAGTGAACTTCCCAAGAATGAAAATTGTAGTAATCAAAAGTATAAGTGGAACACAAAGTATGAACAGGCATTTCTAGATAAGCTTAAATGTAATAAGCGAATCCTTAATGAACTTATCGTAACAGTAAGATCAAACGCTGAAATTGCTCTCTCGTCATTTGTTGATTATATTTTACAAGCAGCTGATTGTATGAAAAGAAAATCTCGTCCTAGTTACTCAAATCGTAAATTTTACGGTTATGATTGTCGAAAAGCTAAGGTAGAAGCTACAAAGAGTCTTAGATACTTTAGAAAAGTTAGAACTGTCACCAATAAAATTCGATACTGTTACTTAAGAAACCAATATAGAAGCAAATGTAGACAGTGGAGGAAAATGACACAACAATTTAAAGCTAGGAAGCTGTACGAATATAGAACATATTCTAAATTATTTTGGAAGGAATAACGAAGTATTTCTACTAAAAGAACTCCCAGTGCAGATATATCTCGCGAAACCTGGCATAATCACTTTAAGACTATTTTTAATAGACCTGAAGTTGAAATCGACGATAACACAGAGTTTCAAACATGTTCAAATGACGAGATGAATGATATTGAAAAACAGATATTAGAATCTCCAATTACTGAGGTCGAAATAAGAAAAGCTATTAAAGGAATGAAAAATGATAAATATCCAGGTGTTGATGGTACATTAACGGAAATGATCAAATGTTCCGAAAATATTGTAATGCCATTTCTTTTATCTCTTTTTAATAAACTTTTTAGTGACGGATCATTCCCTGACTCGTGGACTAAGGCAATCATTATCCCTTTACATAAAAAAGGAAGCACAAAAAACCCAGATAACTATAGAGGTATATCTCTTCTGAGTAGTGTAAGCAAAGTCTACACCAGCATATTAAATGAACGTCTTACGCAATGGGCAAATAAATTGAACAAAGAATCCGAAAACCAAGCTGGGTTTAGAAGAGGGTATTCCACTGTAGACCATATTTTTACATTATATTCTATTATTGAAAAATCATTAAGTAAGAAAAGAAGAAAAGTATATGTCGCATTTAAAGACTTCCAGAAAGCTTTTGACTCAGTTGATAGATCAAGATTGTGGATTCTATTATCAAACTACGGACTTGGTGGTAAAATGTTAAATGCTTTAAAGGGTATTTATGAGTCAGTTAAATCATGTGTGAGATTTAATTCAAATACAACTGAATATTTCGAGTGTCCATTCAGTTTAAGACAAGGATGTATGCTTAGTCCAATGCTCTTTTCATTATTCATCAATGAATTGTCTATAGAGATATTACAAAATGGAAAACATGGTATTCAAATGTTCCCTGATATGATTCAAATACTGATGTTACTTTTTGCTGACAATGTAATATTAATTTCAGACACACAATGTGGCCTTCAGTGCCAATTAAATAGTTTAGCTTCTTATACTAAGAAATGGGGATTAACTGTGAATATGGAAAAATCAAACATTGTTATCTTTAGGAAGGGTGGAAGTTTATCGAAGAACGATGTGTGGTTCTTAAATGATGTACAAATGAAAATTGTTAATAGCTATAAATATTTGGGATTTGTATTCACTTGTAATCTCAGTATGACAAAAGCACTTGATGATCTTTCCTTACGAGCCAAGAAAGCTCTTACAGAAATAAGTGTTAACTTGAGAAAACTTGGAATTCTTTCGCCTGATGTATTCTTTAAAATATTTGTTGGTCAAATACAAACAATGCTTTTGTATGCTTCAGAAGTTTGGGGGGTCGAAAGATATGAACATATTGAAAAAATTCATTTATCTGCCTGGAAGATTTTTTTAAATGTCGGTCCACAAACACCTAATGCGAGTGTGTATGGTGAATGTGGTAGCTACCCATTATATATTAATTCTGCTGTGCGCAGTTTAAACTATTGGATGAAGATTGTGTATATGCATGAAGATCGTTTACCTAAGAAATCGTATAATACGTCACTTCATTTGGATGATATCGGCCATAAAACTTGGGCCTCAGAAATGAGAAATATGCTTTTTTCTCAGGGATTTGGTTTCGTTTGGATTTCGCAAAGTATAGGAGATAGGGTACAATTGATCAATATTTTTAAAAAACGGGCAAAATATATGTTTTTTCAAAATTGGAACTCTACACTGAATAACAGTACTAGATATGATACATATAGATAAATTAAAAGTCTACTTACACCGGAGAAATATTTATTTGAAAAAGTGGATTTTAAATTTCGTAATGACGTTTAAAGGTTAATGAGGGTAGATGGCAGAACATTTATAGGTTGTCTAGAATTTGTCCACTTTGTAATGAAGGAATAGAAGACGAATTTCATTTTATTTCTGTGTGTCCATATTATAATGATTTAAGAAAAATATATCTGCCAAGTATTAGAAATGTAAACATGTATACATTTAAACAAATTCTTACTACTAACGAAAACTACATGTTGAAAAAATTAAGCCACTATGTCTATTATGCCTATGAAAAACGATGTAAAAAGCTAAATGAAATTTCTTGCGATTAATTATTATTTTCATGTTATCTACCCCCGTAAGTTGTGCGTATTATTACTTAATATTATTTTTGTGTACGAAATATGTGTTTCCATGTACCTGTATTTGGGCCCAGGGGCCTATATACTTGAATAAAGTTGAAGTTGAAGTTGACATCGAACGTTCATTTCCAGCTTCCCTATATGGTTTTATCTGAAACTCACATTCATTGTATGATTCTTTTCATCATGATTAAAGAGTTGGACAAATGCTTTGTGTAATATATGTTACGGTGTACGTGATTGGATATCTATGAAGACTGATGTTAGAGAAAGAGGCCTTTCATCTCAGGACACAGTGCTAAACTTAAATTTTTTTAAATTGGAGATTGAACAAAGTTTTTTAAAAATTGTTTGTAATGTTTGATAATTGAAGCAAAATATATTTTTAAAAATTGGAGATTGAACACAGTTTTAAAAATTATATATATTATTATATATCTGCCAAGTATTAGAAATGTAAAAATGTATAAATTTAAACAAATTCTTACTACTAACGAAAACTACATGTTGAAAAAATTAAGCCACTATGTCTATTATGCCTATGAAAAACGATGTAAAAAGCTTAATGAAATTTCTTGCAATTAATTATTATTTTCATGTTATCTACTTCTCGTAAGTTGTGCGTATTATTACTTAATATTATTTTTGTGTACGAAATATGTGTTTCCATGTACCTGTATTTGGGCCCAGGGGCCTATATACTTGAATAACGTTGAAGTTGAAGTTGACGTCGAACGTTCATTTCCAGCTTCCCTATATGGTTTTATCTGAAACTCACATTCATTGTATGATTCTTTTCATCATGATTAAAGAGTTGGACAAATGCTTTGTGTAATATATGTTACGGTGTACGTGATTGGATATCTATGAAGACTGATGTTAGAGAAAGAGGCCTTTCATCTCAGGACACAGTGCTAAACTTAAATTTTTTTAAATTGGAGATTGAACAAAGTCTTTTTTAAATTGTTTGTAATGTTTGATTGAAGCAAAATATATTTTTAAAAATTGGAGATTGAACCCAGTTTTTAAAAATTGTTTGTAATGTTTGATAATTGAAGCAATATATATTTGGAACTGTGAACACCAACATTTGAAATGCAACTACAAACTGCTGATTACCAATATAAATGACATATCTTATCATGAAATTATAACTTTTTGTATACTTAAATTGAATTGCGAGCCGATAACGTTTTGACCATATCACATTCCCATATACATGTAACAAGTGGATTAACGTGTTTTGTTTCCTCACAGTTTGAAATAGTTACAAATACAGAAGCCAAATAACAATTTCAAGTGAGCAAGAAATTCTTTTTTTTTCTCTTTGAAGTATGGAAACAGCTATATCATAATTTACTTAAGATTTCACTGGATTTCAGCCGGTATTGTCCGACTTTACCAGTCCCAAAATTGGCAAATATTTACCATCGATTATAAACTACTCTGAATGTGTGCTACCATTTATCAAGTAGGTAAAAGCATTTTCAAACACGTATGTATAACATTTTAAAAATGATTGTCACCTACTCCACAATATGTAATGTGTAATAGAACTGATGGAATTTCCACACATATCGAAATACTAAACTTGAGAGAATTCATATGCGAGACAACACAGCCAGTCGCCATTATCTGAGTAGGAGTGCAACAACGAGACTAGTGCCAATTTTAGGGATTGTTATTAATGGTGTTAGTATGTAACAAGAAGTGACGCCACACCGTATGGGATCAGACACTTAGTCATTCATAATGTTGATTGTACTTTCTATGTATTGGAACGTTTCAAATTTGAGTGAGCAGAGAGAAACATTGTGACAGTTGCCACAACCGACAGTACATTGACGTTGGAAGGGAAACAACTCACACCTGTACATGTAACTGCTGTGTGTGACGTTAGTGCAGTCACATTTTGCCGGTCATTGGGTTTAAAGCGGCAGTAGTCGATGAAACGTATTTGTACATGGTTCCGTAAATCCATGGGAATCGTTTTTGTCATTCGAAATAAAAAAAAATGTGTTCATAATAAAATGCCCACCGTTATTACCACTACGAATAATTGGTTTGTGTAATAAGATGTTTTACCCTCTAAAGTAAATATCAATGACATAAGTTATCATTATAAATGGGAAATTTAATAAAATAAAATTTGCAAAAAAACGTGCTACTGTCCCTTTAATACTAAAATTTCAAAATTATATAAGGTAACGGAAACCCTGTTTAGTAAATCCCAAACTACCTGATCGGAAGTCGAAAGCACTAATCACTATCCAATGCCCCCAGAACTATGTGTGAGATACAAACCCAAGTTTCAAGCAGCGTATCGGCACATGCACTAGACTGAAACTATTCTCCTTCGAGTCATCAATGATCTCAGACAGATTGTGGATTCAGGTGACATGGCTTCACTTATTCTCCTTGACCTCAGCGCTGCCTTCGATACCATAGATCATGAACTACTCCTGGTGATCTTAGAACAACATGTTGGTACAGTGCGCTTGACTGGTTTAGATCTAACCTGACAAACAGATCGCAGCGTGTTGTGATTGAAGATGAGGTATCTGAGAGGAGAAACATAGACTGTGGGGTTCCGCAAGGGTCTGTACTTGGACCCTTGTTATTTCTGCTATACATCAACGAACTCCCAAATGTGATCGAAACATACGGTTTAGGTCATTTTTCATTTGCTGACGACTGTTTTAAAATTGGCCCTTCATCTGTTCACGTCGCAAACAAAGTAAAGGATCTTGGTGTTTTCTTGGACCCTAAGCTATCAATGGATCATCACATAAACTATCTGTGCAAAATATGTTTCTTCCACCTCCGTTGCATTGGTCAAGTCCGTAAATATATCACCCCTGATTGTGCAAGCACACTGGTCAGATGTTTAATCCTCTCACGTCTCGATTACTGCAATAGCCTTCTGTTCGGAATAACTCAAGATCAACTCAAAAGACTACAAAGAATTCAAAATACAGCTGCAAGAATCATCTCTCTCACATCTAAACATCAGTCCATCACTCCAGTCCTGAAGTCCTTACATTGGTTGCCTATATCTGCTAGAATTGACTTTAAGATATCATCAATAACTTACAAGTGCCTCTACCAGCTAGCCACATCTTATCTGAAAGACCTCATCACAGAGTACAGACCCACCAGACAACTACGTTCTCAAGATCAACAACTTCTAACTGTGCCTAAAACCAAGCTAAAATCTTATGGAGAAAGAACTTTTGAAAAGTCTGCTGCTGTCTTATGGAACTCTCTCCCAATCCACATCAAACAATCCCCAACACTCGACTCTCTCAAATCCAGACTAAAAACATACCTCTTTCAGTCTTACTATTGCTAGCGCTTAGAGCATATGCCTTATGGATTTAGCGCTATATAAGTCGCCATTATTATTATTATTATGTGTTAGCTAGTTATGATGTTGCTAGTAGTTTCATGGTAGGTTTGCACACATGACACAATCAACACAAACCTAAAGCAGTTTCCATCTATTGTTAGTGGATCAATATGTTAACATTTTCATAAGGTCATATACAAACCATATACCTTATTCATGTTGTAAAATTGGCTGTGACAACCGAGCTTGTAACGCTAGTGCTCGGACACAAATGAAACACACTTGGATATCTCAATTTATACCATGACAAAATCAGAAAAACAGGAAATAGAAAAAAATATCACATTACACTCGTCTTGTTTTGAAAGACATACACTGAGACACAAACTAATTTGGATATAGTGCTAGTGTCCTTAAAGAGTTATTTTTGTAACATCATGAAAGTAAGAAAGCTGAAGTCTTTGGAAGCAATCACATTCATTATGAATCAATGTAACAGCCAGTCCGTAAATCAAATATATCTATTTATCTTTGATGGAATATTTGTTTGTCAAGTAAAACCACACTCAATGAGTCTGAAATAAACTGACACATTAACTAACTCTAATATTCATAAACCATAGTTTAGTTGAGAGTCAATTACTAAAATTATGCTTCGTGCTGGTGTTCCGTACACGTGTAAGTTCCATGTCTTTTGTGTTCCCAGACACACTCCATTTAGGGTCTGGACTATTCTAGAGGGAAATCTAAACGGGACAGTAACATGCTGTCTGCCTCACTCCCTAATGACACTTTGTTCATCATACAGTTCAACACGACCATTAAGAGTTCCACAAAAGTATATTGTTTCAGTCAATGTTCATAAAACGTATTAGGATGCGGATATAAAGATTGAAGGATGAACTCTGAGAGTTAAGTTATAGTCATAGACAAGAACATGTCAATAATATGGATGAAAGTGAAAATAAAGAGATGTAAGAAAATTAAGTAAATCAATCGTCTAGTTATTCAAACCGACAATGATGGTAGGTGACCAATTCTAAGGATTAGCAGCAATAGAAAAGCGATCAAATTTGCGATAATCCTATATTAAGTAAGTGATATACATTTCTAATTTGAAAAAGTAAAAGCAGAAAACACAATGTCTGTGTACCATGTGTATTATTAAACATGTTGATATAACTCGTGGCTATGTTGACTATCTGAAAAATCTTATATCTGTTAACTTCTAAACACATGTTTATGACATCGGACGAGTGTGTTGTCCCATGCAGGTGAAGGATATGTTTGGATACTTTACGGTAGGATACTGTATATAAACTAATAGGATGCACAGTCAGTTGTGGTAGCGGTGAGCAGACAATGTTACTTTATATGATATGAGCAAGAACACATCATCTGATCAATTTATTGTGTTAAGTGAACGAATCTTCAGAAACAAAACGCAAATGACTGTATTCAGCGACACTCAGTCACAAAAACCATAAACTTTAAGCATTGACATGGCCAGTCTGCCAAAGAGGCATATGAGTATTGCATGAACGGTACAGTGAATATCAAGTGAGGCTACTGGTAAACATCCTTAACGACAACCGTGGCGAAATATAGGTCCACAACATTAACATCCAACTGCAGGAGCGAGCGATCAATGACACTGGTGGATGTAGATGGTTTAAATCAAGTAATACAGTGCGGATGTCAAATCACGACTGGACACATGAAAGGTCATTTCCTAAAGGAAACTAAAAGGCCATTATGATCACCACTTGACTGTGGAAAGCATTCACAATTCCATCTTAAAGATCAAAGATACACATTATTAGTTACACAGTGTTTTGACATTGTGTACAGGACTGTAGGTCACTTGAATTCTTTGTATTTTCCTGACTTAAAGGCACAGCCATATTTTTTGTTATGGTCACTTTTCATTCTGAAATCCAGAGTCGAGCCCTCGTTTAACGCCCCATTCCATTTAAGGTTAAGGTTATCAATAAAACACATGTATCTTGTGTTACGTCTTGACGAATGTACGGTTTTGCAAATCCTCCCACACGGTTTCGTATGCAGTGGCTATTGATCAATCAGTGCCCCTTACATTGTTGTTGTACCATTTGTTTCATGTTCCCAAATCAGTTGTCCTAGCTGCTAATCAACTGTCGTTATCATGCTGTATCATGTCAAAACCCATCTGAATGTTTCAACCAAACCATTCTCAGAACTGCAACGTTGTTGGTGATTATTATTAATTATGAGTTTAATTAAATGATACACTTTTTACTTTTTAGGCATACTGTTGTTATAACATAATGACGTTCCCTCATTAGTGTTAATAGCCATACACGCATCCTTTCCTCTGTTATAGACTCCTAGCGTTTTGTTCGCGTTTCACAGAGTTTCTAAATCTCCAGTTAATGTGATTATCTGTGGTTATACTAGAAACGCGAAGATAATTAAGATAACAAACATGTGTGTTTTTATTAGATACATGGAACTCGTATTGCCAGTTCTTTTGAACATCAGCTGGTGAACGTGTTCATATAAATTGAAGATAAAAAAATGTTCTTCCAAACAAAAGATTTCATTACAAGTATTCTAGTTTTCCTCCATCTAGATCTGTTTCTCCTGTTATTGTCACAGTCTCACACATGTCCCGTATGTGAATGCTCTCTCCTTTCATTGAATGCTTTCTCCTTTCATTGAATGCTCTGATTGAACAATTTAAATCAGGATCTGAATCAATGTGTACTGCCCCATTACAAGTGTATTACCAGTTTAGATCGCTTACGTTCTTAATAAACGTTCATCGTACTTTCCCTTTTTCCAGAAACTAAGTATGGTGAAAGAAGTATGGGTCATTCTCATCATAACCATCATGTCACCCAGTCATATCTATACATATATAAACATGATTTTCACGGAACAGATCTTTTAATGTCTCCTTTGATCAATTAGGAATGACATTTTAAGACGAACGTGAGACCTATGAATAAGGACCTGTGATGATTCCACTGTTCCTTTTGGCATCCCTTAAAGTGGCTGAAGCACATTGTTTTGCAAATTTTATTTTTTCAAATTCCCAATTATAATGAAAGTTTATGTCATTTATATTTACTTCAGTGGGTAAAACAGCTTATTGCACAAACCAACTATCCGTAGTGGAAATAAAGGTGTTGCGTTTAAAGCCAAATTTGGGAGCAACTATAGAATTTGTTCGCCACCTTGAATACATTCTAAAGATTAACCCTAACCCTAAACCTAACCCTACCCCCAACTCTAATACTAACCCTAAACACTAATACTAGCCCTAACCCTAACCCTAAACCCTAATACTAACCCTAACCCTAAACCCTAATACTTACCCTAACCCTAAACCCTAATAAGTGGCGAACCAATTCTATAGTTATACCCAAAATTGCATGGTGGTAATTTTAATGTTAACACATTTTATTATTTTGAATTTCCAAAACGATTCCCATGGCTTTACCGAACAATGTACACTCATTTTTAAACTTGATTTTCCGAAGAGAGAAGGGTGTTTTACTGTCTGTTATATTATCTTTCAAATCCATTTTATCTTGATTTGATAAAAAAAACGCGTTACTGCCCATTTAAGCATAACAGTTGTAGAATTAAGAATAATTCATTTTGACAAGCAAATAATAGTAATTGTATTGGTCATCACGCCTTCAGAAAACTTCAATCTGTATTCAGCTTTTTTTCTGAAGGCAGATAAACACATACTGTCAAATGTTTAACAGTTAATCAATACCTTGTGCATATAACTAATATTGTTAATGTAATTAATTGTATAATGGTATCACTATTATTGCCTCAAAAGTATAGCATTAGCATACATGCTCATTGTAAAATAAACATTTTGGAAAGTGTTATATAGATGATGTAAACATCTCATGTCCACGTACTATTATTGTAATACGTCTTAGTTCTCAATGTCTGTCGTCAGTCTGAACTTTTCTTTGTATGACTTTTCGTCAATGCAAAAACGTTGACCTAATTCATGAATACTTATATTTTCTGTGTAAAATACGTTTTCGTTAAACAATTTAACCATGAGATAAGAACATCACCACTTCTATTCTTATATAACACATATCAACGTATTGATAAAGGTATATATCCAACTCTTGCCGAGAATATTTTACTTTTTTAACGAGGCACATGCAAACATATATCCAGTACATCCTCTGATGACTGCATTCAATCAATCCCAATAGCAGGTATTTATAAAGTCATTGGGAATGATAGGAAATACGATAAGGTGATATTTAATATGATTCAAAGGATTAGAGTTTTTTCCAGATGGAAGCAGTAGCCTATTAAAGTTTCAAATCAGCAAAAGAAATAGTCACGCTATTGAAAAGGTGTTACACATTACCATGTCTATAATTATCATAACTATTAGTGTTATTATGCATTCATTCATATACATGCAGATCTTGATCGAATCACAGTTGCTTGTTTCTGTCTGAGGCCCTTTTGGGAATATAGACTAAACTTGACTAAACTTTTACAGTGTGAATTGGTTATTCAAATTGACAGACATCTTCCACAAGCTTAGGCCGAATGCCTCTTTGATTAACGTCATGTCACACTTTCAATGTATGTTTTAAAATTACATTCAGGCTTTTTTCACCAAGCAGGAAATGACTGCATTGCTCATTAGTAACTGATTAACTTCTCACCTGGTACCAATCTGTACAACAACTTCAGATGCACCCTGTACATTAATATAGACAGATTGGATGTCTGCAGTGACATTTCTTCCCACAAGACAAAAACTGGTGGAATCCGCTTGCTGGCAGAACCGGCAAGGTGGAATCCACCACTTTTTGTCCTGTGTCCTTGTTGCTGTCCACTATATTATGTTCAATGTAAAAAACAAAGGCAGCATGTACGTTAGTGCTGACACATCGAGAGACTGTAGTGGTACTTTCCTGTGATTTGTTCACCCATTTATTTTGTTAAAACGAATTAAGTCTTAAATTTAACTGTAAGTGATTTACTCCTTGAGTCTTGATGATTACGTATTACTCTTCTTGAAATGCATTACTCATTGCATTTTTTTGCTCATACATTAAGTTTAGTAAATCTCCTTTTTAGTTTACAGTCGTTGGTCAGAACATACATGTAGCTATGGTTTAAGATATGTCTTTCCTTAGTTGTGACCAAAGAAAATGAATAATTTAGTTAGTTGATAACATTTTATTATGTCTTTTTACACTTTAAAATTTGTTTTCACGTTCTATTGGTATTGAAGCTGTTAAACATGTGAATTTAAAGATAGTGTTATGTATAATGATAAATCGAACCATGTTGTCTTTACCTAGAGAATGTTTCAGTTTTCTTTTCAATTGTTTATGTAATTTCAAAGTGAATAAAATACTGGTTGCTTATTGTATGTACTGAGCAGAACAAGTTAAGGACCATTGTATCTTGACCATATTTTGAAAATGTGTGAAATGAAAACACGATTATGAATGATAATCATATGGCCCAACAAAGTAAATGCAAAGCTGTTTTTTTTTTATTTTAACCTGCCACGAAAAGTATATAAAATGTAAGTATTTTGTCAGCATCAAATTTCATCTAAAAAAAATTTATTTTACAATGCAGGCTGTTTTTATATACATATTGCTCCGAATGCTAATTTGTAGAGCCCCAATAGCAATGATCCATATATGAGAGTATCCCTCTTATATCATGCACATGAGAACATCCTTTTCTTCCTATGAACGATTGATGTAATTAAGCCGGATTAAAGTAATTACTACTTCTTCTACTTCTGGGTGTCAGTTTCATGGGAATGGGTTGCTGTCTACATGAGCTATGAACAATGCTGCTTATCATCAGGTCACCAACTAGAGCTTGATATGTGGTGTGAGCTATCAGTTCATTATACCAGGGTTGTTGAGGTAAGTCAGGAAGCGACTGGTAAGCTCATCACCAAGTAATAACTTTTCACACGGACTAATTTGTTCTGCTACTTCAGACAGATATTGCCAATTTGCAGTGAAAAACATCTCCAGGCACAACAAATACGACATATTTTGTCAAAATATCAGCAACTCCCAAAATACTAATCCCACACGCATATGAATGTCAACTTACATGTATGACTAGCAATGTAGGTAAGCACCATTGTGGATTTGTCGTCTCTTCAACGGGCAATATGCATTTAATTTGACTTGAGAAATCAATTCATATTCGAGGAATCAGTGAAAAATATTAAAGATCACTACAGACGTCATAATATGTTCATAAAATCTCATACTTAGCAAACATATTTTACTTATTTGGTTATTTGTCTGATTTCCTTTGTAAATTGTCATATATGTTGATTACTTTCACAACAAAACATCTAGGTGTTCGGGTAAAAACATAATTTCATTAATTCCTTCATACTCCACAAATAATTGGAGGTTGATAACATTAATCGAACCAGACAAGATTATGCGGAGGATATTCATGTCTTCAGTGGTTCCGATGTTATTTCCGTAACAATGTTGTAAATCAAGTTCGTCAGTAGCCTTCACGCAGGTCACAGATGGATGTATACGAGTGTTTGTTTAAGACAAATGGCAAACGAACACCCAATTTGTTTGAAACTTTCAATAACTTCCATTCATTCTGTCTCAAGTTATCAGTTTGCTTCAAATAAGTGAACTGGAGCAGAGACTGCTGCCCTTATAAATCTCTCAATTTTATCAGTAACATCATTAACCTTTAATGTGCAGTTTGAAATGAAATCAAGGTTCTTTGACCTATCATGATCAAGAGATATATCCGTTGCTCGTTAATAAGAACATAATTTGTCACACTTACCTAATCTACTGCAGAGGCAGCATGTTAGTGCTGACAAATTGGAAGTATGAAGTATTGGTGCTTTCCCTTTTTTTGTCAGACGTTTTACTAAAAAGGAGAATTCATCAACCTAATTTGGGTTTGTTTGCTGGGACTTGACGTCATATTCACATCATTACTTTCCACCATACAAAAGTGGAACACTCTTAAATACGAGATCACAAGAGATAGACAGATATTTAATGGCAATAGTTTCATGTTTAATGAAGTGTGGGTAAAGGATAATGAATTTAGGTGAGGTGAGGTGGGTTTTAACGCCGCTTTAAAATAGTATTTCACTTATATTGTGGTTGCTAGTAATATGGCAGGGAGAAAGCCTGCAACGCCATGTGGTTATGGATCACGGTGAAACCTGCGAGCATTGGTTGGAACTAGCGAACTATGAGTGGCACTACGCTGAAATTCAGTGTAGCATTGCACCCATACCTTACTGTGTGTAGAACAGTTTACTGCTACAAAGTTGCCGTACCCCTGGCGGGAATCGAACCTGAATGCACTAAACACTGTGCTACCCCGCCCCCAAAGGATAATGAAAAGTGATGAAAATACTGTTGTTGTTCAAAATTGTCAATCTATTTACTTTTATCACTTTGAATAAAAACTTCTTTATTTCAGAAAACTATGACATCAGGTATGAAATAATGGTTTTCGTAATTAATTAGGAAACAATAGAATCAACTGACATGTCGTCCGTTACTATAGTCACAATATGTTTAGGAAAGATAGTTTTTCGTATTCCCAAATGATAATAATCATAACGGATGCGGAGGGTTTATAAATACTGTCGTTTGATGTTGTTTCATTTACAAATTACTGTAAAAGATTTCCCTGCCAGACACATTATGTTTTTGGCCTAGTGATTGGTTATTGTCAGGAATATGTCCCGCGAGGCTAAGTATACAGATAAGTAGAACATTGTGCACTTGGAACAGCTTTTAGCAAGCGTTTGGAACTACTTGTATTTAACTTTTGACAACATATGTCCTGACGTCGAACGTTCATTTCCAGCTTCCCTATATGGTTTTATCTTAGACTCACATACAGTGTATGATACTTTTCATCATGATTAAAGAGTTGGACAAAGGCTTTGACTAATATATTTTTTACAGAGTATGTGATTGGATATCTATGAAGACTGATATTAAAGCACAAACATAAAGCCTTTAATCTCGTTGGACACAGTTCTAAACTTGTAGAGATTGAACAAAGTGTTCTTAATTAAATTGTAATGTTTGAAAATTGAAGCAGTATATTATAAATTATTTGTAACTGTGAACAACAACATTTGAAAAGCAACTACAAACTGCTGATTACTTATAAACATGACATATTTTATCATGAAATTATCATTTTCGTTAAACTTAAATATAAATTGCAAAGTGATTACGTTTTGACAATATCACGTTCCAAAATACATGTTAGTGGATCTATGTGTTTTGTTTCTTTACACTTCGCAATAGTTACAAATACAGCAACCAAGTTACACATTCAAGTGATCAAAGAATTCGGTTTTCTCTCTTTGAAGTATGGAAATAGCTATATCATTATTTACTAATAATTTCACTGGATGTCACCTGTATTCATCAGCCCCACATTTTGGTAAATATTTACCATCGATTGTCCAACTTTTAAAAAGGATTGTCAAAACGAAAATAGTCTAAACGGTTTTAAAAAGGGAAGAAATGCATTGTACTTAAACGTCACCTACTTCACAATGTGTAATAGAACTGATGGGATATTTAATACTAACTTATATGCCAGATAACACGTTTAGTCGCGATTATCTCAGTAGGAGTGCAACAACGAGACTAGAGCCAATGTTAGGGATTGTTACCAGTGTTAGTGTGTAACAAGAACTGACGTCGGACAGTGTCGGAATAGCCATTTAATCGTTCATAATGTTGATTGTTCTTTCTATGTATTAGAACGTTTTAAAATTGAGAGAGCAGAGCGAAACATCGTGACCATTGCCGCAACCGAGAGAGATAGACGGTAGTGCAGTCACATTTGCTGGTCATTGGGTTTAAAGGGATTTTTTCACTGAAATAAGTCGATGAAATGCATTTGAAAAATAATGTCACCAAAAGTATAATATCCTTCTCTCTTCGGAATACCAAGTTGAAAAGTGAATGTACATGGTTCAGGAAAGCAATGGGAATCGTTTATGTCATTCGAAATAATAAAATGTGTTCCAAAATGGCTGTCATGCAGTTTTTGCTTTATATGTAGCACCGTTATTCCCACTACGGATAATTTGTTTGTGTAATTATATGTATTACCCAAACTACTTGATCGTAAGTCGATAGCACTAATCACTATGCTGCCCCTACAGCTTTATATGTGTGAGATACAAACCTACGTGAAGATTTTCCTAGTTATGATGTTGCTAGTATTTTCATGGTAGTTGTGCACACATGACACAATCAACACAAACCTCGAGCAGTTTCCAGCTATTGTTAGTGGATCAATATTTTAACATTTTCATAACGTCATATACAAACCTTGTGCCTAATTCGTGTTGTATACTTGGCTGTGACAACCGAGCTTGAAACGCTGGTCCTCGGACACAAATGAAACACAATTGGATATCTCAATTTAGACCATGACAAAAACAGAAAAAACAGGAAATGGAAAAGAATATCACATTACACTCGCCTTGATTGGAAAGACATACACCGAGACACAAACTAATTTGGATATAGTGCTAGTGTTCTTAAAGAGTTATTTTTGTAACAACATGAAAGTAAGAAGGCTTTGGATGCAATCACATTCATTATGAATCAATGTAACAGCCAGTCCGTAAATCAAATCTATCTATTTTTCTTTGATGGAATATTGGTTTGTCAAGTAAAACCACACTCAATGAGCCTGAAACAGACAAATTAACTAACTCTAATATTCATAAACCATAGTTTAGTTGATAGTCATAACTAAAATTATGCTTCGTGCTGGTGTTCCGTACACGTGTAAGTTCCATGTCTTCAGTTTTCCCAGACAAACTCCATTTAGGGTCTGGACTATTCTAGAGGGAAATCTAAATGGGACAGTAACTTGCTGTCATAACATTAAGGAAATCATTCCGACAATTATTCAAAGCAACAATGATGGTAGGGGATAGTGGTGGGATTAGCAGCAATAGAAAGGCGATCAACTTTGCGATGATCTTATATTTAGTAAGGGATATACATTTCTAATTTACAAAAACTGTGTTGAACATACACAATGTGAAAGTAGAAAGGACTGAAAATGTGCGTGAACCATGTGTATTATAAGCATGTTGCCATAACTCGTGGGTTGATTATCTGAGGAATATTGTATCTGTTTAATTCTACCCAAATGTTTATGACATCGGACGAGTGAAATGTCCCATGCAGGTGGGGGATACGCTTGGATACTTTACGGTAAGATACTGTTAACTAATAGTATGCACAGTCAGTTTTGGTAGCGGCGAGCAGACAATGTGACTTTATATGATATGAGCAAGAACACATCATCTAATGGGTGTTAGTAAAAACATTTCTTTGTTGTGTTAGTACGGATCTTCAGAAACAAAACGTCTGTATTCAGGGACACTCAGTCACAAGAAAAACAGAAACTTTAAGCATTGACATGGCTAGCCTGATAATATATGAGTATTGCTGGAGCGGTACAGCCAATATCAAGTGAGGCCACTGGTAAACATCCCTTACAACAACCGTGGCGAAATACAGGTCGACAACAATAACAGCCAACTGCAGACAAGAGCGATCGAAACTGTAATGCCAGCTGTCATACTTCAATGGCAATAGTGGATGTAGATGGTTTGAATCAAGTATGCAGTGCGGATGTCAACAAAGAAACTACAAGTGGACAAGTGAAAGGTCATTTCCTAAGGGAAACTAAAAGGCCATTATGCGTATGATCACCACTTGTCGTTGGAAAGCATGCACAATCCCATCTCTAAGATCAAAGATACACATTATTAGTAACATGGTGTCTTGACAGTGTGTACGGGACTGTAGGTCACTTGAATACTTCGTATTTTCGTAACTTAAAGGCACAGCCATATTGTTTGTTATGCTAACTTATGATTCTGAAATCAAGAGTCGAGCCGTCGTTGAACTTCCCAATTTCATCTAAGGTCAAGGTCATCCATAAAACCCGTTTATCTTGTAACATGTCTTGACGAGTGAAGGTTTGGTACAGCCCGGCAAATCCACCTACACGGTTTTGTATGCATTGGATCTTGTCTAGTGAGAGTTCAACAAATTATATAAAGAGTTATAAGAAAAGGTATTAACACTATTTCTTTATTATTCAAGCAGAAAATGTATGATATTGATTGTAAACTTCAGTTTTTTTTTAGTTTTCGTGCGCCTGGTAACTAATTACTTCATCTGTTTAATATACATACACACACCCTTTCCTCTGTACTAGACTCCTAGCGCTTATATGTGCGTTTCACGGAGTTTCTCAATCTCCAGTTAATCAAGCAGGTGTCGCCTGTCGTGCTAATATCTCTGTATCTGATTCTCTAGTTTATGCTTGTACTAAGAAGATAATTAAGACGATATTTCATGAAACTCGTATTGCCAGTTATTTTGAACATGGTGAATGTGTTCATGTAATTTGAAGATAAATATTGTCTCTTCCAAACAAGAGAATTCGTGACCAGTATTCTAGTTGTATATCTATTTCACTTGTTATTAGTCTCATACATTTCCAATTTCCTACTTCTGTCTTTAAATGATCAGGGAAAACAATTTAAATCAGAATCAGAAATAATGACGTTTGTGGCCCCAAGTGTATTACCGTTATAGGTTGCTAACGTTCTGAATACAGGTCCATTTTACTTTCACTTTTTAGTACAAAAACTAAATGTGATGTTAGATCTATGGTTCGTACACATTATAACCATCATGTCACACCGTCATATCTATTCATATATAAACATAATTTCCACGAACGCATCTCCAATGTCTCCTTCTTTGAAATAAATTCAAAAGCTACTTTGGTGACTTTGATTATGATATGGCAGTATTTTAATCGCTAATGAATGAAGTTAATCCCAACACAAAATATGATATAATTTGAAATGTAGAACCTTCACGTCTTTAAATTTCCTATGACATGTTACATGACACCATATAATTAGTAAGCAGGACGACAGTTTATCAAATACATGACAGTTGTCATCAATCAAAATGAAACCAATCATCTTCCTGAAACTGATACTGTCATAAAGGTTTAACTACCAATTATGGTTGACATGGATACCATCTACTTTAGTCAGTAATTACTGTCAATAACAGTTTTAATAGTTTACGAGCATTACCACCTACAGATATAAATGTGCACTCATCTTCATACGCTAGGATATCACACGTATTAGACTGAAGAAACACACTATCAAGTATGTTATATGTTACAATATGTACACGATATAAATGATCTAACCGCAAAGGTCATATTTAAAAAAGTACATTAAACCATCTTTAATTTTAAATGAAATAGAAAACAACTTCAGATGTGTTGTTTAAACGAAAGATTATAATCATTTATTTTTAAAAAATACACTTACATGTACAACGTACAGCACCATTGCGGTACACCAATACATACAATGTAATGATGTACATGTCATGTATTAACTGTAAGCAAATATTGCATTGAGTGTAATTTTCAAGGAATACCAAAGAATTATCCCTTCAATCCGTGGTTGTTTGAATAGTTAGCGCCTTCGACCTCGAATCAAGAGGTCCGTTGTTCGAATCCCGACAGGGGCACGGCAACTTTGTCTGCAGTAGAGAACTGCTGTACACGAAGTTAGGCTTAGTACAATGCTACACTTGATTTCAGTGCAGTACCACCCATGGTTCGTTAGTTCCAACTATTGCTCGCGGGTTTCACTATAATACATAGTCACATGGTGTCGAGGGCTTCCCCCCTCCCTAATTCTAGCAGCCGTGATTTAAGTGAAATACTCTTGAAAGCGGCGTTAAACCCCAAATCACCTCACCTCATTGTGACCTTTAAAAGTAGAGATATTGACAATTTCGTACACCTAATATAAAACGTGCTCACCTCTCACGTGCAAATAATTTACTTCCTGACAAGAAATAATCCCTACCATGCACGGCCTCTTTCAGTGTGAATTACTCTTAATTAGGATAAAACCTACTCCTCAATATCTCTCTTTAGGAATTCAGAGTTGTCTTAACTCAACAAAATGGCCTCGTTAATGATGCAACCTCAGTGGATGTTTTGAGAGGAATATAGAAATATGTAACTAAATCTTAAAAAACAAATTGTTATGAAATAAATCTAGAATCATCGTGCACTAGTATTTGTGAGAATATATTTCAGCTTATTATGATGGTATGTGGTTTCATTAAACATGTTCTCAATTCAATGCATAAAAACTAAATCATTGACGTCAATCAATGTCAGTTTCAGAGGAAAGTGATTCAAAAGATTGTCTTTCAACTAATGTAAACAAAACTATATAAAAATATATCTATTAAAACTTCATGCATTTATATTTTTATGGATATAGACTGAAGTCCTTCATGTTTGGTGGCAAAAGTTACTATTTTGATGATGGTCGACTCAGTTTCATTAGGATATACAGTAGTTATTTCTGATTAAAAACCGGGCAATGAACTGCGATTGACAGGCGTCAATAAGTCAAACGTAATATTGGAAACGTATTAACAACATAGATAAGACAATTTAGGTTGATAATGTTCAAAGGTCATATAACTACTGTGCAGGTAAATGGGACTTGTAGTTTCGGTCTCTGCACATATATAATGATTTTAAATTGTAATTGACCCTGATACATTTGGCGATTGGGGGTGAATTTCTTAGTTGAGTGAAATTATTTGAATTGAAATCTGCATATATGGTATTTTGGCATATACAAAGCATTTTAAAAATATTATGAAACACAATGGATGCATCTTTAACCAAAGACGGTTAAACGTGTTTATTTATGTATTGTCCATACGCTCATCACAATAGATTTGTTTTTTCGTCATAGAAACTGAGTGACACTGGCGATTTTGAAAGTTCAGAAGTGTTCCATTTTCAAAATGAACACATCTGTAGAACGCTCTACATGCCAAGCGTATACAAAAAAGGCATTTATATAAATATTGTCATTAACACTAGTGAGTATGATAAAATAAAAAAGGTAAACGTTGTGAATATCAAATACATAGTTACGTCTTTATGTACAGATGACGATAACCTAATAAGACGATACATTCATGGATATCGTACGTCAGAATGTCCGTCCTCTTCCATATCTCAAACCTATTCTCAGTACAAAAAGTGGTGGAATCCGCTTGCCGGATCCTTCTTTTGGGAGAATCCGGAAGGATCCGGAAATCGGATTCCACCACTTTTTGTCCTGTTATTTTATTTTGAATTGTAATATTGCATTACGCCTTTAACACAAGTTTAAAAAGGGTAACAATATTATTGATTTTCTCCGCATGCATTGAATTGGTTTTATGATCTTCGTAGACCTCCAAGTTTCATGTCCTTCAGACACATTTCGAATGTGATTTATGTAATTTCACAACCTATTCACATTCCAAACTCATATGCGTCATGCCGAGTCAGTATTAGCTACGACATGTCAACATTGTATTATTCCTTACACTGCCCTCACATTTATTATGTATTCTGAACAGGAAGGATTCTTCATGCATCAGACCCTGTGAACAGAAAACAGGATATTGGAAAGAGAAATATAATGCATCATACATGTCGAACTAATCCGCTTATATTCATGTATGGACGACATCTTTCGTCAGTTTGATCACATCTCACATTTACAATTAATTAGTGAAATGTGATATTTGGCTTCACGTCGATTTCTTTACAGTTGCTTTTCTTTGAGCTGCTTGGTATATTTGCAACGTGAAGTGTGAATACGAATATTGATTCATGTGTTATCAGAGCCAGCAGACGAGTAGACAGCTACCACATACATACACAACATACCTTAAAAGGGCAGTAGCACGTTTTTTGTAAATTTTATTTTTTTCAAATTTCCCATTGAAAATGATAGTTTGTGTCATTCATATTTACTTTTGAGGGTAAACTATCTTATTACACAAACCAATTTCCTGAAGTGGTAAAAACAGTGTTGCGTATAAAGCAAAAATGCATGGCGGCCATTTTATTGTGAACACAATTTATTATTTCGAATAACAAAAAAAAAAGATTCCCATGGCTTTACGGAACCATGTACACTCATTGTTTAACTAGATTTTCCGAAGAGAGATTGGTCTTTTACTATTGGTGACATTATTTTTCAAATACATTTCATCGACTTATTTCAGCGAAAAAACGTGCTACTGCCCTTTAAAGGAACATCGCGTCGAGGATAAAAATGAGATCAGATTTATCTACCTATGCTGTTTAACATGTCACCCCCAATTTCAAACATGGAGAAATGTTTGTTAATGGTTTTTGATCATGCGAAAAAGATCTACACTCATTACAACTAGCCGTTCTAGATATATTATGATGGATATAAGCCCTTAACATTTCATGTACGAATTAATGTGCCTGTATATGGTTCCATTGGAATGAGACTAACAGGGCGAAGCATTCCGTTTGTATACTGCTTCCATTTATATACGATCAATTCAAGAGCTATAAACTCACATGTGACAATGGTTGATCTATTTGATAAATGTATCTTCATATTTCATTAAAGGGGCAGTAGCACGTTTTTTCGCTGAAATAAGTTGATGACATTTATTTGAAAAATAATAGTAAAACACCCTTCTCTCTTCGGAAATTCAAGTTAAAAAATGAGTGTACAAGGTTCCGTAAAGCCATGATAATCAGTTTTGTCATTCAAAATAATGAATTGTGTTCACAATAAAATGGCTGCCATGCAATTTTTGCTTTATACGCAATATCTTTATTACCACTACGGATAATTGGTTTGTGTAATAAGATGTTTAAAAGTAAATATGAATGACATAAACTATCCTAATAGATGGGAAATTTGAAAAAATAAAATTTTGCAAAAAACGTGCTACTGCCCCTTTAAGGGTCACTATGATTAAAACACATTATCAAATAAGTAAGATAAATTTGATAGATGCATTGAACCAAGCTATTGTATTCCAATGACAAATTTCAATAGGATGATGCATTAAAGCAAGCAATTGTGTTACATTCAGTAAACAGTAACTGTTTTATTGAATTCCTGTGCAAGGTATATGAATTTACATGATGTCCACAGCATGTTTAATGAACTTAACATCCCGGAGCTGTATTTACATAAGGATTTGCTTGTTTACCAAATCATCCTTCATTGTGGGAAATGAATATGTTTAAACCAACATCCATAGTTAATCAACTTATAACTTTAATATCAGACAGTATGCCCTAAAATCATTATGAAATAGCGATTTCAGCACCCGACGTATAATTTGACCGATATGCAGCATAATATTTGACGAAGGCAGTTGTCTATTGTGTATCCCTTTCATAGACAAATTGATTTATCGGGGTGAAGTGTTTTGTTTTTGATTTGTAGCTTTTACAATCTGCTTATAATACTCGTAGCAAAGGTGTTCAAATGTGAAAGAACACCGACTAACGCTGCCAAAGGGGATATTTTACTCCCGCTTCTTTGACAAGCACCATTTCGTCTCTACGAAACTTCTATAGTCAGTGTATACAATTGCATGTACTTCATACTACAATAATGATCACTATCAAACAACTGTGTGTTGTGCATATTCAAAAGTAGTACAGGGCGTCAATGGGAGTCATTAAACAACCTAACAATGAGACTCATCGGGTTAGTAATTTGTTATGACTGTGTTTGTAATACTTTTAGGACGATGTTAAATGTGTTTCCCAAAGACTCACTTTTACCAAATAGTTTTCTGATGACTAACATTTGTAGCAACTAAAGTGAGGTTCAAGTTAGTAAAGTGGAATGTTGTTGTTGTTAGCATGTATATCATGGATCACAATATAGGCACTCATGATCATCTTTAGGACACACAGCAAAAACACAATTTGTGAAAGGTACATCCATTGGGTTTGTTTTGGATCACATATGCTAAACGTTATATATTGTGTAATGTTATCGGGCAGTTCTGACTGTTGCCGAAAATTGCCATTTTGATCTTAATCGACTTAGTATATTGACGATATGAAGGTAAAAGTAGTGATTTCTGATCGAAAACCGGACAATGTACCCCGTGTGGCGCGCCAATGAGTCAAACGTAATTCTCGAATCGTATTTATGACATACAAACTGAACATTTTGGGTTGATCATGTTTAATAGGTCATATAACTACTGTACATGTAAATGGGACGTGTAGTTTCGGTTTATGCACATACATAATGATGTTACTCTATTTTGATTAACGTATTAAAGCCTAATAACATTTTATGAAAAACAATGCATGCGTCTTTAATACTACATAAACAATATTGAATAAAATCTACTCGAAGGTAGTTCAAGTGATCTGACCGTTGACCTAAACACTCAAAGTAGAGCTTCATGAAAGAATGGTCAGTAAGTTTGCTGTCGAAGTCTCAAATTCTCATGAGACCTACAAATCTACCGCTCACAATGAAGATTTCCAAATCACTGTCGCTTTAAACATCGCACCACGTTCTCCCAAAATGGATAACCGTTTTCTATGATTACGAATTATCTGGTCGTGTAATGAGATGTTTTACCCTTTAATGGACTAATGTATGTTTTAAACTTTTAAAAAAAAGTGCAACAGCGCCTTTGAATAGTAAAAGTAATTCTTGGATGAAGTGAATGGTTTCCTGACTAAGATTTTAATGGAAATTGAGATCATGGAATCGATAACTCATTAGAAGAAAGTAGCGCAACCTACAACATTGCGGCTGAAGCCTTGTAAAAGTACTGAGATGTGTACACGTCTTATATAAACTGGATCTGGTAAAGAGTCGGTCGAGGTGGACAAGAAAGCTGCCGATCCATTTGAAGATCCGGCTAGGTATACCCTCAAAGAAAACGTGGACGAGTTTTTCTAATTAAATCTACACGCATAAAAGAGTCGGTGTTGAAGTTGATTAACAATGTCCAATGCCGACTGATCAATTGGGTATCCTGGAATATCCCTAAAGGATTAGTGTCGTTATAGAGAACTAAAATAAGCTCTCTGTGGCTGAAGTATCGGATACTGATTATTGGATCAAAGGTTTCTTAAGGTTAAGGTGAGAGTGTGTCTATCCTTGAAGAAAGGGGAGTGTTTAGAAAGAAAACTAACGAACTAGATTTTTCAACACTGCTATTCAAAAAGCCTTTTTATAACTAGTTCATCCCCGTACTGGGATTAAAATGCTGACACGATGCCCTTTCCAATATGTACATTCCATGATGAAGATTCTAAAACAAGAAGCAGAAATATGCATATTGGGAGATAAAGTATTGATAATGAAAGTTGATATACGTCTTCGGGGATTATCTATATTTGCTTATGTATATAATCGTGCCAAAATTACTTACTAGAGAGAGAGAGAGGGTATCTGGCGCAGCCACGAGTGAAGATATATAACTTTTTTACCTCACGAGATGAGATAAACATGGTATTTGTCAAGAATTGACGATTATTTAATCTATTATATGAGGTTATCCTTGTAATTACGTCCGAAAAGGGTCGTTTTCTCGCCGAACGGCCGCTGGGAACACCCCGCTACCACAGCAACACTGTGACGTCATAAGTCAATTCGCCGCGTGAGACCATTTTTTTATGACGTCAAATTATATCAGTCACTGTTCGCAGTGAAAATATAAGTTATTTTCACTGTAACTTGATAGACAGTTTATTTCACTGATAAATCCCAGTATTTCATTGCTCGTCATATAATAAATTGAGACTATTTCATTGTTTTTGCCGAATATAGAAATTATATTCGGCAAAAACAATAAATAGTCTATTTATTATACGACTTTAATCTGCATAAAAACAATTAAAACGTGACATTGAAAGCTGAAAGCGGTCTTGATTGTCATAAACCTAACAACTCCCCGTTATACGTTCACGATAAATGCAGTGAGAAAATAATTCGACTGAAATAAGTCGATATTTAAAACAGGACAATGTTTTACAAAAATAAATATGTTGTGAATGTTTATTTACGGTACCATCTAGTCAAGATAAGATGCCTAAGACATTGAAAAACGAAAGTTGTGTCGTTATTTCAAACGCGAAGTGATACACATCATACAGCGAGTGACGTTCGTTATTGTCTGTCACATACCTCTCGCCTCACCAAGTTTGTAAAATGAAGTTCAGAGTGTTAAGGACTATTGTATATGATATTAACACCACAAAAGGTCAACAGTCATTGACTGAAAAACCACAACATTGGCGTCAACCGTAAGACGTGGAAAGCAAGGGAGGTAATCATTTTACAAGGGAGAAAATTTCATTTCAAAGGGAGACAATCATCAAAAGTAATTCAGGCCACACGTTAGTCACTGGAGTGAAAATATGACTTTCTACTGCTTATGTGCAGATATGGATTATATTTTAATCGTATAATCACATATTTCATTGCTAGTTTTTTAATATATATATATATATATATATATATATATATATATATATATATATATATTATATAAGTATACAAAGTCCACTACAGGTAAAGGGTGACCTAAAATAAAGAATCAGAACTCAGCATAATCAATATTTCCATCATGGTATACCCCCTCCCCGTCGTGTATGTTTCACAATGCAATGAGGAAGTTGTTATCAATAAAATATGACCTTCCTTTTTATTCCATGAATTTCTAAATGCCACTTGGTTGGTTTATGTTACGAACTGTAGTTGACAGGAAGGGAAAATAACACTAAGTCTTAACACGATGGTGTAATATTTCAATCAACTCAATGTGCGTGATTCCCCGTGGGCATTTCGATAACTCGACTCAGACACTTTGCTAAATGACATAATCGCCTTCAGGACACTCGTAAAATAAGGGACGCTATAACATGTTTCCCCAGTAACACAATAAGTACACATTAAACATCAATAGTGAGTAGATAACTCCACGAAATGGTCCCAAGGTACCCCAGTATTTCCAGGGGATTCACAGAGATCAGGGTTCGCCTATATAAAGATTCACTTTCTGATGCTTCTCCATTGAGGTGAGGCGAGGTGAGTTGGGGTTTAACGCCGCTTTCAAGAGTATTTCACTTACATTGCGGCTGCTAGTATTATGGCAGGGAGAAAGCCCGCAACGCCATGCGGTTATGCATTGCGGTGAAACCTGCGAGCATCGGCTGGAACTAGCGAACCATGGGTGGTACTACGCTGAAATTCAGTGTACCTTTGCACGTGAACAGTTCTATACTGCAGACAAAGTTGCCGTGCCCCTGGCGGGATTCGAACCCCGGACCTCTTGATCCGAAGCCAAACGCGCTAACAACTGCGCTATCCCGCCCCCGCTTCTCCATTGATGTCTCAAGCATTGATTCTGAGTCATATATGATGGTGTGCTGCACTGAAAGGGTTGCATTGAGGTTTGAATAAGATAGTATACTATATATCTAACAAAGGACATCGTGATTATCTACCTAGTCTGTATGGTGAACGAGTAGAAAACTTGATTTTATTTCATTTTTTTGCTGAAATTAAGTTGTCGCACGTTACTTACATATGCTTCCTGTTTATTTTATTTACTTGAAAGTTTCTAAACACAAGGTCCAGTGCTGATAGAGTACCACTGAAATCCGATATGTAAGTCGTATCGTACAGAGAGTGTTTGCTAACCATAAGCAGTGCTTTGTGAAATTCATAGTTAATGTATAAAACCGTTTTTACAAAACAGAGATAATGGTTTTACGTACCGGGTATATATTTTTTGTAACTTGTCTTTCATAAAGGTACAGTATGAATCATGTCTCATATGAAGGCGACGTGTTGGCTCAAATTGTACGCATGCATGTTATTGCAAACGTGTGTTTCAAATGATACTACCTAGGCTTGTCCTTACAAAGAAAAGAAAACTCTTCCCGGGGCTATCGCAGACGTCCGTTCTACACGCAGTAAGGTTTGGGTTCAATGCTTCAATGAATTTCAGTGCAGTACCACCAATGGTTTGCTAGTTCCAGCCGATGCTCGCAGGTCTCACCACAATGCATAGCCACATGGCGTTGCGGGCTTTCTCCCTGCCATAATACTAGCAGCCGCGATGTAAGTGAAATATTCTTGAAAGCGGCGTTAAACCCCAAAACACCTCATCTCACCTCACCTCACCCATATAACTCACAATTGTGACCGGTAGACAAGAAGGCTGATATAGATAAGTATAATGTTAGAAACCGCATTCTGTAGACTTTTTCAGAAACAGTATAAGATAAATAGTTGCGTTTGTAAAATTTCCGGGATTCATTGCTATTCAACACCCGCAAATTTAGTTTAAAACCGACGGCGTTAGCGGGTGTTGAATAGCAATGAATCCCGGAAATTTTACAAACGCAACTATTTATCGATATTGTAACATGACCGTTAGTTATCAGGCGTTTTGAAACGAACTCTCTTTTTGCGTACCTATCTCTGAGTGGAAAGGACTTTGCGACTGTTCCATTTTTGTAAGAGGTGTGGTCAGGGCAAAACAAATGTAAATGCTCAGCGTAATATTTACATTAGCAACAATTTACACATAAGCTCAAACAGTGTCACTCAAGTTTGTTCACTTCACAATATTCACGTATCCTTTTAGATGGCGATAAACATTTATCTACGACATCAACACAGTAAAATACCTAGGAACAAAAATCTTAAACTTGCCCTAACCCATTGTGACAATGACGCTAGCATTGTGACGTCAAAACGGTTGATCACTATGACGTCATACCATGGCAACGGCATTCGGTAAACACAACCGCATGGAAGAAGGCGTCAAACTTGGACAAATCTTACTAGTTGAAAACATTTCAGTTACTTGAAATTAATTAATTTTTAGAGTTATGTGTTACCTATACTCTATACACAGGTTAGAAAATGACAATGCCACTTGTCAAATTTGAGTAAGGAGCACATATTAAGAGAAATAGAAAAATACAATTTTGAGTCGGGCCGGATCTTGTGAACATGATGTATATGTTCCCGGTGATTCGCCCCAACTAATTTGCGGGTATTCATTGTCATTCAACATAGGCAAATCAACCAATCAGAATCAAGGAAACAACGAAATCATGTTACAATAATTTACTGATGCCAAAATCTAAGGATACAACTTTTGAATAAAGGCTCTGACAAGAAACACTTAACTCGTGCTTTACATTTCTTATATTCTCCAGCGATTTATGATAATACCTTTTGTAAACTATGTTTTTAAGTAATACTTGTTGCTAATAATGTCATCGACATAAATCCTTCATTGAGCAACAACAGTTCCCTTAATCTTTAATCTATATTCTAAACTGCAACTGCTCAGATGTAGACAAAAATGGCTGAAAAGATCATACATCGAGTTACTTATATGAGTGATTGCCAGGCAGGCATATCTATTTCAACGATAGGTGCATGGGAATAAAATCATGACTATTTCGAAAATAACATTGCATGGAATTGTAACGTGGTGACAAGATGTAAAACAGCAATTGAAAAATGACTCTTTCATCTCATACCTTGATTCGTTCAGTTTTTAATCATTATAGATGTAATCTTTATGACAGAAGCATGAACGCGAAGTATTGTCAAGCTGGCGTGATAAAGAGTATAACTCGCCTACGTTAATTTTTTACCCTGGAGAAATACTTAATTTGAAATCTGCTTTGCTTCGAATTATCACCTGCAGTACAGATAAACCAAATTTAAACCTAAAACTGAGTCAATCGCCGATTTGAGAAGGATATCACTGGTTAGTAATCTGGTAGCGAGGCAATTCTGTAAGCTGCTGTGTGGGCATTTGAAGCAACACATGTGAATATAATCACGCCCACTATACACTGTCGGCCAAAAGCAACGCCTACCAGATATCTTTTCAGATATGGTTAAAACTATAATGAGGAGTTTAACAATATTATAGCATTATGAAGTTGCACCATTCCTGAAGTTTCTAAAATTTCAGAAGTTGTCATGTCATAAAAGAATGGCGATAGTTGAAATGAGACACTGCTTGATTAGAAAAAAAACCATTTAAAACTTATTTTCATACAACCTCGAGGCACCCATTAGCATTAACGTGGTGATGACGCTGCAGATGTACGTGGTTACGGTGCGCAATTGTAAGTGAATTAACCGGAAATAGCTGTCTTCATTAGGCATGAATTCATGAATGTTATTGACTCGAATCACAGTTTTTCCATGATTTCAATGGACTTTCATATTAATTAGTTGTTCAGCATAACACGAAGACCGCTACTAATTATATTCAGAAAGTATTTCATCTTTCATTTAACGGAAAATCAAGTAAGTGTTTCTTTAGGCTGGCAGTGTAAAACTACATTTATATCATTTTGTGTAAGTTATACTAATATTTTGAAAACAAGATCGGTGATATATGGAATCTCAATAGGAGCAAAACTAACATTCCTATTCAAATACATATATACAATGAGTGATGAGGAAGAATATAATGGCAAAATAAATAATATAAAACCATCTGTTTAGTATTTTAATTACGGTGAGATTCCATATTCTTTGAAGGGATATCAGTCCATGGTAGTATGACATTGTTATTTCACTGAATACAGTGAAAGAAGTATCATGTTATCATTGCTCTAAGTTAGTTTAAAGGGGCAGTAGCATGTTTTTTTCAAATCTTATTTTTTTCAAATTTCCCATTTACAATGATAGCTTATGTCATTTATATTCACTTTAGAGGGTAAAACATCTTATTACACAAACCAATTATTCGTAGTGGCAATAACGATGTTGCGTATTAAGCAAAAACTGCATGTCGGCCATTTTATTATTTTGAATGACAGAAACTATTTCCATGGCTTTACGAAACCATGTACACTCATTTTTAACCTGGTTTTACTAAGAGAAAGGGTGTGTTACTATTGTTAATATTATTTTTTAAATGCATTTCATCTACCTATTTCATCCTGCACGTGGAGACTTTGCAGTACATGGATACAGTGCTGGCTATAGAAAGACAACACGCTTCGGAAATAGACATTCGTTCATCGGTAACGTCTTACATCGTCACAATTGTGCTGGTGTAACAACCTTACTGCCTCGAACCTACGGAGTTGGCGACGAATTTGGTTTAGCGATGACTCTCGGTTCATGTTGCAGAGAGGGGGCGGCTTCGTATAAAGAGGTTTGGGGTTCAATCCAGCCACGAACTCGGCACGATTGTCTGCTGAACTATTTTACATCCAGTAATGTGTAGATGTAACCCTACACTGAATTTCAGTCCAATACCACCCATGGTTTGCTAGTATCAGTCGATGGCTCGATGATAGCGGGTTTCATCAATGCTTAGCCAAAATGAGGTTACGGGCTTTCTCCCTGCTATAATACTCTTGAAAGGGGCGCTATACCTTACATCATCCAATCTCCAACCTGTTGCGGAGACGTAACGGTTGTACACAAATGCGTTTCCTTCTGTGAATAGTATATACATTAACAGCTAGTTGCCTTGATTAGATGACCAGAGGATTTGTATAAATCTTTCTGTATCCTTTATCCCAAGCTTTATTATGTTGACTCCTCGGCGACTGTTATCTGCCATTAATGCATGTATTACCATGGCATCTGTATTTTTAAATCTAGTCTAATGAAAGTACTGGTGATTAGACGTCTGGTGAGGATTAGTTTGTCATTAATAGCTGATATATATATAGTGATTAATTAGACACAGACTCATTAATCCTCACAAGGCTGCATTATTCTAGAGCAATTACCTCACATCACCTTGCACCTCCAACATGTTACGGAGACGTTGATGTTGATGTCTCTCTCTCTCTCTCTCTCTCTCTCTCTCTCTCTCTCTCTCTCTCTCTCTCTCTCTCTCTCTCTCTCTCTCTCTCTCTCTCTCTCTCTCTATATATATATATATATATATATATATATATATATATATATATATATAGAGAGAGAGAGAGAGGTTTGTCTTTAAATCTTAGTGACAACTACGATGCAGATGCAAATAGTGTAATGTTAAATTTGAAATATAATTTCATAATTTATATTCATTTTCCAGTAAGCCAGTATCCGGAAGAAAGTCCTTGTCCGACTGGAACCGACTGTCACAAATTTAAAACAACCATGACAATTTACTTTATGTATGTCAAATTCTCAAATCTTACTGTGTCTCCGGTAGAGCACAACAGACGTCGTGCAGGATAGAGTTTGACACATGTTGCCGCAATGACCAATATATGCCCGATAAGTCTACATAATATTCAGAAGGATGGGTTGCTAGACATCTGACAATCAAACGTATAATATTATCGATTACAGGATATCACATCTGGGTGTCTGTGCTCTTCTAACTAAGCTTTCTCGGCACTTAATTTAAAAGGCGTTTTAAAGCACTACACTTTTCATAGACAAGGTTTGTTGCAAATTTTAAAAGAAGTACTCAGTAGGGGATATTACTTACATATATCATTAAGTACACATAATGTGTATTAATAGAGTATGCATAGAGTGAGAAACGTACATGTATAGCAGGGGAGGGAGAGGCAACACTTAATGACACATGTGAACTGATGAGTGAGTGTTATTTAATAATAATGACATATTGAGTAACTTCTCACAATGGAACACTACTGGTTGCCATTCCCCATTAACCGTTATTTTGAATGATTGGTTGTTTAATTGGGTGATTGAGATGATATCTGTCACACAGGGGCGTGTATCGCTTAGAAATAGCGTTTGAAAGACATATACCTACATTTTTATATATCCTACCCTATCTGTATATAAAAGGAAAGGGATGTAACGACGAAACCACACCATGGTCATTCAAAGTCATATTTCGCATTCGTCACCCATCCTATTGTCTTCGTGCAAATGAGCCCAGAATATTTCTTGAAATAAATAATGTAATTCCAAAAGGATATTTTGAAGGATTCTCAACAGTGATTTGTCAGTAAATGTGGATTATGTTTATATTTATCATCAACAATTGTGTTCCAAGGGAGATATCGATTACACGTTCGAGATCAAGTGATATCTACAAGAAATATATACATTGTAGATATTGCAACAATTGAATCGTCATAATCCTATTACATCCTGAGTTAATGGCATCACAAGGCTTTGGCATCACGTAGAACACTGCTGACCATGGTATGACGTTATAAAGTTGATGACGTAACAATGCTGTGATGACATAGTGCTGATAATGTCACAATGCTATGATTTCACTGAGATGACTGTTGAAGGTATTGACCTGTCTGGTCGGCTTTAATAATAATACTAATAATGATAATAATGTTCTCCTGTTCTGAAATTAATATACATTGATATACTTGCTAGCAATAATTTGAAACATAAACATGCATCCATGGCACAGGTTATTACAGTTTGCAAAGTTATCCAAATTAAAGTCCCAAATTAGGGTTAACTTAAATCGAAGGTAGTATTTGTTTGATAACAGTGAACAAACACATTATTTCTAAGAAACCCGACATCCAGAGCCAACTTGACCCTTTGGTATTTACTGTTCTGCTTTTCCAAATGAAACATGTTGTACAGCGAGGTATTTGCCAATTAATCAGTCTTCTACATGGGATTTCAACGAACAGTTGCTGAATGTTACTGTTGAATTAGTTGTCATGTATTTGAACTGTCCGTGGGATCATGAACAAATCTCAGCTAAAACATTGACATTTATTTGTAACACCTTGCTAATCGAACATAAATATTACTTAATATATTCTCTGAACCTCATTGTTTCAGATTCTTGTCTAAATGTTAACTTTGCTTAAAATAAAATTAAGTTTGTGAAAACAATAGAATAATAGACTAGGTCGAGATGTGTATATTAATTATCGTTTTAAGCTTTTGTGTCCTGATAATAAACATACAAATTACAAATATGTATTAGTTGTTATAGTGTTAGTGTTAATATTAGCAGTCACAGTTTTATGTTACTCATCAGTTCACATGTTAGGTAAATAGGTGTTACATTTTCCTTCCGCACCATACATGCACGTTTAATAGCTGATATATAATATGTATATCATAACTTTATTAAAATGAATTACTTCTGAATGATATCCCTGAGGAATTTCCTGTACTGAGAAGTTTTTCTATGAATTTTTAACTGAAACCCTTGTCAATAAAACAAGTGCTGCTTTAAAGGCACATTTTAAAGTTAGTGCCCAAATGACCCTTAGAATAAACACAACATCCTGGTTTTCTTCCGAAAATTTCACTTGGTTCAAATTGTCAGATGGTTGCTAGCGGATATCTGGCGCTCCATCCTTCCGAATATTCTGTACAATTGTCTGACTAAAATTGGTCCTTTGGGCAATTTTTTGCCGGGCTTAATCCTCCTAGACGTCTGCTGTGCTCTACCGGAGACAATGGGGGGATTTGAGAATTGCGTAAAAGAGACACCTAGAGGAAATTGTCATGGTTACTTACAGATTCATGTCAGCCAGTTCTAGTCTGATAAGGACTTGGATACTGGCTTACCGAAAATGAATATAAATTACCAATTATATTTCATTTTACATTTGAACATTTGCATATGTATCGTACATGAATAGGTTAAATCATTTTCAATTAAATTTTGATATTCAGAAAAAATCTTCCTGATAGTATAAACTTTTAATTGACATCACTTTGTCTTATTGAAATATATATAAGTCCATTAGTTGTTTAACTAGACTTTCAATGAAATGGTAAACCATGGTAGCTATTATAGTTTCTGCAAGACAACTAGAAGTAACCAAGTCATTCCATTTGGGGATGATGGTAATAACGTTCCTCTCACATATGCACTATTGGGCAAACGCTTCTTGTGATAATATGCTTTCTCTTTTTAAACTTCAATGGGTGTAACTTTAGACTGCTAACCTGAGACTATCATAGTAAAACATGTACATGAACGTTCACCACTGTCTAGATTGTTCAGAGAGGATGTTATTTCAGTGTCCCGTAGTGGATATTAGATACCCTCAGCTGGTGATTAGGTTTCAGTTCACTCACACTTTTATGGCGAGGAGTAAGGATTGTACACAGCGTGTGATTTCGTTACTCTGCGTCGCGATTTCCTCGCCCATTTATATTACTTGGAAGGATCCTCAACGGTGTGAAGAAATCTAATCTATTTCTTCCTAACAATGTCCTCTAAGAGATGGCCAGTCTTCATTAAAGAGTTTTCTTTGTGTGGCATCCCACTCTAACCTTGCCACCCAAAACTGATATTCTTTAATTGTTAACACAAATGATATAGGCTGTCACAATGTGAGGATAATAACAGACAAGAGATGGCAACATAACATAAATAGATGGTTCCACTTCATATTACATGAATTGCACCAACCCTTGATGGAAAGGTGAGCGTTAAACAAGAATAAATTCAGAATTGCATTGATGAGTTTGTTCTCAGAGCTTTTCGGTGAGGTGAGATGAGTTAGGGTTTAACGCCCCTTTCAAGAGTATTTCACTTATATCGCGGCTGCTAGCCACGTGGCTATGCATTGCGGTTAAACCTGCGAGCAACGGCTGGAACTAGCGAACCAGAAAGCTGAAAGTCAGTGTAGCATTGCACCCAAACTTGACTGCGTGTAGACTAGTTCTCTACTGCAGAGAAAGGCGGGATTCGAACCCCGAACCTCTTGATCCGAAGCCGAACGCGCTAACCACTGCGCTATCCCGCCCCAAGAGAGGTCATTTAAATATATATTGTTGTTCTATTGATATTATATTCTCTTTGTCAATTGTTTTGACATTTATGTTTGACACTTACATCATTACTTTCCATAGTGTTGTTGTATATTTATTCCCATTGATTAAACATTTTATACTAATAAGTCACTGTCCATGTTTTGGGTGTAAATTGGTTATAGAATTTGTATGTTTGTGATAACTCACTTTGAAGATAACAGATAGCATCAATAAACATCCTCAGTCAGCACCTAGTCCCATAAACTGCCTGGGAACATAGCAGCGATACAATCAGTAAATAATTATATTGGACAAACGTGTTATCACATATTTTAGTTGTCTGTGATATTGTGGCAGTCGAACCAATTAGAAGAACCTTGTAAGAGGCCAACATCTGTTTGTGTGATGTCTGATATCAGTGGCAGTCTTTATGTTCAGTTACGTAGCTGTTAACACTACAAGAGAAACTGATGTTGTGTTAAACACAGGAAAACTATCACCTTTGTATTGCTGTGTTCCACTACTTTTACATTTTGACAAAACACTAACTAACCAGTGAACTAATACTAAATCGATATGCTGTGAGATATCAATAAGCAAACGAACTAGTATTAGACATTATACGTGTCATTATTTTATTTAAAAAATATTTAATTTCATTTGAAATCCATAAAACATTAGGAGTAAGATACTGACAAGGAAACTGCATCGTCTGTTTTTATGTATTTTCCCATATATATCATTTATATTACATGTTGCTTATAACAGAAAGTTTCAGGGATAAAATTGACAACTGATGCTATAAATTGTGACCCAATGTAATTCTATTGATTTCAGAATGAAAGACTGAAAGAAGACTGACTGCAAATTAACACGTAAATAATGTAAAGAGATGAAAAATAACTTGTTATTCCCTTTTTTTACCGAAGATAGTTTCTTCATGCGTTGGTCTTAATCAACAAAGCTATTGAAAATGTGACAATAAAAAATAAAAATAAATTCTAGTTGAAATAACTTTAAAGACAATTCTAAAAAATCGTGTAAATCGTGTACATTTACATTTTTGTCAGTTTTCTTAGTGTGCAAATCTAGATTATAAGCAGATGTATTTACTATCAACGAGCGGATAATCATAGAATGAACACTTTATTATTTTGTTACTTATATCCAACCCTTCTTGCTTGTTATATAATCAGTTTTGTTATGCCCATGCAGATGGAAGCAGTGCCTAAAAGCAGAAATATTGAGGACTGGTCGAGTTTCAATCTTGTGCTATACACAGCAGTAAAACACAGGCGGCCAATGGAACCGACAGCTGCAACAGTACAATATTAGTATAACTTATCAAAACGAAGAAATTGAAAGAGGTTAAAATTTCATTATGGGAGGGCATGTATACAACGCCAATACGATGACAAAATCTAATATACTACATATGATACATTACCCAGTAATGTTAGATACCGGCAATAAAACAGAGGCGGTTATTGGGACTGACAGCGGGCTTTATGAGTCAATAAAACATGCTAGTGATTCAAGACATCAGAGCGTCGCTTTGCAAATGACGGCATATTGTATGTCACTTCGATTGTTCAATTGCTAGTGAATGTATCCTTCCATGGGAAGCATTAATATTTTCAAAATATTGTTGATACAAATAACATAATATCTTAAAGGTTTTTATATAAAAGGGACTATGTATTTAAGGGCATCTCATATAAGAAGAAACTAAATTGATTACTTACTTAAAACTATATTAGAGATTCATTTTAGGATGCAATATTCCATAATAACAACTTTTTTCTTTTCTTTCGAGCTACATAATGTCAGTTATCAAGTACTTTGACATTGAATATCACACACCGACACAAGTTTACACACTTGCATTTGTATTGATGTTATCATTTAAATATATAATACTTCGTAATATGATCCATCAAAGAAGATAAATATAGAGAGGAAATCAGAGGTATATTGATGTTTGCCTTTTGTAGTGTGGACATGAATAAACTGTGCATGGATATTCAGTCAAAAACGTCTTTAATTTGTAATTTTTACAGGAACTTGACGTTTGGTTAAATTGTATGCTCATTTGTCACGTTATGTTAACTTTCCCTTATATTAACCGAACATTTTTTCATGCGTTGGTCATAGGAATGTGGTTTTAACATATTTATTTCACAATGAAGTGAATTGGTAAACAAGTTGCAATAGCTTATCTGAATACCGCTCCAGGTTTTAGGAATATCTGTATAGTTTGTTTTAACTTACTTAACAAAGCTAGTGCACATGTGACAATTCAAACTAAAAACATTAAGTTAATTAGTTAAAGTTAGTTAAAATTACTTTACGAACAATTTTAAACAATTGTGAACATTTACCTTTTTTGTTGTCAGTTTTGCTTAGTTTGAAAATTTAATATTAATGTCATAATACGAATCTTCTAAACAATTACAAGACAGCCCGTGAGCCGACTTTTTAAAGTATATTTCAGAAAACATTAAATGTTGTTTAGTGTGTCTCTATTGTAGCAACCTGTTTATAACAACCTCAAAATTATCATTGTGAAAGGGACACTACTCCCAACATCTTTTAACGATG
This sequence comes from Gibbula magus, assembly GCA_936450465.1. NCBI lineage: Eukaryota > Metazoa > Mollusca > Gastropoda > Trochida > Trochidae > Gibbula > Gibbula magus. The sequence continues at coordinate 17,397,355 of OW388300.1, read as the reverse complement.
TGGCCCGATTGCTCTGACTGTAAATAATGTGTTTGTTATCAATATCCTCTTCTCATTTACTGAAATTATTTTGAGATTCGATGTCATCCAATTTCATAAATAAAGATTAATACCCAAGTGGCGAAGTAATATTGTTTTTACAACTTAAGTGGTTGTGTAAAATGGTATTGTGCTGAGCGAGAGCGAGGGAAATAACATTTACCAGCACAAAAGGAAAGGGAACATTTGTATTCATTGATTTCAAAATTTGCACAGAGTGACACTATTCTAATTTGATTCATTAAAAATCTAAGAAAAGTGGCAGAATATTGGTACTTCTTTGAACAATATGTGTTCATAATTACATTATTATCAGGTTTGAATTGATCTTAGTTTGAATACTGAATTCTCTTCCCACATGTTCTTAGGTTCTTGGTCCTAATAAAATATAATGTGAGCAAATGAGAACGGTATCATTGCTTGCTATGGATTACAGACAACTCATCTGCATAGTTAATTCTATTAAGCTATGGATCTGCATTTTATACATCATTATCGATTTGTTAAAGATTATTTTACTTGGGAAAAGTCGGGAGATCATGTTTTTGATTCCAACAATAATTGGCAATGTATAAATAAGTTCTCCAGATATGGTTATTAGTTAGGTTAGTTAATTGTATTCTTAAACTACAATTGTATTTAATTTAATTAATTAAATTAATACAACATTATTTTATAATTTCAAGTTGACATATCCAATCACCTTGTCAATGACAATTTCAATATATCGAAACTGTCAAACGGCAACGTCACTAAATGATTCAAAGGGTTGACAAAGTTGCAAGAAATGGGATAGATAGATATTGGTAGTCTGTATCAATCCAAAGAAAAATGTCCACAGTACAAGCCTTTAAAATGCTAAACAAACTAAATTCATTGCATGAAGCTTGTCTTGTGAAATGAAATCTTAGATGAGGAACGATTCATCTCACAACAATCGAGTGTAAGGTGTATGTAACATTAAATTACTTACATAGAGTCTTAACAGTCATGCCAAATTCTGGATTCATCACTACTAAGAGATTTGTAAATGAACGGTTAGGAACGAGATTTATATATGAAACAACAATACTACTGCAAACAATGACTAATAAATAAACAGAATATAATATTACTGGATCTAATATAAAGTCGCAACACGTTGTATTTCAGCAGTAATAGATTTTAAAATATAGAAGTCCAATAGCTTACATAAAATGAAAAACAGCAAGTATTTGTCACAAACGTGACCATGTCCCCCGCCACAATCAATGAATGAGCTATAAGGATGGACGCCAAGGTTGTACCGAGTAGTGGCCATTACATGTTTGATTCAATTGTTAGTATATGGGCTTAAGAACAATTTAAAAATTGGTCAAAGTCTCGTAGTGCCCTTGAAAATGTGGTCCAGGTCTTCAAAATCGACTAGTGTATGTGTATTCCCCAAATGGAGACTGGTACAAAATTTGAAGACTCTAGGGAAAGCGGTCCATGAGATATCATGCTAACAACATTTGATAAACAATCAAAGTCTCGTAGTGACCTTGAAAATTATGTATTGGTCATTAAAATCAGCTGGTGTCTGTGTATTCTCCATATGCCGACTGGTACCAAATCTGAAGCATATAGGTGCAGCGGTTCATAGGGTCTCTCTCTAACAACAATTTAAAAACTGGTCAAAATCTCGTAGTGACCTTGAAAATAAGCTCAATGTCATCCAAATCGACTAGTGTTTGCGTATGCTCTCCAAATTTGAAGACTCTAGGTACAGCGGTTTATGAGATATTGCTCTTTTAAAAAACGGCTATGTACGGACAGACGGACGTACAGAGCTGAATACTTTGTCCCCCGCTCCCCGCTTCTACTATTTCAAATTGCAAATTGTGCTTAAATATTGGTGTGTTACAATTGTAGTAATTTTTAAAAGTTTACTTTGTAAACAACACATCATTTTTCAAATGACAAAGTTTTACAGGCTGTTCTATTATGTGTAAAAAAATATCCCATCAATTCTCTGTGAATCAACATTAACTTCAATACTTGAATTCAAGCGGACCCTACTTAAATAATGGGCTAATAAAAACATTAAAAACATTTTGAAGTTATTTAAGGTATTTTTGTACAGAACACATCCTTCTTGAAATGGCATTGATAGATTTACAAGCTGTTCCGTCATCGAACCTTGGAGTGTATTTTACACTGGTTTTAAGCGAAAATGTAAAGATCATTTGACGTTAATTATGATCAAGGAGATTTTATCAAATTAAAACAAATTATTGCTATAAAATAGAATGTTTCAGCAGGATTTTTTTAATGCGGGTGTATGACAGGTGTGTGTTTGATGGAAATGAGGATATCATAATTCTTTTTTTCCTATCATTTATTCTTACTTCCCTATTTTTCACTGCTTTGGAACTTGTCGAGACCACGAAATATAGGGAGATATGAATTGCGTGAGTGAGAAGTGAGAAATAAGAGAGGACATGCATTGTTTTTGTCACTCTGCATGTCATAGCATGGTGAAAATTCGATAAATTTTACTTTCTGCAAGGTCAACCTTTGGACCGGGATCTCAAAAAGTGACATAACTAGATTAAATTAGCAAGGCGCTACACAGAAATGTCAAATGCTTAACCCAGATGTGTTCATGACCCTAAAGATACACGTCCACTAATACAGCAGTAACATTCAGCAACTTACAATCCCATGAAGAGGACTGATTAATTGACACATACCTCCTCTTTGAAATCCAGCCCTTAACACATATCAAGAAGTTGCTTAACTAATTGTGCAGTGTATATGTTCCGTGAAATCTAGGAATCATCACAATCTGCAGATTGCGAGCTCACAATCTGCAGGTTGTTTGAACAATCTAGGAATGTTTCACCATTCCTAGATTGTTTAAACAATCTGCAGGTTGCGAGACCTGAACACTCTAAGAATGATCACAATCTAGGAATTTGTTTCCTTGCAGTTGTATGTTGTAGATTGTTAGCACATCTTCTCGTTTATCTACCGACTGTATTGGTTGATTCATCTATAAGTGTTCGATTCCTAGATTGTGAAGGGTTCTCAAATAGTGAAACTATACATTGGGATAGTTCTTTACCTCAACTAATTGCTTCGCTGTCACATGTATGTGATCATGATCGTCCTGTTAACATAAACTATTCTGTAAACGCAGCATACTACAATTATTGCATATTTAACAGTAGTTACAAACCTTAAGAAAAAGGAAATTTCCAGTTGAAAACTTTAGGTGATGCTCAACTATGTATTAATGGAAAATAATGGAGCGGATAACGCCACGCATGTATTTTAACTTAAGGCCCCCAGGCGAAAGCATGGCATTATTTTAGTATATAAGAAATACGCAAGTTCTTTTTACTGCTGACACAAATCAAAGACTTTTTGAACAATGATGGAATGCATGTTGAAGCGTTCTGCCTGGTATATCAAGCATAACATTTCACATGGTTTGCGTTGAAGATAGTATACGCTTGAAGCGTTGTGAAACATATTTCATTCAACATTAACTTGTGCACAGCTATTCAGTCAAAAACGTCATTGATTTGTGATTTTTTTTACATAAATTTGACGTTTTGCATTGACATTTGGTTAAATCTTTTCAAATGCACATTTGTCATGTTATATTTTTATTTGTTCCTAACAATTAACCATTTTTTCCCTGTTATTATGAAACATGCGTTTCGTTATGTGTTTATCTTATTTAACAAAGCTATTGAACATGTGGCAATTCAAAATAAAAACAATTTCTAAATAAATTAACTTTAATGACAATTCTAACCAATCGTGTACATTTACAATTTGTTGTCAGTTTTGCTATTGTGAAAATATAGAATTAATGATCTTATTGTAATAACATATTTATGAAAACTTCAAAATGATCATACTAAAACTGACATCCTCTTCTCATTTACTGAAATTATTTCAAGTTTGAATTTCATCCAATTTTATAAATAGAGAGCAATACCCAAGCGGGGATGTCATATCGTTTTTACAACTTGAGTGACTGCGAGAGCAGGGGAAATAACATTGTATTGGCACGTAAAGGAAAGGGACAATTTGTATTCATGGATTTCAACATGTGCACAGGATGAGAATATTTGCATTATATTGATTACAAAGTGTAAGAATATTGGTACTTCTTTGAATATCGTGTGCTCATAGTTACGTAATAATTAGGTTTGAATTTATTTTACTTTGAACGCTGAATTATTTTACCACATGTTATTTGTCCTCACATAATATATTTTGAGCCAGATATAACTGTATTATTGGTTGTTTGGGATTAAGAACAACTCCATCTGCATCGTTAATTATATTCAACAGTGGATCTTCATAAAACACACAGACAGCCATTGATTCAAGAATATTTTACTTCAGTAATTATTTGTAAACAAAATCAGGTTTTTCATTTCAACAATAAATGGCAGTGGTGTAATGTTCTCCAATACATTTCTCTAAATACAAACGTAATATCATTTATAGTTGTTAATAAAACTGTATTCTTAAATGACTTATCGTCCTTTGTCAGTGTCACACATATGATAGATTCCATTAATACAACATTATTTTATCATTACCGAATTATGAAAACAGTGTAAATAAATTCATTTTTAAAACAAAATTAACACCAGGGGAATTACAACTTGATTTGGCATGGTTTTGAATGTGTCAGTCGTCGTCCATGATATATCACTTAAGCATGTGTCGTAACTGGTGGAAAAAGACATTATGGGTAACTCTTTATTTCTGGATGCCCAGAAGAAACAACACTTGATATGGACATTGCTGAACAATGCATGGATAAATGTATAACTGGTTAACCTTCAAAGATGTTTCTTGTTCAGTGTTTATATATAAGCCTGAGATACTCGAAGTTTTAGGAAAACATTGAACCAAGCAATAGATTTCATGACTTCATCATAATGATTATAATGTATTTTGATATAAGTATCTGCCTGTTTATCGTGAACGGTAATTTAAAGAATACTAACGTAGTGACACACAACTAATGAAACTTTACCAGAACTTCAAAAATAAATAACACAGTGTATATACATTATATAAAACAAATTTTGATCTTTTATTAAACAAACTATCAGAATATGTTACTGATATCATCCATATTAAATTTAATAGGTTTTGACTAAACACTAACAAATATATGCATATGAATTCAATCATATCAGTATAACTCAAGTGATATTTATTGGTAAAACGTTGTTCAAACTGCCAAGTGAAAAGTATACTGAATGGACGAGAAGTCATTTCAATAAGATATGCTATTAGAAGGTGAGAATTGAAATAGTTGACTCAAGTTGACGTATCCAATCAACCTGTCAATCACAATTTCAATATAACAAAACTGTGAAACAGCAACCCCACTAAATGATTCAAAGGGTTGACAGAGTCTCAATAAATGGAATAGATATAATTTGGTAGACTGACATCTGCCTCAAACCAAAGTAAAATCCCTGGATTTGAGAAATCTATCAAAAGGACAAGATTTAAAACCAATCTAAATTTATTGCTTGATGTTTATGTAGTGAAATGAAACGGTGGATGAGGAACATTTCGTCTACCAGATCTAGTCTACAAGTTGACGAAGCTCACTTACTGTTTGAAGTAGCATTATATCATATACAAATATTACCAAAAATGATGTCATATGTATATCTTGATTAGCATAAATATGAATAATGTATGGCTTTAGAATGTCAGTACAGTTCATGTTTATGTATGGTAAAATCCATGTTATCTTTTAAATTTCATGCTGAAAATACAAAATCGGAGTTGTGCAGTATATGTAAGGCAAGGCAAGTCAGTGATAATGTTTCACTACATGGGAGAGGGGAATGGGTATGGAGGCGGAGGCGGAGGCATGAGCGGGGGAATGGCAGAGGATGTTATGGGCACTTTAACTGCTCGCACTGAAAATATTGTCACCGTTGCTTGAGAAAAGGTTTATTGCATTGATAGATGAAAACATTTAATTCATGGTATTGAAGGTGTACTGTCACCTTCATATTAGTTTCAAAGCCATAACATTGTGTGTTTTACAACAGAAAAAGGATACTATGAACTCAGAAAAGGTGAATAATTAGAATCTTTTGTGCATTTGAACACATTCCTCACAAATAGAATTTTCAAAATTGTTTGAATTGGCAAACACTGATAATCCAAAGTAAAACCGTGTTAAACAAGGCCTTTTTTCAGATCCTTGTCCAAAAGTCGACTTTGATTAAAACAAAATTGATTTTGGTAAATCAATAGAACAATAGACTAGGTCGAGATGTGTATAGTAATTATTGTTTTAAGCTTGTTTGTACTGTAAATAAACATACGCATTTCAAAGATGTAGTAGTTGTGGTAGCGTTGGTGTTAGTATTGGCAGTCACAGTTTTATGTTACTCATCAGTTCACATTTTAGGTAATTAGGTGTTACGTTTTCCTACCGTACTAAACATGTACGTTTAATAGTTGATATATAATATGCATAACATAACTTTATTAATATGAATTACTTCTGAATGATGTCTCTGAGTAATTTCCTGTACCAAGAGGTTTCCCTCTGATATCTGAAACTCTTGTCAATGAAACCGGGGTTGCTTTAAAGGCACATGTGTCCAAATGATGCTTAGTTAGAATAGACATATAGACATGACATCCTGTCTTTCTTCCGAAAATTACACTCGGTTCAAACGTGTGATTGGCAGAAGGTTGCTAGCGGATGTCTGGCACTCCATCCATCCGAATATTCTGTACAATTGTCTGACTAAAATTGGTCCTTGGGGCAAGTTATTGTCACACTTAATCAGCCTAGACGTCTGCTGTGCTATACCGGTGACACTGGGGTGATTTGAGAATTGTGTAAAAGAGACACCTTGAGGAAATTGTCATGGATACTTACAAATTCATGTCAGCCAGTTCCAGTTTCACAAGGACTTCTAGGTACTGGCTTATCGAAAACGAATATAAATTACTAAAATATATTTCAAAGTTTACATTTGAATATTTGCATCTGTATCGTACATGAAGTGTACACTCAGATATATGTTAAATCATCTTCAATTAAATGTTGATATTCAGAAAAAATCTTCCTGATAGTATAAACTTTTAATTGACATCACTTTGTCTTATTGAAATATAAGTCCATTAGTTGTTTCCCTAGACTTTCAAAGAAATGGTAAACCATGATAGCTATTATAGTATCTGCAAGACAACTAGAAGTAACCAAGTCATTCCATTTGGGGATGATGGTGATAACGTTCCTCTCACATATGCACTATTGGGCAAACGCTTCTTGTGATAATATGCTTTCTCTTTTTAAACTTCAATGGGTGTAACTTTAGACTGCTAACATGAGACTATCATAGTAAAACATGTAGATGAACGTTCACCACTGTCTAGATTGTTCAGAGAGGATGTTATTTCAGTGTCCCGTAGTGCATATTAGATACCCTCAGCTGGTGATTAGGTTTCAGTCCACTCACACTTTTATGGCGAGGAGTAAGGATTGTACACAGCGTGTGATTTCATTACTCTGCGTCGTGATTTCCCCGCCCATTTATATTACTTGGAAGGATCCTCAACGGTGTGAAGAAATCTAATCTATTTCTTCCTAACAATGTCCTCTGAGAGATGGCCAGTCTTCATTAAAGAGTTTTTTTGTGTGGCATCCCACTCCAACCTTGTCACCCAAAATTAATATTCTTTAATTTTTTACACAAATGATATAGGCTGTCACAATGTGAGGATAATAGCAGACAAGAGATGGCAACAGACAATAACTAGTGCTTACATGAGGGGTTCCAGTTCATATTACATGAATTGCACTAAACCTTGATGGAAGCGTAAGCGTTAAACAGAAACCGAAATCAGAATTGTATTGATGAGTTTGTTCTCAGAGCTTTTAGGTCATTAAATATATATTGTTGTTCTACTGATAGTATGTTGTCCATTGTTTTGACTTTTATGTTTGACACTTACATCAGGATGTATACGCTGATGTAGTGTTATAAAACAAGGCCTTTCCATAGAGTTGTTGTATATTTATTCCCATTGATTAAACATTTTATATACTTCAGTCACTGTCCATGTTTTGGGTGTAAATTGGTTATAGAATTTGTATGTTTGTGTAAAACATTGAAGAATATATATTGATGATAAATCACTTTGAAGATCACTGATAGCATCAATAAACATCCTCAGTCAGCACCTATTCCCATACACTGCCTGGGAACATAGCAGCGATACAATCAGTAAATAATTATATTGGACAAACGTGTTATCACATATTTTAGTTGTCTGTGATCTTGTGTCAGTCAAACCCATTAGAAGAACCTTGTAAGAGACCAACATCTGTTTGTGTAATGTCTGACATTAGTGAAGGCTATCATTTTCAGTTACTTAGCTGCTAACACTACAAGAGAAATTGATGTTTTGTTTATCTAACTATTACATTTGCATTGCTGTGTTCCACTACTTTTACATTTTGACAAAGCACTAACTAACCAGTGAACAAATACTAAATCGATATGCAGTTGAGATATCTACGGAAGCGTATTAGTGTCACGGTGAAAAAAAAATCTGCCAAACTATCTCCTACGTAGGACTTAGTATCTCCTACGTAGGAGATAGTATCTCCTACGTAGGACTTAGTATCTCCTACGTAGGAGTTAGTATCTCCTACGTAGGACATAGTATCTCCTACGTAGGAGATAGTATCTCCTACGTAGGACTTAGTATCTCCTACGTAGGACATAGTATCTCCTACGTAGGACTTAGTATCTCCTACGTAGGACTTAGTATCTCCTACGTAGGACATAGTAAGCTTATCTCCTAGGTAGGAGATAGTATCTCCTACGTAGGACTTAGTATCTCCTACGTAGGTGATAGTATCTCCTACGTAGGACTTAGTATCTCCTACGTAGGAGTTAGTATCTCCTACGTAGGACATAGTAGGGTTATCTCCTACGTAGGACTTAGTATCTCCTACGTAGGAGATAGTATCTCCTACGTAGGAGATAGCATGATAAAGCACTGATCACTTCGTTTCATACTTATCAATGAGTTGTGGAGACACCTAAGCATCTTGCGTTTGTCTTTTTCATAACATAATTATGTTAGTCTAATTAAATCATGTAATTTCGAAGTTCCGTCTTGATTTTCAAAATAAAGTATTGTTCACTTGAAATGTTTTGGAGGGAATATTGTGTTTCGGTTACTGCTCCCTTAGTGTCCTTTTCGTTAGTGATAGTTTGCGAATATACTGTTACAGTTAGTTTCAAATAATTATAATTATTTGCACATTATTTTTTTCTCAGATTTGCCATTTATTATTAAAGATTATACAATATTGTATTAGAGGGTAAAACATCCTATTACACGACCCGACAGGCCGCATGTATAGAAAACGGTTATCCGTATTGGTAGAAAATGGGGCGACGTATAAAGGGAGCATTTTATGGAACTCTTCAGTGTGAGAGATTTGTAGGTGTCATGCGATTTTGAGAGTTCAGACAGATTGTTGACAAATCCGTCATAGTGTTATATTAAAAACTATATTATTGGGTGATTAGTTCTCGCTACGTCAGTCAGAAAACTTGTACCACATTCGAGCGGCCATTTTCATGTGAACACTTTAAAATGGCCGCTCGAATGGAAATGGACTCGAGTGGCTTAACCAAACCATTACATTCGTTTTAGAACTCTTTTTATTAATTCAGGAGTGTTATTTAGCCATTGGTAACACTTATTAACCATTTTGTGAGAACACTTTATTTCAATTCATTACGAATAGCGTGCTCCAACGCCTTTGAAGGGTTAGAGTTTGGAGACAACTGACAACATAAAACTTTGTTAGGCATTGAAATGGGTCCTGGCATAGGATTGAACATATGACAAAAGTTATATTTTTTGCTTAAATGAGGCACATTCTTACCTATTTGATATGTTTGTTTGTCTTGTGTAGTAGGTCTCAGATTGTTTTACAAAAAGTTTGCTTTGAAATCGAATAAGCATATATATTTCAGACCTGAAAAAGGAGTAAGCACTACGAGTCGAGTCGCCATTCCTGTTCACATTTACGAAGTTCTTATTTAGAAGTCTTATTTCATTTCACTTCATTAAAAATTTGATTCGAATTATATGTAATTAAATGAAAGTCAAATAAGAACATTCATTTATGGATAAACAACCTCATTTATTCAAAATTAATTGCCCTATTTCACTTCAAACCTACAAAATACCATTCAAATAAGTTTTATGTAATTATATGTATACACCTCATATCAGCAGTAGTTCTACTGTCGTTCTAATGACGACATGCTATAAATGACGATAAGAACACTTAACAACTGAGGTAGATTTTAAAATTCGTCACTTCAGATGGTTAATTTACCCATATGGTAAATATACTTGTCAAAATAGGTTTGGTAATCAGTGTGTAAATGTTCAAATAAATCAATATAAAAAAATTCAAAATTTATATTTATCGCTAACTATTCTTCTCCAGTACATTCATAACATTCAAGAGTATAGAAATTCATTAACGGTAATTAATTATGGAAGCTGAGATCCTTTATTGTTGAGTAATGTTTTGAGTGACGTCGTGTAACAAATGTCCAACACCAGGTTCAAAGTGTAATTAGGTCGCTAGTAATGACCGTGGATTTACATTTCACCGAAACATTGACTGTACTTGAATTATTGAAGGAATATAAAACTGATATTCCAAAACATAAATAGGGAAACCGCAATCATATCGCAATCAATGTAGAGATCTACCGTGAACTTTTGAATTAATATCAGTTTATTAAATATAATCGTTTAGTGCAAAACTATACTGGTTTGCATAACACATGATGACTCAATCAACTCTACTTCTATAGATACCAATATATAAAATACTTAAAGGCGCTCTAGCACGTTTTTCTTAATGAAAAAATTGATCTCACGAAAAGGTAAATAAGTCTTACCAATGGCTAAATAATACTCCCGAATCAATAAAAAAGAGTTCTACAACGAATGTACATTTTTCGGTTAAGCCATGCGAGTCAATTTCCCTTAGAGTGGCCATCGGCTGTAGCGATACCTAAACACTCAAAGTAGAGTTTTGAATATGGGACCATGATAGAATAATCAATTATCTTGTTGTCTGAACTCTCAAATGACCTACAAATCTACCTCTCACACTGAAGAGTCCCACACCACTGTCACTTTAGACGTCGCACCATTTTATTTCAATAGGGATAACCTTTGTTCTATGGGTGCAGGCTTATCGGATCGTGTAACGCGATGTCTTACCCTCCAACATAACATTATATTGTTTAAACTGTAAAGTATATGGCAAATTTGAGAAAACTGAATACCGCTACAGCGTCTCTAAAGCTTTTTAACGGTCATATATACATATATACTATCATATACTTATACATCATATTGTTTATGGGCATTCTAGAAAGTGGGGTGATGACGAATGAAGAACAATTTGATGGATACATAACTTCTTTATTCTATGTCAAAACGTCGCCTACATAGAATAAATAAGTTGGGTATCCATACAATTGTTCTTCATTCTTAATATACACGAGAGTTTACATACACTATACGCGTATACATGTGCTTAATACAATTGTGAAAAACGCTAGATGGGATAACGTGGTCCAGGCATTATAGAAGTTATCTCCTACGTAGGAGATACTAAGTCCTACGTAGGAGATACTAAGTCCTACGTAGGAGATACTATCTCCTACTTAGGAGATACTAAGTCCTACGTAGGAGATACTATCTCCTACGTAGGAGATACTATGTCCTACGTAGGAGATACTAAGTCCTACGTAGGAGATACTATCTCCTACGTAGGAGATACTAAGTCATACGTAGGAGATACTATGTCCTACGTAGGAGATACTAAGTCCTACGTAGGAGATACTAAGTCCTACGTAGGAGATACTATGTCCTACGTAGGAGATACTATCTCCTACGTAGGAGATACTAAGTCCTACGTAGGAGATAGTATCACAATTTTTTTTTTCATCGTGACACTAATACGCTTCCGTAGATATCAAATAGCAAACGAATTAATATTAGACATTATACGTGTAATTCTTTCATTAAATTTTTTTTTATTTTATTTAAAATCCATAAAACATTGTGAGTAAGATACTGACAAGGAAACTGCATCGTCTATCTGTATGTGTTTCCCCATAAATACCAATTATATTACATGTTGTTTACAATAGAACGTTTCAGGGATACAATTGACAACTGATGCTATAAATTGTGACCCAATGTTATTCTATTGATGTCAGAATGAAATGAAATCTGAAATAAGTTAACATGTAAATAATGTAAACATATGAAAAATAACATTTTATTTCCTTTTATTACAAAAGATAGTTTCTCCATGCGTTGGTCTTAATCAACAACGCTATTGAAAATGTGACAATTAAAAATAAAAATAAATTCTATGAAAATGAAATAACTTCAAAGACAATTGTAAACAATCGTGTACATTTACCTTTTTGTCAGCTTTCTTAGTGTGCAAATCTAGATTATAAGCAGATTTATGTACTATTAACGAGCGGATGATCAATAGATCTCCTAGAATGAACACTTTATTTTATTGTTACTTATATCCCACCCTTCTTGCTTGTTATATAATCAGTATTGTTATGCCCATGCAGATGGAAGCAGAGTGAAAGCACGGACTAAAAGCAGAAATGTTGAGGACTGGTAGAGTTTCAATCTTGAGCTATACACGGCAGTAAAACACAAGCGGCCATTGGAACCGACAACTTCAACAGTACAATATTAGTAAAAATTGTCAAAACGAGGAAATTGAAAGAGGTTAAAATTCCATTATGGGTGGGCATGTATACGACGCCAATACGATGACAAACTTTAATTTATTACACTCTTGTTGAAGATACTACTGTTGTGAAACATCGAAATGTTATTCAACACTGTTGTGAAACATTGCACGTAAAAGCGATCGCAGTCGGAACTACTTTCCAGTAGTCACATGGCCTTTGGGATCGCACTCGATTTCTTGGGACATGTTTTTTCACGCAACGTCGTTATGATTAATATTGTACGGACACTTCTATCACAATTTACCGTCAATCAGTATCCCTTGGTTGATTCAGAGTTAGTTCCCTTGACACATATGCTATCTTTTTACGGCTTTCGGGATTTGAATGCCATTTTGCTTCGTCATGCAACTTGATGTAGCCCAGTTTATGTAAATTCAAAGGGATTAAACGTCACGTTGAACCCACGTATCCTGTGACAGTCGTCAGTTGAGTATTATTGCAACTACATTGTAATCCTTAAAGGTACATTTTGATATTTTCTTCTCCTTTTGAGGAATGGTTTTGATTGTTTAGAATGTAAAATATTTGATTCGTGTCGACATGTAAGTTTTCAAGGTTGTGGAGGCATTGTTCATGTCTGTCTGTTGTTACAGAAGAAAATATACCAAGATAAATGACAAAAAATGCTTCAAGGTAAGTATCAATGCTGATATAAAATTTTAACGTTTGCTATAAATGACAGAACTCCATTTTCGGCGGTGCTGTCAGCAATTTGTGCCATCAAAGTTAATTTCATCGGCAACAAGGACAATGATCCCCACAATTTCGCTAGATAAACTAGCTGCAGAACTGTATGTAACTTTACTCCCCAGTATCATTGTCATCAGGGTGTTACAGAGACTATTTTGGCAAAGCAACTGCAGCTACATACAACTGTATCTAGCCTAACTGAATCGCGCTTGAAAACAGTTGCATTCCGATGACGTCACAATCACCTGACATCATTCATAAGATCTAGTGAGATTAATACGATGTTTTTCTTTACTCGCCAATTTGCGCTTCTTATAGTAAAGTATAACATAAAGACAATGTAATGCGTGTTTTGAAATTGTATTGTTGAAAATTGAAACTGTTATTAATGGATATTTGCTTTGCTCTATTTTTGGTGTTTAGTGAGAAGGCGTTATGCGTCCATGGTAATTGATGTATCCCTACGCACATCTACATGAATGAATAGTAAACTTTAATTACATATTTCATTAATGTAGAGCGTGTAATAAATAAAATACTAAACTCCGTCCCGTTTAATAACATATTTATGAAACTCGTGGATGGTATTGGTATCTTACTCGCTTTCTCTCGTTAAATACCAAAACCATCCACTCGTTTCATAAATATGTTATTAAACGTGACGTCGTTTAGTATTCTCTATACTACATATGATACATTACCCAGTAATGTAAGATACCAGCAATAAAACACAGGCGGTCATTGGGACCTACAGCGGGACTTTATGAGACAATAAAACATGCTAGTGATTCAAGACATCAGAGCGTCGCTTTGCAAATGACGGCATATTGTACATCACTTCGATTGTTCAATTGCTAGTGAATGTATCCTTCAATGGGAAGCATTAATATTTTCAAAATATTGTTGATACAAATAACATAATATCTTAAAGGTTTTTATATAAAATGAACTAAGTATTTAAGGGCATCTTATATAAGAACAAACTAATTTGATTACCTACTTGGATATATAATATATACTATTATATATTAAATATATAATACTTAATTATATGATCTATCAAAGAAGATACAGATAGAGATGAAATCAGAGGTATATTGATGTTTGCCTTTTGAAGTGTGGCAATAAATAAACTTTGCATGGATATTCAGTCAAAAACGTCATTAATTTGTAATTTTTACAGCAATTTGACGATTGGTTAAATCTAATGCTCATTTGTCACGTTATGTTAACTTTCGCTTGTATTAACCCAACATTTCTTCATGCTTTGGTCATAGGAATGTGGTTTTAACATATTTATTTCACAATGAAGTGGATTGGTAAACAAGTTGCATTAGCTTATCTGAATACTGCTCAAGGTCATAGGAATGTTGTGTTTAGCTTGTTTTAACTTACTTAACAAAGCTAGTGCACATGTGATAATTCAAACTAAAAACAATAAGTTAATTAGTTAAAGTTAGTTAAAATTACTTTACGAACAATTTTAAACAATTGTGAACATTTACTTTTTTTGTTGTCAGTTTTGCTTAGTTTGAAAATTTAATATTAATGTCATAATACGAATCTAAACAATTACAAGACAGCCCGTGAGCCGACTTTTTAAAGTATATTTCAGAAAACATTAAAGGGACAGTAGCACGTTTTTTCGCTCAAATAAGTTGATGAAATGTATTTGAAAAATAATTTCACCAATGGTAAAACATCCTTCTCTCTTCGGAAAATAAAGTTTAAAACGAGTGTATGTTTCGGTAAAGCCATGGGAAACGCTTTTGTAATACAAAATAATAAATTGTGTTGACAATAAAATGGCCGCCATGCATGTTTTACTTTATACGCAACATAGTTTTTACCACTACAGATAATTGGTTTGTGTAATAAGATGTTTTACCCTCTAAAGTTAGTTTAAATGACATAAACTAGCATTATAAATGGGACATTTTAAAAATATAAATTTTGCAAAAAACGTGCTACTGCTCCTTTAAATGTTGTTTAGTGTGTTTCTATTGTAACAACCTGTTTATCACAACCTCAAAATGATCATAGTGAAAGGGACACAACTCCCAACATCTTTTAACGATGTGGCCCGATTGCTCTGACTGTAAATAATGTGTTTGTTATCAATATCCTCTTCTCATTTACTGAAATTATTTTGAGATTCGATGTCATCCAATTTCATAAATAAAGATTAATACCCAAGTGGGGAAGTAATATTGTTTTTACAACTTGAGTGGTTGTGTAAAATGGTATTGTGCTTAGCGAGAGCGAGGGAAATAACATTTACCAGCACAAAAGGAAAGGGAACATTTGTATTCATTGATTTCAAAATTTGCACAGAGTGACACTATTCTAATTTGATTCATTAAAAATCTAAGAAAAGTGGCAGAATATTGGTACTTCTTTGAACAATATGTGTTCATAATTACCTTATAATCAGGTTTGAATTGATCTTAGTTTGAATACTGAATTCTCTTCCCACATGTTCTTAGGTTCTTGGTCCTAATAAAATATAATGTGAGCAAATGAGAACGGTATCATTGCTTGCTATGGATTACAGACACCTCATCTGCATCGTTAATAATATTAAGCTGTGGATCTGCATTTTATACATCATTATCGATTTGTTAAAGATTATTTTACTTGGGAAAAGTCGGGAGATCATGTTTTTGATTCCAACAATAATTGGCAATGTATAAATAAGTTCTCCAGATATGGTTATTAGTTAGATTAGTTATTTGTATTCTTAAACTACAATTGTATTTAATTTAATTAATTAAATTAATACAACATTATTTTATAATTTCAAGTTGACATATCCAATCACCTTGTCAATGACAATTTCAATATATCGAAACTGTCAAACGGCAACGTCACTAAATGATTCAAAGGGTTGAGAGAGTTGCAAGAAAATGGGATAGATAGATATTGGTAGTCTGTATCAATCCAAAGAAAAATATATATAAAATATGAGGAACGATTCATCTCACAACAATCGAGTGTAAGGTGTATGTAACATTAAATTACTTACATAGAGTCTTAACAGTCATACCAAAGTCTGGATTCATCACTACTAAGAGATTTGTAAATGAACGGTTAGGAACGAGATTTATATATGAAAAACAATACTACTGCAAACAATGAATAATAAATAAACAGAATATGATATTACTGGATCTAATATAAAGTCGCAACACGTTGTATTTCAGCAGTAAATAGATGTTAAAATATAGAGGTCCAATAGCTTACATAACATGAAAAACAGCAAGTATCTGTCACAAACGTGACCATGTCCCCTGCCACAATCAACGAATGAGCTACAAGGAATGACGCCAAGGTTGTGCTGAGTAGTGGCCATTACATTTTTTATTCAATTGTTATTATATGGGGTTAAGAACATTTTAAAAATTGGTCAAAGTCTCGTAGTGACCTTTACAATGTGGTCCAGGTTTTCAAAATCGACTAGTGTATGTGTATTCCCCAAATGGAGACTGGTACAAAAATTGAAGACTCTACGGACAGCGGTCCATGAGATATCATGCTAACAACATTTGATAAACAATCAAAGTCTCGTAGTGACCTTGAAAATTATGTATTAGTCATTAAAATCAGCTGGTGTCTGTGTATTCCCCACATGCCGACTGGTGCCAAATCTGAAGCCTATAGGTGCAGCGGTTCATAGGGTCTCTCTCTAACAACAATTTAAAACTGGTCAAAATCTCGTAGTGATCTTGAAAATAAGCTCAATGTCATCCAAATCGACTAGTGTTTGCGTATGCACCAAATTAAGCCCGGTCCCAAATTTGAAGACTCTAGGTACAGCGGTTCATGAGATATTGCTCTTTTAAGAAACGGCTATGTAAGGACAGACGGACGTACGGAGCTGAATACTTTGTCCCCCCGCTTCCCGCTTCTACTATTTCAAATGGAAAATTGTGCTTAAATCTTGGTGTGTTACAATTATAGTAATTTTAAAAGTTTACTTTGTAAACAACACATCATTTTTCAAATGACATAGTTTTACAGGCTGTTCTATTATGTGTCAAAAAATATCCCATCACTTCTCTGTGAATCAACATTAATTTCAATACTTGAATTCCAGCGGACCCTACTTGAATAATGGGCTAATAAAAACATTAAAAACATTTTGAAGTTATTTAAGGTATTTTTGTACAGAACACATCCTTCTTGAAATGGCATTGATAGATTTACAAGCTGTTCCGTCATCGAACCTTAGAGTGTATTTTAAACTGGTTTTAAGCGAAAATGTAAAGATCATTTGACGTTAATTATGATCAAGGAGATTTTATCAACAAATTATTGCTATAAAATAAAAAAAATTCAGCAGGATTTTTTTTAATGCGGGTGTATGACAGGTGTGTGTTTGATGGAAATGAGGATATCATAATTCTTTTTTTCCTATCATTTATTCTTATTTCCCTATTTTTCACTGCTTTGGAACTTGTCGAGACCACGAAATATAGGGAGATATGAATTGCGTGAGTGAGAAGTGAGAAATAAGAGAGGACATGCATTGTTTTTGTCACTCTGCATGTCATAGCATGGTGAAAATTCGATAAATTTTACTTTCTGCAAGGTCAACCTTTGGACCGGGATCTGAATAAAGTGACAAAAATAGATTCAATTAGCAAGACGCTACACAGAAATGTCAAATGCTTAACCCAGATTTAATTTGTTGTTCATGACCCCAAAGATACACGTCCACTAATACAGCAGTAACATTCAGCAACTGTACAATCCCATGAAGAGGACTGATTAATTGACAAATGCCTCCTCTTTGAAATCCAGCCCTTAACAAATATCAAGAAGTTGCTTAACTAATTGTGCAGTGTATATGTTCCGTGAAATCTAGGAATCATCACAATCTGCAGATTGCGAGCTCACAATCTGCAGATTGCGAGCTCACAATCTGCAGATTGTTTGAACAATCTAGGAATGTTTCACCATTCCTAGATTGTTTAAACAATCTGCAGGTTGCGAGACCTGAACAATCTAAGAATGATCACAATCTAGGAATTCCTTCCTTCCACTTGTATGTTGTAGATTGTTAGCATATCTTCTCGTTTATCTACCGACTGTATTGGTTGATTCATCTATAAGTGTTCGATTCCTAGATTGTGAAGGGTTCTCAAATAGTGAAAATATACATTGGGATAGTTCTTTACCTCAACTAATTGCTTCGCTGTCACATGTATGTGATCATGATCGTCCTGTTAACATAAACTTTTCTGTAAACGCTGCATACTACAATTATTGCATATTTAACAGTAGATACAAACCTTAAGAAAAAGGAAATTTCCAGTTGAAAACTTTATGTGATGCTCAACTATGCATTAATCGAAAATAATGGAGCGGATAACGCCACGCATGTATTTTAACTTAAGGCCCCCCAGGCGAAAGCATGGCATTATTTTAGTATATAAGAAATACGCAAGTTCTTTTTACTGCTGACACAAATCAAAGACTTTTTGAACAATGATGGAATGCATGTTGAAGCGTTCTGCCTGGTATATCAAGCATAACATTTCACATGGTTTGCGTTGAAGATAGTATACGCTTGAAGCGTTGTGAAACATATTTCATTCAACATTAACTTGCGCACAGCTATTCAGTCAAAAACGTCATTGATTTGTGATTTTTTTTACATAAATTTGACGTTTTGCATTGACATTTGGTTAAATCTTTTCAAATGCACATTTGTCTTGTTATATATTTAACAATTTATATCTAACAATTAACCATTTTTTCCCTGTTATTATGAAACATGCGTTTCGTTATGTTTTGATCTTATTTAACAAAGCTATTGAACATGTGGCAATTCAAAATAAAAACAATTTCTTAATAACTTTAATGACAATTCTAAACAATCGTGTACATTTACCTTTTGTTGTCGGTTTGCTTTTGTGAAAATCTAGAATTAATGATCTTTTTGTAATAACATGTTTATGAAAAGTTCAAAATGATCATACTGAAACTGACATCCTCTTCTCATTTACTGAAATTATTTCAAGTTTGAATTTCATCCAATTTTATAAATAGAGATTAATACCCAAGCGGGGATGTCATATCGTTTTTACAACTTGAGTGACTTCGAGAGCAGGGGAAATAACATTGTATTGGCATGTAAACGAAAGGGACAATTTGTATTCATGGATTTCAAAATGTGCACAGGGTGATAATATTTGCATTTTATTGATAACAAAGTTTAAGAATATCGGTACTTCTTTAAATATCGTGTGCTCATAATAACGTAATAATTAGGTTCGAATTGATTTTACTTTGAACGCTGAATTCTTTTCCCACTTGTTATTTGTCCTCACAGAATATATTTTGAGCCAGATATAACTGTATTATTGGTTGTTTGGGATTACGAACAACTCCATCTGCATCATTAATTCTATTCAACAGTGGATCTTCATATAACACACAGCCAGCCATTTGTTTAATAATATTTTACTTCAGTAATTATTTGTAAAAAAAAATCAGGTTTTTCATTTCAACAATAGATTTATCTAAATACAAACGTAATATCATTTATAGTTGTTAATAAAACTGTATTCGTAAATGACTTATCGTCCTTTTTCAGTGTCACACATATGATAGATTCCATTAATACATCATTATTTTATCATTACCGAATTATGAAAACAGTGTAAATAAATTCATTTTAAAAACAAAATTAACACCAGGGGAAGTGCAACTTGATTGGGCATGGTTTTGGATGTGTCAGTCGTCGTCCATGATATATCACTTAAGCATGTTTCGTAACTGGTGGAAAAGACATTATGGGTAACTCTTTATTTCTGGATGTCCAGAAGAAACAACAATTGATATGTACATTGCTGAACAATGTATGAATAAATGTATAACTGGTTAACCTTCAAAGATGTTTCTTGTTCAGTGTTTATATATAAGCCTGAGATACTCGAAGTTTTAGGAAAACATTGAACCAAGCAATAGATTTCATGACTTCATCATAATGATTATAATGTATTTTGATATAAGTATCTGCCTGTTTATCGTGAACGGTAATTTAAAGAATACTAACTTAGTGACACACAACTAATGAAACTTTACAAGTACAATATGAACTTCAAAAATAAATAACACAGTGTATATAAATTATATAACATAATGTTTCTGGATATTTTATTAAAAAAAGATTCATGTATATGGTTGGGTTTCATTTTAAAAACTATCAGAATATGTTATTGATATCATCCATATTCAATTTAATAAGTTTTGACTAAACACTAACAAATATATGCATATGAATTCAAGTGATATTCATTGGTAAAACGTTGTACAACCTGCCAAGTGAAAAGTATACTGAATGGACGAGAAGTCATTTCAATAAGATATGCTATTAGAAGGTGAGCATTTAAATAGTTGACTCAAGTTGACGTATCCAATCAACCTGTCAATCATAATTTCAATATAACAAAACTGTGAAACAGCAACCCCGCTAAATGATTCAAAGGGTTGACAGAGTCTCAATGAAGTGGAATAGATATAATTTGGTAGACTGACATCTGCCTCAAACCAAAGTAAAATCCCCGGATTTGAGAAATCTATCAAAAGGACAAGATTTTAACCAATCTAAATTTATTGCTTGATGTTTATGTAGTGAAATGAAACGGTGGATGAGGAACATTTCGTCTACCAGATCTAGTCTACAAGATGACGAAGCCCACTTACTGTTTGAAGTAGCATTATATCACATACAAATATTACAAAAAGTGATGCCATATGTATATCTTGATTAACATAAATATGAATAATGTATGGCCTTAGAATCGTCAGCACAGTTCATTCTTTATGTATGGTAAAATCCATGTTATCTTTTAAATTTCATGCTGAAAATACAAAATCCGCAAGGCCGTGATAATGTTTCATTACAGGGGAGAGGGGAGTGTTTATGGAGGCGGAGGCCGAGGCCGAGGCGGGGGCGGGAGAGGGGGCATGGCAGGGGATGTGATGGGCACTTTAACTGCTCGCACTGATAATATTGTCACCGTTGCTTGAGAAGTTTGTATTGTATTGGATCAACATATTTAATTCATGGTATTGAAGGTGTACTGTCATCTTCATATTAGTTTCAAAGCCATAAAATTGTGTGTTTTACAAGAGAAAGGGATATTATGAATTCGGAAAAAAATGAATAATAATAATGTTTGTGCTTTTGAACACATTCTTCACAAATACAATGTTCAAAATTGTTAATGATAATCCCACATAAAACAGTGTTAAACAGGGCGTAAAGTTTAGCTTCATTACATTACAACGAATCATATATTAATATGTCATTTTCATTATTTCATTATTGGTATATTTTCTCTATTGATAACGGCATATTTTAATCTGTTTGTGTCCTATCATAGTGATCTATAGTCAAAGGATTTATAAACATTGATCAATTGCATGCAAACATGTTAAACTATTTGAAAAGTATATGCATCAAAACAGGTAATTTAAGTTTTGAAAAGTTATCCTAAAAGTTATTTCAAAGCAGGTTTAGATTAAATCGAAAGTAGTATTGCTTCTGTAACAGTGAACAAACATATTATTTCTATGATACCACTACATTCAGATCCAGCTTGACCCTTTGGTATTTACTTTTCTGTTTTCCAAATGAAACGTGCTGTACAGCGAGGTATTTGTCAATTAATCAGTGCTCTACATAGGATTCATCCAACAGACGCTGGATTTTACTGTTTAACTATTTGTAATGTATCTGATCTGTCAATAGAACCATGAACAAATCTCAGCTAAGCATTTGACATTTCTTTGAAGCATTTGGCTAATCGAACATAAAATTACTAAATATAGATCCTTATTCAGAGGTTGAATTTTATAAAAATAAAATTGATTTAGGAAAATGGCAATCACTTGTTACTTGCAATATTTCTTGTTCCTTGGAATTACCAAAGAAGTGAAAATTTGAGAAACAGCAATAAATAATAGGAATAGGAATAAGTAAAAGGACAAAAACATGGTTTATTTTATTTATTTTTTATTAAACCAAAAACCATCAGATGCTAGATTTTACTGAATAACTAGTTGTATTTGAACTGTCCATAGGATCATGAACAAATCTCAGCTAAGCGTTTGGCATTTTTCTTTGTCGCACTTGTTATCTAACATACTGTTACTAAATATATCCTTAAACCTTCTTGTCAGATCATAGCCCAAAGGTTGACATAGAGATATTATTGATTTTGGGAAGTCAGTGGTCCCCCATGGAAGATTATTAGAATATGTCTAGATGTGAATAATAATTTACCTTCTCAGCTCTTGTTACATATACTGTAACCGAATACATATTAGATTTTTAAATTCTTTGTTTTTATGGACACATAGTAAACTGTGTCTGGTAATAGTTTGTATGTACGAAAAAACGTATTATATGTGTTCTGTTGTAATTATCACTCTTACTAAACATTAACTTAAACAACTGTAATGTAATTAAACTATAGCTCAATATAATTAAACAAGTGTGTTGTATTAATAGAATGTGCAACGTTAAGTTACGCGTTTTTGGTTGAATGTATGCCTTTATTAAATGCAATGTGTGTTTTAGTGAATGTATGTTTAGATAAATGAATGAAACAGGGTTTTAATCTTGTAGTATTTTAGTATTGTTTTAGACATCTGCACCATTTATTGCCTTCAGTATTGTAAATAGTTAAATCATCTATCCTGCAGATGTTGATGCTGATGACGACATGATGATTACTTGATGTATCCCTATATCCTAACTTTTATCTTTACATTTAATAGTTGTTATATATATGAATTTAAAATTAATTTGACAGTTCCTCTTACTTGACGTGATATAATGTTTAATTTGCAAAGTAGTATATACAATGTATATCTCGCCTTTTTTCTCACCCATGTTATCTTCTCGGATGTAACTCAATTCATATCTTCCCATATTTGTGTGTCTTTTCAAGGTCACAAGGAGTGAACAATAGGAAGATAGGAAACATTAAATAACACAAAACAAGGATACTGTCCTTATTTTTCGACTGACATCTGTTAGATATATGCACGTGTTTCAGAGTTAAAGGAAACGCGAGATCAGATCCATGATCATGATAAACATCAAATTCTCCTTAAATGTCCACTTCCAAACAGTTAAAAATACACTTCAAGGTTTGATTACAGAATAGTAAAACTATAAATGTAATTTTAAAAAGAATATGTTCTATACAAATTAAAATTGGAAGAAATAACTTAATTGTTACACACAACGAAGGAAGCAAGATTCGTTGTAATGGAATGTCAACTATTTTACTTTTATATTTTAAAACAAGTTACTGCTGCTAGTATTTGTTGCCTGCTGTAGTATTGTTGTTTCTTGTACAAATCTCGTTTTTTATTAGTCAGTTTCACAGCTCATATCAGTGTGAAGCCCCGTGGACTTACACCAATACTAAAGATAATCATATTATTGCATAGGTAGAATCTTAGTAAATGCACTTTGTGTTATCTATTGATACAATTCCTTTCTACTTATGTCACATATTAGAATAATAAATTAAAAATAAACCCACAAATGCTATCGTAATACTCCGAACATACTGGAAAAAATACATTAATTAAATCTATATTTGCAAAATTTCAAAATATCTCCTATCTGTTTTGTCCAGTATATGTAACAATGGATACTTTGTTTTATATCAATGAGGTAGGAACTCAATCTACCGTAAAGGTAATATGGCTTTTTCAGGAAAGAAGTTTAATTTTATCCTTTTTCAATGGACTTATTGTGCATAACTTTTATATTGTAAAATGTACAAATGTTAATGCGGTTATGTACTTTGCTTGCAGTCAGAGTAAATAAAAGTCTGTATTATGAATATCAAACTCAAACTAATTTTCTTTACATCAAATATACGTATGGTAGCTTATGTGTATCGACTTTGGGAATTACTAAGTACATTATTTAACCACATGCTATGTGCAATATGTCAATGCCTATCCCACTTAGACACGATCAATCCCTAATTACCACTGATAAGAAGTCACAGATGGTACTAACAAGTGGACAACACACTTGTGTGATCGATGAGCCAATACTGACGATTGTTAGCTTCTAGTTACGTGTTAACAACTTCACTGAGAACTTTTGCAATATAGAATAAAACCTTTGGGAATGTGAAATGGAAACAAATGAAGTGATGCAATATCTACCTAATGTGGAGCTTTTCGGGTTTCAATAATATTTGTGAGGCATTAATCACAGTGTCTGACAAAACGTTAGTTACAAGTAGCTCATCATAGAGCACTGAACCGAGTGTCCCGTGATAATCACAATTATTCCAATTCTATTGGTAATCAATTGATTTCAAAGAGATACAATTTCTACAAATGATAGTATTTTTGGCAAAGTATCTCAATTAATCATGTTTCTTATATATAAAAGTGTCCATTTGTGTCCATACAACATTTCCTTACGATGTGAGACAAGAACAAAATGATTATATTGCGTTTCAATACATTTGTTTTTGGTAGTAAGTTAGGTTAGATGGGATCAAGCAATGTCCTTACATTGATGGACAACAAGTTAGTGGACTGCGTGAACACATTTCAATCGAAGACAATTATTTAGATGCATGCCGGTTGTTTATTGACGATGGTGTCTTACTCTAAGATAATATTGATTTATATATTGATATTGGTTTATGTTTAGTATGAAACAAATAGTGACTAGGAACATACTTCAACCGGTCATCAATGTTTGTTTTTCCAAAACTTTTACCTATCTTTAGATCGTTTGTTCAGCACCTGAAATCTTGTCCTTTTTGATAGATTTATCAAATCCGGAGATTTTACTTTGGCTTCAGGTAGATCACAGAGTACCAATATCTATCTCTTCCATTTCTTTGCAACTCTGTCAACCCTTTGAATCAGTTAGCCACGTTGCCGTTTGACAGGTTTGGTATATTGAAATGGTTATTGAGAAGTTGCTTGGACACATCCAAACAAATGATCAATACAGTTGCGATTCCCCTGGTTTTTAATTTTGTTTTAAGCATGAATCATGTTTCACTGTTTTCGTCATTCGAAAATTATAAAAGATTGATGTAATTATGGAATGTAGTATATCATATTAGTGACTCTGTACAAAAACAAAGTGTAATTAAAGAATACAATTAACGAATTACACTGAATGGTATTACCCTTTACTATTAATTTGCCATTTTTGTGTGAAAACATGATCTGCCGACTTTTCCCAAATAATTCTAGTAAAGTAAATTATCATTAAATCAATCCATAATGATATAATAAATGCAGATCCACAGTGTCATGCAGATAGAGTAACCATAATCCAAACAACCAATAATACGATGCTCATTCGCTCAACACATTTGTTGTAAACATGTGAAGAGAATTCAATTTGATGACTGAGATCAACACAAACATAAGTAGTAGGTAATTATGATTATTATTCAAAGAAGTACTAATTTTCTCCCAAATCTAAATATTATCACCATGTGCATATTTTGAAATCGATGAACACAAATCTGCCCTTTCCTTTTCGTGCCAGTTAAGTGTTATTTTTCTTGTTCTCGCTCGACAAAACATAATAATACAGTCACTCAAGCTGTAAACGCAATATAACACCCCGCTTCGCTGTTAATCTCTATGTATGATAATGGGTGAAATCGAAACTTGAAGTGATTGCTGTAAATGAGAAGAGGATATTGATTTCATTATTTACAGTCGGAGCAATCAGGCCAATTAGTTCAAAGATGTTCGGAATAGTGTCCTTTTCAATATGATAATTTTTAGGTAGTGATAAACAGGCGGTTATAATAAACACACATTAAACCGCATTCTGTGTTTTCTGAAGTAAATTTATTCTGAAGTCGGTTGTATTGTATCTCCATTGAAGATTTGTATTATCACATTAATTTCCGGTTTTCACACTAAGCAAAACTGACAGGAATAGATAAATGTACATGGTTGTCAATTGAGTTATTGAAATTAGAAATTGTTTTTATTTTGAATTGTCACATGCAAAATAGCGTTGTTAAATAAGTTAAAACAAAACATGAACATGACAAAATGAAGCATATGGTGGGTAATTTTATTCTTCTGGTTCCAGAATTAAATAAAAATATAACATGCGAAATTAAAATAAGATTAACGTATTAATGACAGTTTTGACAAAATAACCATGCACAGACATGTAAACTTAAGCTACTGTTATATGACATATATCACAAATTCTTCAAGCATACTATATATATAGTGCATGCCTTGTTAAAGAAAGAGTTCATGTACCAGTAGAACGCTACATTTCCCATCATTGTCCATAATGTCTTTGATTCATATTTGTGCTTTTTAAGAAGGTGTGATAATATATTTTCATGGGAAAACTCCTGAGTCTAATGATTTATCGACCAACAGCAATCATGTTATACTTGAAGCAGAAATAGATCAGATTTAGTCACCTAAACCCTCCATGTGATGTACTCTGATAATACAAGCTCACTGGGTTGTAAACATCATCCATTACAGATACATATATTTTTATCAGTCTCAATATCCGTGTGTCATCTTGATTTAACTTGACATGTGACAAGCTCTATCTAGTAGTAAAGTATTTTATTCTAAATGTTCTTTTACAATCTATTATGATTTTTTAAAGTTGCTATGCGTAGCCCATTTACTATTTTAAAGGTATTGTTGGGACAATAAATCTAGTATCTACATAGAATAAAACATCAGGGAGTTTTAAATCAATTTTGTAAGCTGTAATTTCTCAACACATTGACAATTCAAATACCCGTGAAAGTGACTACACATCCTCGCAATAAACACTCAGAAGATTACACATATCAATAGTTGATGAACGACTGAGATTTGTATAAGAGAATAAGTGTTTGCAAAATGCAAAAAGTTGCCTACTATTAAAGACTCGGATGATACGATGAGATGGAGGCAACTGAAGAAGGAAACTCGTGGTGATATTGCTAAAGCTAACCTGGAATGAAAAGAAAAGCAACAGAATCAAACAGCACCGAAGCTACCTGCACTGTTCAGTTGAACTATATGTAATACATGCATTTGGCAAGAAATGGAAATAATAAACAGCTTCCTAAATGATTTGCTAGGTACAACAAGCAGTTTTCACTGTTGGAATAACATTCCCTGTAATTATAGGATATCAAACGAGCGTCCCTAACGATTAATGTAACATATTTATTACCAACTTGTATTTCATACTATTTATTGTGTTGTAAGATATATTTGTGCTGTCCTTAAAAGGGACGGAACTACATATTAATATCAACCTATGACAGCATCTAAGTTAATAATATTGCGGTGTTAAATATTCACGCTTTTAAAATCAAACCATTTCATAATTCGTGATGGTCGCTATAGCGAAACCAGTTGCAATAGTCATTCTGAGGGAAGCGTATGTGATATAACATCTCCCTACTCGAGGACAGGAGATGAGAGTTATCCGTCCTTTGAATGACGTCATGTCATACCGGCCGCAATTCGCATGTTTCTCTTCTTCGTAATGTGTAAACAAGCTAAACAACCTCATTAAATGTAAATTTTAGATATACATCGCCGTTGAAATGGCTTTCCTTGCGGTATTTGTTGTGCTTATTAGTTCTAGTCATGCTGCATTTGGTAAATATTCATTAAAATCAATAATTGTGGTGAGTACAATTTTATTAATTAACTGAAGAATGAGATAAATATTAATTATAATATAAGTGTTGTCGTGAAATACTTGTAATTCAATGAATAATTCACGTTCGTTTTGTGAATGAATAAAGTAGTCGAGGGAGTGTCAATTGTCAATTAGCCAATCAAATTACTTGAAGGTGTTATGACACATATTTGTCATAACAGTTTGTTATGAGACCCCTTTACAATGTACCATGTGGGTAATAATATATAATGTGTGTCAATGTCAGGTGGATCATATAGTGAACTTACATACTCTGGCGACTTTCTTTTGAGCAGAAAAAGCTGAATGATTATTTAATTTATATGACACAAAACAGTTCACTCGCAGTTCATGCCACACTACATTAGAATCAACTATCGATGTAATTCTGATTTTTCCCGTTTTAATCTTCTTTGATTTATGATATGACAAAGTGTTATCTTTTTAGATGATGTGTTGTATATAGATTTGAACTTGTGTCGTGTGTTGACAGAAACATTCCATATGTATGTACTTGATAACTGGTTCAAAACACCCTTATTATCAAAATAGCATCTTAATATGATTGTCTAATACAGTTCCGAGTAGGTGATCAATGTAGTTTGTTCGAACTTTTCATCAATACTTTCCGAGGAATATACAGGAAAGATCATCAGGCGAAGTAATGAACTCTCAAGCTGTGTCAAATCGTCGTTCCTACCATAAACGATGTGTCTGAATAGACTGCAATTTAATCACAAGCGCTGAGAAGCTTTAGCTCAAGATAGAAACTATCTACCAGCATCTTCTTTGAAGGTCGACATGGTATTAAGGACATTATTCCCAGTGCATGATTGCATTGATGGATCACTATAAGAGACAGGAGATCACAGATGTGTATTAGCTTAGGTTAGAAATCTGTTTGATCTCACAGCTTCAATGAAATACGATGTATAAGATACATAAAAGAATAATGCTTGAATACTTGATTTTCCAACACACAGATATGATCCAAGTAACAATTGTGCTCTTAAAGGGGCAGTTGTACGTTTTTTCGCTGAAATAAGTCGATGAAATTTATTTGAAAAATAATGTCACCAATAGTAAAACACTCTTCTCTCCTTGGAAAATAAAGTTAAAAATGAGTGTACATTGTTCCGTAAAGCCTTGGGAATCATTAATGTCATTCGAAATAATAAATTGTGTTCACAATAAATTGGTCGCCGTGCCTTTTTAGCTTTATACACAACACGGTTATTACCACTACGAATGATTGGTTCGTGTAATAAGATGTTTTATCCTCTAAAGTAAATATAAATGACATAAACTATCATTATAAATGGGAAATTTGGAAAACTAAAATTTGCAAAAAACGTGCTACTGCCCCTTTAAATTATCCATGAAACTTCAAACTTCCTAAAGTGAGGGACAAACATAAATGAAACGAATGGGAAGGGTGGTTCTATGTAAGTACCTAATTCCAATTTCCATGCACAAGTTTCATAAATATACAGCTCTATTCGGTGAGGTTTTTGGATGAGATAAAATAAAACATTATGTAGAAACCACCCATAACTTTATCTGCTTTGAACATAGCTAGCAGTCTTTTACTCGCGTTTTGTTTAGGCTAATACTTTAATCTCTAATAAAAGCTTAAGAACTTATATAACCTTAACTTATAACCATGGAATATGTTTCATGACATGTTCAGGACAAAAGGTCAAGTTCGGAGATCGTTAGTGAAATCCTTGAAAACACGATAACTTGACATTTCTGTGCTATGAAGATCTTTTGGAATATATCAACAATGGAGAATTGCAAAGATTTAAAAATATTTTGACATTTTAACCCTTTGATTAAAATTGTTTAAAAGAAAAAGGTTTTAAGAACTAATATCAATAATTTGTTGCTTACATCCCCTGGGAATTATTTTGACATGTTCACAATCAAGGTCAAAGGTTCTGAAATCACTAAATATATCCTTGTAAACACAATGAATGTTTTTGTGTCATGAAGCATTTATTTGCTATATATCTTCTACGGAAAATTACCAATAATCGAAAACGTTTTCTCTAACATTCAACAAATGTCAATGTCACAGCAACCCAGATAACACACACCCTAGTGGGCCACTAGTGGCAGGTAGCTAGTGGCTTCACACTGGTGGGTAGCAAGTGGCTCACCGGTGTGATAGCTAGTGGGCAACTGGTGGCAGATAGATGGTGGCTTGCCACTGGTGGGTAGCAAGTGGCCCACCGGTATGATAGCTCGTGGCTTGGGTAGCAAGGGCCACTAAGCCACTAATGGCTGCCACCGGAGCACTGTAGGAGCAGGTACTAGTGGCCCACCAGTGGTCCACCAGTTGTGTGTTATCTGGGAAGGACACTACTTTGTGTGCTTTTACGAAAAAGACTTATTTTTAACTGTCATCACTTTGAATCATTACATGATTGTTATACACAATGAAACGTTAACATTGATTGTGTGAGCTTGAAGGTCAAGGTTACCAGATATGGGTCAGGTGAACCCTTTGAACAAATTTTGAAATCCAAAATAGGTTGTAGAAATCAATAATTTTTTAATTATATCATGGGAGTTCTTTTTTCATGCGTTAAACGTTGACACGTTAAAGGTCAATGTCATGATTGCTTGAGTTTAATGTTAGGTGTCTTATGTTGTATATTCATAAAACATATATTCAACATTCCTGAGCAAACATGATATATATAGAGATTATTTTTCGAGGAAGTCAATTCAATTTCATATGACTGTCACGAAACGAGTGTGAATTGTTGTATTGCCCAAGCGAGATTGAGGGTTATACATAAATTTGCAGGAGTTTCGTGAAAGTCATATGTTTCCCCAGTCGCCATTAAACAAAGATAGTTTAACTCAAATTTAACCACAGTCATTCAAACTACTGCAGATAAGTAGTATTGTATCGTGCCAAAGTCAAATACATTTGATTTTTTTTTAATATAATGAATTAATCATCTTAGTAAATAATGTGTACATATCACTTCCCATATTCCTTAAGGGTTAATTTGCAGAGCGTCCACTTCATGTTTCCTTTAATTCTGAAATAAATATAATTATATTGAATTTATATTGTCCGTTTTCAACTGTCCTCCTTAAAGGGGCTGTAGCACTTTTTTTGTGTGCAAAATTTAGTTTTTCAAATTTCCCATTTATAATGGTAGTTGCTACTGCCCCTTTAACATTTGTATCCTATGCAACTTATAATAGAATTGGTATAAATGGGAAAATTCTTGAAAGCAGACAAAGCAATTTGTTTGTCAGTATCCTAATTTCAATGATATATGGATTTCACCTGTAATGTTAACCTATTTGATAGCTCAATGCTAAATGACATATCGATGTATTATTAATCCACTTGTTGGTTAGTGTCTTCTCAGAATGTTTTCTATTTGAAATTGACAACCATCTTCGTTCTTATATGCTTATTGGGCCAATGCAATACAAAGGGAACAGTTGATGATCTGGCAAACACAACATCAGTTTCTCCTTTGTGTTAACAGCTACGTAACTGAACATAAAGGCTTCCATCACACAATGAGCTGTGTTACTGCTAATGGGCTCCGACTGTTACAAGACCACACGCAACTAAAACATGTTATAAAACATGTCTGCAATAATGTTCACTCATTGTATCGCATTCATGGCAACCGTTCATAACCAGAATAAAACCTACTCATAACACGGACATTATATGCCAAAAATTATTGAATATACATTATTTTGATTTTCGGGGTGGTTAATCTTTATTATATATTTTCACTTCAACATCAATAGTAAGTATCACTCTCCATGCACTGGAAGCCAGAAAAAAACAACAAAGAACAACGTTGATATGGTGTCTTAACAATACTTATATCGTGAGGCATTACCCCGTCTGGTAATGACATACTTTGAACGGGAAACGTTAAATCTGAACTTGTCAACATTATGCCGTGACATATTTCTTATAGTGGAATCACATATTTTAAAGCCATTTTCATAAATGACATTCGCAAAGGGCATGTTTTCGTACAGGTAATTTATGCTATGAAAAGTTACCCAATATTTATTTTTAAAGTAGGATTTGATTAAATTGAAAGAAGTCTTGGTTTTGTAACAGTGAACCAACACATTATGTCTATGATACCATGACGTTCAGGATCAAATTGAACCATTGGCATTTACTTGTTCTGCTTTTCCAAATGAAACATGTTGGACAGCGAGGTATTTGCCAATCAATCAGTACTCTACATAGGATTCCATCAAACAGACGCTGGATTTAACTGTTTAACTATTTGTCATGTATCTGATCTGTCAATAGAACCATGAACAAATCTGAGCTAAGCATTTGACATTTCTTTGAAGCATTTGACTAATCGAACATAAAATTACTAAATATAGATCCTTGTCCAGAGGCTGAATTTGATTAAAATAAAATTTATTTAGGAACATGGCTATTACTCAATTAATATCTCATATTGCTTGTTCCTTGGAATTACCAAAGATGTGAAAATTTGAGAAACAGGAATTAATAATAGAACATAAACATAAACTATCCTTATTTTTATTAAACCAAAATCCATCTTACATTTTCGGCTGACTTCCGTTAGAAATCGCAGAGTTGAATAAACAGACATATTGTAGAAGATCACTCTGAACATTCTTATTTGATAGTGATAAACTATCTTGATTTGATAACATCTCCTTGATCATAATCAATATGAATTTCTCGTGACATCCAATTTAAAATTCACTACAGTATTTGATGACGGCATAGCATGTCAAACTAAACATGTCATTTCAAGAAGGATCTATACGAAAATAACTTACAGAATTGTACAATACCTTTACCTTATTTTTGTTATATTTCTCAACATATTATTGTATTGGGGCCGCTGAGATTCCAGTATTGAAGTGTTGATTTGTGATGAATCGATGGGGCATTTGTTACACATAGCGAGAGAGTTAAACTAGATTCCTGAAATAAAATAGTTAAAATTCATTGTTTTCAATCTTATTTCAACTATTTGAAAAACAAAAAACTATTTCAAAACAATTAACCGCTGACAAAGACATGCTTCGACTGCATATTAGTATAAATAATGAGCAATAAAATATTGGGATAAAATGTATGTCAAGCAACAGTGAAAATATCTTATATTTTCTGATATATTGTGACACAGTCAACATGGAACCGATGCTGTTGTTATCAAGGATAACAACATAAAATAAAAAGAATATCTGTCAATTCGTTAATTCATGACAAATACCAGTTTAACTCATCTCGTAAAAACTTAAACGTCCTGCCTAACTCGATTAGATAAACATGGTATTAGTCAATAAGAGAAAGATAACCTCTATATATTACAAGTACAACATTTTATGATATCCCTGTTTATAATATCCTATTTATAATATGCATTGTGATGATTTTAGTGTCTCATAGGTCATCATGGCCAGACACTTTTATGTGTGTGACACTAACATAAAAAAAAGTCTTCTTCTTCTTCTTCTTCTTCTTCTTCTTCTTCTCCTCTATATTAAATTCGGTTCATGTATTATTTATTGATTGGGGTATGGTTGTTTGTAACACAAAGCTCTGTCTTCTTCTTCTTCTTCTTCTTCTCCTCTATGTTATATTCGGTTCATGTATTATTTATTGATTGGGGTCAGTGCGAAACCCTGTGAACATACAAATACAGTGTCGGCCAAAATAAACGCCTACTTGATTTTCCTTAAAAAGAAAGATGAAATAATTTCTGAAATATAAGAAATGATGGTATCCAGGTTATGCTAGAAGAATAGTGAAACTTCATAAACATTGTGGAAAAAACTGTGTTTCGATTCAATGACATTCATGAGAACCGTGCCCAATGGAGACCACTACTTCCGGTTGATTCACTCGCGCACGATAACCAAGTACATCTGTTGCGTCATCACCACTTTATTGTGAATGCATGCCTGTATTGTAGCTCGTTGTTGTATGAAAATCTGTTTCAAATGTGTGTTTGATCAAGCACTGATCGACTGAACAATATCTGTTGTATCTTTTCAACAATCCCCACTTCTTTTGTGACATGACAACTTTTGACATTAAATAAATTTTGCATTAATGGTGCAACTTCATAATCCTATAACACTGCTCACCTGTTCATTGTATTTTCCCCTAAATCTGATAAGATATCTAGTAGCCATTTCTTTTGCCTGACAGGGTAGGGGGATCACAAACAAATTAGTAAAAGTACATGTCACTTGAAAGGAATACAATTACATATTTATTAAGTCCTATACTAGAATCAGAAATATATAATGTATCCAAAATGCTAATATACCAAATATGTAACGATGAATACCTTATTTTACAATAACAATACAACCAATTAGGTTGGAATTTTCCCAAAACTCTCAATTTAAAAGTAAAAGTAAAGCATTGTTTTCAATAATTAGGTTTTGGAGCATTCAATATACTAGTTGTACATAACTTTTATATTGTATGATGTTCAAATGAAAGTATGTGTATGTACCTTTAATGCTGCACTTTGCAGTCAGAGGTAATACAAGTTCAGTTCATATACAGATTGATTTAAATCAGTTTCTTCTGTACAAAATCAAGCATGCGTATGTTAGCGGATGCGTATAGACTTAGAGAATAACTTAGGCAGTGTTTAACCACGTGGTATGTGAAATATGTCGATATCTACCACATTAAGATCAATCTCTTATTGTCACTGATAAGAAGTCACACCTGGTACCGGGGAGTAACCATCACAATTAACTGATTGATGTGCCAATACTGACGATTGTCAGGTTCTGTTTCACTTCGCTTGCCTGTTGAAGCACTTACAACATTTGATTGTCAATGTGTCATAAAGACACTCGTACTAGAGTCTACTTCACTTGTACAGGTGTCAAGCATTGATGATTACATTCATTTGAAGTACCGCCAGCTGTCAAAACTATCCAATAAATTAGGAGACGATTGACAGTTTTATTAGTTCTGAAAATTAATGATAAAAATGTAAAACATTGTCAGTTGGGCACGTACACTTATATTCAGACAGGTATCAGTCAAAAGAATAGAACTTGTTGTAAAGGATTGTTTAGTTGACCTTTCCAATGTCAACGACAGGAAATAAGTGTATTATAAATGATCGCCATTTCCTGTTTAGAGGCATTTTCGTCATCACATTGAGAAAGAAATCCCTTTTTTTAAGTTTTACTGCAACAAATTTAATATTCAAAAGTGTGCATGTATGTTATCTCTTGCTTAGATTTTCATTTACGTACATTATCATTTCTTTTAATGAAATTATCAATTTTCTATTTCTAAAGGGTTCATTTTATTATAAATCCAAATGTTGATAGAATATTCCATGTTCTAACCACCTACTTGGATAATAACAAAGAACATTTAAATCGATACATTGAATATAATCATTATTGCTATCATTAAAAATATTCAATTCCTTATTTGAAGGATACAATTTATCAAGGATCCAAATGGCAGTGAACGATCCCTGCTTGTCGAATTCAAACTTGGTTTTACAACAGGAAACATTCAAACTAAATCACCTCCCATTTCACCATCATTATCCTCCTTAATTTATTTCGTAAGAGCAATTAGAGATAATTCTTTGGACTGAATATCCTTGAAATTATCTTCATAAAGACATTGCAAATGGCACCGGCACCCTGAACGCTCATTATTGCAATTCCAATAGATCAGATTTGATTAATTTATGTAATGATTTAGCAATAAGTTGAGCGTCCATAACCCCTGACATTCAAAATCCGCTGAAAAGAACACATTATACAGATCTGAACAGGAAGGAAATGTTTTGC
Source organism: Gibbula magus (assembly GCA_936450465.1). NCBI lineage: Eukaryota > Metazoa > Mollusca > Gastropoda > Trochida > Trochidae > Gibbula > Gibbula magus. Next base: position 17,361,190 of record OW388300.1, on the reverse strand, counting down.
AATGGCTCATTTACTTAAGAAAATAAACACATCCATCTCAGACATTATTCAAGATGTTAAAAATCCATTGCGTATAACCGTACACTGACAATAAAGGGGTTTAAATGGGTAAAATGTTCCTAGCGAGGAGCGTAATAGTGGACGAAAGAAACTTCATTGCTCTTATTGTTTTTCTGTCAATTTATTTCAGCGCAAGTAGGATGTTGATAACTTCCTGAAACACGATAAAATAATGTAATGATTAACACGTGTAATGAAAGCAAAGTATTACTAATAACAGCATTGCTCATGTCAAGCGCTAATTCATACAAGTTACCGTGTTGTCTATGTCTTTTTCAGCTGTTAAATATAGTTGGTAAGTATAAATAGATCTTCAAAGCGTTCTTTGAAATGTAGTGAAACTATAAATTGTAAGGAAGTGTGATATATAAAAAATCGTTTTATAATTATGAAGCCATGTTAAGATTAGTCATGCATTTTGTGTACTGTACTGCTTCTAGCAGCGAGCAACCGTGCATAATCCATCTGCAGAAAACCGTCCATTACCGATAAATTTAAGAACTTAATTAATGCTTACTATCATGAAGACGTTTAGAAACGTTTGAGAAGCAAAACCGTCCACATAAATAATGCAAAATATTTACTATATTTCTTATATTTAGATGTTAACACGAGCAGAGCACCGGTAGCAGCAAGGGCTTGAATGAGTAATTTACCCCTACATAATTAATAGTTCGTAAAGTAATTTATTACCCTTTAGATAATTTTTTGAATTTTGATTAGTCAATAGCCAGTGCATATGAAACCATGTAGGTGGATTTGCCGGGGTGTACCATCCGTATGACCCGTGAAGACAGGTCATGTGACTAACTACACAGGTCTTACGGGTGACCTTGACCTTAGATGGAATACGGAAGTAAAACGGTTGCTCAACTCGGAATTTCAGAATCGAAACTTACCTTAACAAACATAAGTATGGTAATTTAATCCTATATAAAAACAATTATTTTGTTTGTTTCAATAAACTAATTCTATAAAAACATGTGTCTCTATATTATTCTTCAGGAAATAATAAATTCAAAATCGATAATTTTTTATCCGCAGAGTTATCTCCCTTTACAGTGTTTTCGCTGATTCACAGTATGCGGAGTTTTTATCACAGACGGAAATAGCTATGTAGCCTATATATTTTATCTGAAATGGGTGAAATAAGTACAAACAATAGATGTAAAGAGTAATACATTCGTTCCACAGTGTTTTGACAGTGTGTCCTTAAGGAGCTGTAACACGTTTTTTGGGGGGAAAAAATATTTTTTCAAATTTCCGATTTATAATGATAGTTGCTACTGCCCTTTTAAAATTTGTAACATATGTAACTTATAATAGAATTTGTATATATGGGGAACTTCTTGAAAGCAGACAAAGCAATTTCATTGTCACTATCCTACAATGTAATTTCAAATATATATGGATTTCACCTGTAATGTTAGCCTATTTGTTAGCTCAATGCTAAATGGCATATCGATGTATTATTAATCCACTTGTTGGTTAGTGTCTTCTCAGAATGTTTTCTATTTGAAATTGACAACCATCTTCGTTCTTATATGCTGAATGAGCCAAATGCAATACAAATGTAATAGTTGAGGATCTGGCAAAGCCAACATCAGTTTCTCTTTTGTGTTAACAGCTACGTAACTAAACATAAAGGCTGCCAAATATATTATCACACAATGAGATATGTTACTTCTAATGGGCTCCGACTGTTACAAGACCACACGCAACTAAAACATGTTATAAAACATGTCTGCAATAATGTTCACTCATTGTATCGCATTCATGGCAACCGTTCATAACCAGAATAAAACCTACTCATAACACGGACATTATATGCCAAAAATTCTTGAATATATATTATTATGATTTTCAATGGTGGTTAATCTTTATTATATATTTTCACTTCACCATCAATAGTAAGTATCACTCACCATGCACTGGAAGCCAGAAAAAAACAACAAAGAACAACGTTGATATGGTGTCTTAACAATACTTATATCGTGAGGCATTACCCCGTCTGGTAATGACATACTTTGAACGGGAAACGTTAAATCTGAACTTGTCAACATTATGCCGTGACATATTTCTTATAGTGGAATCACATATTTTAAAGCCATTTTCATAAATGACATTGGCAAAGGGCATGTTTTCGTACAGGTAATTTATGCTATGAAAAGTTACCCAATATTTATTTTTAAAGTAGGATTTGATTAAATTGAAAGTAGTATTGGTTTTGTAACAGTGAACCAACACATTATGTCTATGATACCATGACGTTCAGGATCAAATTGAACCATTGGCATTTACTTTTTCTGCTTTTCCAAATGAAACGTGTTGGACAGCGAGGTATTTGCCAATCAATCAGTACTCTACATAGGATTCCATCAAACAGACGCTGGATTTAACTGTTTAACTATTTGTCATGTATCTGATCTGTCAATAGAACCATGAACAAATCTGAGCTGAGCATTTGACATTTCTTTGAAGCATTTGGCTAATCGAACATAACATTACTAAATATAGATCCTTGTCCAGAGGCTGAATTTGATTAAAATAAAATGTATTTAGGAACATGGCTATTACTCAATTAATATCTCATATTTCTTGTTCCTTGGAATTACCAAAGATGTGAAAATTTGAGAAACAGGAATTGATAATAGAACATAAACATAAATTATCCTTATTTTTATTAAACCAAAATCCATCTTACATTTTCGGCTGACTTCCGTTAGAAATCGCAGAGTTGAATAAACAGACAGATTGTAGAAGATCACTCTGAACATTCTTATTTGATAGTGATAAACTATCTTGATTTGATAACATCTCCTTGATCATAATCAATATGAATTTCTCGTGACATCCAATTTAAAATTCACTACAGTATTTGATGACGGCATAGCATGTCAAACTAAACATGTCATTTCAAGAAGGATCTATACGAAAATAACTTACAGAATTGTACAATACCTTTACCTTATTTTTGTTATATTTCTCAACATTGTTGTATTGGGGCCGCTGAGATTCCAGTATTGAAGTGTTGATTTGTGATGAATCGATGGGGCATTTGTTACACATAGCGAGAGAGTTAAACTAGATTCCTGAAAGAAAATAGTTAAAATTCATTGTTTTCAATCTTATTTCAACTATTTGAAAAACAAAAAACTATTTCAAAACAATTAACTGCTGACAAAGACTTGCTTCGACTGCATATTAGTATAAATAATGAGCAATAAAATATTGGGATAAAATAAAATAAAAAGAATATCTGTCAATTCGTTAATTCATGACAAATACCAGTTTAACTCATCTCGTAAAAACTTAAACGTCCTGCCTAACTCGATTAGATAAACATGGTATTAGTCAATAAGAGAAAGATAACCTCTATATATTACAAGTACAACATTTTATGATATCCCTGTTTATAATATCCTATTTATAATATGCATTGTGATGATTTTAGTGTCTCATAGGTCATCATGGCCAGACACTTTTATGTGTGTGACACTAACATAAAAAAGTCTTCTTCTTCTTCTTCTTCTTCTTCTTCTTCTTCTTCTTCTTCTTCTTCTTCTTCTCCTCTCTATTAAATTCGGTTCATGTATTATTTATTGATTGGGGTATGGTTGTTTGTAACACAAAGCTCTGTCTTCTTCTTCTTCTTCTTCTCCTCTATGTTATATTCGGTTCATGTATTATTTATTGATTGGGGTCAGTGCGAAACCCTGTGAACATACAAATACAGTGTCGGCCAAAAAAAACGCCTACTTGATTTTCCTTAAAAAGAAAGATGAAATAATTTCTGAAATATAAGAAATGATGGTATCCAGTTTATGCTAAAAGAATAGTGAAACTTCATAAACATTGTGGAAAAAACTGTGTTTCGATTCAATGACATTCATGAGAACCGTGCCCAATGGAGACCACTACTTCCGGTTGATTCACTCGCGCACGATAACCAAGTACATCTGTTGCGTCATCACCACTTTATTGTGAATGCATGCCTGTATTGTAGCTCGTTGTTGTATGAAAATCTGTTTCAAATGTGTGTTTGATCAAGCACTGATCGACTGAACAATATTTGTTGTATCTTTTCAACAATCCCCACTTCTTTTGTGACATGACAACTTTTGACATTAAATAAATTTTGCATTAATGGTGCAACTTCATAATCCTATAACACTGCTCACCTGTTCATTGTATTTTCCCCTAAATCTGATAAGATATCTAGTAGGCATTTCTTTTGCCCGACAGGGTAGGGGGATCACAAACAAATTAGTAAAAGTACATGTTACTTGAAAGGAATACAATTACATATTTATTAAGTCCTATACAAGAATCAGAAATATATAATGTATCCAAAATGCTAATATACCAAATATGTAACGATGAATACCTTATTTTACAATAACAATACAACCAATTAGGTTGGAATTTTCCCAAAACTCTCAATTCAAAAGTAAAAGTAAAGCATTGTTTTCAATAATTAGGTTTTTGAGCATTCAATATACTAGTTGTACATAACTTTTATATTGTATGATGTTCAAATGAAAGTATGTGTATGTACCTTTAATGCTGCACTTTGCAGTCAGAGGTAATACAAGTTCATATACAGATTGACTTAAATCAGTTTCTTCTGTACAAAATCAAGCATGCGTATGTTAGCAGATGCGTATAGACTTAGAGAATAACTTAGGCAGTGTTTAACCACGTGGTATGTGAAATATGTCGATATCTACCACATTAAGATCAATCTCTTATTGTCACTGATAAGAAGTCACACCTGGTACCGGGGAGTAACCATCACAATTAACTGATTGATGTGCCAATACTGACGATTGTCAGGTTCTGTTTCACTTCGCTTGGGTATTAATTTCGATTTATTATATTGGACCGAAACCTGAATTATTTCGCTAAATAACATGAGGATATTGAATTCAAACAGTATTTACACACATTAAACTGTGAAATCTGAATTAAACATATTCTGGGGTCAGTTGCATTATATATCCTTTGATGATTCCTGCTATTACATTATTTCTATGTTTTTACACAAAGTAAAACTGACATGAACAGATCAATACAAAAGATTATTTTAAATTGTCATTGAAGGTATTCCCACTAGAAAGTGTGTTTGCATTGAACTGTCACATTTACAATAGCATTGTTGAGTTACACCAACCCAAACATGAAACAAAAAGGATAGAGTAAAATTGCATTTCATAAAACCAAATTTTTGTCAAAATATAAGATGACAAGTCAACTTGCTCGCAAGCTCGCCATTCACGGAGGTTTGAATCCCGCTTTGACATCGTTCATTTTCCAGTGCAAACACACACACTGACATTCAATTCTTCAATAATTTCTTACTTTGAAGTTTACACGGATTCCCGATTGGTTGGTTGAGAGCGCGGTCATGTGATCAAAATTTTAAGGTTCAACATCCATGAACTCTTGGAATATCGTTCATACTCGTGTGAACACTTTCCGGTAGTGTGAACGTTCGACGGTACTGTAGCGTTTATCCTGATTGAGCGTGATTTTGTTAGCAAATTTTCAACGGTTACCATGCATTTACCGACTTATTTAATTGATTAACACCAACTCAATATCATACTACCTTCTCAATTGTTAAAATAATAAAACATTTCAGATCGCGCATAACTGTTTGATGTTGAGCTAAGCGAGTCACAAGGCCTATTTCTAGAACCGAACGGCGAAAGACATTCACGGTCGCTGGCTGAATACAAATTATGCAATCTATAAGCAAATACTCACAATCTAATCATTATGAACTAACGGGATTCGGATTTGAGCAGTCGTGGTAATGAAATATTGCTTTTCGGACTGTTGTTTACATAATATTGACGAAGTGACAACAGCAAATGGCGACCTCCATGTCATGACATCATTCAAAGGACGGATAACCCTGATCTCGTGTTCCTGAAAGATTATATTTTATTATGCTTCACTCAGCATGATGAGTGCCGCAGGTTTCATCGAACAGGTAATCACGAAAAATAACGTAAGAAATTATAAGAATTGAATGTCAGTCACACAAACTGTCATTCAATTCTTAAATGTTCTTTTTTTAATTCATAAAAAGCTTCAATCATAATAATATTTGCAAGCAAACCATGTTAAAACTTATATATTATTTTCATGAGAACTTCATAAATCAGGTAGAACGCTTCAACTTCCAATCATTCATCGTTGATTTGTATTGGCGCTTAAGAACTTTTGGTAATACAATTTTATGGGAAAACTCCTGTTTCTAATGTTTTATTGACCACATGGAATCATGTTATAGTTGGAGCAGAAATCAATCAGTTTTAATCACCTAAACCCTGCAGGGGGGGACATGATTCTGCCTCAAGAGTATTGAATGTAATGTAGTTTGATAATGCAAGCATACTGGATTATAAACGTTCACTGTATCTCACGTGCTGCTTCATCTAGATTTAACTTGGCAATGACAAGTTTAATCTATTAGTAAACCATTATTTTTAATGTACTTTTACAAAATAGTATGTCTTTGGCTTACATAGATCACTATTTGAAATGCCTTGGTGAGACAAATATATGAGTAGCTAAATAAACATAGTTTATACAAATAAAATACCAGTGTTCTTTTTTTAATCTGCAATTACTCGAGATGCACATATCCTTGCAAATATAAACAAAAACATATAAATAATTTGACTTTGATGAAAATAAATTTACTGAGATTGTTGTCATATATCATAAAATAATGTTTTTAAACAAACTATGACAGTTTACAAAATAGGGAAAAAACAATATATGTCGGATGATACAATGAAGATGGGGTCAAATGGAGATGGAAACACTCGTGGTGATATAACCAAAGTAAACCTCGAATAAAAAGGGAAGTAACAGAATCTAACAGTACTTTGAATATACCTGCGCTACTCTGCTTTGAGTAGAGAAAGGTAAGAGGTTATACAATTTTCATGAAATAAAACAATTCATTCCACCACACTCGAGGCAAACATCGATCCAACTCGGATTTCATATGTGTTAATCTTCTTTGGTGACAAGAATAATCTTTCTAAATGAAATGTCGTTGATAGATATACATCTGAACTGGTGACAAAAACATTTCATGTTGTTTGAAAAAAAACACCCGTATTATCGGAGATATCATCTTAATATGATTTTGTAATATAGTTCCAAGTTGGTATTCAATGAAAACTTTCCGATTATTCATGGAAGATAATCAGTCGAGGCAATGCACTCTTTATGGTATTTGGCACTCTTTGTGCCAACTACCATATACAATAGAATAGACTGCAAATTAATCACCAGCTCAAGATAGAGACTCTCCACTCATGTCCTCGATCTGCTATTCAGGACATTATTCCCTGAGCACGCTTGCATTGATGAATCACTATAGGAGACAGGAGATCAAAGAATCATTTTAGCTTAGATTAAAACTCTGTTTGATATCACAACTTCAACGACAGATGACGTGTAAAATAAATAAATGATTAATATTCATGTATGATACTCCTGCAAACAGACAAGGACAAATATATAATTGTTCACTTCAGTTATCACTTCATGAAGTGAAGAAAAACTGGAATAAAACTTACCGGAAGGGTGGATATTTGTTAGTACCTAATTCCAGTTTCGATGCTCAAGTTTCAATAATATATTGCTCTATTCCTTAAAGTTAACGGATAGGATAAGACCAAACATTCCCTAAAACACCCAAAACATTAGCTACTATAAACATAGTTTTCATCTGTGGAACTACTTATTCTATTCTTCAAACATGTTTGGTCAGTAACATGCTTCATTCAGCAGGTATTTTCGATCATTCCTGAACATACATGATTATTCGTCTTTAACATGCGTTGTTGCATTATTTCCTATGCACAAAAAGAACACCATCTTTTCTCCCGGCGGGCCACCTCCAAAAAGTTATTTACATGAGTGACGTCATCCCATTGTTCTTTGGCTCCATTATTTCTCATCAATTTACACTTGCCAAAACACATAAAGTTTCATTTGTCTTAAACTTTGTAACTTCGATTGTTAAGTAAGCAATACTTTGAATACGTTAGTTAATATCAACGTAATTCTCCATATCTCAATTATCAATTATATAAATCAATTATCACAACAAGTGAGTAAGTATTCACATAACGACTCTCTAAGACAGGAAGGCAAAATAAATATCAACACTTCTGGTTTTACTCCATGCTTTCACTCTGCTTTCATCTCCATTGAAAATATAAAACTGGTTATTTACAAATACGAAGGGTTGGATATAAGTAAAAAATGTTATATTGGGTCCACTCGTGCATGTCGATTTAGTATTGGATCACTGGTTTGTTAGTGTTTTGTCAGTATTTTTGCAAGTAAATTTCACAGCCATCTTCACCCACAGCAATACAAAGGGGCTAGTTTATCATGTGGCAAACACAACTTCAGTTTCTCGTTTCGTGTTAACAGCTACGTAACTGAACATAACAGCTGACATTAAGATCAGACATCACACAATGAGCTCCGGATTCCTAACAAGGTTCCACTAATGGGTTGTGACTCTCACAGGATCGCACACAACTCAAACACGATAATGTAATGTTATTCTTCACTCATTGTTATGCTACTGAGTTGCCAGACAATTAATGTTAAAGGATGCTGAGTGAAAAAGTGAAGTGCTGACGTCAGTGATGTTTTGTGAATACATATTCTTCATCGAAATGTTTTACTGATTACTAAATTAGCTTTGATATATATATATATATATATATATATATATATATATATATATATATATATATATATATATATATATATATATAAACAAAAAATTAACCCTCTATTGGACAGTGACCAAAGTATATAAATGTATCATGATTAAGAATAAAACCTTAGAGCAATACCATAATAAGGCCTAACTCTATTAAAAACTATGTCAAAGTGTAATGTGAGATGATAGTGTCAATCTTACTTGTAAAATAATGTGACGAAATGACGAATAGAATAAAACAAAAATCATTTTATGGCTATGACATATTGGGATTTATTATATGAAGGGCAATAAAATACTGGGACTGTTACCAGTGACTGAGTGATTTGACGTCAGACCATTGTTTCACATTGTGACGGGCTGTTCCAAGCGGCCGCTTCGCCACTCGTGAATATTATAAACTTTCTACCTCACCCGATGAGGTAAAACAGGACAAAAAGTGGTGAAATCTTCTTGCCGGATCCTTCCGGATTCTTCCGGATTCTTAGAGATCAACCAAAATTTGGGAGAATCCGGAAGGATCCGGCAAATAGATTCTACCCCTTTTTTTCCTGTGTATAACATGTTAAAACAAAGTTACATAAACATTAGGATAGTTGTGTGATCGTATGTTGGTGACACAAGTCTCCAATAGTTTACTATTTTACGAAAAGTCTCCAATAGTTTCGGAACCGAAACCAGGAATTGTTCCCGTCAGATTGAATGCGCTCGAACGCAACCGCCTGAATCCCGAGAAACGTGATGTAATACAAAAGCCCGTGCAAACCTATTGTCGTCTTCGAGAAAAAGAGGTCAACGAACATCGCAACAGTTCAAAGATGACCATAAAGTGGATAAATTACACTACCAGGTGAAAGAATAGCTAAGTCCACAAAACGATAATAACTACCGGCCAACATACGTTAGAATTCAAAGTAAAAGTATGAATGAACAGATCCCCTTTCGATTCGTAAATTATCATATTTATTAAATTATCCTGATAACACATACCATGAGAACAAAATTATTTAAGAAACCTTTGTTTTACGTTCTTGACAGATTGACTCATCTGGCCTTATGTACACAATTATAATACTTAATCAAACGCAAATATAGACATCTCGACAGGACGGGGTAATAATTATAATTGCATATTTATATTGCGCTGAATCCATGCTTGGCATGCTCTAAGCGCTACACATATTATTACCCTGACGGAATTGTTCTTTCGGTGCTGCTACTAGCGTTCCGTTCCGTACCCTGTGTTCAGGTACCCATTTAAACAACTGCATGGGTGGACTGAGTGCTATGAGGATGAATGCCTTGCCCATGGATGTAACACAGTATGAGACCCAGGTCACAATATGGGATTCGAACCCGGGACTCTGGCGTGTGAGGTCAGCACGCTAACCACAACACAAATGAGAAAAAAAGTAGTCTTGCTTAATTGTAATTACACATACTTTTCTACTTAATATGACAAACTTATCTCCTAATTTGGTGCAAAATGTACGAATTAAGATAGGCTTATGACGTCGTTAAAACTGATAATGATGTCTTTGTGAGGGAATATACATGTATATAAATATAGTAACTCATTAAGACGAAATTTTCATGAACTGATAAAGAGATATGTAAGGAGATATCAGCCCTGAATAAGACAGACATGTCTGTCCGTCTGTCCGGAAAACTGCCCCGTAGCACATTTTTCTTACTGAAATAAAATGATTTCACGAAAAGGTAAATAAGTGTTCCAAATGGCTAAATAATACTCTTGAAACAATTCATTCTAAAGCGAATGTTCATTGTTTGGTTATGCCATGCGAGTCCATTTCCCTTCAACGGGCATTTAAGGTGTTTTAAATATGGTACCATGACAGAATGGTCAAAGATCTTGTCTGAACTCTCAAATTCGCAAGAGGCCTACACATCTCCCCCTCACACTGAAGAGTTCCACACCACTGTCGCGTTATATACCTTGCACCATTTTCTTTCAATACGGTAAACCGTTTTCTATGGATACGGCTTATCGGGTCGTGTAATAGATGTGGCACAGCGCCTTCGAGGGCATTAAGCATCCTGTCTTGAGAATTCAACTGATAATCTAGAAAATTCAACTTAGTATTTTGCAAATTCAACTTTGTATCATGAACATTTATGTTATTATTCTGAAAATTCAACTGAAATAGGGCAAAGCTACGATATTATTCCGCACATTTTATCTTGAAAGTCCTATTTTGACAAATGAACATAGTACTTGAAAATTCAACATATTTTCTTCAAAATTCAACTTAATAATTTGAAAAATTATCTAAATATCTTGAAAAATCAACTTATTATCTCGAATGATTACAAGGTGATGCCAATGATAAAACAATGTAATTACAAGATTTGAACGTTTTAGATATTGAAGTTTAAAAGTTTAAATAATAATAACAATTTGTTATTGTTGTTTATTCAAGTTGTAGTTAAAAATGAAAAATTAATTATCTTGAAATTTAGGGTTTAATATTCAATAAAATTGAGTTTAATTTTCCAAATAGTAAAATGAATTTCCAAATAGTAAATTAATTTTCCAAATAGTAAATTAATTTTTCAAGATACTAAGTTAATTTTTTTAGATACTTTTAGATACATTTAGGATAGTAAGTTGAATTTTCAAGATACCTACTTGATTTTTCCAAATATTAAATTGAATTTTCAACTTAGTATCTTGAATTTCAAGGTAAAACCTTAACATTTCAAGATAAAATATACCGAATAATAGCGTAGTGTAGGGTTGATGAATCTTTGTAATTTAAACTTTTAAAACAACATAAATTCGATGAAGTGTCATAACCTTAACAATATGAATAAAACATGGAGGTATAAGTAAATAAGTAAAGATATGAATTGCCCATCAATTTATCAATCAATTATGAATACTATGCATGATGGTTTTCATTTTCTAATTCGAAAACCTTTTCTATTAAATAAAATGTTTCATCATTGTTTACTTTTCCTTTTCAAAATATAATGTTTACAAACTTACCATTCACTAGGAAAACGCCTGATATGTTCTACATGTTATAACTTGGAGGAGAGGAAATGCATCTGACAATTCTGAGAAGATCATGAAATACATATAGAGCAAAAGTCGCCATTAGTTTTGCGCATGATAAGGTGCGTTGTGGTGTGCATTTCAGTAGCAAGAACATGTTTACTAAAACTTTGTTTTAAGTAGGAGAATGTCCTCAAACATGGTCCACGTGCAAAACTAATGGCCAGTATTCGGACATTCTCCTACACGTATTAGTAAAGGAAAAAAACAGATATCCTCTATATTTTGCATGACCTGAAAGGACACTTTCACAATATAATGACATTCAGAACACACATTTACTGCTGACTGTGTGACTAAGTATAATTGCTTATCTTACCTTGCATAACATAATAACAAAAGTTTGTAAATTCATCATTGCAATGATATTGTAAATACTATGAAATATTAGGCAACCATGTATGGAAATCAGACACTCCGAATACCAATTGGAATAAATATACAGCAATACCAGAGAAATGCCATGGTGTATAAAGACACTACGTCAAAGTCAACTTCCAGGTGTAAGTGTAAAAACAATGGACGAAAAATACAATATATATAATATATAATATACAACCAATAGAATAACAATATATATGTAAATGACGTAAAAGCTTAATAAGGTAATGTAAATATATACACAACTTACATTTTCTGCTGACACTGTATCCCATCTAGAAGGAAATACATAGCTTACCTTTGATGGGTTATGAAAAATATAACTACACTATTCTTAATTATTCATATCAATAATAATTACTGTTAACCACACTGTCCTCTAACCAATTATGGAAGACAGACACTCCGACGACGGATTCCTTTCCCTGAACTAAAGAATGGCACTACTGCAGTGGTGCTCAAAGAATACAGTATCTATACAGTTCTGAATTTAGTTTATGTTTATCTGCGTTTAATTATGCGCCAAGGCTTGATGCAAACCATATAATATGAACTAGGACCTCCTTATGTAAGGCTCATGTCTTGTATGTTGTTATGTAGTGTCTTTTCATGTCTTCAATTTGATACAGCCTATATAGTTTGTGTTAATAATTATGCGTCAAGTATTGGTGCAATACATGTAATATTAACGTGGACCTTGGATCTCTTTCTGTTTTCTAACCCTTGTCTGTTAATATCATCAATTGCACACAACACCTATTATCTGTGTTAATAATCAAAGAGTATTGATTTTGAGGTGGCAAGGTTGGAATGAGATGTGACAATAAAACCTCTTTAATGAAGACTGACCCTCTCTTAGAAGTAATAGCATTGTTAGAAACAAATAGATTAGACTTGTTCACACCGATGAGGATGCTTCAAAGCAATATTAAGGACTAAACATCTCGAAGCAAAGTAATGAAATCACATGCTGTGTGCTTTCCTTTCCCTTACCAAATAATACGTGTTTGAGTGGACTGAAACCTAATCAGCAGCCGACGGTATCTCATATGCACTACAGAACACTGAACTAACATCCTCCTTGAATCTTATAAGGTGCCAACGACAGTAGTGAACAATTATTATTTTGGTGTATAAGGCGTGAAAACAGAAATCACTGAATTAACATTCTCATTGATGTCTGTGGACAGTGGTGAACGTTGATCTACATGTATTACTAGGCTAGAATACAGAAAACAAAGGAATATACGGGATAGACACTAAAATGTATGGATAATCTGACACTTTAAACATATCATTGTGGAACAATGCGGGAGAGTTCAAATTGGGAATTATCCCTTTTTAATGATATTCTCCATGGGATCGTGGTAGCATCACATATATATTTATTCACCAGTGAACTCTTACGCATTATGTAGTTCATAATGTTAATACTTTACCTTGCTTTACTTCACAGACTGCCAGGCAAAAGAAAGTATACACGTCAGTGTGTTTCGATTGAATCAATATTTTCAAAGAAGTAATATGTATATGGCTATGGCACGATACAATACTACTTATCTGCAGCAGTTTGAATGAATTAATTGGTGACTTTGGTTACATTTAATTTAAAGTATGTTTGTTTAATGCCGATTAAATTTACACAATGAGCCCTACCATGTTTAAAATGTTTCAAATGTGTGCAGAATCAGGCATATACATTGATTTTGACATAGAAAATGAGGTTTTTTTTACCGATGCACAGTTGTGTTTTATCCCAAAAAATATTTTAAATTAAAAAAAAAACATGTAGAAGTTTCTCGTTAACTTCTGACTTAACGCCTGACGTCGAAAGCTTGATATATATCTAATTGAAATTATAATATGATAAAACCAACATAGGTGTGTACTTTCTTTTGCCAATAAAGGACAATAAAGAAACTAATCAATAAAGAAGCAACAATGACACGTGTTATTAGAACATTAATAAAAACGAGTTTCTCAAATCTCTGTAATAAACATCATAAACGTCTTAATTCCGTGTACATTTACCAAATAATAAACCAACATTATTTCAATAATACATGAAGTAATTATAGCATATTGTACTTTTCACGATTGATTGTAATAACTATTGGCTCAATTTGGAGCAATGACATCAATTCATATTATGGTTATTTCCATGCAGGCCAATGTGTTATTGATAACTGAACCAAATGTTTTATGCTGATGTAGAAAATACAAAGATATTACTGTGCCCATGAACAAGAAATAAAATGATGAAAATACTTTGTTATAGCGCTATAAACATTCTGTAAATTTGTGTTGACAATGTGTCTTGTGCTTAAAGCACATCTTCTAGGATAACTGCCCAAGCATATAAAGGAAGCTAAGTTGCCGAGCGAAATGATGAAATTACATGTCTAGTGCTATTCCTTCTCTTAATAAAACAATACATTACAGTAAACACACATCCAAACTCGTTGTAAATATGATAGGCTCAAAATCTGAAGTTATCTCCACTGAACTGTAATAATAGGTATAAAGCTTAATATCACAAGGAAATTTTTAATAATTCATTGGTTTTTAAAACAATTTGAAGACCACTCTAAATCTTCTTTTTTTATAATTGTTTCGAAGTTTTAAACAGCTATTAAATATTTTTTAATAAAGTTTTTATTTTATATTTACTAAACATTTTTCATTATTCCATTCCATGAGATCGTTAGAACATGATTGGAGAACATTATAGATATGACAATTGTAAATGCTCAGTAGGTACAGATGCCATGCTATCGACATTTATGTGATAATCCTTAGGTGGTACAGAAATATCAATTCATCATGGAGTTAAACCAACATTAATTTCGCTATTTGTGATAATAACTACTTAACTGTTTATAAAGGCTGACAGTGAGACCGGTCATCACACACTGTACTGGATCTCTTACAATGTTTTGCTAATTGCTTCTGATTGTCACATCGCCTTCGAATCAAGAGGTCCGGGGTTCGAATCCCGCCAAGGGCACGGCAACTTTGTCTGCAGTAGAGAACTGTTCTACACGCAGTAAGGTTTGGGTGCAATGTTACACTGAATTTCAGCGTAGTACCACCCATGGTTCGCTAGTTCCAGCCGATGCTCGCAGGTTTTACCGCAAAGCATAGCCACATGGTGATGCGGGCTTTCTCCCTGACATAATACTAGCAGCCGTGATATAAGTGAAATACTCTTGAAAGCGGCGTTAAACACCAACTCACTCACTCACTCACTGACTGTCGACGCAATAGAAATCATAGACTAAATATGATGAGGTAGAATTGTTCATAGGCAATAACAATACATCATTTTGTCTGAAAGAAATATGATTATAAACATTTCCATTTTTATTTTCAGTCACCAAATTTCTTTAATTTGCAAAAGAAAAAAGAAGAATCAAAACATTGCGAAATGTAAACAATGTCATTTAATGTCGGTCCACAAATGAGAAAACACATAAAATATATACGTTGTTTTTTCTGTGCAATGTTGATGCAGTTTCGCAATGATGAAGGAAATGAGCTTATTTAAATGCATAGACGTCATTACTGTGGAAATGTAAGTTTCAACTGGGATCGTTTTGATAGTGTTATTTGGGCGCCTTTGCAATTTCGAATTTAAAAAATAGAAAAGATATCTACAGCAAGGAATTAAATTTTCAATTCAAGGTCACATAAATCTAAAATTTATTCTTCATTTTAGTAGTTTCAACTTGATTAAACATATTTTATCTCAAAGATAAAATCTGAAGGGGTGAATAAACCATGAGGCTTATTAGAACACCACTACAGTACATAAATCAAAAACTGAATAGAGTACCACATCAGTGAAATAGATAACTGAAGATAAATGAAATATATTCAAATAATCAGATCATTTAAAAGTTTAGTATTGTCATGATCTTGTCATATTCCATGTAATGAAGCGGACCGCAGGTAATAATCTATTCATTTTCAAATAAAACTAGTCAGTGTTAGATTTTCAAATAAATCAGCTACTTTTAGGGATACACTTGTGTGATGAAGTGACAACTGGGTCCAATAGTCTGACACGTAAGTGACTAAAAGAACAACAGTATATATATAATGTGGATATTTATAACGCGCTACCTCCAGGTACTAATACCTGCTCATGGCGCGACCGACATATTACCCCTGGTCCACGAGTACAGAACACTCCCGAAGGAGAATACAACCGGTCGCCTGTCAGGCGCTCAAGGTTCAAATTCAGACTACCATCGTATCATACCAGGTACCCATTTTACTGCTGGGTGGACAGAGGCACACTTCGAACTAAGTCACTTAACCAGGGTCTCTCAACTCATGTCTCAGTGTGGGGCAGGGAATGACCCTTCAAACTCTCAGTTTATCCAGCAATGTAGCGGGTAACCTACCCATGCGGCGAGCCGCGTCCATTGTTTCTGAACTTCACTGATAGCGGTAAACTGAGCTATGCACAGGACCACGTGCCACCATATATATATTATATATATATATCAAATTTGGTTAATACATAATACACCAGTGAAATTATAAACAAATTACATGTTCTGTACTAAGACTGTTGTCATACTTGTTGCAGCTATACTAGGTTATATTCGATCATTAAATTAAATCTGATTACAAAATAATGCAATGATTGCTTGCGAGGCATTTTGCACCAATTAGAGACTCGTCTAGCCAATTCCAGGAAATCACACACTGCGACGTATTCCAGTCCATAAACTAAATAAGACACATTGGCCATGGCGCACTAAGGCCTAAGGGCATTGTACTAAGGACAAAGTCATCACTACCATTTTAGATTAAGATCTTGTTAACATCTTCGTTTTCATATGATTAAAGGTTTGGTGCAATAAACATTGCATGAACTGGCTGTTCTCGATGTGTACGCGTAATCTCGTGTCTGTTGATAGCTTCAATTTAGTTTGGTCTATGTTATTTTTGTTGTTAATCCAAGAATACTGATTTTTGACTGGCAGTAAGATGTGCTAAAAACACTCCTCAATCTCAATGCCAGCACCAGATAGATTAGATTTTTGCACACGATTGAAGACACCTTCAAAAGTAATATAAAGGAACTAGAAAACTCGAAGCAAGGTAATGAAATCACATGCTGTGTACTATCCTTAACCTTAGCCATAAAATACGTCTTTGAGTGGACTGAAACCTAATCACCAGCTGAGGGTATCTAATATGCACTACAGAGCACTGAAATAACATCCTCTCTGAATCGTACACGGTTTGAAGGACAGTGGTGAACATCCATGTTCACGGATTACTAGACGTGAAAACAGAAAAACACGATATTGGTTAGGTTGTGATTTAAACTATGCATTATCTGGTACTTTGAAGTTATTATCGCGGGACTATTCACAAGTGTTCACATTGTATTTTTTTTATCAATTACAATAAGGATGATGGTCGCATTAATCTCCCAACACAGAGAACCAATGTAGTATAAAACACCTTTTTATTCACTAACGGACTCTTGTTGTAGATCATGTAAGAAAAAATACCGTGACTCAATACATTCTAAATGAGCCATAAAAAACATTGTTTTCCCTTCAACTAAACTGTTATACCATTGGTGATTAATTCAGTGTATTGAACATACATGTTTTTGCTTTCTGTGGTCCGTTATTTACAAATATATATTCTATATTGATAAATTATTTATTTCCCCGAGCAATTTCATGAAACTTTTCCATGATAATAACTTTCATTTGACATGAACCTTTTCAAAATCATTTGAACTGATTATACAATAATCACAGTAACAATTGACACATCTTGAATGAAATAACTAATGAAATCAATTCAACTTTTGTCTTTTAAATGTGGTATAAAATCAGTTTTAATTACAACATGTATGTTATATCTAATCTTGTCTCTTTGTACAGCTTAGAATATATCTTCCAAAGAAGTGTAGTGGACCTAAAATCACCAAGCAAAATAATGAAATCATATCAATTGTGCCATTTCTAAAACGATGCGTAAGACAGAGGAAATTGAGGATACTCAATATCTTAATTATAAACAATGTATATAAAAGTATCCACATCCTTCTTGGCGGGTGTCGCTCCTTTAGCCTATTGGTATAGAGGGGTGTGGATACTTTTATGAACATTGTTCAATTTCCTGTGGTTTCATAGTAGACCTAGATTTAATCAACATGTACGGAATGTGTTGGACCTGAAATAGAAACTTTGAAGTTATGCCCTGGTTCTTGTCTTAAAAGGTATGAACGTACAGGTTCATTGATCCCTGAACAATTTAATAATTTGGAGTGAAACACATTCTATATGTGGATGATTGTTTTGAAAGCCTTGTACTAAAGATCAAATATTCACCAATAATTACTCAAATGTGTTGTTCATTCCATAATACTGTTCGAATATGATTTAAGGTGTAATGTTTGATATCATACCAAAGACTGCTAATATAAATGAATTTTTCGGTCGGATGACCATTAAACGAGCAACATAATACATTTCATGTAAATCCTCTAATTTGATACTTTTGATCTTGTACATTTTATGTGTTTTGTAAATTACAGTTTGCAACTTGTATCACAACATAAGAAGACTTATTGTTTTATCAAATGAAGCTAATACAATAGAATATGTTCCACATGTTACAACTGTCACACAAATGTTGTAGAAGACATTTTCCCGTGTGGATAAATGTTGTGAACACGTTCAAGTAGACTATTATCATACACAGGACAAAAAGTGGTGGAATCCGTTTGCCGGATTCTTCCAGATTCTCCCAAAAAATGGCGGATCCTGAATAATCCAGGGAAATTCCAACAAGCAGATTCCACCACTTTTTGTCCTATGAAATAAGTATGTTATACAAGGGAGGATGAACATTTAAAGGTTATATCCACAATCCACTCGATGAAGGAGTAAGTGAATACTGACGAATAATAGTGTTTGCTGAGTTGTTTGTCAGATGATCCCGCTTATGGGGTCAGTCAATGTTTAAACACAAATATCATGTTCAGGTCATTTAGGCTTTTATGTTACTGACTCATTGAGCAGCTTTCTTTGAATACAATTAATGTTTACCCTCGCCTTTTATTCGCGTTAATAATTTTGTTTTTTTTAAGAATGGGTTGACAATCTATTCCTTAAGGAGAGATGGGACGAAGAAATCGAACGCACATATGGTAACATTTCGTGACAACAATTTATTGTTGTGAATAAGGCTAAAAATATATGCATTACATCTTTTTAAGCATAGATTTATCGATAAACTAACGGAAATCGCTAAAATTTACCGCAAATTAACGTCTTTTTAACGGCCATTTTACGACATACTGCATGTCGTTGCCGTCAACTATATGTGTTACTATGCGTTTTTGATAGTATATTCAATAATATTTACACAAAAGGCCGTCGAAGTTACACTTGAATTGACCAAAACTGCCGTGACGTCAATTTTGTTCGTTCATGTAGGTAATATAAAAAATGACGTTGAAGTGATGAAATTGATATCTAAAACATGTGTGTCACTAAAAATCATGTTTAATATGCGAAAAACGATGATAAAAACTGCTTAATTTTATGTGTCATTTATTTTGAAAATATAAACTCGCTATGTATCCACCTTTGTGATAAAATTGAATCAGAAAGGATCTGAGTTTAATCGTTGAAAGTGCGCACTTTATTTAAGGAGGTGAAATTGGTCAAAAATAGCGTAATTTGCTGACAAATAACTGTTGGAGACAATACGTCAACATCAAGTACAACAAAAGTAAGATGTCTAACAAACCTTTTTTATTGGTTCAGAATTTAATTAATTGAAATGAATTAAATTAATGTCAACTTGTCATGTCTTCAACTACCTTCTTACGATGTTTTTACTGCACAAGGTGATGAACTGAAAGTGTCACTGAGCCGGTTTGGGTTAATCATGGAAAGCATTAATTACATACAAAGGGTTTTTTGAGACGACAATAGTTATGTCAATGTGAGCTGATAACAAGATTGATTCTATTTTCACTCTTGGAAGAAAATTTCAACTATTAACATGAGGGTTTCGTTGGGTTCAACGTTCAATTATGTAATGTTGCTTAGACGCAGCAACAATGAGTATATGAGGTGAGGTGAGGTGATTTGGGGTTTAACGCAGCTTTCAAGAGTATTTCACTTATATCACGATTGCGACTATTATTGCAGGGAGAACGCCTGCAACAGCATGTGGCTATATATTGCGGTGAAACATGCAAGTGACAGCTGGGACTATCGAACCAAGGGTGGTACTACACTGAAATTCAGGGTATCATTGCACCCAAACCTTAATCCATGTATCCTGTTCTCTATTGCAGACGAAGTTGCCGTATCACTGGCAGGATTTGAACCATGGACCTCTTTATCCGAAGCTAACCACCGCCCTATACTGCCTCAGTATTCGAAATGGATCACAAAATTCATTGATGAATAAATCATAATCAGACAGAAATCATAAAAAATTAAATATCACCGCAATGAAGCTGGTGGACGCCGTTTTTATGTTTATGATAGTGAAACAAGTAAAATGGGTATACCAGTGAGCAATGTTACGACTAAAATCAATATCAATATAAACAGTGGCAATTTCATTCACTCTTCAACGTTAAATCAGATGTGCAACACTATTTTTACTACTTAAATGATTTTTTTTTTCATTTCAGAAAGTACTTCATTTGCGATTTTTCGGGACAAATTGTCATAAAGTCTGGAGTCCCCTCATAAAAGTGATGTCTGCTGAAAATGAAAGTCTCTATAGTGCTGCGAGAATATGACGAAGCATAAGTAGCTTGGTGTCCCTCAAATGTTAATTTTATTTAGCTGGTATGCTCTGGGAAATATAAAAGGACAACATGGACAAATTTGATTTTTCCCATCACTGGTCTATTTCAATGGAAACAACATTAACATTAAGTGTTCCTGTTATCATCATTCCATCTGGCATTATTTCTGATATAGCGAGCACTATTCAGTTAAATACTGATAATAGTGAATGGTATTTTTTTACATTTATATTGTAATAAATATCTATAAATGTAAACTATGTTTTATTTTATTTTATAACTAGCTTTACAATAGTTCATCTCAATCATTTTTACAACTTCGGGTGGGATTACTATGTTTTTAAACTGAAACTAAATGATAAAAAGGAACTGTAAAAACTAATAAAGCCAACATATAGAATGCTTTATACCTCATGTGAAAGTATTAGTTTCTTCTCATTCACGCTTCTTCCAGGAGTTGCAATGTAGCCAACTGCCAACTACCGAAACCAGAAACACTAATGTGCGTATCAGTCTTCTATGTCAGTCTCCAGTAGGTTACACATCACGCCAGGTAATTAAACTCTAGTATTATCTTGATATAATTTCCTTTCTCTTGAGGTGTGACATCCAACGATCATGATACGTTTTTTAGACTATATAAGGTTGATTTAATGCGAGTATGTTCATAGAGATAAATCACCGTATGTCCTAATTCGCTTTTTTTTAAAACCTAAAGTCACACGTGTATCCTGAAAAAAACTAAGATGACATTGAACATTTAAGAAGGACTGTAGAACAGAGCGCAAATTGATTTAAGAAAGATGTATCACAATAACAACAAACTGCATATAGTTATGTTCTCATATATCTGCATACATGTAGGGTCGACTATTTTTTGGATATTTTGAACCTAATTGATTTTTCAGTTTTCGTAAATGAAAATGTTCATGACTAAGCATAAATGTTCTACCAGACTCTTGTTTTTATTGATTGGTCTGGCTGTTGCAGCAGATTTGATTAACAATCATATCTCTAAGAATCAAATATTACAGAAAGAACGATCGATTTGCGTGAATGCAGATACAGTTTTGAACTTAATTCTGATGAAATTTGATTTTGAACTGTTTGCCAATTGTGAATGAAACCTTCAATTTAGTTAGATATTTTGATATTTGTATCCACTTGAATAAAAACAAAATGTGTATTTACTTTGCTGATACCGAATCTCCAATTGTTTGACGATAATGATGTTTCACAGAGAGACGTGTAAAATGTGTTTTTCATTTGATTTAAATGGTATTTATTTCAAGATGGTACATTAAAAGGGAAACGATGAACAGGGTTTACCCTATATAATATATCTCTCCATAAGTCAAACGAATATGAGTCTTCATTATTCACTTGTCCAAAGTTATCATTTACCTTGTGTGCAAAACACAAATTCAATGTCATCCTTGAAAAATACTCGCCAGTTAAGGCGTCTAAAATCATTGTTTTATAACTTAATTTATTGAATTGACACCTGAAAGTAATATTAACCATGTGCATATTAATTGCTTATGTATAAGTGTTTCAATTCTGTGTAATAAGACACTATTGCCAATAATGAATATCCCCCTCTGAATATGTCATGTTATTCGCTTGAAACCTTTTGACGCATACATCAACCACGTCAAAGGTAGATGTTTGACCTATATCTGATGATGTAATAGAGATAACATACAGCACGAATTGATTTTAAAACAATTCCGTGTGAATGTTATGCATTTTTAGTGTAATTTGCAACCATTATTAACAATAGTGTATGTTTTACGATCACTTATCTTGTGTTTGTTTTTTGTTTGATTTTAGCGAACTGTATCTGCTCTGAATTATGTATAATCCGTCTTGTAAGCTATTGCATGCACCTGTTCGAGGTTCTGTATATTAACATTCAAAAAGCTAGGATTACAAACAAGAAGTTTGTCAAATGACAACATCAGAATACTGTAGTGCGTTGCATCAATAACGTGCATATGATTTTGGGTCATCAAATGTCTCATTTTTATACTTCTTGCCTGTTGAAGCGCTTACAACATTTGATTGTCAAGGTGTCATAAAGACACCCGTACAAGAGTCTACTTCATTTGTACATGTGTCAAGCATTGATAATTACATTCTTTTGAAGTACCACTGGCTGTCAAAACTATACAATAAATTAGGAGACGATTGACATTTATTTTAGTTCTGAAAATTAATGATAAAAATGTCAATATTTTCAGTTGGACTCGTACACTTATATTCAGACAGGTATCAGTCAAAACAATAGTACTTGTTGTAAAGGATTGTTAAGTTGACCTTTCCTTTGTCATTGACAGGAACTAAGTGTCTTATAAATGATCGCAATTTGCTGTTTAGAGGCATTTTCGTCATCACATTCAGAAAGAAATCCCTCTTTTTAAGTGTTAATGTATCAAATTAAATATGAAAAAGTTTACATATATGCAATCTTTTGTGTAGATTTTCATTAACTTACATTATAATTTTTTTTAAGGAAAGGATCATTTTCCATTTCTAAAGGGTTCATTTTATTATAAATCCAAATGTTGATAGAATAGTCCATGTTCTAACCACACACTTGAGTAACAACAAAGAAAATGTAAATCGAATCATTATTGCTATCATTAGAATATTCAATTCCTTATTTGAAGGATACATTTTATGAAGGATCCAAATGGCAGTGAACGATCCCTGCTTGTCGGATTCAAACTTGTTTTTACAAAAAGAAACATTCAAACTAAATCAACTCCCATTTAACCGTCATTATCCTCCTTAATTTATTTCGTAGCAGCAATTAGAGATAATTCTTTGGACTGAATATCCTTGAATTATCTCCATAGAGACATTGCAAATGGCACCGGAACCCTGAACGCTCATTATTGCAATTTCAATAGATCAGATTTGATTATGTTATGTTATGCTTTAGCAATAAGTTGAGCGTCCATAACCCGACATTCAAAACCAGCTGAACAGGACATATTATACAAATCTCAGGAAGGCCATGTTTTGCAATGGCTCATTGAATTATGAAAATAAATACATCCATCTCAGACATGATTCAAGATGTTAAAAAACCATTGTGTATAACCGTACACCGACAATAAAGAGGTCTACATTGGTAAAATGTTCCTAGCGAGGAGCGTAATAGTGGACGAAAGAAACTTCATTGCTCTTATTGTTTTTCTGTCAATTTTTTTCAGCGCAAGCAGGATGTTGATAACTTCCTGAAACACTATAACATAATGTAATGATTGACACGTGCACTGAAATCAAAGTATTACTAATAACAGAATTGCTCGCAATGTGTCAAGAGATAATTCAAACAAAAGTTACCGTGTCTTTTTCAGCTGTTAAATCAATTTGGTAAGTACAAATAGATCTCCGAAGCGTTCTTTGAAATATAGTGAAACTATAAATTGTACCTACAAGTAACTGTGATATATCAAATATCGTTTTATAATTATAAACCCATGTTAAGATTAGTCATGCATTTTGTGTACTGTACTGCTTCTAGCAGCGAGCAACCGTGCATAATCCATCTGCAGAAAACCGTCCATTACCGATAAATTTAAGAACTTAATTTATCCTTACTATCATGAAGACGTTTAGAAACGTTTGAGAAGCAAAACAGTCCACTTAAATAATGCAATGTATTTATTATATTTATTAATGATAGATGTAAACACGAGCTGAGCACCGGTTGCAGCAAGAGCTTGAATTACGCCTACATAATAGTTCGTAAAGTAATGTATAAAATGTCCTCGGTATGGGGCTTAGATCATTGACAGGTTATGTATTATTGGTGAGTTTATAAGTAAAACATACACCTACTTTCGATATCGGTGTAGGGTTATACACAGTGAACACAATAGACTAACAATCACAATGAGACAATTTAGCAAATATCAACGTTAAAGTTAGATGTCAATCATCTGAGAACATGAATCGTCTTAGACTTCATAGTAAGTAAATAATATACAGCGAATTGAGAGTGCCAACAAGTTAACAGTTTATAAATTGATATTGTATGCAAAAAATTACAGCATCTCGATAAGCATTAACTATATGTTGGACTGACAGAAGGATAAGTTTAAACGAATCTGACCGGACCTTACCATCGACTATTTGTTAGAATCATTTGGGGATTGAAAACAAGTAATTCGTGACTATACTGTTCACTATAAACACTGTACAAAATGCATTATCTCATTTATATTTTACTAAAAGTATACTAAATTTAGTTCCAATACATTAATTCATGTAACAGTTGCAGTGCTATCATTAAACGCGCACTCACAGCCACTGAGAAGCTGTCAGAGGCTAGTTTCCTTAACATAAACATATTTGGCTAAACTTCTGTATCTCCTGTAGTTCCTGATAAAGCGTCTTGAACTGTCGAATATATTTAATGTATCACTCTCCGCACGGCTATTAGCTGAGACCACTGAGAGCATGGGTTCAAGAGCACACAGGGTCTGTCAACCAGTAATGACTTTGAATCAACACACCATGGAAACAGCTATGTGGTCAAAAAAGTACCAAACAACACAAAATCGCAATCGGACATTAGTTTTAATATATTAATAAACTATTTTATTCTGCGAGAATGTTTCAAAACCGTTGTTCATGTTCTGCCACACCTATGCTGGCACAATATTGTGTGCCTATACAGGACAAGAACTGTTTATAGTGAATGTCAACGTACAGACATAGTCTAATAAATAGCATACCTCTTTATCTATGGTCTGTCATCAATGTGTCAACTAAATAAGAAAATCTATAAAATTAATATAGAAAATGTTCATCCCGGATGAAGAAGTACGGGTTTAAGTCAAGTTGACTAAAATATTTTGTATGAGAATCATGTTCTGATACAATTAAAAATATAACTGTCAAGTTTCTATATAACTGTAAAGATTTGTCGCATGTTGTCATTGCATTCGCCATGAAGACGCCAGTATAATTACAATCTAAAATGTTAAATTCCTGAACTCATAAATATGGCTTTTTTTTTTTTTTTTTTTTTTTATTTCACTTTTTTTCCCAGGTATACATACAGGGTGACATTCAGGGACATACATGGTTTCATATACATATATATCTAAAACATATACACATAGTTCACAGTTCGAAGATTATCAATTATCGATACTCATTGGTTCCAAATAACAAATGTAGAATAGACCATAACTTGAGAAAATATGTTTCCTGGTCGAGATTAACGTAGATGTATTTTGTAATATCATAGTATTGCGTGATTTGTTTTTTGATATACCCTATATTTGGGGTATATCCTCTCTTACTACAAGTGTATAAAATATTTTTCACTAATATCATCATGGCATTTAAGGCATAATTGTTTTTCCCTTTAATTCCAAACAATACCTGGGAAATTGTAAAACTGAGCTGTACATCTACAGTGTTCAGCCAGATTTTTAATTCGTGCCATATATTTTTTACCTTATTACACTCCCAGAACATATGATAAATAGTTTCCTCATATTCTTTGCAAAATGAACATTTTGCGTTATCAACGTAATGTATCTTATGGAGGAAATGTTTTGTTGGTAATATTCTGTGAATGATTCTATACTGTAGCCATTTTAGATCAGTACTAGGAGTACATTTGTTTGCAATCGAGCTAAAACATTTCCAGTCCAAATCAGTGTATTGAGAACCAGTGACCTGTTCCCATTTATCATAGCATGGGAGTCTAACAAAGTGCGAGTCGAGTAACATATCATATAGTTTCTGATGACCTAAAAGAGTATTAGTGCATTTAATAATGAAAGGGTATATAGGATTGCATAATTTACAATCGGGTAAATTAATGCCTAATGATTTAGCATAATGGATAATTGCACGCTTTATTCCCTCATATTGAAGAAAGTCTGTTTTAAGAGAATATACAGTGTGCAGTAGTTCTCTGGAATAGAATCGACCATGCTCATCCAGTAAATCATTTACGAATAAAATACCCTGTTCTAACCAGCGTTTGTATAAGATAACTTTGTTTCCTACTTTAATGTCATCATTATTCCATACACTTTGAGAAAGTAGATCATACTCACTGTTAACGTGTTTTTTGTATCTACTAATAATTTTTGACCAGTCTCTAAAGACCTCTATCCAAAATGGATTTGAAATGGAAGATATTACTCTATTGTCAATATATGTTTTATCTGAAATCAACAATAAATTTGGAAAATGTAGCCTTTGCATAAGCAAGTGTTTCCAATCTGATTGAATACTAAGTAGTCTTTGTATCCATTTTAATTTTTGCGAAGATATGACATGTTTAATGACCGGAACTTTTAGGCCCCCGTGATCAGGATATAGAGTAATGATATCTCTTTTAACTTTGTCTGGTTTATTTCTCCATATAAATCTAAAACATTCTCTTTGGAATTTGTCTATAACAGATTCAGGTGGGCGGGGAAGGGCGGAGAAAAAGTGCTTCAACTTGGGCAGAAGGAGAGATTTTAAAACTGTATTTCTTCCGAAAGGTGTAAGATTTCTTGCTAACCAAATGTTCATTAAATTTCTTATTTGCATAAATTTTTCGTCGTAATCTATTTGGATCATACGATCCAAATCAATGTCGAAATTTATTCCTAAGAGTTTGAACTCGGTTTGCGACCAATCAAAGTTCCAGTCTTTACATAGTTTGAGTCGAGATCGTTTTTTGGATCCTATCCATAGAAGTCTTGTTTTTTCTACATTAACCTTTAGACCGGAAAATCGGGCAAAAAACTGTAAGGTTTTTAGAACAGCATATAAGCATTTTTCGGATCCATCTAGGGTTAAAGATGTATCATCAGCGAACTGTGACAAAAGATATTCTATATTTCCAATGTTAAGACCTTTTATGTCAGCATTATTTCTGATGGGAATGCCTAAAATTTCAACGGAGAGAATGAATAAATATGGCGCTACGGGATCTCCTTGACGACAACCTCGTTCGATTTTAAAGGGCGACAAAGGGAATCCATTTACCAAGACTCGCGATTCGATGTCATTGTAGAAGGTAGTGATCCAGTCAATGATATTTGGGCCAAAATTGAAAAACGTAAGGACATTACAAAGGTAATTTCGGTCAATTGAGTCGAATGCTTTTTCAAAATCAATTAAGAGTAATAGTCCTGGAATTTGGAATGTTTCAGTATGTTCCATAATGTCGTAAACTAATCTGGTTATCTCCCCTATATATCGATCTTTTACAAATCCTTTTTGATCTTCGTGTATTATGTAGGGAAGTATCTTTTTTATTCTATTTGCGATTGCTGCTGCTCCAATTTTGTAGGATGAATTAAGAAGAGAGATAGGGCGCCAATTTTTTAGGTACTTTTTGGGTTTTTTGCCTTTTGGAATACAGGTTATTAAACCTTGCTTTTGTGAGATTGACAGTGTTCTTTTTTCGAAACCGGTATTTAAAGAATTAACCAAAAACATACCTATATCTTTCCAAAAGAATTTGTAAAATTCTGTTGTAAAGCCATCAGGACCAGGGCTCTTATCATTTTTCATCCCTCTAAGTGCTTCGGTAAAAACTTTTATGGTCAATTTCCCTTCCAAAGACTGTTTTTGATTTTCGTTTAGTTTGGGCACATCGAAAGTTTGACAAATTTCATTAAGATCAATTGGGAGAACATCTTCGGATTGATAAAGTTTTTGGTAGTAATTTTTAGTCTCATTTATCATACTTTCAGTATTCGTAAGCCTAGACCCGTCCGATTTTTCAATTTCTGTAAAACATTTATTAAGGAAATTTATCGATTCAAGTTTAAAAAAATATTTTGTTGGTTTTTCTCCCTTTTCGATCCACTTAGCTCTTGATCTTGTAAGCATTCCTTGTATTTTGATATTGTTAATTTCATCAAGCCTTAGTTTTATATCATTGATATCATTAAGTATAGTAGCTTTATCATTTTCATTTTCTTCATTATCTAGATTTATTTCTAGATCCTTTAATTGTTCTTCAAAGTCAGCCTGCATTTTATTTTGTATTTTCTTCTTTGTTGAAGAGTAATAGATAGTCTTACCTCGAATCATTAATAGTATGGTCTCAAATAGTAATTGATCATCAATTGAGTATGTAATATTGCCATTTTCACTAATTTCATACTGTTTTAGAGTAGATTTTATAGTTTCTTTGATCATATCAACATACTTTTTGTCATACAATAATGAATTGTTGAATTTCCAAAAGCCCCTTCCGCGTGGTAGTTCATATGATTTTAGATATAACTCAACAATAGAGTGATCGGAATCAACACTTGGTAAAATTTCACATTTTTCCACAGATAAGAATAAATTGTGTGACAAAAGGAAAAAGTCAAGCCGAGCTCGTTTTAATGGAGTGGGTTGCCGCCAAGAATACCTTGTTGAATCAATGCTATTTTCTCTCCATGGGTCTTTTAGATCAAAGTAGTCTATAATTTCTAAAACCTTATCTCTAGCTTTAGGGTTATTTATATTTCTGTAGTTAAAGGTGTCTTTTTTGGGATCCAGTACAAGGTTAAAATCACCACACAGGCATATTTCATCGCTGTCAAAGTCAGTGACAAGCTGTTTGATATGTTCATAGAAGTCAGGTGAATCTTTATTAGGGCCGTAAATATTAATGATTGTGTAAGTTTTTTCTTTTACCTTGATTTTGAGAGCGACAAAATTTCCACCCTTGTCAAATTTCTTCTCTATTATTTGGAAGTCAAAATTATTGTTAAATAAGATGGCTGTTCCTCTAGCATTACTTGTATATGGACTAACGTAACATTGATTGTAGCCCCACAGTTTGAATTTGTTTTGACGTGAAATGAACATCCTGTAAACAGTATATATTTGCCCTTTTACATTTAAGAAATTTGAAAACCTTTTTCCTTTTGAAACCTTTTTGTAGGCCTCTGCAGTTATTATTTTTAAGTTAGACATATGGAATAGATACAATATTTTGTGCTTTTGGTTAACTTGTCAAAGATATTTCAAGTTGGTTGGCCCTGCATGCAAATACCTGGTTTTCTAATAGGAAACTTCCAAAATTTAAAAAGAATAGAATAAAGATTATCATAAGAACAAAAGAAAAAAATAGTTCCGCCCATAACTCGCGGAAAAATCAACTTAGTAACATGAGTCTAGTTGTACAAGGCTTATTTGTTTATAAATAATGAAGAAGGTGATATGAGAAGAAATACCGTATTTTTTGGGGATGCACGAGCCGCACGTGCTGATATCAGTTTACCATCGCTTGAGCGGCGTGGTGGCTGTACAGCCGAATGGATACCCACATTACTCTTCGTAATTTTACTTTGGGAATTATGCCTTATGGATTATAGTTCAAAGGAACCAGACATGATTTGAATCAACAATAAGGTAAGTGAAAAATATTTTGAAACATTTTGTACAATCATATTGATTGACGAATGAGCGCGGTCAGTTATCAGTCGGCAGTTTCCTATCGACGACATCACACGCGTTGTATAATTTCATGAATTTTAACAATAGTAACAAAATGACATTACGATATGAATGGTACAAGTATACCATGATAACTGTTCCTTACCAATATAACGAGAGTCATCATAAAAGGCATAACTTTTAACCTATCCGGTAATCGTCTAATAATGTCAAGGAAATGTTTGTCAACAAAAGCAAGAGTTTGGCTTTTAAAGCTATATACTGATAATCAATATAAACAGACTACAAGGCATTGATATTTGCCTATAAGGCCATACTAAGGGATGTTTATAAAGAAGCATAGATTTTGATTTCAAAACAGACAGATCCGGTATCATAATAAACAGATGCTTAATTTTAGCCTATCAGGTGATCGTTCAAATATGGTCCAACAAATGTTTGAACAAAAGCATAATTTTAGGTTTTTAGACGGATATACCGATGTAAATCATAAATAAATAAGGCATGCCTTTCTGCCTGTACAGTATCTTGACAAAGGCTTATTTTTAGCCTATCATGTAATCGTTCAAATATGGTCAAAGAAATGTTTGAACAAAAGGATAATTTTAGGTTTTGAGACGGATATACCGATGTAAATCATAAATGAATAAGGCATGACTTTCTGCCTGTAAAGTATCAAAACAAAGAAACAACTTTGAGCCTATAAGGTGGTCCCTCAAATATGATCGTGTCGTATGGACAGAATATTATGTATGTTGTGAACAAAAACATCACAAACAAAGACATGACTTTTAACTTATGAGGTCATATAAGGTGATCGCTCTTAGAATATAGATTATTTTCATTCAAAGCGATTGATTATCAGCCAGTCAGGATTATCATGGTATTTCTATCAACAAAGCATACTGTTTTGATTACTGGTAATCAGTTATTGATATATTCTTTCGTAGGCACCTTAAGTGACATAAAGTGATTACAAATAAGTTATGTTCGTACAACTAGGGTTGATGGATGTGTAGAAAGACAAACATAAATAATATGTAATGAAACAAACACATCAATATAGTTTTTCCTTTCTGAAGATAATTGGTATAGTATTGTCATTACACCATGTGGATTAGAAGTCAGTGTACACTGAAGCTATCCAGCTTTGTCAGTGTTAATATTGTCATAATGTTATTGTCATCAGATCATAAGATGTAAGTCATTTAAAGTAATGTTCAATGTTCATATCGTATCGCTGCCAAGATGAGCCTGGACTGTTGGGTTCACGGGTCTCCAAGACGGACACGGGTGTAGAGGTTATCCTTGTTGTAGATTTCGCGGGCTTTTCTGGAGAGTATGGCCCGCTGCTTCTTCAGTTTGGGAGGCAAATCTGTCTGGACTGATTTCCCTGTGCCTCTCAGTACTCTTCCTGCCGCTAGAACGTCGTCGCGGTCGGGGACGCTCAAGAATGAAGCTATGATAGCCGGGGGAGCATTTGGTTTAGGGTCTTCAGCATAAGGCTTCTTGGGGAGACGGTGTACATTCTTAAAAAAAATATCACCCACACGATCAGCCGATAACTTCAACTCGTCCTCCATGAATTTGCGTAAGACTCTTTCCGTGTTTTCCTTCGGCTCAGTAGAAATTCCATAAAATAATAAGTTCACTTTTCGGTCAATTATCTCTTTGACAAGTAGTTTGTATTCGTACAGATCAACGTGCTCCTTCAGTTTCGCTTTTAGTTCTGCGTTTTCTTGTTGTAAGTCTATTATTTCTTTATTGTGATTTATGAGCCCACTGTCTATTTCGTCAACCCGCACTGACAATTTTGAAATGTCTTCTTTGATTTCTTGTCTAAGATTTCCAAATTCTTTTTTTACATCGGATATTTGTGAAGATAACCTTTTCTCAGATTTCAAAATTATTTCTTCAAACTTTTCTTCAAATTTTGGTTCTGAAGAGGGTGAAGAACTTCGTGTTTTACCCATATTTGTGTATTTTTACTCACGTGGTTGTCGGATGGTAGAGTCCACAGTTGATGACAAATACAGGTTTCCTTTTCAAAAATACAATTGATGAATATGGTTCTTCACTTTATCTTCGTTTTTCTTCTTTATATCACATACTTTGATGAATTATCTTCATTTGTACCAGTAGATAAACATGGATTTTTTCCGCGAGTTTTGCTGGAGCTCAGCTGAGACGCGTCCTCCTCGTTCCCATGCGCAACCGGAAAATTAATATAGAAAATGTTCATCCCGGGTTTAAGTCAAGTTGACTAAAATATTTTGTATGAGAATCATGTTCTGATACAATTAAAAATATAACTGTCAAGTTTCTATATAACTGTAAAGATTTGTCGCATGTTGTCATTGCCTTCGTCATGAAGACGCCAGTATAATTACAATCTAAAATGTTAAATTCCTGAACTCATAAATATGGCTTTTTGATTGTGTCCATTAAATGACACACTGTATTGTAATATTTGATGGTTTTCAATTTGCGCTGGTTTCAAAGCAAAACAATTCTGAAATTGAATTATATTCTTTAGCAAACTCCGAAATCAATATTGGACCTGTCAAGTTTTACTTCCGAAATTTGATTGGAAACGTTGATGTCGTCAATCGCAGCAGATGACTTTTGTATCAACATTTAGAAAACACAAATTAGCTTTCTCACCTCAATAATACAACATTGTTATAACCTTTGGAATAGCATACTTAATATATATTTAACATTTTCAGAAGAGTTGGGCGAATGTAACATTTCACGAGTGGCGAAGCCATGACAGTTGATACACACATACTGCTACACAACAATGTTTTATGTGGTAATTTACAATTATTTACTGAATATATTCCAAAATCAAACCAAATTTTCAAACATCATGTTCTGTGTATCCACATTGCTTCACTTATGAGGTCATCTATGATGATGTTAACGATGACGTCATTTGGTATTGTTTGTACTGAAGTCAATCAATGTTCTTCAAATATAACCTTCCTAGGTTTATTCCTACATATTTATTATATAACAATCAGTCAAATGTGCATGTATGGATAGTTTTATAATTGCTAAGCGATGAGAGAGTAAGGAATCTCAGTCTAAGAAACAAGACCTCTTTTGACTGCAGTGAGATGGCTCTTCCCACCACTGTGCAACATCTAAGGTCATTAGTGTAATCAACAACACAAATATTGGCCTCTGCTTTGTGACAGTACAACACTGTGAATTCGCCAGAATATATTAAAGTTTGCCGATTTTGTAATTTGTTATGAATATATCATTCCTCAGTTTAAGTTCACGTTTAACACACTAATAGTTCCTAGGTACAACTACGAGCTTTCCGGATCTTGTCACGGACGTGCGAGTATGACTAATTTTGAACGTTTTTAGTTTAATCTCTTACATAAAATTCAATTACGTTTCTTCATGAATTTCATCAATATTGTTGTCAGTTTAGTACAGACCCAATTCTAAGCTTTTCGATGAGAATATAACATAAGTAATCATTGATTCACACAGTTGATTTAAATTTGACAAATATTTGACAAATATTTGTGTAATCAATTAAGAGTAATCAGAAAGAGTTTTATTAACAACGGTAATCTGTCAAAGTATGTTTGAGTTTTTTTTAAAATCTAATGTTCACATTTTCCAATTTTCCTCCAATTAAAAAAGTACATTAGACAAGAATGGCAAAATTCAATATTCCTGGAAGGATTTCAAACATTAACAGGAACTAATCGGTAATCAATAAGCAATTTGGGTTTTTAACAGTCAGGTTGTGTTGAATTAGTTCGTGTTTATGTATGCTCCTGAAAACGTATTAACATTATTTAATGAAGACAATGTGAAAATAGATTATGGGGTTTCCGAACAGTAGAAAGATATTTTCAAAATAGGCATGATTTTTTTTAATTTCATAAATATGTGATAAAGGTCAATTGCAAAACATTGAATATGTTTGTTACATGTTAGATTTTTTACATTTACTACTTATGTGTATGCAGAAAGTATTATCTCATTAATACATATTTGACATGTTTAGCGCACTATGCATGAAAGACAAGATTGACTTATGGCCAATTGTTTTCGACATGTTCACTTCCTCTCATATCTAGGCTAATATAACTCCAAGGCGGGATGCCATTTGGGGCTCATAATGGGGATGAATAAGAAGAGATATTAGAGTTATGTCAGTATATTGTTCAGCTAATTGAGATTTATCGGGTTTGGTAATATTTTGAAAAGCAATACTTTCATTGCAAATTTGTGAGAATTTGAAAATTGGCCTAAAGTGTGTGAGTTATCGAAACGAGTCTGAAGTCACACCATAACAATATATAATTGGTTGCTTCTTTAGAATAGAAATTCATAAAGTCCAAGCCAATACAGGCAACATGTTCCTAAACATCTATGCTAGTCTTCTGATTACCTACAAAAGCCTATGAATTAATTTTGTCTGAAATGAAATAGCAAAAATATATTTATAATTTTGGAAAACCAATCTTGTAATTGAATTATCTGTCAATGCAAATAGGATACTATCAGTTATGAAAAACAGGTACAAGGCAAAATGACCTGATAATATGAAATTGAAAAGTCGTAACTTTTTGTCATGAAGTATGTAAATTACTTTAGTGAGTAGGTTAAATTTTGGAAACTTATATTTGACAAATGTTGATGAATAAGGCATTATTTACAGTCATTCTAAAGCAAACTGGCACTGTTGCTAGCCGTACTTCAAGAAAATGTAAATAATGAAAATGAAAATGTAAATAACCAATGGGTATATACTACTCATATATCAATAAAAAGAGTTCTACAACGAATGTACATCGTTCGGTTAAGCCATGAGAGACCATTTCCAATCGAGTGCCAATTGTCAATTGTTCATGTTAAAATGGCCGCTCAAAGGAAGTTCAAGTCGTCTGACTGATGGCTATACATAAACACTCATAGTAGAGTTTTGAACATGACACCGTTATGGAATGGTCCACCATCTTGCTGTCTGAAGACTCTTAAAAAAAGAGCCACCATTTTTTCTAATAACAATAACCATGTTCTACGGATAAGGTGTATTGGGTTGCTGATGGAGTGTTTTATCCTTTAATTTAACAATATTCTTTGTTTGAACTTCAATGATAGATAGCAAATTTTAGAAAAAATATATCCAAAAACTTTGCTTCAGCACCTTTAAATGCAGTAAATAAAAATGTATGTGTTCTTGATTAATTTTGTGCATATTCCCCATTGTGATTTTAGATCTATAAAACCTAAATGTAATAGTGTTAATTTAACTTTGATATGTACAATGAAAGTACATTTTGTAAGTATTTGCTTTAACAGCTCAATTTCAAATCAGCTTCTTCGAGTATTAGCAAGTAAACCTTGCTAGGATTAAAGCAAATCGATTATTTAACAAATCAATGGTCACAGTGATGTTGAATGACAATTATTGGGCTGGTTAGCTAGTAACAAATGTAATCACAGTCAAAGAGGGCTTCTAAATGGAGTCATTTCAAAGTTGAAATTACTAGTTTTCCCTGGGGTTCAGTGATTGGCCGAGTTTTATTCATTGTTTATATCAATAATAACAGCAGATGAATTATATTGTTTTGCTGATGACTCATCCCTAAATTATTCTGGTGCAGATTATAAACGTAAATGAACAATACACCGCACTAACTGCCTAAATAAGTGTATACTATTTGGGAAATTGTTTCCAATGGAGGAATGTCTATCTGTGTCATGATCGACTTTAGAAGAGAGAGATATGTTACTGTAATTCTGGTATATAAGTAATAGATCGCGAATTTACTGCAATTGAAGTCAATTTGTAAGCATGAAAACAAAACAAAAAGACATTTTTCAAAAGTTGAAGCCACCAAAGGACACATCCACATGGCATGATAATAACTGGCCACCGTTACTCCGCTGCTTATTGACATGTGTTAACATGTAACATAACCATACATGTTTACCTTGCGACCTTGAACTAGAGACTATTTCTGGAACATGACCATACTGTTTAATGGTCCTTTTGGAGATTTGACCAATTAGATCATAACGTTTGATGTTGTCCTTTCTGTGCGACACATTTTCTAAAACATTGAACCGTGACTATAAATTCTGATTTGTTGCTAGCAGGCCGTTGATACTTGATATGTGTATCCATTTTTAGTAATTACCCATGAGATAGACTATGCATCAGTAGGACACATGTGGGCATTTCTTCTCAGAGCACTTTTGTTTAATCATAAATTACTTCCACTTCTTCAGTAAAGCTTTTCGACTGAGACCAAACATTCAAAAAATGTCCGTTGTGAAAACTAACTAGTCAGCTACTACTTATGGAAGGCATAATCATTCACGGTTCATTAAATAATCAAGAGTCGAAGACGCATGTTGGTTGTGACTAATGATTCATACCCTGGACATGAACCTTTAAAGATAAAATTACGTCCGCCAAGACTACATTGAACTGGGGCCGGTATAGTGCAGTGGTTAGCGTGTTCGGCTTCGGCTCAAGAGGTCCGGGTTTCGAATCCCGCCTGGGGAACGGCAACTTTGTCTGCAGTAGAACTGTTCTACACGCAGTAAGGTTTGGGTGCAATGGTACACTGAATGTCAGCGCAGTACCACCCGTGGTTCGCTAGTTCCAGCCGATACTCGCAGG
The DNA here is from genome assembly GCA_936450465.1 of Gibbula magus. NCBI lineage: Eukaryota > Metazoa > Mollusca > Gastropoda > Trochida > Trochidae > Gibbula > Gibbula magus. The sequence continues at coordinate 17,323,983 of OW388300.1, read as the reverse complement.
TTTCACCGCAATCCATAGCAACATAATGTTGCGGGCTTCTCAATAATACTAGCAGACGGGGTATAAGTAAACTATTTTTGAAGAGGCGTTATACTCCAACTCACCTCACCTCAACTTACATCGATCTGATTAACTCTTTTGGCACTAAGAAACGTAGACATATATCTATACCAATAACCTTAGCTAAATGCTGTGAATCGGCCCGTCTCCTGAGTGCTAATTTAAAGCTCCTTCATCTAAGAATGTCATTCATTTGTTTACTGGCTGTAAAGATAAAACGGTACTGTCAAGCCTTTGATTTCATTACCTTTTGCACTGATCCTCTGATGTGGCCTGAATGACATTCACTTTGAAAGAATCCTGGGATATATCCACAACATGTTCATGCTTTGAAAATATTTGATTGATCCTTAAACGCATGCAACCGAACTTCTCTTTCAGCTCTCTTGAATTAAACTTAGGTGATTGTGAACCATTTAGTTTTTAATGTTTCAGAACCATCAAATAGTTTTGATGTTCGAAAAACTACTTTAAAGTTTCTGAACATGTCATAAATAGTTTGACATCCCTTGTTAAAACAGTAGAAAACATTGGATAACACAAGAATAAATAAAGACTTTATTTTAATTGCATTCTTTTTTAAAATGCTTGAAAAGCAAACATTAACCACAAAATATGTGCACTATCATCAGTATAGTATGACGCAATACAGCTGATTAAATGTTTAGCTTCGAAAAAATGACAGTTTCCAATCTAATAAAGCAATATTTATGGTTTGAATCCATACAACTACAGTTATGCTGACTTGTGTCATCACGTTAATAGGATGCTAAACGATGAAATGAAGATACTTTCACTTGTCTGTGCTGATAGAAATGTCATTTGCAAGCTGACAATAGGGCAGTAGCTTTAGGCAGTGTGTGTCATATGTCATCACAGAAACAAACTTACTTTCCTTCTGTTTGTTACATCCATGAGGGAAAGGAATTACCAAAATTGGGAACGTTATTCTGCTTCTGCTGAAGACCACTGCCGTTAAGTTTGAATGCAATAGACATTTAAAATATGGTCAGAATAATCAATGCTTAGCATTATCTAATTAATGGGAATTAGTTCTAACTGCATCATTTGTACGGGTTGATTAAGATATTTTAGGGAAATAACTGAATACCTTCATGCACTGGAAACTAATATTCCGATTCTGATTCTGGGATTCTGATGTACATGTACTATTCTTATCGAAGTTAAACCGTTTCCTTAAATGTAATTATTTATGATTTTCCAAAAGGTGCGGGACTGAAGTTTCGTGTACATGATATGTTTTGCAATGATAAACATATTGTTTGGAGTTTGGTATTATCCATCAATCTGTGCATATAAGTGTGGCCAATCTTACATTGAAATGGACAATTGTGAGTACAAAATATCACGCATTGTATCCGAAGGGGAACATGTGAAACAGATAGGAAGAATTATGAATATTTAGACAAATTTGTTGAATTTTGATTGGTCAATAGCCTATGCATACACAACCGTGTGCACAGATTTGTCGGGGGTTTCAACCAGACAGATCATCCAGACAGGTCATGTGACATACTAAACAGGTTGTACTGATGACCTTGACCTTAGATGGAATGCAGAGGTCAAACGGTTCCTCGAGATATAATTTCAGAATCAAAATTTACTATAGCAAACGTAAGTTGAGTGCTTTCAATTGATACACAGTTTTAAAAGTTTAGTTTCTGTCAATACATTAATTCAAAAAAATTAGTTTTAGTCGCAGAGCTACCTCCCTTGATATTGAGCGATAAACTCTGTGCCCCGTTTTTGCTGTTTTACAGTGTGTTGAGTTTTTATCACATTCGGAAATAGCTAAAAAGCCAATATATTTGGAAGAAAATGAGCTAGAATGAGTTATAGATATAAATGTTAATAAACGTTTTACGTAATGTTTTGACAGAAGGTGGAATACTGTAAGACTGTCTGTACATTCTGTATTTCCTTCGGCTACTGCTAAAAGTTATTCCTGAACGCATGTTGTAAGTGCAAGTCGTCATGGCAATATAGTTAACTCTAAATTAAAGTTTAAAGTAAACAGAGTGTATGATAACATTATAACCCCAATCCGAGGAATATTCTTTACACTCTATCGTGTAACATAATCCAAATTGATGCTTTTTTAAAAATTGTTGGATATGTATGTTTTAATATGGTAAAACAATACAACATTTTACATCCCCTTATGTATTTTAACTGATAATTGTCATAAAATCAAAGTGCTAGAAACGACAAAATTTGTTCTTATGTCCATCACTGAGTTCACATCTTCATCATATTAATCATTTTCAGTATCATTTGTTTGATAACAGTCAGAGGACCAACGCCGAGGAACCTTCTTTCCGTTGCGGATCCGCCCTATTTGAAGATGATGGCTTCATCCCCTTTCTGTCCTGTTGGGGTTAAGATCTACACAGAAACGTAGCACATACCTGTAATAAAGACGCTATATATCCCTATATCTTATTCTCCTTCATCTAACCAAATTTTAAATGCCATTTAAAGAGGCATATTGACCGTTATAAAAGTGATGATATATAATATACTTATAGATTTAGATTAGTGACTCTTTCTCGTCAATACATGATGTCACAGCTTGTAAATCTTGATTCCTTACAATTTGTGTTTATTCCACAGATAATTGGGTTTTTTTCTGTTTCTGTTTCGTTTTTAACAAAAAGTCTTCATGATATACATATTCATAAGTAAGAACAAATAACCTATGATGTCGCTGACAGATGACTTAATTTATAAACTGTATGCAACTGAATAACTTACTAAATAACTGGCTGAATAAACGATTGACATACATCTCGGGAGACGTGACAAGTTGGCAGCTATTTCAGCAGTTCGAAGTTTCAGTCTTGCAATAATGCATTTATGTCACCAGCATGAAACTATTGACAACACGTATTCACAGTTGGGTATCCAATGTCACAATTTTAGCACGAGAAAGACAAGCACTAACAAGTTCAGCCGGAAGAAAGCCAGACATCCATCTTTTCCTCAAACACAAATTTGTCTCGTAAAGTTGTCAGGAATGCAGATCTTCACATTGCACACTAAGGTTTGTATGATATTGCATATTGGAAAAGCATGGTTAAAACTCAGTCAGCTCAATTTTGGAAAGTTAGTAAATGTGTAATTGTAGTGATGATATTCTGTGTAACAAATCTTGTACACATTTTGACAAGGGTAGTATGGTTGTCCTACTTTGAAACGAATAGAATAAATCCTAGTACAAGTATACCATGTTGTTCTCTTTACAATTCTTTAAAAAGCATTCTTAAAAGATATGCCATCTCATAATATCTACTGACGAACTTGTAGTAAACCTTATTGTGCTGCAACTCAAATTTGGTCACTAACTCTTTTTCAGACAGTTTTCAACCAAATGTAGTGATTTCACTGAAAGAGGCTGTGAGTTGATAATTAAGATGAAATTCGATTTAAGACGAACTCACTAAAATATTAATCCATACCATGAATAAACATATACATTGAATCCATATTAATTATCGTAACGTCGTACCTATTCAATAACACATCGAAAATAAAATGACATATTGAATCAAAATTTAAAACATATAAAACATATATCAGGCTGTTGAAGTATATTTTTTAAATTGTTTGGTGGGAAATAACACTTCAAGTAACATCAATCATTTCCAGATGCTACATGCATTCTTAAATAGAGAAAATATATGTTTATCAGATAGCGAAATTGATAACCATTTGATGTCACATTTTAGAATTCATAGCGTTTATGTAAACTCTGAACTCAGAGTTGGAGCTGGAAGACTCTAGGACAATAAGTACATTGAGACGCTGCGTGATAGCTATATAATGAGTAATGCCCGCATATACGTACAATAGACACAACTCCTCAAGATCAAACGTCATCAGACAGTGTCTCAAATGAATTCAGGATATGAATAGAAAGTTATCCGAAAGTTTATCCTTGAGGTGATTGAAGTATTAATGATAAAAATAACTCATTAACAGAAGTAATCTACGAGGAAGTGATCTAATGAAGCTGGACTTCGTTTCTACAACATGCATCTCTGACATGTTCTTATTTAACAACTCAGCTACGGCGTAGCCAGTTTAATTGACAGGAATCAATGGAATCAATATTCAAACGAAGTAAATGTCATTCAATAACAATCAGTCTTAGTATTAAACTTTCTCTTGCAGCCATGATTCATTTTTTACTCTGCTGAAATTGTGGTGACGTTTATTTACGTATATATCAGGATATGCCATTATGGACTATGTTTCAAAGAATTGAAAGCCATGTGTCAACACAAAATGAAAGTCTTTTGATATGAACCTCAATGTTAACAATAATAAAAGGGAAGCAATTTAATCATGACTTTCCAACGCCATACAGTGATTGAAACCAATGTGTAACTCAGTTTCAATCTAACAACACGCAAACTACATTCTAAAGAATGATTCCCCATCTAATATGTACAATTCTAGAACAAGGCAGTGCTTGGTTTATTTTGAGTTGACAGGATATAATAATAATAATAATACATAGCATTTATATAGCGCATTACTCCATTATACAGACTCAATGCGCTAAGGATATAACCAGTTTTACATCTGCAAGATCATTTGCCAGTCCGAAATTTATAGCTAAAGGATAAGGAATAGAGATTTATTACAAGAAAGTCCCCCTAAAGTTGATACAATACAACTACAATGCTATAATCAATCTGTCACAGGTTTTCACATAATGACGTCTGAATAGCAATAAGCAAATACATGTATAAAAAACAACATTCTGGATAACCCTCTTTAAACAAATTACATTCATAAACCTACTTTTACGACAGGAAAACTTTTCCATTAAAGTATCATAGACAGATATATGTTATTAATAATCGATGCTATCTGTATGTCTGTTAAATATAAAGCATTTGCTTTGAAAAATCGTTTCAAGGCAAATACGTTATATACTGATTCCAAAATCTTCTTGGGAACAAATTAAGTCCATATTATTACCAGGTTTGTGGAAACAGACAAAGTTTATTTCGGTCATTTTTATAATTCAGAGACGTTAGGTCTGTGTTTTGGAGTTAGGACATAAACGAGTAGCGTATATTGCGTAAATAGGGTAAAGTATCCATTGTTTGTGATATGGTATTGATATGTTGTCATTTACATAACTGCCATTTTACGTATATTGTGTTTTGCCTTAGATACTTTTGAGTGAACACATCTTGAGCTAAGTAGCAACATACCAGTCAAGTTACTCAAATCTAGTGACACATTAAGTTAAGTTGAGGTGAAGTGAATTTGGGTTTTATGCCACTTTCAAGAGTATTTCACTTATATCGCGGCTGCTAGTTTTATGGCAGGGCGACAGCCTGCAACGCCATGTGGCTATGCATTGTGGCGAAACCTGTGAGCATCGGCTGGAACTAGCGAACCATGGATTGTACTATGTTAAATTCAGTCCAACATTGCACCCAAGCCTTACTGCGTGTAGAACAGTTCTCTACTGCAGACAAACCTGCCTCAAACCCCGGACCTCTTGATATCCAAAGCCGAATGCGCATTTAATTTAAGGCAAGTGCCCAAAATAGCCTTTATTTCGGAGAACATATAACTCTGCTTATAGAACGACTGTTCCTCATTACCATCCAAGGAAACAAAGTAGTGTGATTGTGATTTGATAGACACCGTGTGTCCGTGTCTAGGAAATACTCAGGCATTTAGTGGAGTTTCTTATAACATGGATTTATGCTCCATTTCAGAACCATGATTGCTTGATTTAAGTTACAGTCAGTAACTGCACTATTACTGTTCCGATACCATTTACACTTTAATTAGGTAAAACTTTTTGCATTCTGCGCTAATCATTTCATCTGCCAATGCATAAATTTCTAAAATGAATTTAGATCAAAGTACGACATATTCCATCTAGAGATTATCATCGGCAAAAACGTAACAAATTGATATATTTGGAGCAGATTAACATGATCAAATCAATATCATTTCGTAAGAGTTGAAATATTTCCATTAGCACGCTCAATCAACAACAAACGAATGTCATCAGCAAACTATTTTTTTTAAAAATACCAGACGTTGATTGAACATTATACTTTGAATGCAATGATACATGGTTTGTCTGGAAACCCAACCTCGATGGATTTCCCTCCGGGTACAATTGTTATATATATCTTCCCACACACGTTTAGCTTCAGTTTAACATATCTAGATCACATTTTACAGAATTGATCGTGTCAATTTGAGAGGAAGTTGGACTCTGTCCTTAAGGTGTTGACATATTTCACTGACACTTTGCCAGTAGGGACCCTTTTCAGCTGACAGTAAAACGATTGCTTGCGACAGTGTCTCGATCATATAATTTGAAACCTAACCTGTGGCTGCTGCCTAAATCAGACAAGGAGGATATCACAGGAGGTAATCACTTTCAGCTTATATAAATCATCACGTTTTAATACAAATAATCATCATGACAACAATGTGCTGCAGTCTAGAGTGAGTATGTTTTAAAATTGTTTTACACACGTCGATTATTGTCCTCAATCCTCGAGTGACTACAACACACCCTTTAAGGGGGCAGTAGCATGTTTTATCGCTGAAATAAGTCGATGAAATGTATTTGAAAAATAATGTCACCAATAGTAAAACACCCTTCTCTCTTCGGAAAATCAAGTTAAAACATGTGTTTACATGTTTCCGTAAAACCATAGGAATCGTTTTGGTCATTCGAATTAATAAAATGTGTTCACAATAAAATGGCCGCCATGCAATTTTTGCTTTATATGCAACACTGTTATTACCACTACGGATAATTGGTTTGTGTAATAATATGTTTTACCCTCTGAAGTAAATATTAATGACATGAACTATAAATATAAATGGGAAATTTGAAACAATAAAATTTGCAAAAAAACGTGCTACTGCCCCTTTAACATGCTTTGGTCTTGCTTTGAATACATTTGGCTTACGCATTTAGGTTTCAGTCCATCAAGTCCTGATGAAAAGTCCACTGGAAAGATATGGAGAATTAGGAACAACCAGGCATTGGTGGGCAATCAAAGTATGCTCATATCATTATAAAGATACATCACCATCAATATATCGATATAGCTTAGAGTTAAACAACATCTTAAATAAACAAATGTTTCATCTTTGCAAAAGTCTATTTGAGAACTTCAGACTTCTAGTCCATCAATGTAAGCAAATTCCCCCAAACTAATATTATCTGAGTTACTACGAAAATCAATTTTGTATTGAAAAAGCAATATAATAATTGTGTTCTTGCTTTACCTCGAAATGGTTTTATGGACTCAGATGAACACATTTATATGTGCGAAACATGATTTATTTAGATAATTTGTAAAATATAATATCTTCTTTAGAAAGTCTGTCTCTTTGAAATCGATTTATTACCAATAGAATTGTAGGAATAAGTGTTGTTATAACGGTAAAATCGGTGAAGTACTCCATTATTAGCTACTTGTAACCGACATAGTGTCAAAATGTTTCGATTTCACATTTACTTAGTTTTAATGTCACATTGCAAAAGTTCTCATTAGCTCAGTGAATGTGTTAACACATAGGTATATCTTAACTAGAACCTGACAATCGTTAGTATTGGCACATTGATCAGTTAATTGTGCTGGTCCCTCGTATGTGCCATCTGTGACTTCTTATCAATGACAATTAGGGATTGATCGTGTCTGAATGTGGTCGACATTGACATATTGCACATCCCACGTGATTCAACATTTCCTTAGTTATCCTCTAAGTCGATACGCATCCGCCAACATTGTATAGAAGAAGTATTATGTTAGAAGATCTGTTTTCAAATGAGTTATTCGTTTTAAAAATATACTGATTAGCGAATCAATAATCTCACCACGTTGCTTATACTTCTTTTATTTGATGCAAAGTGTTCCAAAATGTGACATGATTTGTCGAGTGTGAAGATGAATTCTCCAAATTATCTTTAAAGTACTTGGAAGCATCATCCCCTCCCTAAAGTAAACCAAAACACGCGTAAAAACGACTGTTTAATAGTTTATATCATTAAATGATCGGACTTCTAAGCAAATCTGTATCTCAAAGGAACATATCTGTACACCATATAATTATATAAGTGTGAGGAATGAAGAAAAAATGAATTATAGGGTTGGACCTGTAGCATGTTTCCTCCATTGGAGATGCGAGACAAGTTCTCAAAATAAACCCCACAAAAGCTCTCGATATTAGAATATAACTTGAAACATGCTTCTCAAATCAAATATACCCTTTTTCCTCCCCACCCGACACGTGCCAATTTACATACTGAGGCAATAAGCAAACATCAAAAAGGGTATTCTAAGGTTATGATATTTTGAGTGTGTGGAGCTGGTAGAAAATTGGTATTCGGAAATATACAAGAAAATAAGTGATCTAGATTACACTTATTATTGTTCTACAGTTCAATAAGTGGGTTCACATTATAGCTTAATTCTTGAACAATAAGATCACATTGAACATCAAATGTTAAGGATTTATGAACAAAATGATGCCTGAAGTCATTGCTATATGTCCTTCTGACCTTGCATGCCTGATGAGCTGAAATGAAGCTGTAAAATAGGATATGTCATGTTCAGCACTACTTTCAATAGCAATATTTGACATTAAGTTGCCATTACTTACTTGTCTAATGTCATTCCTTGAGACTTAGACAGTTAATGTACAACAGTTTCAGGGGAAGATGTGTATGTCATGTGGCGCTCATTAACTAAAGCATAGAAAAATACATTTGAGTAAACTGAGCAACACATATATTATGTATTATTACATAATTTGGAGTGAGTTACTCGGTTCTATCAGTGAAATAAACCCTCTATCAAGCTACAGTGGTGATAACCTTTATCACCACTCTACTGAGTGACGATAACCTGTTATCACCACTCGCGTGACGTCATCGGGACAATGTTATGAAGTCATATTGTCAGCTTGCTAAGGCTGTACGTTTGCCGTTGAAATCACTCTAACTCAACGTGAACCACAGAAAAAATTATATACTAAATAGAATATCTGTTTTTCCTTGACAAATACCATGTTTATCTCATCTCGTGAGGTAGTAATACGAAGAATACACACGTCAGTACAAAAGGGTGAAAGTGACAGAATGTAACCAAAGCAGTAGCAGTGGCAATAATCTAGATGTGTCCTTATTTGCAGAAATATTCCATTAAAGTGGGTAGCGATAACATCTCAGGTGGACAAAGAGAGTGTCAAAATAAGACTTGATGCAATCTACAAAGCTAATGGAAATCCTGTCGAAAAAGATGTGATTTTCAACCCGGAGCGATAGACTCTATTTGTATCTTGGAAGGAGGTGGATTTACAACCTGTATATTGACAACACTTTCCGGTGTACTGCAAGTTCGATAAAAACACACCTGCAAACTTGTCCCCTTGTGTCTTGGAAAACAAGCAACAAAATCATTGAAATGTACTGGTGATAGAATGCGTGTGAAGTGGACACAATATTGGGGATGCGTACTAACTTGAACATGTAATTGTCACAAACATGACCATGTCCCCCGCCGCAATTAAGAAATGAGCTAAAAGGATGGACACACAGCTTGTACCGAGTAATGACCATTATATATCTGATACAATTGTTATTATATCAGGCTAAGAATATTTTAAAAAGTGATCAAAGTCTCGTAATGACCCAAATCGACTGGTGTCTGCGTATGCAACTAATGAAGACCGGTCCAGCAGTTCAGGGGATATTGTCCTAACAACATTTGACAAATAATCATAGTCTCGTTGTGAAAATAATGTCATGGTTACCCAAATCGACTGGTGTCTGTGTATTCCCCAAATGAAGATTGGTCCCAAATTTGAAGACTTGATTTGAAGGTCCATCGGTTCATGAGATATCGTGGTAACAAGCAACGGGACGGACGGACGGAGCTGAATACTACAGCTGGTGCATGTAGTAAGATATTGCCCATTACTGTCGCACATGCCAAAACATCGCCCAAAATAGCAAGAAAGACAAATCAGTCACAACAAAGCTTATTGAACAAGATACACCCACGGTAATACAGAACTTGATTCCCAATGCAAATGCAGCCTTGATAGACATTTTGGAGAATCAATTTGCTGGCAAAAGACTGTGATCCAAACACATTTAGAAATACAGACAAGAAGCCCGGGTAGTTATAGGGATCTACGGAACAGTCGAATACTTCTACAAGAACTCAGTTGAGCAGAAATCTGGTTTCACAGATGAGGCATTTATGTCGATATGCAATTTAGCTGAACGTTTGAATATTTGGGCGTTTTGGGGGTACTGATGAACTGGCTATTTAAGCGGATATACAAATCCGGAGAAGCAGTTCAAGTATAGGATTTGTGGGCTTTGTTGAAAAGATACAAGAGGCTGAATACCTCCGGAACATCCTGACAAAACAAGTAAACAAGAAACTGTCAACACATGTACTTCAAATGCTATTTTTTGGGAATGGAAGGCTTTAGATTCCCATTTGCTCATCTTCAGCAACAGCTTCAGAAATCCACTGCATGATTCATGAAGCCATTGCTTCTCTCCGGTGTTGCAACTTCTATGTTACTATGGATGGTGCAGGTGCAAACAGAGCTTGCATGACAATTAATGTCGGAATGCAAGCAATCTTTTACAAGCTACTGGGAGTTCAAACCCAAAAACAAGCTGTACTTCATCATTGATATTTCTCACGGTATCACGACAATCAGGAACAACATCCTCAGAATCTGCAAAGGTGGCAACTCTAGAATGCTAATTCTGGCTTCAGGTTACGAGGTTTGATGGTCTGTGTGGAACGTCGTGTACAAACAAAACATTTTACATTTCACAGAAAGCTCTCCAGGGATCATATTTACCATTGCAGAAAATGATTAATCATCTGGCTGAAGAGGATCTAAATGATGATATGTTGTCCGGACTGTTAATCCAAAACAAGCAAGCTATTGGAAAGCACGAGAAAAGGAACATGGAACAATAGAACTTGCCACATAGATAAGTAAGCTTATTGCTAAATTTTGTGATAACAGACCAATCACACAATATGGAGATAAAGGGTTATTGAAACACATGGAAAACAGGCACCCTATCAGATAAAACAAAACGGTATGCCATTGGAAAATTAATGTCATAGCATTCATGAAATGTTCTATTTAACTATTTGATTGATCTGAAATATTAAACCTCTACATGGTCCATATACACTTAGTCAACAGAGCTCCTTCAACTTAGGATGCATGTGCTCAATGATCAAATCAAACAGTTTTGAAGCATTAAATACTGAGGATATTTCCTCTGATTCTTTCAAAGTGAATGTCTTTCAGGCAACATCAGAGGATTAGTGAAGAAGGTAATGAAATAAAAGACTAAACGGTACTGTTTGATCTTTACAGTCACTAAACATTGTATGTTATTCTAAGATGATGTAGGCCTAAAGTAGGGATCATCAGACACACTGCCCACAACATTTTTCTAAGGTAATCGGTATAGATAAATGTCTAAATTTCTAGGTATCTATAAAGCAAATAAAATATTTAATCAGATCGATATAGTTTCGGGTGATGTTTTGTTATCTTGAATATGTGCATCCTCGATAACCTCCAGGTTATCAGTTGCGTTCATCATTATTCAACGTCTGGATTCATCTATGTCTTTTGATTTTATGAACTACCTTGAATGGTTATGTTTTCTCAGGATTGGTTAAAAACCTGTAAAAGGATTTTATTTTGAGATGAGAGAAACACCTTTTTTCCGGATGGACGGACACACATACTGTTCTGCGCTATAAATTCCCTCCCATTTTAGATGCATGTTTGGTTATTTTGCAACTCTAAATAAAAAATCCTTAATTAACATAAAACAAACAATTGCCATTCATATATACAGCTTTATTCATATATCTTAATTCCTCCATCTGTCACAACCATAGATAAACCATTCATGAACACATAATTCATTCACAAATCAGTTGTTCATAGTATGCTAAAATGCTACCAATTAACTATTTTTGTTCATACACACATATTTACAAATCATCGTGTAAAGCAGCAGTTATTGTCAATTAGCATCAACGAGAGAAATTTACTGAAGCGCTAGAACAGGATTTAGTTTACTTAAATATGTTTTGCTTATAAAACGAACATATTAACCACGGATACTTTGTGGCCATCTGAATGTTTGCTGCTCCAGAGTGAATATATGTTATTTGTTATTTCCATTTCTAATCTTCTTTTTCAAGTATATTAATATGATACAATGATCATCATTGTCTTAAGACAGTTTAAGAAATCAAAACAAAAGTAGGTTTCACAAAGTGATACAGACATGACCCGACAATTCAAATGAACATCTGATAATGTGCAAGTGAATGTTTCCCTTATAACAATGCTCTATTGCAGTAAATTTATCTTTTTCTCATCACGATCTTTTCTTTAAAAAACAAAGTTACAGGAACATGTATGTCTGTTCTGCAGTCGTTCATGACAAAAATACATGTATATATTTCTTCGTCAGAAACAATTTCAAGAATAATATACAGTTTGTTAGACAATCAGTGAGATATAGCCATGTTTGAATCTGTGGTGTATTTTATTTAAGTTTATAATCTGCTACAGAACAATTGAGGGACGAGATCTTTAGCAAAAAAACAGGTTAAACAATCTAATTGATCTAATAATATTGGTATTAACTATGAATTATACTGGACCAATCGCTGAACCCCAGCGAAAACCAGTAATTTCAGTTTTCAATTTTCTCCATTTAGGAGTACCCTTTGAGTGTAATTACTTTCGTTACTAGCTGACGAATACAATTATTGACTTTTAGTACCTGTATTACCAGTGATTTCGCAAATAATCAATCTGTTTTAAGCAAATGGCTGTTTCACTGGCTATTAATGCAATAGGCCGATTATAAATCGTGTCATAAAGCTAAAGCCAATACGTCCATTCAGGGTTTAAATGAAATGAAAAAACTAAAACATATAAGTACATAGTTGGATAATGTAACAACATACTTGTGTGACCTTGATCTTCATTTTAAGATCAGAACGATATTGACCATTGTCAGCGAGCGTTTCCTGTGGGAACGTTGATATTTTAAACACAAAAGTACTGTATTTTTAGAGGGATCCTTTCACCTCAGTGACAAGAGACAATATTTGTTATCAACAGTGCATTACAAAAATATCGATTTAGTTCTGCCTTCTCTTTTAAACTCCCAGAAAGGTAGACCAACACTGACCCGAGGGAGTGTGTCATATGACTTTTACGAAACGAGTGTGTATTTTTGTAGTGCCTGGGTAAGAGCGAAGTTAATACCTTATTATTTGCACGAGTTTCGTAAAAGTCATATGGCACACTTTCAAGTGTAATAATCTATGGTTGCTAGACAAAAGTGCTAGACATGTGCGCATATCAATTATATTAACTCGTTTTTTAAAGTATGTGGGTAATAAAATCATTAAGCACTGCGAAAACATCAGACAAAAGACAAGATGCTCAAATGACACTGAAACGGTTAGGACGTTTGTGTCACGGTTTTCGCTCCTACAAGGCCACACAATAATCAACACAGACGTTGAAACTTCGATATATGTACGTATTTATAACATTGAGTTTGTAGCTCTAATATTGATTTCTCAATAAAAACAAGAAAAAAGTGAGCAAGGTTCACATACCCCCGCCATCCGCCATCCGTCCGCTGTGAACTCGATGAAGAGTATCATCTGGACTACCTACATGTAAAATTTCATTCACCTAGATGTAATAGTTGCCGAGAAAACTTGTCCCAATTGGAGCATCGCAGCTCTTTTGGTACAAAGTTAAATTTCGGATTCAAGGGCCATAACTCCGTAAAAAATAATATTTCGGAACTGGTCTTCGAACTCGATGAAGAGTATCATCTGGACTATTAAATTTCATTCACCTAGATGTAATAGTTTCCGAGAAAACTTGTCCCCATTGGAGCATCACAGCTCTTTTGGTACTAAGTTAAATTTCGGATTCAAGGGCCATAACTCCGTAAACAATAATATTTCGGAACTGGTTTTCGAACTCGATAAAGAGTATGGTCATAATTACTCACAAGCCAACTTTCATTCACCTAGGTTGAACAGTATCCGAGAAAACTTGTCCCCATTGAACACAATAAAACTAAGTCCAAAAAGTGACGTTTCCATGGAAACGACAACACATTTAAATCTCAGAAAATAAAAAAAATTGTCTGTGCGCGATCGGAAAAACATGGTTAACAACTATACAAAGTTTGGTTGATGTACCACTGACGGTTTTTGAGAAAATTGACCGGACGGACGGACAGACGGACGGACGGAATGACCGCTATATAGCCCCGCTTACTTCGTAGCGGGGGTATAAAAATGTATGATTGCAAAACATTTGATATTACATATATTCATCCACCTCGCTTTGAGGTTAGCGAAGTTGCAAGGTACTTGTAGTACCTTCCCTCATTTAGTCATATACTTAGATAAGCTTAAAACGCCTGCATAATTTTGTCAAGTTTCTTCGAACTACACAAAACCCCTATACGCATCTGTCAGAATGTCTTCTTTAAATAATGTTAATAAGTTGTCCGTTGTATATAAACATGAAGCATTTCAACAAAATCTGACTGTTAACAACTCAAATTGCTTATTGATTACCGAATTTTACCGCTCCTGCCCAATGTACGTTTTTAATTAGAGGAGAACTGGACAAAAAACAACACTATTTCTCAGATTACATTTGTTAATGAAACTCATCGTGATAAGTAATTAATCTAATATTTTCCTGAGTTAACAGATTTAAACTTAATCAATGATAAGTTGTGTTGCATTCTCGTCAGAAATCTTAGATTCCGTTATGTATGCTGAAATAAAAAAATTGTTGAATTTTCTGAAGTAGTATTATCTAATTATGTGTACAAGATTGAACTTTGAATGTTGGTAATACTTGCAAGTCAGTTACAAGATCAGTTTATTTTATGATTTTATCAATAAACAATCAGCGTTTTAAATGTGAACTATAACTTGAGAGTTATCACTGTATGTGTACTTTTCGCTTTCAATATTTCTCAAAGAAATATACAAAATCAACAAACTTTAGCATTTTAACGCGAATTTAAGTGTTGTATTGTCACAAAATAAATGCCTAATGACTTCACAGAGATCTTACTGCAGTGAGGAGAGATTTCTTTCTGAAACTGGGAAACCTTAGAGATCTTGCTTAGCAATAATAAATCAATCAATTCATGTACATTTGACAACTTGTAATGGGCAAATGTACAATGAATATGAGAGGCATTTTAAAAGAAAGTATTTACCGACTTAAATAACTTGCTAATACAAATACGGAATGTAAAAATAAGATGAACTTATAAGTAAAGCTATATGTATACTCAGAACGCCATGCAGAAAGTTTGATTAACTTTCATGGCTGTGCCACTCAAGTCATTCATCATTCGTTTTCATTGTCCTTGAAATTAAATAATATGCTACATTGTCGGCCAAAAGAAGCGCCTACCAGATACCTAATCAGATTTTCTAAAAACTATAATGAGAAGTTTAGCAATATTATAGCATTATGAAGTTGCACCATATATTTAAATTTCAGAAGTTGTCATGTCACAAAAGAATGGCGATTGTTGAAATGAGACAAATGAATTGTTCAGTTTTCGTTTAGTGCTTGATCAGAACAACATTGGAAACCACGAGCAATAATACAGGCACGCATTCGCATTAAAGTGGTGATGACGCGACAGATGTACGTGGTTACTGTGGGCAAGTGAATCAACTGGAAATAGCGGTCTTCTTTAGGCGTGGTTTTCATAAAGGTTATTGACTCGAATCACAGATTTTCCACGATTTCAATGGACTCTCATATCAATTTGTTTTCAGCAATACGTGGAGACCACCATAGATTATATTGAAGAAATTATTATTATTATTATTATCTTTCATTTTGAGGAAGATCAAGTAGGAATTTCTTTTGGCCGACAGTGTATTCCAAAGGTTATAACAACCTTCATATGTTTGATTACCGAGGTCTGAAAGTTCAGTTGTTTTTTTTCAAAGTAGTTTTATTGGTTTAATTTTGTTTTCTAATATTGATTCTGATGTTTCTAATGAAGTTAAACTCAATTTCATTGGATTTGGTTTTGTAGCAACAACAAATTGAAAACCATAAAGTATTACAATATGGTGTGAAATGTAATGGATGCAATCAAAAAAGCATTTCCCTTAAATGTTTCTAAGTTAATGAATGCAATATTTCAAATTTTATTTATACCAGAGTCTTTATGACGAAGGCGATGAAACAGATAACAATCTCAGCCGGAAATCATTATTTTACAAATTATATGAGTAAATTTAACTTAATCCATACTTTCAATATTAGAAATAATAATGTGATTACACAGTCTACAAAGGGGATTGCACATATATTAGTAAAATTTATAATATTAAGGATAAATACAATAATAAAGAGTCATTATAAAACATCTTTAACAGGAAAGCGCAATCGTTTTCATACGTCATAGGGCAGTAATTTATTATATGACGGAGACATAGGTTACTCATCCAATGGACCAAACAAGGTGTAGTATTGTTAAAACTCTACGTATTATATTATATATAGTATAATATAATTGTAATTTTACAAATAATTAGTACATGAACTTGTACTCAAAACTGAAAACTTATCAAATCTCTCCTGATTTTGTAATGGTTAATTTTGACAGCCAGTGGTACTTCAAATGAATTTGTTGATCAAAGCTTGACACCTGTGCACGTGAAGTAGATTCTTGTTTGGATGTTTGAATGACACCTTGACAATCAATACTGTAAGCGCTTCAACAGGCAAGAAGTATCTGAATAGACGTTGACAGTTAACGACCCTACATCATATGCACTTTATTGATGAAAATTCGCCCTACATTCCCAGAAAGGGATTCAAACTGAAGTATTCTGATGTAGTCATCTGACAAATTTCCTGCTTTTGGAGTGCTAATGTATGATCCTAAATTAACATAACCTCGTTTGTTTGATGCAATAACTTATGCGACAAGATAAAACATAATTCAGAGCACAAAAATGTATTGTAGTTGATTATTGTCTTTAATCCCAAACATCAATTAATCAATAAACTGACTTTTTTAATATAAAATGGTCATAACAAAAAATGATTATATTCAGAGACCATGTTAAAATTTTCCCCTATTACAAGAAGTTTTAAACTCAATAGATTACAAGTTAACGTTAATTGTACGAAGATTAGTTTTGTTGTGAGTTTTATACAGAATATGAAGTCTTTGGGCACGAGACTAATAAAGACACACATTCCTTTGATGTATTACAAAACGGGACAGTACAGCGACAGAAAGACAAACAGTAGACCGCCTAATTGGATAGTGTATATTAATGGTCTGAGATTTCTGTTGTTTTTATGATCGTCAACTCGATCCAAAGCAACCCAAAGCAAAGGTGTAGCACAAGAGCTCGAAGATTGATAATTTCATCATAAGTTTGATTTCACACACAGGACAAAAAGTGGTGGAATCCATTTGCCGGATCCTTCCGGATTCTCCCAAATTTTAGCGGATCCTTAAGAATCCAGAAGAATCCGGACGGATCCGGCAAGCGGATTCCACCACTTTTTGTCCTGTGACAGGCTGACTAGCCGTCCCACAATAATGCCATATAATAAAAACGATTAAATTCACAGGAGGAGTATGCAAACTTCCCTCTGCAGTGTGTTTGAACAAAACTAAATGTTTGTAGACTTGATCATTTGCAAGAAATAATTGTATTAGGACATACTATTTATACTCAATGACAAACCGTTACACTTACAAACTCAACTAATTTGAACCCAAACGGGCACTTTTGTAAATCCGTTATAGTATGTAATATTGCGGACAATGCCACCACGCTATGAATCAATGTGTGAATCAAAGTCATACCGATTTTATTTGGTCATAAATGCAATATACATATTACTCGTCTATCTATAAAACATGGTTACTGTCAACAAGTCGGAGATAGGACATCAGCAAAGTATATGCACAATTTGTTTGTATTGAAGTAAATACAAATATGTCAAAATAATATTCAAAGTTTCATTCCCAGCAAGCAAGTCAACGTTGAATTTAATCAGACTTATGTTCAAAACTGTTTCTCTATGCGTAGATATCGATCAATCATTCGTTCTGTATCATTTGTTTCCTAGAGATATGGTTGTTAATCTAATTTCTGCAATTCGAATAGCCAATCAAATTCAATGGACAAATCAATATCAAACAAGAATCTGGTACACACACGCCTGGTCATGGAAATGTTCATTGATGAATATTGCCAAAAAATCATTCAGAAATCCAGTCAACCAGAAATGCAGTGTACAGTAGATATGCCTGATTCAACTTGTCCACTATTAACAACTTTATCATCTCCTTGTATACACGCATTGCCCACGTAATGATTCTTTTGCACGAGCATAGTTACATGTAGGGCACGTCACAACCACGTCAAATATGAAAAATATAATTTTTAATTTACGTTACATAAAATGACAGTCTTGATTATCTGGTTATTTTTGAACGAAAATAGCCAAACTGTACCAGGTAAAATAAGATATAACAGCATCAATCTGGCTACACAGTTATTGATTAACTCATTGTATAATTCATTTATATAACTTTTCAAGTAAATAATATCCTCATGAAGGAACGAAATCATGCATCCATTTCCAAGTTCCTAGCGGGTCTTACAAGATTATTAATTTTACTTTTCTGTTCAAATGAACTGTTTAGATTTATGACAAGTTTGAACATAAACACATAGGAGATTAATATCTGAAAGAGAAGCATATTTACAGATACTTTTTGTGTTTGTTAATTAGGTTAACTAATAATACTAAACGGCCTTTGGTTTGTATTATAAAAACATTCCTGCAATTTGTAGTATTTCTCTTTGATTGGAAACATTGGTGTCTCTAGATTTGAGATATTTCCATTCATCACACATTTTCTTCTTTTTGTTTTTCTAACAAAAGAAAGATAACAACATTTCTACTCCGAGCAAGTGAAACAATATTGCTTTATGTTTTATTGGTACACAGCTGCAGGATTGGAATGATAAGCAGTTTCAATTTTATAATACAAACCAAAGTCCCCAGGCTAGTATTAGCATTATTAGTTTTTTAAGATAAAACCTAATTAACAAAAAAACTCTGGAACATTCTGTATACTGGATATCACAAATATATCAGCTAAGAAGTAGGGCACAGTCTCAAACTTTACAGTTTAATGACGGAGCAAAATATGTATAGTCTTGCATTTTTCACATTTCTCATTTGGTTTTGCATGGTCATTTAATACCTGTTATTATGTGAGTTTTTATTTATTTATTTATTTTTTAGGATTACCGTGTGTGTGCTTGTGAGTCGCTATGTGAGTACTGCAGTATATCAAGTTGAAACCAACGAAAACTACGCATGTTAAAGGTATAAATCTTGGTGAAAGTAGAAGTTATCTCGTTATTACCTCACATGGACATAATTAGTGTCAGAAATTACGTCGTATATGTAAATAAGAGTCTATTGATTAACTCCTGATGAACTCTGTTTCTCTTTCAGTACATTCCGTTGTTTGTGTAGACACCGTAAAAGTAATTGAAGACATAACAAGTTAACGTTATTCAATGCAATTAATCACATACCGAACCAATACCAGGTTTGTGAGACATCTTACCTTTGATGTCCTCGATAGTAACGTATTATTTTCAAACACTTCTTGTATATTAACAAAGATGGTCACAGATCCATCTATTAAGTTTTCAATTCTAAAAAAAACGAAGTTACGATTACCAATAAGATCATATCTCCAACAAAAAGTTATCTGCAAAGTTTTCTTCTCTGATGTGTAAGAACATGTGGTACTGATACAGTATTTGACTTACTAACTTAATAACTACGAAGCTATTTAATCTAAGGTGCATGTATATCCTCGAGCTCATGTACCTCAATACAAAATTTAGTTTACATGTTCTTTTAAACGAAGCTTCATATAAATATATCCCTGAGAAAGAAATTTCATTTAAATATCGAAATAAACAATTGGACGCTTTTTCAAAACCTTTTTAGAGCAATTCAAACTAGTTTTTAAGATTAAAAATAATGTATAGATGGTAGATTTCGATAATCAAAAAGAATAAGTTATGCTTCTGTGAGTAACGAACAAAAAAGGAAGTTTATGGCAGAATAACATTTGGGTCAGGACAGGATTCAGATAGCATGGACATTGAATCAAACAGTCCGATAACAGAATTTACTGGGCTTTAAATTTCTTTTAATACTGTAGTAATTACTGTGATTGTCGTGTTATTGTATAACAAAGCCACATCAATACGTAAATGAATCCCTAAAGTTGTGAAGCTTTTTCAACCATGTTTCGTTGTTTTTTAGTCGTGTTAGTGTGTTAGTCTTTTTAGTCTTTGAATGAGGTAGAATGTTCCACGAGCAGCACCTCGTGAGATGAGACAAACATAAATTTGTTATGACATGATAGGTATTTTATTTATTATATGATGTAATCATGTTAATAAACCCAAACAAGGGTCAGCTGGGATTATAGAACCATGGGTGGTACTACACTGAAATTCAGTGTATCATTGCACCCAAACCTTAATCAATGTATCCTGTTCTCTATTGCAGACGAAGTTTCACTGGTAGGATTTTAACCATGGACCTCTTTATCCGAAGCCGAATGCGCTAACCACCGCCCTATAATGCCTCAGTATTCGAAATGGATCACAAAATTCATTGATGAATAAATCATAATCAGACAGAAATCATAAAAATTTAAATATCACCGTAATGAAGCTGGTGGACGCCGTTTTTATGTTTATGATAGTGAAACAAGTAAATTGGGTATAACAGTGAGCAATGTTATGACTAAAATCAATATCAATATAAAAAGTGGCAATTTCATACACTCTTCAACATCAAATCAGATGTGCAACACTATTTTTACTACTTAAAATATTTTTTGTCATTTCAGAAAGTACTTCATTTGCGATTTTTTGGGACAAAAGTCTGGAGTCCCCTCATAAAAGTGATGTCTGCTGAAAATGAAAGTCTCTATAGTGCTGCGAGAATATGACGAAGCATAAGTAGCTTGGTGTCCCTCAAATGTTAATTTTATTTAGTTGGTATGCTCTGGGAAATATAAAAGGACAACATGGACTAATATGATTTTTCCCATCACTGATCTATTTCAATGGAAAAAACTTTAACATTAAGTGCTCCTGTTATCATCATTCCATCTGGCATTATTTCTCTATATAGTGAGCATTATTCAGTTAAATACTGATAATAGTGAATTGTATTTATATTTATATTGTAATAAAGATCTATAAATGTAAACTATGTTTTATTTTATAACTAGCTTTACAATAGTTCATTTCAATCATGTTTACACCTTCGAATGGGATAACTATGTTTTTAAACTGAAACTAAATGATAAAAATGAACTGTAAAAACTAAAAAAGCCAACATATATAATATGCTTTATACCTCATGTGAAAGGTAATAGTTTCTTCTCATTCACGCTTCTTCCAGGAGTTGCAATGTAGCCAACTGCCAACTACCGAAACCAGAAATGCGGCTAATGTGCGTATCAGTCTTCTATGTCAGGTTTGTTTCCTCCTACACATCACACCAGGTAATTAAACTCTGGTATTATCGTGATAGAGTTTCATTTCTCTTGAGGTGTGGCATCCAAAGATCATGATACGTTGTTTAGACTATATTACATTGATTTAATGTGTGGGGAAATGAGAGTATGTAAATAGAAATTAATCACCATATGTCCTAATTCGTTTTTAAAAAAAAACTAAAGTCACACGTGTACCCTGAAAAAAACTAAGATGACATTGAACATTTAACAAGAAATGAAGAACAGTGCGCAAATTGATTTGAGAAAGACGAATCCCAATAACAACTAGCTGCATATAGTTATGTTCTTATATTTCTGCATACATGTAGGGTTGACTTTTTTGGGATACTTTGAACTGAATTGATTTTTCAATTTTCGTAAATGAAAATGTTCATGACTAAGCGTAAATGTTCTACCAGACTCTTGTTTTTATTGATTTGTCTGGCTGTTTTCATGCAATTCAATAGTAGCAGATTTGATTAACAATCATATCTCTAAGAATCAAATATTACAGAAAGAACGATCGATTTGCGTCGACGCAGATACAGTTTTGAACTTAAGTCTAATGAAATTTGATGTTGAACTGTTTGCAAATTGTGAATGAAACCTTCAATTTAGTTAGATATTTGGAGATTTGTATTTACTTGAATAAAAACAAAATGTGTATTTCCTTTGCTGATGTCCCCATCTCCAATTGTTTGCCGATAATGATGTTTCACAGAGAGACGTGTAAAATGTGTTGGTCATTTGATTTAAATGGTATTTATTTCAAGATGGTACATTGAAAGGGGATTGATGAACAGGGTTTATCCTATATAATATATCTCTCCATAAGTCAAACGAATATGAGTTTTCATTATTCACTTGCCCAAAGTTATCATTTGCCTTGTGTGCATAACACAAATTCAGTGTCATCCTTGAAAAATACTCGCCAGTTAAAGCATCTAAAATCATTGCAAATAATGCCTATTTCCAATAATGATTATCCTCATGTTATTCGCTTGAAGCCTTTTGATGCATACATCAACCACGTCAAAGGTATATGTTTAGCCTGTAGCTGATGATGTAATAGAGATTACAAACAGCACGAATTGATTTTAAAACATTTCCGTGTGAATGTTATGCATTGTTAGTGTAATTTGCAACCGTTTTTACGATAAATTATCTTGTGTTTGTTTTTTGGTTGGCAATATATGTCATTGCTTATCCATAGTGAACTGTATCTGCTCTGAATTATGTTTAATCCGTCGTGTAAGTTATTGCATGCAACTGTTCGAGGTCCTATATATTAACATTCAAAAAGCTAGGCTCAGAAACAGGAAGTTTGTCAAATGCCAACATCAGAATACTGTAGTGCGTTGCATCAATAACGTGCATATGATTTAGGGTCATCAAATGTCTCATTTTTATACTTCTTGCCTGTTGAAGCGCTTACAACATTTGATTGTCAAGGTGTTATAAAGACACTCGTACTAGAGTCTACTTCACTTGTACAGGTGCCAAGCATTGATGATTACATTCATTTGAAGTACCGCTAGCTGACAAAGCTATCCAATAAATTAGGAGACGCTTGACATTTATTTTAGTTCTGAAAATTAATGACAAAAATGTCAATATTTTCAGTTGGACTCGTACACTTATATTCAGACAGGTATCAGTCAAAACAATAGTACTTGTTGTAAAGGATTGTTTAGTTGACCTTTCCTATGTCATTGACCGGAAATAAGTGTCTTATAAATGATCGCAATTTGCTGTTTAGAGGCATTTTCGTCATCACATTCAGAAAGAAATCCCTCTTTTTAAATGTTAATATATCAAATTAAATATGAAAAAGTTTACATGTATGCAATCTTTTGTGTAGATTTTCATTTACTTACATTATAATTTTTTTTAAGGAAAGGATCATTTTCCATTTCTAAAGGGTTCATTTTATTATAAATCCAAATGTTGATAGAATAATCCATGTTCTAACCACACACTTGAGTAACAACAAAGAAAATGTAAATCGAATCATTATTGCTATCATTAGAATATTCAATTCCTTATTTGAAGGATACATTTTATCAAGGATCCAAATGGCAGTGAACGATCCCTGCTTGTCGAATTCAAACTTGTTTTTACAAAAAGAAACATTCAAACTAAATCAACTCCCATTTAACCGTCATTATCCTCCTTAATTTATTTCGTAGGAGCAATTAGAGATACATCTTTGGACTGAATATCCTTGAAATTATCTCCATAGAGACATTGCAAATGGCACCGGCACTCTGAACGCTCATTATTGCAATTTCAATAGATCAGATTTGATTATGTTATGTAATGCTTTAGCAATAAGTTGAGCGTCCATAACCCCTAACATTCAAAATCCGCTGAATAGAACACATTATACAGATCTCAGGAAGGACATGTTTTGCAATGGCTCATTGACTTATGAAAATAAATACATCCATCTCAGACATGATTCAAGATGTTAAAAAGCCATTGTGTATAACCTTACACTAACAATAAATAGGTTTACATGGGTAAAATGTTCCTAGCGAGGAGCGTAATAGTGGACGAAAAAAACTTCATTGCTCTTATTGTTTTTCTGTCAATTTATTTCAGCGCAAGTAGGATGTTGATAACTTCCTGAAACACTATAAAATAATGTAATAATTGACAGTGTACTTAAAGCAAAATATTACTAATAACAGCATTGCTCGCAAAGTGTCAAGAGATAATTCAAACAAAATTTACCGTATTGTCTATGTTCTTTTTCAGCTGTTAAATCAATTTGGTAAGTACAAATAGATCTCTGGAGCGTTCTTTGAAATATAGTGAAACTATAAATTGTACCGAACTGTGATATATCAAATATTATTTTATAGTTATAAATCCATGTTAAGATTAGTCATGCATTTTGTGTACTGTACTGCTTCTAGCAGCGAGCAACCGTGCATAATCCATCTGCAGAAAACCGTCCATTACCGATACATTTAAGAACTTAATTAAAGCTTACTATCATGAAGACAACATTTGAGAAGCAAAACAGTCCACATAAATAATGCAAAATATTTATTATATTTCTTATATTTAGATGTAAACACGAGCAGAGCACCGGTTGCAGCAAGAGCTTGAAATACGCCTACATAATAGTTCGTAAAGTAATGTATAAAATTTCCTCGGTATGGGGCTTAAATCATTGACAGGTTATGTATTATTGGTGAGTTTATAAGTGAATCATACCTCTAATGTCGATATCGGTGTACGGTTATACACAGTGAAAACAATAGATTAACAATTGCATTGAGACAATTTAGCACATATCAACGTTAAAGTTTGATGTCAATCGTCTGAGAACATGAATCGTCTTAGACTTCATAGTTAGTAAATAATATACAGCGAATTGAGGGTGCCAACAAGTTAACAGTTTATAAATTGATGTTTTATGCAAACAATTACAGCATCTCGATAAGCATTAACTATATGTTGGACTGACAGATGGATCAGTTTTAAAAAATCTGACCAGTCCTTACCATCGACTATTTGTTAGAATCATTTGTGGATTGAAAACAAGTAATTCGTGACTATACTGTTCACTATAAACACTGTACAAAATGCATTATCTCATTTATATTTTACTGAAAGTATACTAAATTTTGTTCCCATACATTAATTAATGTAACAGTTGCAGTGCTATGAATAAGTCCAGTTGACTAAGATATTTTGTATAAGAATCATTTTCTGATACAATTAAAAATAAAACTGTCAAGTTTCTATATAACTGTAAAGATTTGTCGTATGTTGTCATTGCCTTCGCCATGAAGACGCCAGTATATATATTCCTACATATTTATTAAACAAGCAGTCAAATGTGCATGTATGGATAGATTTATAATTGCTAAGCGATGAGAGAGTAAGGAATCTCAGTCTAAGAAACAAAACCTCTTTTGATTGCAGTGAGATGGCTCTTCCCACCACTGTGCAACATGTAAGGTCATTAGTGTAATCAACAACACGATGTATTGGCATTTGCTTTGTGACAGTACAACACTGCATTGAATTCGCCAGTATATATTAAAGTTTGCCGATATTGTAATTTCTTATGAATATATCATTCCCAAGTTAAAGTTCACGTTTAACACATTAATAGATCCCAGATACAACTACGAGCTTTCCTGATCTTGTCACGGACTTGCATTTTCCAATTTTCCTCCAATTAAAAAAGCACATTAGGCAAGAATGGTAAAATTCAATATTCCTGGAAGGATTTCAAACATTAACAGGAACTAATCGGTAATCAATAAGCAATTTGGGTTTTTAACAGTCAGGTTGTGTTGAATTAGTTCTTGTTTATGTATGCTCCTGCAAACGTATTAACATTATTTAAAGAAGACATTGTGAAACTAGATTATGGGGTTTCTGAACAGTAGAAAGCAATTTTTAAAATAGGCATGATTTTTTTTAATTTCTTAAATATGTGATAAAGGTCAATTGCAAATCATTGAATATGTTTGTTTCAGTTACATTTTTTACATTTACTACTTATGTGTATGCAGAAAGTATTATCTCATTAATAAATATTTGACATGTTTAGCACACTATCCATGAAAGAAAGGATTGACTTATGGCCAATTGTTTTCGACATGTTCACTTCCTCTCATATCGAGGCTAATATAACTCCAAGGCGGGATGCCATTTGGGGCATATTAGAGTTATGGCAGTATACTGTTCAGCTAATTGAGATTTATCGGGTTTGGTAATATTTTGAATAGTAATACTTTCATAGCAAATTTGTGAGAATTTGAAAATTGGCGTAAAGTGTGTGAGTTATCGAAACGAGCCTGAAGTCACACCTTAACAATATATAATTGGTTGCTTCTTTAGAATAGAAATTCATTAAGTCCAAGCCAATACAGGCAACATGAGCATGTTCCTAAACATCTTATGTTAGTCTTCTGATTACCTACAAAAGCCTATGAATTAATTTTGTCTGAAATGAAATAGCAAAAATATATTTATAATTTTGGAAAACCAAACATGTAATTGAATTATCTGTCAATGCAAGTAGGATAATATCAGTAATGAAAAACAGGTACAAGTCGAAATGACCTGATAATATGAAATGGAAAAGTTGTAACCTTTTGTCATGTAGTATGTTGATTGCTTTAGTGAGTAGGTTAAATTTTGGAAACAAATGTTGATGAATGAGGCATTATTTACAGCCTTTCTAAAGCAAAATGGCACTGTTGCTAGCCGTTCTTCAAGAAAATGTAAATAATGAAAATGAAAATGTAAATAAGTGTAACCAATGGGTATATACTACTCATATTTCAATAAAAAGAGTTCTTCAACGAATGTACATCATTCGGTTAAGCCATGAGAGACCATTTCCCATCGAGTGCCCATTGTCAAGTGTTCATGTTAAAATGGCCGCTCACAAGTAGTTCAAGTGGTCTGACTGATGAAGCTATAAATAAACACTCATAGTAGAGTTTTGAATATTACACCGTTATTGAATGGTCAACCATCTTGCTGTCTGAACACTCTTAAAAAAGAGCCCCCATGTTCTACCAATTACAATAACCATGTTCTACGGATAAGGTGTATCGGGTTGCTGATGGAGTATTTTATCCTTTAATTTAACAATATTCTTTGTTTGAACTTCAATGATAGATAGCAAATTTTAGAAAAATATATCCAAAAATTTTGCTTCAGCACCTTTAAATGCAGTACACGTCATCCTTTAAATACCAATTACTTTTGCTGCTGTTGTTAATTTATTTGATGTATTAATTTCAATAGAATAAACTAATCACCTATTTAGCACATGAAATATAAGATATTGAAAATTTTCACTTCACTAAAAATGTATGTGTTCTTGATTAATTTTGTGCATATTCCCCATTGTGATTTTAGATCTGTAAAACCTAAATGTAAAAGTGTTAATTTAACAGGAAGGATGTACACACTTTAGCATCGCCTCTACTCAATAATTATTGAATAATTCATTTACATTGTACATACGAGGGATTAGCATATCAGAAGTATCAGAAGGGCTAGTTTTAATTATAAGTCCTTTGTCATTCTTCAGAAATCAACTATTATTCCTAGTTCATATTGTCAGATCAAGATGTGTTTGCAGTCGTGAATGATGAGCACATTGCTCTTGTTGTTTTATTGGTTATTGCATAATAGAAATCAATATTGGAACAATAACATTATCTGATGACCGTGGGTTGTAAAGTTGTGTTACATGTTTCGCTCTGATGTTATGCTCTAAATCTCAAAGAGTAAACGTTTGTGTAGAATTGATTTGTAGAATTGTCATGACGGAAACAGCACATTTTTATTTTGACTGATGTTTGTTTTGGAAAAACAACACATTCCTTTTAGGAATAATTGCACATACTGAGCAACTTGTTCTAATTTGTGACTTCCATCAGTATGTTGCCCAGCTTCACCGTTTGAAATAAAGAGGCCTCCAACTCCAACTCCAATGTGAACAAGATAAAATAACTGGAGATTGCTGATGTATGTTACTCCTAAGAAATAACACATACAATACAAATAAAAAGCGAGTTGTTAAAACCAGGCTCGTCAAGCTGTCTTAATAAAATATTGTATTTCATGCAATAACGTTGACAACCGAAGTTGTTCTGTCTTGTAAATTGTATAATCAGTAACCTATACTTTGAAAAACAATTTTAA
Source organism: Gibbula magus (assembly GCA_936450465.1). Taxonomy (NCBI): domain Eukaryota; kingdom Metazoa; phylum Mollusca; class Gastropoda; order Trochida; family Trochidae; genus Gibbula; species Gibbula magus. The sequence goes on along the minus strand of OW388300.1, from coordinate 17,295,473 downwards.
GATTTACTTTGATAGTAAACCATCTTCCATCAATTCTTTGTAGATTATTGCAGGTAATTGATATCTAGTAAAGGTAAAGTGCGATACAGTATTCAAAGTGTTATCTGAATTTAGGTGACTTTAGGAATAGTATTTACGAGTGTACACGCTTAAAGATCTTTGATATGTACAATGAAAGTAGATTTTGTAAGTATTTGCTTTAACAGCTCAATTTCAAATCAGCTTCTTCGAGTATGAGCAAGTAAATTGGCTAGGATAAAAGCAAATCAATTATTTAACAAATCAATGGTCACAGTGATGTTGAATGACAATTATTGCGCTGGTTGGCTAGTAACAAATGTAATCACAGTCAAAGAGGGCTTCTAAATGGAGTCATTTCAAAGTTGAAATTACTAGTTTTCCCTGGGGTTCAGTGATTGGCCGAGTTTTATTCATTGTTAATATCAATAATAACAGCAGATGAATTATATTGTTTTGCTGATGACTCATCCCTAAATTATTCTGGTGCAGATTATAAACGTAAATGAACAATACACCGCACTGACTGCCTTAATAAGTGTATAGTATTTGGGTAATTGTTTCTAATGGAGGAATGTCTATCTGTGTCATGATCGACTTTAGAAGAGAGAGAGATATGTTTCTGGAACTCTGGTATATAAGTAATAGATCGGGCAATTTACTGCAATTGAAGTCAATTTGTTTGCATGAAAACAAAACATTTTTGAATTTTCAAAAGTTGAAGCCACCAAAGGGCACATCCACATGATATAATAATAACTTGCAACCGTTACCCCGCTGCTTATTGACATGTGTATCACATGTCACATAACAATACATTTTTACCTTGCGACCTTGAACTAGAGACTATTTCTGGAACATGACCATAATGTTTAATTGTCCTTTTGGACATTTGACCAACTAATAAGATCATAACGTTTGAAGTCGTCCTTTCTGTGTGACACATTTTCTAAAACATTGAACCGTGACTATAAATTCTGATTTGTTGTTAACAGACCGTTGATACTTGATATGTGTATCCATTTTAAGAACTTACCCACACTTTTGTTTAATAATTAATTACTTTTCGACTGAGACCCAACATTAAAAAAAGCTCCCTTGTGAAAACTAACTAGTCAGCCACTTATGGAAGGCATAATCATTCAAGGTTCATTAAATCATCAAGAGTCGAAGATGCATCTTGCTTATGACTAGTGATTTATAGCCTAGACATGTTTAAGGATAAAGCTTTTGAAGATGACATTACGTCCGCCAACACAACATTGAACTGGGGCATGGATAGTGCAGTGGTTAGCGTGTTCGTCTTCGGATCAAGAGGTCCGGGTTTCGAATCCCGCCAGGAGAACGGCAACTTTGTCTGCAGTAGAACTGTTCTACACACAGAAAAGTTTGGGTGCAATGGTACACTGAATGTTAGCGCAATTCATCCATGGTTCGCTAGTTCCAGCCGATGCTCGCAGGTTTCACCACAATGCATAGCCACATGGAATTGCGGGCTTTCTCCATAATACTAGCAGCAGCGATATGAATGAAATACTGAAAGTGGCGTTAAACCCCAACTCACCTCACCTCAACTTACATCGATCTGATTAACTCTTTTGGTACTAAGAAACGTAGACATAAAACTGGTGTGTATCAGTGCGTCTCCTCAGTGCTAATTTAAACCTCCATCATTTAAGAATGTCATACATCGCTTACTGGCTGTAAAGATACAACGGTACTGTCAAGCCTTTGATTTCATTACCTTTTGCCATGATCCTCTGATGTGGCCTGAATGACATTCATTTTGAAAGCATCCTGGGAGATATCCACAAAATGTTCATGTTTTGAAAATATTTGATTGATCCTTATACGCATGCAACCGAACTTCTCTTTCAGCTCTCTTGAATAAAACTAAGGTGATTATGAACCATTTTGTTTTTAATGTTTCAGAACCATCAAATAGTTTTGATGTTCGAAAAACTACTTTAAAGTTTCTGAACATGTCGTAAATAGTTTGACATCACTTGTTAAAACAGTAGAAAACATTGGATAACACAAGAATAAATAAAGACTCTATTTTAATTGGTTGGGACACTGCACATATCAGGGAAACTTGTTATCCTTCTATTTCAATCAGTCAAGTTTTTACTCATGTCGATGAGCATCGTGTTTTAGATTTTCTAAAGGCTTTACACCTTATTGACAAATTGTAAATTTTAACTTGTTATTATCAGCTTTTATTCAACATGTGATGATATGCTGATGTTTTTGCGGCCTTCGTGGCGTGTTCTGATTTTCTTTTGCAATTTTCTTTTTTAAATTAGGCATATACGTTAAATATCTCGCTGCTAACGGCTGCAATACTGCCGAAGCGGCGTTAAACAATAACTCACTCACTCTATTTTAATTGCATTCTTTTTTAAAATGCTTGAAAAGCAAACATTAACCACAACATGCCCTATCATCAGTATAGTATGACGCATAACAGCTGATTAAATGTTTCCAATCTAATAAAGCAATATTTATGGTTTGAATCCATACAACTACACTTTTGTCATCACGTTAATAGGATGCTTAGCGATGTAATGAAGATACTTTCACTTGTCTGTGCTGACAGAAGTGTCATTTGCAAGCTGACAATAAAACAGTAGCTTTAGGCAGTGTGTGTCATATGTCATCACAGAAACAAACTTACTTTCCTTCTGTTTTTTACATCCATGAGGCAAAGGAATTTCCAAAATTGGGAACGTTATTCTGCTTCTGCTGAAGACCACTGCTGTTAAGTTCGAATGCAATAGACATTTAAAATATGGTCAGAATAATCAATGCTTGGTATTATCTAATTAATGGGAATTAGTTCTAACTGCATCATTTGCACGGGTTGATAAAGTTATTTTAGGGAAATCATTGAATACTTTCATGCACTGGAAACTAATATTCCGATTCTGATTCTGGGATTCTGATGTACATGTACTGTTCTTATCAAAGTTAAACCGTTTCTTTAAAGGTCATTATTTATGATTTTTCAAAAGGTGCGGGAATGAAGTCTTCAGATTTTGCAATGATAAACATATTATTTGGAGTTTGCTATTATCCATCAATCTGTGCATATAAGTGTCTTACATTGAAATGCACAATTGTAAGAACAAAATATCACGCATTGTATCCGAAGATGAACATTTGAAACAGATAGGAATAATTATGAATATTTGTACTGTAAGACGTCTGTACATTCTGTATTTCCTTCGGCTACTGCTAAAAGTCATTCCTGAAAGCATGGTTGTAAGTGCAACTCGTCATGGCAATATAGTGAAATCTAAATTAAAGTTTTGAACAGAGTGTATGATAACATTATAAACCCAATCGGAGGAATATTCTTTACACTCAATCATCTAACACCAATCCAAATTGATGCTTTTTTGGATATGTATGTTTTAGTACGGTAAAACAAACAATATTTTATATCACCTTATGTATTTTAACTGATACTTTTCATAAAATCAAAGTGCTAGAAACGACAAAAAATGTTCTTATGTCCATCACTGAGTACACATTGTCATCATGTTAATAATTTTCAGTATCATTTGTTTGATAACGGAGGACAAAAGTGGTGGAACCCGCTTGCTGTTACGGATCCGCCCATCCCCTTTTTGTCCTGTTGGTGTTAAGATCTACAACGAAACGTAGCAAATTCCTGTAATAAAGACGCTATATATCCCTATATCTTTTTCTCCTTCATCTAACCACTTTTCAAATGTCATTTAAAGAGGCATATTGACCGTCATAAAAAGTGATATATAATTTAGTTTTAGATTTAGATTAGTGTGACTCTTTCTTGTTAATACATGATATAGTAGCTTGTACATATTGATTCCTCACATTTTTGTTATTCCACAGACCAGTAACTGTTGTTTTTTATGTTTCTGTTTCGTTTTTGACACAAAGTCTTCATGATATACATGTTCATAAGTAAGAAAAATTAACCTATGATGTCGCTGACAGATGACTTAATTTATAAACTGTATGCAACTGAATAACTTACTAAATAACTGGCTGAATAAACGATTGACATACATCTCGGGAGACGTGACAAGTTGGCAGCTATTTCAGCAGTTCGAAGTTTCAGTCTTGCAATAATGCATTTCTGTCACCAGCATGAACCTATTGACAACACGTATTCACAGTTGGGTTTGCAATGTTACAATTTTAGCACGAGAAAGACAAGCACTAACAAGTTCAGCCGGAAGAACGCCAGACATCCGTCTTTTCCTCAAACACACATTGTCTAGTAAAGTTGTCAGGAATGCAGATCTTCACATTGCACACTAAGGTTTGTATAAGATTGCATATTGGAAAAGCATGGTCAAAACTCAGTCAGCTCAATTTTGAAGAGCTAGGAAATGTGTAATTGTAGTGATGATATTCTGTGTGACAAATCTTGTACACATTTTGACAAGGGTAGTATGATTGTCATACTTTGAAAAGAATAGAAAAAATCCTAGTACATGTATTCCATGTTGTTCTGTTTACATTTCTTTGTAAATCATTCTTAAAAGGTATGTTATCACATAATATGTACTAACGAACTTGTAGTAAACCTTAATGTCCTGCAGCTCAAATTTGGTCAGTAACTCTTTTTCAGACAGTTTTCATCCAAAATGTGATGATTTCACCGAAATAGGCTGTGATTTGATAATTGCTAATAAGATAAAATTTCGATTTAAAAACAAAATTCCCCAAAGATGTTGTTGTACTTGTGGCAATTTCAAAATGTGTCCTTTTGACTAATATTTTTAATGAATACCATGAATAAACATATACATTGAATCCATATTAACTATCGTAACGTCGTACCTTTTCAATAACAAATAGAAATTAAAATGACATATTGAATCAAAATTTAAAACTGTTGAAACACATATAAGGCCGTTGCATGCAGTTGATTAACTTCCGTACTCTTAAAAAAAAATGGTTCACTGCTTGTCAACGAATGTGCGAATATAACAACATTAATCACCTGTGTATCCTAACCCGTATGTGTCACATTCATAATTAATTCTTTAAATTTGTAAACGATTCGTAGTTGATTCGGCAACATTGCTCCAATTCGTGAGATTCGTGAACAAATATTGATTTGATTTGTCCAACACTTTTCACGAATAAACTATGAATTTTATAGTTGTAGTTTCTTCGTAAACTATTTGTAACTAATTCATGTAGTTCGTAAACAGTTACTGGAAATTTGTCGTTGATAAGTTTGATGGTCTGAGCCCGAATTACTTACAGATGTTCCGAATTAAGCACGGAATTTGTTAGTATATTCGCAACTGTTTCTTAATTATTTTGTACATTTCGTACATAAATCGTAAACTATTCGTAAATAATTCATATCTGTATCGCAGGGTTTCAGCATGAAAATCTACCAGTTTTCGTAAACTTTTTTGTGAATAAATTGCTGTTCACGAATTTTGTCGAATGTTTACGAATTTATACAATCACCTATTCGTGGCTATTGGTGATAATTCGGCTCGTAGTGAAAAAGGTGCAAATCAAGTGACACATTGCATTAGAGGCAAGAATATATAAATCTGCATACAGAACGATTGTTCCTCATTTAAATCTAAGGAAACAAAGTAGGTTGATTGTGATTTGATAGATGTTTCCTTTCAGTGATAGACACCGTGTCTGGGAATTACTCAAGCATTTACTGGAGTATCGTATAACATGGATTTATGCTCCATTTCAGAACCATGATTGCTTGATTTAAGTTACAGTCAGTAACTGCACTTTACTGTTCTGATACCATTTACACTTTAATTGGGTAAACCTTGTTTCATTCAGTGGTATTCATATCATCTGTCAATGCATTATTTTTTTTAATGATTTTAGATCAAAGTACGAAATATACAGTTATGCAAGAAACAAAGTACCCCCTTTCTAGAAATTTCTAGAAAGTTTCTAGTGCGTATCTAGAAAGTTTCTAGTGAGTATCTAGAAAGTTTCTAGAAAGTTTCTAGAAAGTTTCTAGAAATTTCTAGAAATTTCTAGAAATTTCGAGTTTTTATTTTTTACGAGATATCTAAACTATTTTGGTATATTCTGAAACTGCTTATTGACTTTAACACACATTTTTAAAATCAACTTTATAGCTTAATTAGAAAAGCGGATATTTGATGTTGAAGTTTTCCTACTCTACCATGCTTCCTCATTATAACGCCCCTTGTGTGCCTTCAGTTATGCATGGCTGACGCGCTAATTAACGAATGAGTAATGAAGGAATAAGCTGATTAGGAACTATGCATTAACTTATACATGTATGTCGTTATTTCATTTACCCCTTTGTGCATTTATCATACTTTCTATTCCCCTGGTATATGCTCTATTAAAATGTTTACCTGACATATTGTTTCCTCGATGTGAACATCCATTCATTTGTTCAACAATAATGCCCGATACATTACAAGGGCATTCAACTGCGTATAGAAAATATGATTTAAACTTCCATTACATTAGAATTCAATTATTTTGCCGATCTGTTGTACATTTAAGTGAATTCAATATTTGGGATAAAGACAAATATGTAAGTGGTTACATAATAGTGTGTCCGTGAATAGAATAATTGTTTAGCTTGGTATATAGAATATATTACCTTTTTGGTCATATGATAATAATATCGAATATAGACTTTGTTATTTTGCTGTTAAGACATATACTATTCCAATATTAACTCAAATACTTAATTGTTTCTATTGTATTCTCTTCAATTGCTTGATATAAGATGTATGTCAAAATTGCAGTACGCCAGACAGATGTCTTCGCAAAGAAATATATTTTATATCGATAAAGTTGTCTTTTATTACATGTAATAATATACAGGACTTACATTTTCCAAAAGGTTGTATATGAATGTATAATGAATTCCTTTATTGAAGTGTACTGTCAATAACGTATATCTAGTTAAACATCGGTTTAATCCTAACATTTGTCCCAACTTATAAGTTCATAATAATCTGTGTCTTCTGCAACATGCTTAAATTGCAATGTCCTTTTTTTGATAATTTGATAGTGAAATAAAGAGAAACAATTAAAGTTGTCTTTATTTTTTAATATCCTATCAATTTGTAGATTGTTATTGAGTATATATTAACAATTGGTTATACTGGATAAGGGAGAAAAGCTGTGTGCGCAAGTAAGAAACTATTACTATTACAGAAGTTATTTCCGCCCCGTGGATAACATCTTTATGATGGTTTTGTAAGAAAAAATCAATATCTGGTGGCTAATTCATTATATCTGTAAAAACGTAACACAAAATGTAATAAAACATCGACTGTATCCTCAACTTAATCCGTGCATTTTAAAACAACGTTCAAGTGGAATACATCAGATAAAAAAATTGTATGTTAAGATGCTGTCATCAAAACATATTGTTTTCTTAATTTAAAACAAATTTAAAATCAATTTCAATATATAAATGAAGGAGAACGAGTTCTATGGATATACAACTTCTTTATTGCAGAAGTTTCGATGTATAGATTCTAACACCGTTTTCAAGCTACATCGAAACGTCGCACTCCTGCAATAAAGAAGTTGAATATCCATAGAACTCGTTCTCCTTCATCTAACCAACTTCTAAATGTCATTGAGAGAAGTTTGATATATATGTTCAAGAACCACTGGATAGATAATGAGAAGCGTTACGTTTAAGCGACTGTTATAACAATTCCTCTGTAACAATAACTACTAAAACTACTGTCAGGGATGCAAGTAAAAATATAAAATACATTTTCGATAATTTATATATTAAAGATAAGATTAAATCTTGTATTTTAACATCGAGTCACCAATTTTGCATTATCCGAACACTATTTATTTAATCAATTCGAACTCTTGATATTAGCCAATTTAGATCTTGAGATGACCCACTCACTGTTAGATTGTTGACAGCAGTGAAGAGGCGCATGCAAAATCTACATTAAACATGTTCTTAATGATTTGATTTGTTTACAATTTCGGCTGCTCTCTCAAGACAATACACTGTTTTATACAAGACGTCTTACGATTTTGGTGGATAATATTAACGAATAGCCTTTTGTCACACAATAGTCCGTCCCTAAGAAATATCCTGAGTTGAGTCAATTTTGAATATGCGTTGTCACAATATAATCTCCGGTTTGCATTCAAATGAAATCAAAAATAAATATATACCACTTTTTCAAAATCTCGGATTCTTTAGGGTTCATCCATGAAGTCAGTGAAGCGTATATCCTGAACATTCCAGTGACCACTTGAATATATCTCTGAGTCAACTACACACGTGTACATTTATTCAGTTTGAATTAACAGTATTGGCGACAATACACATCCGTACGTATTTTTAAATTGGTTTATGGTAATAGTCGCACAGATCGCCCCCTTGCAATACACACATATCCTAGTATATCCAGGCTTGCATATTCTATTTAACTCGTTAATAGCGCGACTTGGCTCCTCACAGGATGAGTGATGGCAATTACATGCTACAATACTGTACTGTATACACTGATACAACTTATAAATAATAAAGAATTGAATTGATTTGATTCATTTCAAATATCCCATCACAAATTACATTTATTATACCATACTTTGAAATCAAAATCCATGTCCAGTAACTCTTCACGTTTATAGAATATGATAATTAAATATCCCGTCGATTCTTAAATTTTACAATACATGTACATTGTTTTGAATAGTCATATAATTGTCATATACATCGCGGATTATGATTATCTGATTAATGATTAATAATAAATCTGTATACAAACTCAAAATGGCTTTTGTTGGATGTGTGAAGGCAATATATATGTTATGATAAATGCGACATTTAATCAATGTTTTTACGGTTAAAGACTTATTGTTTTACATAACATACAGAGAGAGAGAGAGAGAGAGAGAGAGAGAGAGAGAGAGAGAGAGAGAGAGAGAGAGAGAGAGAGAGAGAGAGAGAGAGAGAGAGAGAGAGAGAGAGAGGGAGGGAGGGAGGGAGAGAGAGAGAGAGAGAGAGAGAGAGAGAGAGAGAGAGAGAGAGAGAGAGAGAGAGAGAGAGAGAGAGAGAGAGAGAGAGAGAGAGAGAGAGAGAGAGAGAGAGAGAGAGAGAGAGAGAGAGAGAGAGAGAGAGAGAGAGAGACACGGCGCAAATGAGAATATACCTCACGTGATGAGATAAACATGATATTTGTCAAGAATTGACAGATATTCTATTCATTATATCAATATGTATGTGTTTCATGTTGAAGTTGACGGATTTCAACGGCAACGGTTTTAAATGATATTATACATTACAACTTAAATGTAGAGCTAATACATACGTTTTTCGGACAGCGAATGTATGTGTTTTCTGTGTTGATTCATTCAGAAACAAAATAATATTATTAGTTTATGATTGCGTTTAAACATCGATACGATTATCAACTGAGTGTTTACAATTCACAATCTGTTACTGCACATGGAGTTTCATTACTGCCTTCCTAATGTCACATGCTTTATAATAATTGTGCGTTAGATCTATAAGAACATTTGAAGGTGTCAAAGTATTTACCCATCCCCAATAGTCTGGTAGAAGTGGTCTGTTGAAATACAAAAACAATTAAGTGAGGGTCAGTTAATTAGTTTATGGTTATCCCCGTCCTCTGTATAAATACGCGAATTCCCATGGCCACTGAAGGGTGACGCAATTTGCTCCAAGCACGTTATGTAAGACACATCACATATCATCGAAGACCGTTATAAATCAGTGTATTGTCGCAATACATTAATGTTGTGACTTCATTTGTCACAATCAATGCATGCTTTTTCTTGGAATATGTTTATATCGAATGAAAAGTGGCGTTTGTTCAATATTTCAGTATGCATATGATGAACATGAGAAGTCTATCACTAGTTAATAACTGTCAAGGCTATAGAAAACATGTTGTTACATGTTCGGTCTCACATGGAATGCATCACCATCAGCCTAATTATTTCCATGAGTTTGGAAATATTTGAAACAATAACACTTTGATGTCAAATTGAAAGTTTTCAACCTTTTAGAAAAGCAAAGAGCTCACGCATAGGGATTTAGAAACATTTACCTTCATTCTATAAGGCTATATTCTATACTGTCCAATAAACCACCATACAGAATCCGTAGCCACAACGGTTCATAATATGTTATGTTATTAGTAATCACTCCAGTAATGTTACATGAATGAGTCTATAGGTGTACATGTATATTTCACACTGTCTCACTTGGTTATTGACATTATCCGATGGTATTTCTTTTGAATTGTGTGTTTATTCTTATATATGCTATGTTTTATAGTGCCCCATAAGTCAGTTTGTGTGTGACAGTTAAATACAATAATCTTCACCTTTGTGGAAAGGTTTTTTTAATGGCATTGTCACAGACGTATTTACACTCACGTATAAGTGTGGATACTTATCAATACGAAACATATGTAATGAAATAAATACTATTCATAACGTTTTCAAATGTGCTTACATTTCATATATGCGCTCACAATTGTTCAAAAGTGTTATCTATTTACACGCTGATTTTCATACTATACCGCACTGAATACGAAACTTTTGATTGTTCATGTTTGTAACATTTAAAGAACTATAAGATTAGATTGACGATATCAAAACCAGTGTTTAATTACGCAGTATCATGAAGTTAGAGACGCTCCACACGGACAGTGCTTTGAATACCCTGCTAATTACGCATGTACAGGTATTGTTAATACCTGAGTATAACAAGTGGTTCCCAATGACCGGAAACTGTCTAGTCATGTACAACAGCCCCGGTGATTTAAGTTGTTGTATATACGTCTACGTATATATACAATATATTGCGACACTGATGTACACACGCCTGTCTCTTAAGTAGCTCCTGTGTGGCCTCTGTGATTGTGTTTTATCAGTTCATGCAAAAGACCATCAACAACCAGTTCATATACTTTAGAATAATTGACAACAATGTGAACGAACGTGCGTTACTCAAGCGTATTGTTCCGCGCTACTGATCTAGTGGTTTCAGGAAAACATTTCCGATGGCGTCACCAAACTGAGTTGAAAACAGTTTAAAGGGATAATAATTGAGTATGGAAATGTATTTCAAAATGTTTATTTTTACTTTGGTATTTTAGGTTTTTTTTTTTAATACCCCTCCAAACATGTTACGGTATAGTACTAAATGTACATTTCTTACGTTTTATTTGTCGAATGATTCTTGAGAACCGCCACAAATACAATATTACTGCCATGGTTAAATGTATGGGTTCATGATTGGATATTTTTTATCAAACTACTTTCTTAAATACCCATAAACAACTGAATTCTACTCATTAAACGGATCCAATACTTACTTACTTATCATAAAAGAACAATTCAATATGAGCAAATGAATGCAAATGACCAAAGATCTACTCATTCAAATAACTTTAATCAAATATACAATTTGTGGAAGTATTGTTTTGTGGGGAATTTACGTCCGTTCATTGATAGTTAGTAGTGGTTGATAAAGAGAGATGCCAAATACTTATAACGTGTGATATACTACATCAATGTAATGTATTTTAGTCGAACAAACGAATTCCTACTCAGTGATAAGAAGTTTTACTTTTCTAACCTGACAGGATTAATAACTTTGGTTCAACGACTACAACTTATGTAGGCTCATTACTTGTATCAACATTGTCACGCTAGGGTAAATTGATATATAAATTACAGTAACAGATAACTCATTATTAACCAAATAAACAATGTTTTAATGTGCCATAACAAAGCTTTCAACATTAGCGCCGATGTATAACTTCACTTATCATTGTTTTTGTTTTTTAATCATGCGTACTTGTCTTTTTCCAGTTCTCAAATATAGGTTATACAGATATTACCCTCAGTAATATTTTTCATCTTTCAATAAGCACATGCAGTATTAATAAGACATAAGTGTAAACAGGAATGTTAGATGATTGATGGACATTTAGAATATGTGATTTTCAGTTCAAATTCATATGTTAATTCTCTCCATCGGCGTTACATGAAACAATCAAGATATCAGCTTATTGAAGACAAAAAACCTCTTTCCTAAATACATAAATAAATGGCTGACAAAACACCCTCTTTCAAATATACACCATTTCCTTCTTTCAATCGTCTTGTATACTCCATGATGTAATCGTGCCATTGAATGAATGACACAACGGCGGGTCCACAGCTAACCACGTTTGAGTTGCTGAACAGGTGTCCTCAAAACCTGAGATGACAGGAAACTGTCTTGTCATATACACCAGCCATGACTGTTTAATTAGAGATATACACCTATACATGACATACATTGCAACATTGCTGTTCATGCGCGTGTCTCGTAAAACTCTTTGGCGGCCTCTGTGTTTTATAACTTTTAACCAGCTGACCGTCGACAACCAGTTCATTAGTAACTGTCGGTTATGCAAGGTTAATTTTACGCTCTAATAATCTCTGGTTTACAGGCCACAAATCAAAATGGTACCATCAAAATGTTGAACACAAGTTTAAAGGTGATGAAATAATTAAGTATGGAAATGTATGTGTGACTCAGTGTAATTATCAGAACTAATATTTAATAACATGAAATGGCAATTAACCTTTGATCTAAAAACACACCTTATGTAGGCTCATTACTTGTATCAATATTGTTAGGCTAGGAAAAACGGGGAAACGGGTAATGGTAAAATGGTTCTTATTAAATGAGTGAAGGGCATTTAGAATTCGGTAGGTTATACAACGTGTGATATGGATTATAGTTTCTTCATCACTTACAATACGAGGTTTCGTAGTTCATTCTTGCCCCTATGTCTTGACATGCATTACTCAACTCCTTCATTACTTAATATCTAGAAATAAACACATACACATTTTAACTAATATGCACGATGCCATCTTACTGAAAATGTAGTACTTTATTTTCAAAATACATTAAGTTATGGTCTTATAAATCGTCTTGCATTAGTGAGTCTCTCCGGATTTATTAATATTGTGTCTGTCCATATGTAGTAAGTAACAACAATTGAATTAAAACCAGTCACTTGATTTGGTATTCCAACCCGTTTAGGAACAATTACATTCATATTCGTTGCGACGCCTTACTATAAATACTCTGCTACCTATACTTACATGTATACTGTTATCATCATTCAAATGACACATTTATTGTTCATTTGAAAAATATACTTACACATAAGGATTCAAAATATGGCAAACTTAATATATTTCTCGAATTCAGCTTAGCAGATAACCTTAATCCCAGAGACAATTCTTTAGTTCAATACGAATTATTAGGATAGCATAACCACAAACAACGCAGTGAATCAGTGTTTTACATTGTATGCAGGATTTAGTACTTACGCCCTTTTTATACCTGATATTGATGTAACATATCATGTTTATATAGTGACGTGTTAGTTTGACGTTTTAATTCTTTTCTAATTGCCTAATAATTGCTGCTTCGAGGAATGATATTATGGAATATAGTGATGGCCGTTTTATCAACGAACATGTATTTTGATTTTCGTTTTATTAAGATATCAACAGCAGACATGAGCTATGGTATTACATATTTTGAAATATTCTATAATAGATTGTTTGTTGACTTACATGTTTGGACCATGATATAGCAATGAAACTAGTAAATGTTTTGTAAAATGGCTCATGATATAGAATGTAGAATGTCAATGATTGTAAAGTTGTCACAATTTATTCACTGAAAGTTATGCAGGATCAGTTTGAGTCGCAAGTCGATATCACAGAGTTCTCACTTAAACCCACTTACATTGTCTACAATTATAATTTTTCTAAACAATCACATACTTCCTTTTATCGTCGCTTAATATCCTTCATTGATTAACTCGCCAGCTACAAAACATCACTGCACGGGCATTACAGTTTGAAGCTTAACAGCGACTGTTGTCAGGTAATTTGACTGCCCCTGAGCAGTTCAGCGGGGCGCGTTATAACGAAACTAAACATCAATTTCCTGCTATTCTAGTTGAGTGACATTGTTGAAATTTACAAATCATGGCAAAGTCAACGTGTAGTTTCAGAATATTAAAGAAATATTTGAATATCTCGTAAAAAATAAAAACTCGAAATTTCTAGAAATTTCTAGAAATTTCTAGATACGCACTAGAAAGTTTCTAGAAACGTTCTAGAAAGTTTCTAGATACGCACTAGAAAGTTTCTAGATACGCACTAGAAAGTTTCTAGATACGGGGTATGTTTATTTATTGGACACCTGTACTAGCGAGAGATTATCTTCGGCAAAAACTTTTGGGGTAGATGAATAAGTTAACATTAATGAAATTCGTAAGAGTTGAAATATTCCTTAAAGCACCCTCAATCAACAGCAAACGAATATCATCAGCAAAATATAAAGGTTGGTAGAACATTATACTTTGAATGTAATGATACATGGTTTGTCTGGAAAGCAAGCATCGATGGATTTCTCTCCAGGTACAATTCTTCCCACACACGTTTAGCTTCAGTTTAACATATCTAGAGCACATTAAACAGAATTGATCGTGTCAATTTGAGAGGAAGTTGAACTCTGCCATTAAGGTGTTGACATATTTCACTGACACTTTGCCAGTAGGGACCCTTTTCAGCTGACAGTAAAACGATTGCTTGCGGCAGTGTCTCGATCATATAATTTGAAACCTAACCTGTGGCAGCTGCCTAAATCAGACAAGGAGGATATCACTGGAGGTAATCACTTTCAGCTTATATAACTAATCACGTTTTAATACAAATAATCATCATGATAACAATGTGCTGCAGTCTAGAGGGTGTATGTTTTAAATGCACGGTCCAACCAGTGATTTTTAACCCTGTGAGATCGGTGGTTGAAAATGTGCTGCTGAACTGTTCCAGAACTGATTATTTGTATGGGAAATGACAAATCAATTTCAATATATATACTATTATGTTGATCTTTTCCAGCATATGCCTCTAATGGTTGATGTAGAGATTTTAGAACATAAATGAATATCAAGGGAAAAGACTGAGTTACTTGCTGTTGCTGTTTAACGTTTAAAAGCAATGGTTTTACAAAGTCTCTGTTGAAATGTTAAAAGGAAAGAGAAATGGTTCTGTGGGTTTAAACATTTATGTTGCAGGAAATTATCATCACATTAATCATCTAACGTTAATAGAGGATTCATTATAACCATTTTTTATATGCAGAGGTAGGTCTCATTTTTTTGTGTTGCTGTAAGTAGTAACAGCTAGAGCCAGCGCCTCTATATATTCTACCGTCACTGCCAGGACTGAAAGTAGTGTATATCATCACTGCTGCTTGCTGGATTTTTTTACACAGCATATATTTTATTATAACAAATTGTATTGTGGTATCAAAGTTAGTTACAAAAGCAGTTACTTTTCATGTAATTTAAATCAGACAACGTTTATGGTGCACTCAGAAATGATAAATGATAAACCTATTTGGTGTACATGAACACATTAATCGTAAATTAAAATTTAAAAAATTGTTTTACACACGTCTATTATTGTCCTCAATCCTCGAGTGACTACAACACATCCTTTAAAGGGGCAGTAGAACGTTTTTTCGCTGAAATAAGTTGATGAAATGTATTTGAAAAATAATGTCACCAATAGTAAAACACCCTTCTCTCTTCGGGAAATCAAGTTAAAACATGTGTTTACATGTTTCAGTAAAGCCGCCATGCAAGTTTTGCTTTATACACAACACTGTTATTACCACTACGGATAATTGGTTTGTGTAATAAGATGTTTTACCCTCTGAAGTAAATATTAATGACATGAACTATAAATATAAAAGGGAAATTTGAAACAATAAAATTTGCAAAAAACGTGCTACTGCCCCTTTCACATGCTTTGGTCTTGCTTTGAATACATTTGGCTTACGCATTTAGTTTTCAGTCGATGAAGTCCTGATGAAAAGTCCACTGGAAAGATATGGAGAATTAGGAACAACCAGGCATTGGTTGGCAATCAAAGTATGCTCCTATCATTATAAAACATAAATCACCATCAATATATCGATATAGCTTAGAGTTAAACAACATCTTAAATAAACAAATGACACATATATAATTGCCTCCCGTCTAAATGTTTCATCTTTGGAAATGTCTATTTGAGAACTTCAGACTTCTAGTCCATCAATGTAAGCAAATTCCCCCAATCTGATATAATCTGAGTTACTACGAAAATCAATTTTGTATTGACGAAGCAATATAATCATTGTATTCTTACTTTACCTCGAAATGGTTTTATGCAAAACATGATTTATTTAGATAATTTGCAAAATATAATATCTTCTTTTGAAAGTCTGTCTCTTTGAAATCGATTTATTACCAATAGAATTGTAGAAATAAGTGTTGTTATGACGGTAAAATCGGTGAAGTACTCCATTATTAGCTACTTGTAACCGACATAGTGTCAGACATTGTGAATAATGTTCAAGTTCCCTTGAAACAAAATGTTTCGATTTCACATTTACTTATTTTTAATATCACATTGCAAAAGTTCTCATTAGCTCAGTGAATGTGTTAACACATAGGTATATCTTAACTAGAACCTGAAAATCGTTAGTATTGGCACATTGATCAGTTAATTGTGCTGGTCCCTCGTAGGTGCCATCTGTGACTTCTTTAAATGACAATTAGGGATTGATCGTGTCGTTATTTTGTGGACATTGACAAATTGCACATACCATGTGGTTCAACATTTCCTAAGTTATCCTCTAAGTCAATATGCATCCGCCAACATTGTATAGAAGACTTAGTATGTCAGAAGCTTAGTTTTCAAAATAAACTATTCGTTTTACAAATATATTGAATAGCGCATCAATAATTCAAACACGTTGCTTTTATTTTTTTTATTTGTGTTCAAATATGTATCATGATTTGTCGAGTTGGAAGCATCATCCCCTCCCTAAACTAACCCAAAACACGTGTAAAGACGACTGTTTGATAGTTTATATCATGCAATGATTGGTCTTTACTATCTATGTCTATAGAAATCGAAATTAGTAATCTGTATCTGAACTGAACATATTAATATATGTACACCATATAAGTATATCATTGTTAAATACTCGCTGTGTTATGATAGAAGTTGTGAGTACATGTATATGTTTCTATTTCTCATTCTAATGTGGAACATATAAATATGTAATTTGTATTACTTACGAAGTGCATTTACAAAGATTCGTTGCGATCCTATGAACTAATACAAATAGCTTTAGTCGTTCTTTGAGGTCAGAGTATTTCACACTCATATGACCTGTGAAACTCACCTGTGAGAAACCGGATGTGTACTTGAACCCTGAACACTACCGCAGTCAATACATAATACATTAACTGAAAATAATAACAATTGATCTGATACATCGTCGAGACATGTTGTTTTACAGCGGTAACTCGTTTTAAAGTATTAAAGTCAAATAGTTGTTATACAATCAAAAACAATGTTGTCAACTAAATTCAATGGGGAAATCTCTCACACAATATGCAACAAACCCCCCATCATGCAAAACAGTATTCAATTTAAAACTTGAATATCTCCATATCTTGTATAGGCTAAAACATAGTAACAAAGGAGATATATATATATATATATATATATGTCATATGAACATATAGCCAAATAAAGACTGCATTGTTGCCAAACAAGAAAATATGTCTACAGCAAGAATTTAATTTTCAATTCAAGTTCGCATAACTCCAAAAGGTATTCTTCATTTTAGTAGCTTCAACTTGTTTTAACATATTTTGTCTCAAAGATAAAATCTGAAGGGGTGAATCAAACCATGAGGCTTATGTGAACATAACTCCAGTACATAAATCAAAAACTGAATAGAGAACAACGTCAATGAAATAGAAAACTTTAGACGTGAAGATAATAATAAATTAATAAATAATAATTAACATATACAAATAATCAGATCATTTAAAATTTGAGTATTGTCATGATATTGGCATATGCCTAGTAATGAAGAAGACTGCAGCTAATAATCAATTCATTTTCCAATAAAACTAGTAAGTGTTAGATTTTCAAAGGAACCGGCTACTTTTAGTGATACACTTGTGTGATAAAGTGACAAAGTGACAACTTGGTTCAATTGTTTGACACGTAAGTGACTAAAAGAAAAACAATATCTATTTTTCAAATTGGGTTAATACATAATACACCAATAGAATTATAAACAAACTGTACATGCTCTGTACTAAGACTGTGGTTATACATGTTGGAACTATACTAGGTTACCTGTAATCTGCATTAGACGAAATCTTATTACAAAAGAATGCAATGATTGATTGCAAAGCAAATTGCACCGATTGGAGAGTCGTCTAACCAAGCACAGGAAACCACACACTGTGACGGATTCCTGTCCATAAAATAAATAAGAAACACTGGCCATAGCGTACTAGGACAAAGTCATCACTACAATTTTAAATTAAGATTTTGTTAACATCTTCGTTTTTATATGATTAAAGGTTTGGTTCAATAAACATGGCCTGAACTTGCACTTCTCAAAGTGTACACGTCATCTCTTGTCTGTTGGTTCAGTCTATGTTATTTTTGTTAATAATTCATGAATACTGTTTTTTTGACTGGTAGTGTGATGCGATAAAAAATCTTCTAAATCTCATTGCCAGCACCAGGTAGGTTAGACACCTATAAAGGAGATGGAAATCTCTAAGCAAGGTAATGAAATCAAATGCTGTGTACTATCCTTATCTTCGCCATAAAATACATGTTTTAGTGGACTGAAACCTAATCACCAGCTGAGGGAATCTAATATGCACTACAGGACACTGAACTAACATCCTCTCTGAATCGTACACAGTTTGAAGGACAGTGGTGAACATCCATGTTCACGGATTACTAGGCGTGAAAACAGAAAAAAAACGATATTGGTTAGGATGTGATTTAAACTATGCATTATCTGGTACTTTGAAGTTATTATCGCGGGACTAATCAAAAGTGTTCAAATTGTATGTTGTGTTATCAATTACTATTAGGATGATGGTCGCAATAATCTCCAAACACAGGGAACCAATGTAGTATCAAACACCTTTTTATTCACTAACGGACTGTTGTACATCATGCTGTAAGAAATATTACCTTGACTCATTACATTCTAAATGAGCCATAAAAAACATTGTTTTCTCTTCAACTAAACTGCATTGGTGCTTAATTCAGTGTATTGAACATACATGTTTTTGCTTTCTATGGTCCGTTATTTACAGATATATATTCTATATTGATAAATTATTTAATTCCCGGAGCAATTTCATGAAACTTGCCCATGATAATTACTTCCATTTGACATGAACCTTTTCAAAATCATTTGAACTGATTATACAATAATCACAGTAACAATTGACACATCTTTAATTAAATAACTTAGTATATGAAACCAATTCAACGTATGTCTATTTTAGTGTGGTATACAATCACTTCTAATCTCAAATATATGTTATATTTAATTTTGTCTCTGTGTACAGCTTAGAAGATATCTTCCAAAGAAGTATAGTGGACCTAAAATCACCAAGCAAAATAATGAAATCATATCCATTTTGCCATCCTTGCCATTTCTAAAACAATGCATAAGACACAGGAAATTAAGGATACTCAATATCTTAATTATAAACAATGTATATAAAAGTATCCACACCCCACCCCCACAGTATGAAACGGCATAAAGGATGGGCGTTAAGTTATTTCAGATGGAACTGTGTATAATTTGAGATATGAGCCAGGAATGTAGTCGAGTCGGAGTTACGAAACGAATCCAACATGGCGGGTGTCGCTCCTTTAGCCTATTGGTATAGAGGAGTGTGGATACTTTTATATACATTGTTTATAATTAAGATATTGAGTATCCTAAATTTCCTGTGGCGTAAGAGTAGACCTAGATTTAATCAACATGTACAGAATGTGTTGGACCTGAAATCGAAACTTTGAAGTTACGCCCTAGTTCTTGTCTTAAAAGGTATGAACATACAGGTTCCTTGATCCCAGTAAAACTTAATAATTTGGAGTGAAACACATTCTATATGTGGATGACTGTTTTGAAAGCCTTGTACTAAAGACCAAATATTCACCAATAATTACTCAAATGTGTGTTTTCATTCCATAATACTGTTCGAATATGATTAAAGGTGTAATGTTTGATATCATACCAAAGACTGCTAATATAAATGGGTTTTTTTTCCAGCTTGATGACAATTAAACTAGCAACATGATACATATCATGTAAATCTCCTTACTTCATATGTGTGATCTTGTACATGTTGTGTGTTTTGTGAATTTCAGTTTGCAACTTGTATCACAACATAAGAAGACTTATTTTTGTATCAAATGAGGTTAATACAACAGAATATGTTCCACATGTTACAACTGTCACAGAAATGGTGTAGAATACATTTTCCAGCGTGGATAAATGTTGTGTACACGTACAAGTAGACTATTATCATACACAGGACAAAAAGTGGTGGAATTCGTTTTTCCGGATTCTTCCAGATTCTCCTAAATAATGGCGGATCCTGAATAATCCTGAAGAATCCGGGGACATTCCAGCAAGCAGATTCCACCACTTTTTGTCCTATGATATAAGATAAGATAAGATAAGATAAGATAAACTTTATTCTGTATGTTATACAAGGGAGGATGAACATTTAAAGGTTATATCAACAATCCACTCGATGACGAAGTAAGTGAATACTAACGAATAATAGTGTTTGCTGAGTTGTTTGTCAGATGATCCTGCTCATGGGGACAGTCAATGTTTACACCCAAATATCATGTTCAGGTCATGTAGGCTTTTATGTTACTGACTCATAGAGCAGCTTTCTGTGAATACAGTTAATTTTTACCATCGCCTTTAATTTACGTTAATTATTTTGTTTTTTAAGAATGGGTTGACAATCTATTCATGAAGGAGAGATTGTACGAAGAAATTGTTTTTGTTGTGAATAAGGCTCAAAATTTATGCATTAAATCTTTTTAAGCATAGATTTATCATAGATAAACTAACGGAAAGCGCTTAAATTTACCTCAACTTAACGTATTTTTAACGGCCATTTTACGACATGCCGCATGTTGTTGCCGTCTCCAATATGTGTTACTATGCGTTTTTATCGTAGATTGACAGTATATTCAATAATATTTACACAATAGGCTGTCAAAGTTACACTTGAATTGACCAAAACTGCCGTGACGTCAGTTTTTTACGTTCATGTAGGTAATTTAAAAAAATGACGTTTAAGTGATAAAAGTGATATCTAAAATATATGCCTCACTAAAAAATCATGTTTAATGTGCGAACATCCATGGAAAAAACTGCTGAATTGTGTCATTTATTTTGAAACTATAAACTTGCTATGTATCCATCTTTGTGATAAAATTGAATCTGAAAGGATCTGAGTTTAATCGTTGAAAGCGCGCACTTCATTTAAGGAGGTGAAATTGGTCAAAAATAGTGTAATTTGGTGACGTCAACATCGAGGACAACAAACGTAGGATGTCTAACAAACCTACTATATTCGTTCAGAATTTGATAAATTGAAATGAAGTTAATTAATGTCAACTTGTCAGGTCTTCAACTACCTTCTTAAGATGTCTATACTGCACAAGGTGATGAACTGAAAGTGTTTCCGAGCCCATTTGGGTTAATCATGGAAATCATTAATTACATACAAAGGGTATTTTGTAACGACAATAGTTATGTCAATGTGAGCTGATAACGAAATTGATTCTATTTTCACTCTTGGAAGAAAATTTCAACCATTAACATGAGGGTTTCGTTGGGTTCAACGTTCAATTATGTAATGTTGTTTAGTCGCAGCAACAATAAGCTCGAGTATATGAGGTGAGGTGAGGTGATTCCCCAGTTAAACACGGCTGCCAAGAGTATTTCACTTATTTCACGGCTGCGACTATTATTGCAGGGAGAAAGCCTGCAACAGCATGTGGCTATATATTGTGGTGAAACATGCAAGCGACAGCTGGAACTATCACTGAAATTCAGTGTATCATTGCACCCAAACCTTAATCCATGTATCCTATTGCAGACAAAGTTGCCGTATCACTTCATCCGAAACCGAACGCGCTAACCACTGCCCTATACTGCCTGAGTAATCGAAATGGATCACAAAATTCATTGATGAATAAATCATAATCAGACAGAAATCATAAAAATTTAAATATCGCCGCAATGAAGTTGGTGGACGCCGTTTTTATGTTTATGATAGTGAAACAAGTAAAATGGGTAAAACATTTCACAATTTTACGACTAAAATCAATATCAATATAAAAAGTTGCAAGTTCATACACTCTTCAACATTAAATCAGATGTGCATCACTATTTTTACTTCCTCAATGATTTTTTTTTCATTTCAGAAAGTACTTCATTTGCGATTTTTCGGGACAAATTGTTGCAATAATCGTCATAAAGTCTGGAGTCCCCTCATAAAAGTGACATCTGCTGATAACGAAATTCTCTATAGTGCGAGAAAATGACGAAACAAAAGTAGCTATGTGTCCCTCAAATGTTAATTTTATTTAGCTGGTATTCTCTGTGAAATTTATTGTGAAAACCCTATGCATTGTATAAACCAAAGGGACAACATGGATTATATTATTGTTCCCATCACTGATCTATTTCAATAGAAATAACATTAACATTAAGTGTGTCCGTTACCATCATTCCATCTGGCATTCTTTCTGATAGTGAGCATTATTCAGTTAAATACTGATAATAGTGAATGGTATTAGTTAACATTCATATTGTAATAAATATCTATAAATGTAAACTATGTTTAATTTTATTTTATAACTAGCTTTAAAATAGTTCATCTCAATCATTTTAACACCTTTGGGTGGGATTACTATGTTTTTAAACTGAAACTAAATTATAAAAATGAAGTGTAAAAACAAAAAAGCCAACATATAGAATGCTTTATACCTCATGTGAAAGGTAATAGTTTCTTCTCATTCACGCTTCTTCCAGGAGTTGCAATGTAGCCAACTGCCAACTACTGAAACCAGAAATGCGGCTAATGTGCGTATCAGTCTTCTATGTCAGGTTTGTTTCCTCCTTCACATCACACCAGGTAATTAAACTCTGGTATTATCGTGATAGAGTTTCATTTCTCTTGAGGTGTGGCATCCAAAGATCATGATACGTTGTTTAGACTATATTACATTGATTTAATGTGTAGGGAAATGAGAGTATGTAAATAGAAATTAATCACCATTTGTCCTAATTCGTTTTTAAAAAAAACCTTAAGTCTCACGTGTACCATGACAAAAACTAAGATGACATTGAACATTTTACAAGAAATGAAGAACAGTGCGCAAATTGATTTGAGAAAGACGAATCCCAATAACAACTAACTGTATATAGTTATGTTCTTATATTTCTGCATACATGTAGGGTTGACTTGTTTGGGATACTTTGAACTGAAATGATTTTTCAATTTTCGTAAATGAAAATGTTCATGACTAAGCGTAAATGTTCTACCAGACTCTTGTTTTTATTGATTTGTCTGGCTGTTTTCATGCAATTCAATAGCAGCAGATTTGATTAACAATCATATCTCTAAGAATCAAATATTACAGAAAGAATTATCGATTTGCGTCGACGCAGATACAGTTTTGAACTTAAGTCTAATGAAATTTGATGTTGAACTGTTTGCTAATTGTGAATGAAACCTTCAATTTAGTTAGATATTTGGATATTTGTATTCACTTGAATAAAAACAAAATGTGTATTTACTTTGCAGATCTCCAATTGTTTGACGATAATGATGTTTCACAGAGAGACGTGTAAAATGTGTTTGTCATTTGATTTAAATGGTATTTATTTCAAGATGGTACATTAAAAGGGAAACGATTAACAGGGTTTACCCTATATAATATATCTCTCCATAAGTCAAACGAATATGAGTCTTCATTATTCACTTGTCCAAAGTTATCATTTACCTTGTGTGCAAAACACAAATTCAATGTCATCCTTGAAAAATACTCGCCAGTTAAAGCGTCTAAAATCATTGTTTTATAACTTAATTTATTGAATTGACACCTGAAAGTAATATTAACCATGTGCATATTAATTGCTTATGTATAAGTGTTTCAATTATGTGTAATAAGACACTATTGCCAATAATGAATATCCCCCTCTGAATATGTCATGTTATTCGCTTGAAACCTTTTGACGCATACATCAACCACGTCAAAGGTAGATGTTTGACCTATATCTGATGATGTAATAGAGATAACATACAGCACGAATTGATTTTAAAACAATTCCGTGTGAATGTTATGCATTTTTAGTGTAATTTGCAACCATTATTAACAATAGTGTATGTTTTACGATCACTTATCTTGTGTTTGTTTTTGTTTGATTTTAGCGAACTGTATCTGCTCTTAATTATGTTTAATCCGTCTTGTAAGCTTTTGCATGCAACTGTTCGAGGTTCTGTTTATTAACATTCAAAAAGCTAGGCTCACAAACAAGAAGTTTGTCAAATGACAACATCAGAATACTGTAGTGCGTTGCATCAATAACGTGCATGTGATTTTGGGTCATCAAATGTCTCATTTTTATACTTCTTGCCTGTTGAAGCGCTTACAACATTTGATTGTCAAGGTGTCATAAAGACACCCGTACAAGAGTCTACTTCATTTGTACATGTGTCAAGCATTGATAATTACATTCTTTTGAAGTACCACTAGCTGTCAAAACTATACAATAAATTAGGAGATGATTGACATTTATTTTAGTTCTGAAAATTAATGATAAAAATGTCAATATTTTCAGTTGGACTCGTACACTTATATTCAGACAGGTATCAGTCAAAACAATAGTACTTGTTGTAAAGGATTGTTAAGTTGACCTTTCCTTTGTCATTGACAGGAAATAAGTGTCTTATAAATGATCGCAATTTGCCGTTTAGAGGCTTTTTCGTCATCACATTCAGAAAGAAATCCCTCTTTTTAAGTTAATGTATCAAATTGAATATGAAAAAGTTTACATATATGCAATCTTTTGTGTAGATTTTCATTTACTTACATTATAATTTTGTTTAAGGAAAGGATCATTTTCAATTTCTAAAGGGTTCATTTTATTATAAATCCAAATGTTGATAGAATAGTCCATGTTCTAACCACACACTTGAGTAACAACAAAGAAAATGTAAATCGAATCATTATTGCTATCATTAGAATATTCAATTCCTTATTTGAAGGATACATTTATCAAGGATCCAAATGGCAGTGAACGATCCCTGCTTGTCGAATTCAAACTTGTTTTTACAAAAAGAAACATTCAAACTAAATCAACTCCCATTTAACCGTCATTATCCTCCTTAATTTATTTCGTAGCAGCAATTAGAGATAATTCTTTGGACTGAATATCCTTGAATTATCTCCATAGAGACATTGCAAATGGCACCGGAACCCTGAACGCTCATTATTGCAATTTCAATAAATCAGATTTGATTATGTTATGTTATGCTTTAGCAATAAGTTGAGCGTCCATAACCCCGACATTCAAAATCAGCTGAACAGGACACATTATACAAATCTCAGGAAGGCCATGTTTTGCAATGGCTCATTGAATTATGAAAATAAATACATCCATCTCAGACATGATTCAAGATGTTAAAAAACCATTGTGTATAACCGTACACCGACAATAAAGAGGTCTACATTGGTAAAATGTTCCTAGCGAGGAGCGTAATAGTGGACGAAAGAAACTTCATTGCTCATATTGTTTTTCTGTCAATTTTTTTCAGCGCAAGCAGGATGTTGATAACTTCCTGAAACACTATAAAATAATGTAATGATTGACACGTGCACTGAAAGCAAAGTATTACTAATAACAGAATTGCTCGCAATGTGTCAAGAGATAATTCAAACAAAAGTTACCGTGTCTTTTTCAGCTGTTAAATCAATTTGGTAAGTACAAATAGATCTCCGAAGCGTTCTTTGAAATATAGTGAAACTGTAAATTGTACCTACGAGTAACTGTGATATATCAAATATCGTTTTATAATTATAAACCAATGTTAAGATTAGTCATGCATTTTGTGTAATGTGCTGCTTCTAGCAGCGAGCAACCGTGCATAATCCATCTGCAGAAAACCGTCCATTACCGATAAATTTAAGAACTTAATTTATCCTTACTATCATGAAGACGTTTAGAAACGTTTGAGAAGCAAAACAGTCCACTTAAATAATGCAATGTATTTATTATATTTATTAATGATAGATGTAAACACGAGCTGAGCACCGGTTGCAGCAAGAGCTTGAATTACGCCTACATAATAGTTCGTAAAGTAATGTATAAAATGTCCTCGGTATGGGGCTTAGATCATTGACAGGTTATGTATTATTGGTGAGTTTATAAGTAAAACATACACCTACTTTCGATATCGGTGTAGGGTTATACACAGTGAACACAATAGACTAACAATCACAATGAGACAATTTAGCAAATATCAACGTTAAAGTTAGATGTCAATCATCTGAGAACATGAATCGTCTTAGACTTCATAGTAAGTAAATAATATACAGCGAATTGAGAGTGCCAACAAGTTAACAGTTTATAAATTGATATTGTATGCAAAAAATTACAGCATCTCGATAAGCATTAACTATATGTTGGACTGACAGAAGGATAATTTTAAACGAATCTGACCGGACCTTACCATCGACTATTTGTTAGAATCATTTGTGGATTGAAAACAAGTAATTCGTGACTATACTGTTCACTATAAACACTGTACAAAATGCATTATCTCATTTATATTTTACTAAAAGTATACTAAATTTAGTTCCAATACATTAATTAATGTAACAGTTGCAGTGCTATCATTAAACGCGCACTCACAGCCACTGAGAAGCTGTCAGAGGCTAGTTTCCTTAACATAAACATATTTGGCTAAAACTTCTGTATCTCCTGTAGTTCCTGATAAGGCGTCTTGAACTGTCGAATATATTTAATGTATCACTCTCCGCACGGCTATTAGCTGAGACCACTGAGAGCATGGGTTCAAGAGCACACAGGGTCTGTCAACCAGTAATGACATTGAATCAACACACCATGGAAACAGCTATGTGGTCAAAAAAGTACAAAGAAACACAAAATCGCAATCGGACATTAGTTTTAATATATTAATAAACTATTTTATTCTGCGATAATGTTTCATAACCGTTGTTCATGTTCTGTCACACCTATGCTGGCACAATATTGTGTGCCTATACAGGACAAAAACTTGTGTATAGTGAATGTCAACGTACAGACATAGTCTAATAAATAGCATACCTCCTTATCTCTGGTCTGTCATCAATGTGTCAACTAAATAAGAAAATCTATAAAATTAATATAGAAAATGTTCATCCCGGATGAAGAAGTACGGGTTTAAGTCCAGTTGACTAAGATATTTTGTATGAGAATCATGTTCTGATACAATTAAAAATATAACTGTCAAGTTTCTATATAACTGTAAAGATTTGTCGCATGTTGTCATTGCCTTTGTCATGAAGACGCCAGTATAATTACAATCTAAAATGTTAAATTCCTGAACTCATAAATATGGCTTTTTGATTGTGTCCATTAAATGACACACTGTATTGTAATATTTGATGGTTTTCAATTTGCGCTGGTTCCAAAACAACAATTACTGAAATTGAAATTATATTCTTTAGAAACCTCTTTAGGAATCAATATAGGACCTGTCAAACTTTACTTCCGAAATGTGTTTGGTAACATTGATGTCGTCAATCTCAGCAGAGAACTTTTGTATCAACATTTAGAAAACACAACTTAGCTTTCTAACCTCAATAATACAACATTGTTAGGTTGTTATAACCTGTGGAATAGCATACTTAATATATTTGACATTTTTCGAAGAGTGGGGCGAATGTAACATTTCAGGAGTGGCGAAGCCATGACAGTTGATACACACATACTGCTTCACAACAATGTTTTACGTGGTAATTTTTTACTGAATATATTCCAAAATCAAACCAAATGTTCAAACATCACGTTCTGGTGTATCCACATTGCTTCACTTATGAGGTCATTTGGTATTGTTTGTACTGAAGTCAATCAAACAATGTTCTTCAAATATACCCTTCCTAGTAATATTCCTACATATTTATTACATTACAATCAGTCAAATGTGCATGTATGGATAGATTTATAATTGCTAAGCGATGAGAGAGTAAGGAATCTCAGTCTAAGAAACAAAACCTCTTTTGAATGCAGTGAGATGGCTCTTCCAACCACTGTGCAACATGTAAGGTCATTAGTGTAATCAACAACAAAATGTATTGGCCTTTGCTTTGTACAGTACAACACTGCATTGAATTCGCCAGAATATATTAAAGTTTGTCGATATTGTAATTTGTTATGAATATATCATTCCTAAGTTAAAGTTCACGTTTACCACACTAATAGTTCCTAGATACAACTAGAGGCTTTCCGGATCTTGTCACGGACTTGCGAGTATGACTAATTTTGAATGTTTTGAGTTTAATCTCTTACAGAAAATCCAATTACGTTTCTTCATGAATTTCATCAATATTTTTGTCAGTTTAGTACAGACCAAATTCTAAGCTTTTTGAAGAGAATATAACATATGTAACCATTGATTATAGCTTCCATCTCTTCACACAGTTGATTTAAATTTGACACTATTTCAAAATGTCACAGACTTCAGGCAAATATTTGTGTAATCAATTAAGAGTAATCAGAATGAGTTTTATTAACAACGGTAATCTGCCAAAGTGTGTTGGAGGTATTTTAAAAAAATTGTTCACATTTTCCAATTTTCCTCCAATTAAAAAAGTACATTAGGCAAGAATGGTAAAATTCAATATTCCTGGAAGGATTTCAAACATTAACAGGAACTAATCGGTAATCAATAAGCAATTTGGGTTTTTAACAGTCAGATTGTGTTGAATTAGTTCGTGTTTATGTATTCTCCTGAAAACGTATTAACATTATTTAAAGAAGACATCGTGAAAATAGGTTATGGGGTTTCTGAACAGTAGAAAGCAATTTTTAAAATAAGCATGATTTTCATAAATATGTAATAAAGGTCAATTGCAAAACATTGAATACGTTTGTTACATCTTACATGTGTTACATTAACTAATTATGTGTATGCAGAAAGTATTATCTCATTAATAAATATTTGAGATGTTTGACAAATTTGACAATGCATGAAATACAAGATTGACTTATGGCCAATTATTTTCGACATGTTCACTTCCTCTCATATCGTGGCTAATATAACTCTAAGGCGGGATGTCATGTGGGGTTCATAATGGGGATGAATAAGAAGAGATAAACTGTGGGGTCTGTTATGTCAGTATATTGTTCAGCTTATTGAGATTTATCGGGTTTGGTAATAGTTTGAATAACAATAGTTTGATAGCAAATTTGTGAGAATTTGAAATTTGGCCTTTAGTGTGTGAATTATCAAAATGGGTCTCAGATGTCACACCTTAACAATTTATAATTGATTGTTTCTTTAGAACAGACATTTCTTAAGTGCTAAAGTTTCTGTACAGGCCTCATGGCAAATGAAAAATGTAAGATTTGGTGACCATGTACCCGACCACTAAAACATTATAAAGAGCTTGTCGTTTTGGAAATATAGTTTTATCTATTCTTAAAAATAAATACTGACTTATGATGTATGATGACAGATGGTTTAAACTAAAAACATTGTGGAATTGATGATGTCCAAGCCAATGTAGGCAACCTGAGCATGTTCCTAAACATCTATGTTAGTCTTCTGATTACCTACAAAAGCCTATGAATTAATTTTGTCTGAAATGAAATAGCAAAACTATATTTATAATTTTGGAAAACCAATCTTGTAATTGAATTATCTGTCAATGCAAGTAGGATAATATCAGTTATGAAAAATAGGTACAAGGCAAAATGACCTGATAATATGAAATGGAAAAGTCGTAACTTTTTGTCATGTAGTATGTTGATTACTTTAGTGAGTAGGTTAAATTTTGGAAACAAATATTGATGAATGAGGCATTATTTACACTCATAGTAGAGTTGTGAATATGACACCGTTATGGAATTGTCCACCATCTTGCTCTCTGAACACTCTTAAAAAAGAGCCCCCATGTTCTACCAATAACAATAACCATGTTCTTCGGATAAGGCGTATCGGGACGCTGATGGAATGTTTAATCCTTTAATTTAACAACATTCTTTGTTTGAACTTCGATGATAGATAGCAAATTTAAGAAAAATATATCCAAAAATTTTGCTTCAGCACCTTTAAAAGCAGTAAATGTCGTCCTTTAAATACCAATTACTTTTGCTGCTGCTGTTAATTTATTTGAAGTATTAATTTCAAAAGAATAAACGAATCACCTATTTATCACATGAAATATAAGATATTGAAAATTTTCACTTTACTAAACATGTATGTGTTCTTGATTAATTTTGTGCATATTCCCCAATGTGATTTTAGATCTGTAAAACCTAAATGTAATAGTGTTAATTTAACAGGAAGGATACACACACTTTAGCATCGCCTCTACTCAATAATTATTGAATAATTCATTTACATAGTACATACGAGGGATTAGCATATAAGAAGTATCAGAAGGGCTAGTTTTAATTATAAGTCCTTTGTCATTCTTCAGAAATCAACTATTATTCCTAGTTCATAATGTCAGATCAAGATGTGTTTGCAGTAGTGAATGATGCGCACATTGCTCATGTTGTTTTATTGGTTATTGCATAATAGAAATCAATATTGGAACAACAAAACTATCTGATGACTGTTTTCGTGGGTTGTAAAGTTGTTTCGCTCTGATGTTATGTTCTAAATTTAAAATATTTTACGTTTGTGTAGAATTGATGTGTAGAATTGTCATGACGGAAACAGCACGTTTTTATTTTGGCTGATGTTTGTTTTGGAAAAACAACACATTCCTTTTAGGAATAATTGCACATACTGAGCAGTTTGTTCTAATTTGTGACTTCCATTAGTATGTGGCCCAGCTTCACCATTTGAAATAAAGAGGCCTCAAACTGTTGTACTTTTCTGGGAGCAATGTGAACAAGATAAAATAAATGGATATTGATAATGTCTGTTACTCCTAAGAAATAACACATACAATACAACTAAAAAGCGAGTTGTTTAAACCAGGCTCGTCAAGCTGTCTTAATAAAATATTGTATTTCATGCAATAACGTTGAAAACCGTAGTATTATTGTCCTGTCTTGTAAATTTTATAATCAGTAACCTATACTCTGAAAAACAATTTTAAGATTAACATTGATAGTAAACCATCTTCCATCAATTCTTTGTAGATTATTGCGGGTAATTGATATCTAGTAATGGTAAAGTGCGATACAGTATTCGAAGTGTTATCTGAATTAAAGTGACTTTAGGAATAGTATTTACGAGTGTACACGCTTAAAGATCTATGATATGTACAATGAAAGTACATTTTGCTTTAACAGCTCCATTTCAAATCAGCTTCTTCGAGTATGAGCAAGTAAACCTGGCTTAGATTAAAGCAAATCGATTATTTAACAAACCAATGGTCACAGTGATACTGAATGACAATTATTGGGCTGGTTAGCTAGTAACTAATGTAATCACAGTCAAAGAGGGCTTCTAAATGGAGTCATTTCAAAGTTGAAATTACTAGTTTTCCCTTGGGTTCAGGGATTGGTCGAGTTTTATACATGGTTTATATCAACAATAACAGCAGATGAATTAGATTGTTGAAAGCGGCTTTTTGCTGATGACTCATCCCTAAATTATTCTGGTGCAGATTATAAACGTAAATGAAACAAGACACCGCACTGACTGCCTTAATATGTGTATACTATTTGGGAAATTGTTTCTAATGGAGGAATGTATATCTGTGTCATGATCGACTTTAGAAGAGACAGATACTTTACTGTAACTCTGGTATATAAGTAATAGATCGCGCAATTAACTGCAATTGAAGTCAATTTGTTTGCATTAAAACAACACATTTTTGAATTTTCCAAAAGTTGAAGCCACCAAAGGGCACATCCACATGACATGATACTAACTGGCCACCGTTACTCCGCTGCTTATTGACATGTGTATCACATGTCATATAACAATACATTTTAACCTTGCGACCTTGAACTAGAGACTATTTCTGGAACATGATCATAATGTTTAATTGTCCTTTTGGACATTTGACCAACTAATAAGATCATAACGTTTGAAGTTTTCCTTTCTGTGTGACACATTTTCTAAAACATTGAACCGTGACTATAAATTCTGATTTGTTGTAAGCAGACCCTTGATACTTGATATGTGTATCCATTTTAAGAACTTACCCATGAGATAGATTATGCATCAGTAGGACACATGTAGGCATTTCTTCTCAGAACACTTTTGTTTAATCATAAATTACTTTTCGACTGTGACCCAACATTAAAAAAAGCTCCCTTGTGCAAACTTACTAGTCAGCCACTTATGGAAGGCATAATCATTCAAGGTTCATTAAATCATCAAGAGTCGAAGATGCACCTTGGTTATGACTAGTGAATTATAGCCTGGACATGTTTAAGAATGAAGCTTTTGAATATGACATTACATCAGCCAATACAACATTGAACTAGGGCCGGGATAGTGTAGTGGTTAGCGTGTTCGGCTTCGGATCAAGAGGTCCGGGTTTCGAATCCCGCCAGGAGAACGGCAACTTTGTCTGCAGTAGAACTGTTCTACACACAGAAAGGTTTGGTTGTAATGGTACACTGAATGTCAGTTCCACCCATGGTTCGCTAGTCTCAGCCGATGCTCGCAGATTACACCGCAATGCATAGCCACATGGTATTGCTAGCTTTCTCCATAATACTAGCAGCCGCGATATAAGTGACATACTCTAGAAAGCGGCGGTAAACCTCAACTCACCCCACCTCACCTCAACTTACATCGATCTCATTAACTCTTTTGGTACTAAGAAACGTGGAGATATATCTATACAAATAACCTTAGATAAATGCTGTGAATCGGTGCGTCTCCTCAGTGCTAATTTAAAGCTCCATTATCTAAGAATGTCATACATTGTTTACTGGCTGTAAAGATAAAACGGTACTGTAAAGCCTTTGATTTCATTACCTTTTGCACTGATCCTCTGATGTGGCGTGAATGACATTCACTTTGAAAGAATCCGGGGAGATAACCACAACATGTTCATGCTTTGAAAATATTTGATTGATCCTTAAACGCATGCAACTTCTCTTTCAGCTCTCTTGAATTAAACGTAGGTGATTGTGAACCATTTGGTTTTTAATGTTTCAGAACCATCAAATAGTTTTGATGTTCGCAAAACTACTTTAAAGTTTCTGAACATGTCATAAATAGTTTGACATCACTTGTTAAAACAGTAGAAAACATTGGATAACACAAGAATAAATAAAGACTTTATTTTAATTGCATTCTTATTTAAAATGCTTGAAAAGCAAACATTAACCACAAAATATGTGTCCTGTCATCAGTATAGTATGACGCATAACAGCTGATTAAATGTTTAGCTTCGAACAAATGACAGTTTCCAATCTAATAAAGCAATATTTATGGTTTGAATCCATACAACTACAGTTATGCTGACTTTTGTCATCACGTTACTAGGATGCTAAACGATGTAATGAAGATACTTTCACTTGTAGGCTAACAGAAGTGTCATTTGCAAGCTGACAATATGACAGTAGCTTTAGGCAGTGTGTGTCATATGTCATCACAGAAACAAACTTACTTTCCTTCTGTTTGTTACATCCATGAGGAAAAGAATTACCCAAAT
This sequence comes from Gibbula magus, assembly GCA_936450465.1. Lineage (NCBI taxonomy): Eukaryota > Metazoa > Mollusca > Gastropoda > Trochida > Trochidae > Gibbula > Gibbula magus. The sequence goes on along the minus strand of OW388300.1, from coordinate 17,261,585 downwards.
TGGGAATGTTATTCTGCTTCTGCGGTTAAGTTTGAATGCAATAGACATTTAAAATATGGGCAGAATAACCAATGCTTGGTATTATCTAATTACTGGGAATGAGTTCTAACTGCATCATTTGAACTGGTTGATTTAGTTATTTTAGGGAAATCACTGAATACTTTCATGCACTGGAAACTATTATTCCGATTCTGATTCTGGGATTCTGATGTACATGTACTATTCATATCGAAGTTAAACCGCTTCCTTAAAGGTCATTATTTATGATTTTCCAAACGGTGCGGGACTGAAGTTTAGTGAACATGTACATGATATGTTTTGCAATGATAAACATATTGTTTGGAGTTTGGTTTTATCTATCAATATGTGCATATAAGTGTGGCCAATCTTACATTGAAATGCACAATTGTGAGTACAAAATATCATGCAGGGGAACATATGAAACAGATAGGAATAAATATGAATATTTAGATAAATTTGTTGAATTTTGATTGGTCAATAGCCTATGCATACAAAACCGTGTGCACAGATTTGTCGGGGGTTTCAACCGGACAGACCATCCAGACAGGTCATGTGACATACTTAACAGGTTGTACTGATGACCTTGACCTTAGATGGAATGCAGAGGTCAAACGGTTGCTCGACATAGAATTTCAGAATCCAAATTTACTATGGCAAACGTAAGTTGAGTGCTTTCAATTAATACACAGTTTCAAAATTTTAGTTTTTAAATTAATTCATTAAAAATAATTCATAATAAACCTCAACTCAATTACGTTTTAGTCGCAGAGCTACATCCCTTGATATTGATATGCTGTTTTACAGTGTGTCGAGTTTTTATCACATTCTGAAATAGCTAAAAAGACCATATATTTTGAAGACAATGAGTGAGAATGAGTAATAGATTTAAATGTTAATACATTATTTACGTGATGTTTTGACAGGAGGTGCGATACTGTATGACGTCTGTACATTCTGTATTTCCTTCGGCTACTGCTAAAAGTCATTCCTGAAAGCATGGTTGTAAGTGCAAGTTGCCATGGCAATGAAGTGAAATCTAAATTAAAGTTTTGAACAGAGTGTATGATAACATTATAAACCCAATCGGAGGAATATTCTTTACACTCAATCATCTAACATCAATCCAAATTGATGCTTTTATATGTATGTTTTAATACGGTAAAACAAACAATATTTTACATCACCTTATGTATTTTAACTGATACTTTTCATAAAATCAAAGTGCTATAAACGACAATAGTTGTTCTTATGTCCATCACTGAGTACACATCTTCATCATTTTAATCATGCTCAGTATCATTTGTTTGATAACGGTCAGAGGACCAACGCCGTGGAACCTGCTTGCCGTTCCGGATCCCCCCTATTTGAAGAATATGGATTCATCCCCTGTTTGTCCTGTGGGTGTTAAGAGCAAATTCATGTATATATCCCTTTAACTTGTTCTCCTTCATCTAACCAACTTTTAAATGCCATTTAAAAAGGCATATTGACCGTCATAAAAGTCATATATAATTTAGTTTAAGATTTAGATTAGTGTGACTCTTTCTTGTCAATACATGATAAAGTAGCTTGTAAATATTGATTCCTTACATTTTTGTTATTCCACAGACGAGTAACTGTTGTTTATTATGTTTCTGTTACGTTTTTGACACAAAGACTTCATGATATATGTATTCATAAGTAAGAAAAATTAACCTATGATGTCACTGACAGATGACTTAATTTGTAAACTGTATGCAACTGAATAACTTACTACATAACTGGCTGAATAAACGACAGACATACATCTCGGAAGACGTGTCATGTTGGCAGCTTATTCAGCAGTCCACAGTTTCAGTCATGCAATAATGCATTTCTATCACCAGTGTGAGCCTATTGACAACACGTATTCACAGTTGGGTTTGCAATGGCCCAATCTTAGCACGAGAAAGACAAGCACTAACAAGTTCAGTCGGAAGAACGCCAGACATCCGTATTTTCCTCAAACACAAATTGGTCTCGCAAATTTGTCAGGAATGCAGATCTTCACATTGCACACTAAGGTTTGTATACTATTGCATATTGGAAAAGAATGTTCAAAACTCAGTCAGCACAATTTTGAAGAGTTAGGAAATGTGTAATTGTAGTGATGATATTCTGTGTAACAAATCGTGTACACATTTTGACAAGGGTAGTATGGTTGTCATACTTTGAAAATACTAGAATAAATCCTAGTACATGTATACCATGTTGTTATGTTTACATTTATTTGTAAATCATTCTTAAAAGATATGCCATCACATAATATGTACTGATAAACTTGTAGTAAACCTTATTGTGTTTCAACTCAAAGTTGGTCACTAACTCTTTTTTTCAGACAGTTTTCAACCAAATGTGATGATTTCACCGAAAGAGGCTGTGATTTGATAATTGCTAATACGATGAAATTCGATTTAAGACGATTTGACTAAAACGTTTAATCCATACCGTGAATAAACATATACATTGAATCAATATTAACTATCGTAACGTCGTACCTATTCAATAACACATCGAAAATAAAATGACATATTGAATCAAAATTTAAAACATATAAAACATATAACAGGCTGTTGCAGTATATTTTTAAAAGTTTGTTTGGGGGAAATTACACTTCAAGTAATATCAATCATTTCCAGAGGCTACATGCATTCTTAAATAGAGAAAATATATGTTAATCAGATTGCGAAATTGATAACCATTTGATGTCACATTTTAGAATTCATAGCGTTTATTTAAACTCTGAACTCAGAGTTGGAGCTGGAAGACTCTAGGACAATAAGTACATTGAGACGCTGCGTGATAGATATATAATAAACAATGCTCGCATGCACGTACAATAGACACAACACCTCAGGATCAAACGTCATCAGACAGTGTCTTAAAATGAATCCAGGATAGGATATGAGTAGAGAGTTATCCGAAGTTAAGCCCATTAACAGGAGTAAGTGAATCTAGGAAGTGATCTAATGAAGCTGGATTTTGTTTCTACAATATGCATCTCTTCTTATTTAACAACACATCTACGACGTAGCCAGTTTAATTGACAGGAATCAATGTAATCAATATTAATGAAACATGAAAACGAAGTAAATGTAATTCAATAACAATCAGTATTAGTAATAAACTATCTCTTGCAGCCATGATTGATTTTTTTTAATTGTGGTGACGTTTCTTTTTCCTGGACGTATATATCAGGATATGCGATTATGAACTATTGAAACCAATGTGTAACTAAGTTTCAATCAAACAACACACAAACTAAATTCTGAAGAATGATTTCCCATCTTATATATACAATTCTAAAAAAAGGCCGTGCTTGGTTCATTTTAATTGACAGGATATAACCAGTTTTATGTCTGCAAGACCATTTGTCAGTCCGAAACATATAACTAAAGGATAAAGAAGATAGATTTATGACAAGAATGTCCTCCTAAAGTCAATACAATACAACTACAATGCTATAATCAATCTGTCACAGGTTTTCACATAATGACGTCTGAATAGCATTCAGCAAATAAATGTATAACAAAACAACATTCTGGATAACCCTCTTTAAATAGATTACATTCATAAACCTACTTTTACGGCAACCTTTCCATTAAAGTATCATAGACAGATATATGCAATTAATAATCGATGCTATCTGTAAGTCTGTTAAATGTGAAGCAATTTGCTTTGAAAAGTCGTTTCAAGGCAAATACGTTCAAAATCTTCTTAAACACAAATTAAGTCCATAGTGTTACCAGGTTTGTGGAAACAGACAAACTTTATATCAGTATTGTCTGTGTTTTTGAGTTATATAAACATAAGGAGGACATAAACGAGTAGCGTATATTGAGTAAATAAGGTAAAGTATCCATTGTATGTGATATGGTATTGATTTAACCTATGTTGTCATTTACATAACTACCAGTTTACGCGTATTGTGTTTTGCCTTAGATACTTTTGAGTGAACACATCTTGAGCAAAGTAGCAACATACCAGTTAAGTTACTCAAATCTACTGACACATTAAGTAGAGTTGAGGTGAGGTGAATGTGGGTTTAATGCCGCTTTCAAGAGTATTTCACTTATATCGATGCTGCTAGTATTATGTCAGGGCGAAAGCCCCCTATGCCACCTGGCTATGCATAGTGGCGAAACCTGTGAGCATCGGCTGGAACTAGCGAACGATGGGTGGTACTATGCTAAATTTAGTCCAAAATTGCACCCAAACCTTATTGCGTGTAGAACAGTTCTCTACTACAGACAAAATTGCCATGGCCCTTGCGGGATTCAAACCCCGGACCTCTTGATATCGTAAGCCGAATGCGCATTAACTTTAAGGCAAGTGCCTAAAATAGCCTTTATTACGGAGAATATATAACACTGCTTATAGAACGACTGTTCCTCATTTCCATCCAAGGAAACAAAGTAGTTTGATTGTGATGTGATAGACGTTTCCTCTCAGTGATAGACACCGTGTCTAGGAAATACTCAAGCATTTAGTGGAGTATCGTATAACATGGATTTATGCTCCATTTCAGAACCATGATTGCTTGATGTAACATACAGTCAGTAACTGCACTTTACCGTTCCGATACCATTTACACTTTAATTGGGTAAAACCTTGTTTCATACTGCGGTAATCATTTCATCTGCCAATGCATAAATTTCTAAAATGAATTTAAATCAAAGTACGACATATTCCATCTAGAGATTATCCTCGGCAAAAACGTAACAAATTGATATATTTGGAGTAGATTAACATGATAAAATCAATATCATTTCGTAAGAGTTTAAATATTTCCAAAAGCATGCTCAATCAACAACAAACGAATGTCATCAGCAAACTATTTTTTTTAAAATACCAGAAGTTGATTGAACATTATACTTTGAATGCAATGATGCATGGTTTGTCTTGAAAGCCAACATCTATGGGTTTCCCTCCAGGTACAATTGTTATACTGCATAATCTTCCCACACACGTTTAGCTTCAGTTTAACATATCTAGATCACATTTAACAGAATCGATTGTGTCAATTTGAGAGGAAGTTGAACTCTGCCATTAAGGCGTTGACATATTTCACTGACAGTTTGCCAGTAGGGACCCTTTTCAGCTGACAGTAGAACGATTGCTGGCGGCAGTGTCTCGATCATATAAATGGAAACCTGTAACTGCTGCCTAAAGTCAGACAAGGAGGATATCACAGGAGGTAATCACTTTCAGCTTATATAACTCATCACGTTTTAATATAAATAATCATCACGATAACAGTGTGCTAAAGTCTGTTTATTACTCCCACGGATAAGATACTGCAGTGTTATATTTATAAGGCAATATTTAACTAGTGTAATACCACCGCACGTATGACGTCACAATAGTTTGAGGTTATGACGTCACAATGGGAGTAACGTCGTCACAGTGGTATCGGACTTGCGGGAATCATAGTTTCAGAGCCATGTCGGCTATTTTGCTGGATTATAGATCGGCGAGTAATAAACAGAATACTAAACTTCCTTCTATTTAATACCATTTTTTATTTAACTCGTGAATGATTTGGTATCAAACTCGCTTTCGCTCGTTTAATACAAAATCATTTACTCGTTTAATAAAAATGGTATTGAACCGAAGGTCGTTTAGTATCCTCTATGTAGTTTAAATGCATTGTCCAATCAGTGATTCTATCCCTGTGAGATAGGAGGATGAACATACGCTGCTGAACTGTTCCAGAAATGATTATTATATAATGGGAAATGAGCAAATCAATTTCAATATCTATACTATTATGTTGACCTTTTCTCGCATACGCCTCTAATGATTGATTCAGATATAAATGAATATCAAGGGAAAGAATGAGGTATTTGCTGTTGCTGTGAAACGTTTGAAAGCAATTGTTTTACAAAGTCACTGTTGAAATGTTTTAAGGCAAGAGAAATGTTTCTGTTGGTTTACAAACTTTCTGTTGCAGGAAATTATCATCACATTACGCATCTAACGTTAAGAGGGGATTCATTATAACCATTTTTACATGCAGGGGTAAGTCTCATTTTTGTTGTTGTTGTAAGTAGTGACAGCTAGAATCCAGCGACTCTATCTAATATACCTTCACCGCCAGCACTGAACGTGTTGTATATCATCACTGTTGCTTGATAAAAACAATTTCAGTGATCAATATGTCATTGCTGATATTATAATAAATGATTTTTGTACACAGAGTATCCTTTATTATGACAAGTTATACCGGGTCTTGATGTTAGTTACAAAAACATTTACTTTGCATGTAATTTAAATCAGACAACGTATATGCTTCATTCAGAAATGATAAATGATAAATGATAAATGTTAAATGATGAATGATAAATGATTAATCTTTTTGGTGTACATGTACATGGACACATTTCTGGTAAATTTCAATTTTTAAAATTGTTTTACACACTCCGATTACAAACTCTGATTATTGTCTTCAATCCTCGAGTGACTACAACACATCCTTTATCATGCTTTGGTCTTTCTTTGAATACATTTGGCTTACGCATTTAGTTTTCAGTGAGTTGTTATCACCCTGTCGTCCCTGAGCATGGGCTTACTATGAATGTTAAAGAATTAACTTACCAAGTTGTTTCATTGCTTATCTGTCTCATAACAAAACAAAATGATGAACAATTTGAGAATGATTGTCCTGATGAAAAGTCCCCTTGAAAGACACGAATTAGGATCAACCAGTATCGGTCGGCAATCTTATCATTATAAAACATATATCAACACCATTAAATCGATATAGCTTAAAATTAAACAACATCTTTACTAAACAAATGACAAACATATAAATAATTGCCTTCAGTCGAAATGTTTCATCTCTGCAAATATGTGTCAGTTTATTTTACTGATCCTACATCACTCAGTCTGTTTGAGGACTTCAGACTTCTAGGCTATCAAAGTAAGCAAATTCCCCCAATCTGATATAATCTGATACTACGAAAATGACTTTTGGATTGACGAAGCAATATAATCATTGTATTCTTACTTTACCTCGAATTGGTTTTATGGACTCAGATGAACACATTTATATGTGCGAAACATGATTTATTTAGATAATTTGCAAAATATAATATCTTCTTTAGAAAGTCTGTCTCTTTGAAATCGATTTATTATCAATTGAATTGTAGGAATAAGTGTTGTTATGACGGTAAAATCGGTGAAGTACTCCATTATTAGCTACTTGTAACCGACGTAGTGTCAGACATTGTGATAAATGTCTAATAAGTTCCCTTGAAACCTGAAATGCTCCACATTAAGGATGTTCGCTTATAGTAAAAAACAGTTTTTCTAACTTATTTTTTTTAAAGAATCAAAGCATATGATTTAAAAATCAGCATTAAAAAATAGGGGGTAATGTGGTTTTTTTCGAGATATGACGCCTGTACGATAGTGGGGTGAAGTACAATTTTAACATGGGAGTCTATGGGAACATGAGAAAAAGAGTGATAAAACTTTAAAATACTACATTTCTAGTATTAAACTTTTTTTTCCTTTTTTGATATGTTACAAAATTCGTGTACCCCTACCGAAATCGATGAAAAAATATATATGGTAGTGTGGGTTTTTTAAAGCTTTGTTCAAACATAAAGTTCAACAGGAAGGAGCGAACATCCTAAAGTAAATATTGCATCACGTCATCTCTTTCGATTTTAAATTTACCAAGTTTTAATATCACATTGCAAAAGTTCTCAGTAACTCAGTGAATGTGTTAACACGGAGGTATATATTAACTAGACCCTAACAATCATTTGTATTGGCACATAGATCAGTTAATTGTGCTGGTCCCTCGTAGGTACCATCTGTGACTTTTTATCAATGACAATGAGGGATTGATTGTGTCTTAATTTGGTGGACATTGACATATTGCACATACCAAGTGGTTAAACATTTCCTAAGTTATCCTCTAAGTCTATACGCATCCGCCAACATTGTATAGAAGACTTAGTATGTCAGAAGCTTAGTTTTCAAAATAAACAATTCGTTTTACAAATATATTGAATAGCGCATCAATAATTCAAACACGTTGCTTATATTTGTTTTATTTGTGTTCAAATATGTATCATGATTTGTCGAGTTGGAAGCATCATCCCCTCTCTAAAGTAACCCAAAACACGTGTAAAAACGACTGTTTGATACTTTATATCATGCAATGATGGGACTTTACTATCTATGTCTATAGAAATCGAAATAAGTAAATCTGTATCTGGACTGAATATATATGTACAGTGTACACCATATAAGAATACCATTGTTAAATAATCGGTGTGTTATGATATATGTTGTGAGTAAATGTTTCTATCTCTCGTTCTACTGTGGAATATATAAATATGTAATGTATATTACTGACGAAGTGCATTTACAAAGATTCGTCGTGATCCTATGAACCAATACAAGTAGCTCTAGTCGTTCTTTGAGGTCAGAGTATTTCACACTCATATTAGATGTGAAACTCACCTGTGAGAAAAGGGATTTGTACATGAAACCTGAACACTACCGCAGTACATACATAATACATTAATAACAACAATTGATCTGATACATCGTCATATGAACATGTAGCCAAATAAAGACTGCATTGTGGCCAAACAAGAAAATATGTCTACGGCAAGCTTCAACTTGTTTTAAAGTATTTTATCTCAAAGATAAAATCTGAAGGGGTGAATAAACCATGAGGATTATTTGAACACCACATAAATCAAAAACTGAATAGCGAACAACTTCAATGAAATAGAAAACTATAGACCTGAAGATAGATAGATAGATAGACTGTAGCAAATAATCCATTAATTTTCAAATAAAACTAGTAAGTGTTAAATATTTAGTGATACACATGTGTGATAAAGTGACAACTTGGTCCATTTGTTTGACAAAAAGACTAAATGACAAAAATATATATATATTTCAAATTGGGTTAATACATAATACACCAATGAAACTATAAACAAACTTTACATGCTCTGTACTAAAACTGTCATACTTGTTGGAACTATAGTAGGTTACCTGTAATCTGCATTAGACGAAATCTGATAACAAAAGAATGCAATGATTGATTGCAAGGCAAATGGCACCGATTGGAGAGTCGTCTAACCAAGCTCAGGAAATCACACACTGCGACGGATTCCTGTCTATTAAATAAATAGGAAACACTGGCCATAGCCACTAAGGACAAAGTCATCACTACAATTTTAGATTAAGATTTTGTTAACTTCTTCGTTTTTATATGATTAAAGGTTTGGTGCAATAAACATGGCCTGAACTTGCACTTCTCGATGCGTACACGCCATCTCTTGTCTGTTTGTTCAGTCTATGTTATTTTTTTGATAATTCAAAAATACTGGTTTTTGACTGGCAGTGTGATGCGATAAAAACTCTCCTTAACCTCATTGCCAGGACCAGATAGATTAGATTTTGCACGCTATTGAAGACATGCTTTGCACTATCCTTATCTTCGCCATAAAAGACATGTTTTAGTGGACTGAAACCAAATCACCAGCTGAGGGTATCTAATATGCAGTACAGAGCACTGAAATAACATCCTCTCTGAACCGTTCACGGTTTGAAGGACAATGGTGAACATCCATGTTCACGGATTACTAGGCGTGAAAACAGAAAAAAAAACGATATTGGTTAGGTTGTGATTTAAACTATGCATTATTTGGTACTTTTAAGTTATGATCACGGGACTATTCAAAGTGTTCAAATTGTATTGTTTTATTAATTACAATGAGGATGAGGGTCGCATTAATCTCCCAACACAAAGAACCAATGTAGCATAAACACAGTTTTATTCACTAATGGAGTCTTGTTGTACATCATGCTGTAAGAAATATTACCTTGACTCAATAAATTCTAAATGGGCCATAAAAACATTGTTTTCTCTCCAACTAAACTATTTTACCATTAGTGCTTGATTCAGTGTTTTAAAAATACATGTTTTTGCTTTCTATGGTCCGTTATTTATACATTTATATTCCATATTGATAAATTATTTCATTCCTCGAGCAAGTTTCATGAAACTTTTCCATGATAATAACTTTCATTTGACATGAACCTTTTCAAAATCATTTGAACTGATTATACAATAATCACAGTAACAATTGACACATCTTGAATGACATAACTTAGTATATGAAATCAATTCAACTTTTGTCTTTTAAATGTGGTATAAAATCAGTTTTAATTACAACATGTATGTTATATCTAATCTTGTCTCTTTGTACAGCTTAGAATATATCTTCCAAAGAAGTGTAGTGGACCTAAAATCACCAAGCAAAATAATGAAATCATATCAATTGTGCCATTTCTAAAACGATGCGTAAGACAGAGGAAATTGAGGATACTCAATATCTTAATTATAAACAATGTACATAAAAGTATCCACACCCTTCTTGGCGGGTGTCGCTCCTTTAGCCTATTGGTATAGAGGGGTGTGGATACTTTTATGAACATTGTTCAATTTCCTGTGGTTTCATTGTAGACCTAGATTTAATCAACATGTACGGAATGTGTTGGACCTGAAATAGAAACTTTGAAGTTATGCCCTGGTTCTTGTCTTAAAAGGTATGAACGTACAGGTTCATTGATCCCTGAAAACTTTAATAATTTGGAGTGAAACACATTCTATATGTGGATGATTGTTTTGAAAGCCTTGTACTAAAGATCAAATATTCACCAATAATTACTCAAATGTGTTGTTCATTCCATAATACTGTTCGAATATGATTAAAGGTGTAATGTTTGATATCATACCAAAGACTGCTAATATAAATGAATTATTCGGCCGGATGACCATTAAACGAGCAACATAATACATTTCATGTAAATCCTCTAACTTGATACTTTTGATCTTGTACATGTTATGTGTTTTGTAAATTACAGTTTGCAACTTATATCACAACATAAGAAGATTTATTTTTGTATTAACAGAATACGTTCCACATGTTACAACTGTCACTGAAATGTTGTAGAAAACATTTTCCAGCGTGGATAAATGTTGTGTACACGTACAAGTAGACTATTAGCATACACAGCACAAAAAGTGGTGGAATCCGTTTGCCTGATTCTTCCAGATTCTCCCAAATAATGGCAGATCCTGAATAATCCGGAAGAATCCAGGGACATTCCAGCAAGCAGATTCCACCACTTATTGTCCTATGATATAAGTATGTTATACAAGGAAGGATGAACATTGAAATGTTATATCCACAATCCACTCAATGAAGGAGTAGTGAATACTAACGAATAATAGTGTTTGCTGAGTTGTTTGTCAGATGATCCTGCTTATGGGGCCAGTCAATGTTAACACACAAATATCATGTTCAGGTCATTTAGGCTTTTATGTTACTGACTCATAGAGCAGCTTTCTTTGAATACAATGAATGTTTACCCTCGCCTTTAATTCACGTTAATAATTTTGTTTTTTTAAGAATGGGTTGACAATCTATTCCTTAAGGAGAGATGGGACGAAGAAATCGAACGCACATATGGTAACATTTCGTGACAACAATTTATTGTTGTGAATAAGGCTAAAAATATATGCATTAAATCTTTTAAAGCATAGATTTATCGATAAACTAACGGAAATCACTTAAATTTACCGCAAATTAACGTCTTTTTAACGGCCATTTTACGACATGCCGCATGTCGTTGCCGTCACCTATATGTGTTACTATGCGTTTTTATCGTAGATTGATAGTATATTCAATAATATTTACACAATAGGCCGTCGAAGTTACACTTGAATTGACCAAAACTGACGTGACGTCAGTTTTTTTCGTTCATGTAGGTAATTTAAAAAATGACGAAGTGATGAAATGGATATCTAAAATATGTGTGTCACTAAAAAATCATGTTAAATATGCGAAAAACGATGATAAAAACTGCTTAATTTTATGTGTCATTTATTTTGAAAATATAAACTCGCTATATATCCACCTTTGTGATAAAATTGAATCAGAAAGGATCTGAGTTTAATCGTTGAAAGCGCAAACTTTATTAAAGTAGGTACAATTGGTCAAAAATAGCGTAATTTGCTGACAGACAACAGTTGGAGACAATACGTCAACATCAAGGACAACAAAAGTAAGATGTCTAACAAACCTTCTTTATTGGTTCAGAATTTAATTAATTGAAATGAATTAAATTAATGTCAACTTGTCATGTCTTCAACTACCTTCTTACGATGTCTTCACTGCACAAGGTGAGAACTAAAAGTGATACCGAGCCGATTTTGGTTAATCATGGAAAGCATTAATTACATACAAAGGGTTTTTTGAAACAATTGTTATGCCAATGTGAGCTGATAATGCGATTGATTCTATTTTCACTCCTGGAAGAAAGTTTCAACTATTAACATGGGTGTTTTCGTTGGGTTCAACGTTAAATTTTGTAATGTTACTTAGACGCAGCAACACTGAGTATTTGAGTATTTGAACCATGGACCTCTTTATCCGAAGCCGAATGCGCTAACCACCGCCCTATACTGCCTCAGTATTCGAAATGGATCACAAACTTTATTGATGAATAAATCATAATCAGACAGAAATCATAAAAATTTAAATATCGCCGCAATGAAGTTGGTGGACGCCGTTTTTATGTTTATGATAGTGAAACAAGTAAAATGGGTAAAACATTTCACAATGTTACGACTAAAATCAATATCAATATAAAAAGTTGCAAGTTCATACACTCTTCAACATTAAATCAGATGTGCAACACTATTTTTACTACTTAAATGATTTTTTTTCATTTCAGAAAGTACTTCATTTGTGATTTTTCGGGACAAATTGTCATAAAGTCTGGAGTCCCCTCATAAAAGTGATGTCTGCTGAAAATGAAAGTCTCTATAGTGTTGAGAGAATATGACGAAGCATAAGTAGCTTGGTGTCCCTCAAATGTTAATTTTATTTAGCTGTAGCTTGGTGTCCCTCAAATGTTAATTTTATTTAGCTGGTATGCTCTGAGAAATATAAAAGGACAACATGGACAAAAATGATTCTTCCCATCACTGATCTATTTCAATAGAAATACCATTAACATTAAGATTGTCTGTTATCATCATTCCATCTGGCATTTTTTCTGAGCATTATTCAGTTAAATACCGATAATAGTGAATGGTATTTGTTTACATTTATATTGTAATAGATATCTATGAATGTAAACTATGTTTAATTTTATTTTATAACTAGCTTAACAATAGTTAATCTCAATCATTTTTACACCTTCGGGTGGGATTACTATGTTTTTAAACTGAAACTAAATTATAAAAATGAACTGTAAAAACTAAAAAAGCCAACATATATAACATGCTTTATACCTCATGTGAAAGGTAATAGTTTCTCTCTCATTCACACTTCTTCCAGGAGTTGCAATGTAGCCAACTGCCAACTACCGAAACCAGAAATGCGGCTAATGTGCGTATAAGTCTTCTATGTCAGTCTCCAGTAGGTTTGTTTCCTCCTACACATCACACCAGGTAATTAAACTCTGGTATTATCTTGATAGAGTTTCATTTATCTTGAGGTGTGACATCCAAAGATAATGATATGTTGTTTAGACTACATCAGATTGATTTAATGCGTGGGGAAATGAGAGTATGTACATAGAAATTAATCACAGTATGTCCTAATTCGCTTTTTTTAAAACCTAAAGTCACACGTGTACCCAGAAAAAAACTAAGATGACATTGAATATTTAAGAAGGACTGTAGAACAGTGTGCAAATTGAATTAAGAAAGATGTATCACAATAACAGCAAACTGCATATAGTTATGTTCTTATATTTCTGCATACATGTAGGGTCGACATTTGGGTATACTTTGAACTGAATTGATTTTTCAATTTTCGTAAATGAAAATGTTCATGACTTAGCGTAAATGTTCTACCAGACTCTTGTTTTTATTGATTTGTCTGGCTGTTTTCATGATATTCAATAGCAGCAGATTTGATTAACAATCATATCTCTAAGAATCAAATATTACAGAAAGAACGATCGATTTGCGTCGACGCAGATACAGTTTTGAACTTAAGTCTAATGAAATATGATGTTGAACTGTTTGCCAATTGTGAATGAAACCTTCAATATAGTTAGATATTTGGATATTTGTATTCACTTGAATAAACATAAAATGTGTATTTACTTTGCTGATGCCCCCATATCCAATTGTTTGACGATAATGATGCTTCAAAGAGAGACGTTTGTCATTTGATTTAAATGGTTTTTATTTCAAGATGGTACATTGAAAGGGGATTGATGAACATGGTTTACACTATATAATATATCTCTCCATAGTTCACACGAATATGAGTCTTCATTATTCACTTGCCCAAAGTAATCATTTACATTGTAAACAAACACAAATTCAAAGTCATCCTTGAAAAATACTCGCCCGGTTAAAGTGTCTAAAATCATTGTTTTATAAATCGATTTATTGAATTGAAATCTGAAAGTAATATTAACCATGTGCATATTAATTACTTACGTATAAGTGTTTCAATTCTGTGTAATAATACACTAGTGCCAATAATGATTATCCCCCTCTGAATACGTCATGTTATTCGTTTGAAGCCTTTTGACGCATACATAAACCACGTCAAAGGTAGATCTTTGACCTGTAGCTGATGATGTAATAGAGGTTACATACAGCACACATTGAGTTTAAAACATTTCCGTGTGAATGTTATGCATTTCAAGTGTAATTTGCAACCACTATTAACAATAGTGTATGTTTTCACTTATCTTGTGTTTGTTTTTTGGTTGGCAATATCTGTCATTGTTTATCCATAGCGAACTGTATCTGGTCTGAATTATGTATAATCCGTCTTGTAAGTTATTGCATGCAACTGTTCGAGGTCCTATATATTAACATTCAAAAAGCTAGGCTCAGAAACAGGAAGTTTGTCAAATGACAACATCAGAATACTGTAGTGCGTTGCATCAATAACGTGCATATGATTTAGGGTCATCAAATGTCTCATTTTTATACTTCTTTCCTGTTGAAGCGCTAACAACATTTGATTGTCAAGGTGTCATGCAGACACTCGTACTTGAGTCTACTTCACTTGTACAGGTGTCAAGCATTGATGATGAAGTACTGCTAGCTGTCAAAACTATCCAATAAATTAAGAGACGATTGACAGTTCTGGAAATTAATGATAAACATGTCAATTCTTTTCAGTTGGACTCGTACACTTATATTCAGGTATCAGTCAAAAGAATAATTATTGTTGTAAAGGATTGTTAAGTTGACCTTTCCTATATCAACGACAGGAAATAAGTGTCTTAAAAAGATCGTAATTTCGTATTTAGAGGCATATTCGTCATCACATTCAGAAAGAAATCCCCTTTTTAAAGTGTTACTGTATCAAATTGAATATTCAAAATTATACATGTATGTATCCTCTTGTGTAGATTTTCATTTACTTACATTATCATTACTTTAATTGAAAGAATCATTTTTAATTTCTAAAGGGTTCATTTTATTATTAATCCAAATGTTGATAGAATATTCCATTTTGTTACCACACACTTGAATAACAACAAAGAACATATACATCGATTATTGATTATTGATTAATGATTATTGCTATCATTAAAATATTCAATTCCTTATTTGAAGGATACATTTTATCAAGGATCCAAATGGCAGTGAACGATCCCTGCTTGTCTAATTCAAACTTGGTGTTACAACAATAAACATTCAAACTAAATCAACTCCCATTTAACCGTCATTATCCTCCTTAATTTATTTCGTAGGAACAATTAGAGATAATTGTTTGGACTGAATATCCTTGAAACTATCTCCATAGAGACATTGCAAATGGCACCAGCACCCTGAACGCTCATTATTGCAATTTCGATAGATCAGATTTGATTATGTTATGTAATGCTTTAGCAATAAGTTGAGCGTCCATAACCCCTGACATTCAAAATCCGCTGAACAGAACACATAATACAGATCTCAGGAGGGAAATGTTTTGCAATGGCTCATTGACTTATCTCCATCTCCATCTCAGACATGATTCAAGATGTTAAAAAGCCACTGTGTATAACCGTAAATATGCTCTTGTACCACCATGGTGAGTTTTGGAGAATAACGAATTGAAATTGAAATTGACAATAAAGAGGTTTGCATGGGTAAAATGTTCCTAGCGAGGAGCGTAATAGTGGACGAAAGAAACTTCATTGCTCATATTGTTTTTTTGTCAATTTATTTCAGTGCGATGATGATAACTTCCGGAAACACTATAAAATAATGTAATGATTGACACGTGTACTGAAAGCAAAATATTACTAATTACAGCATTGCTTGCAAAGTGTCAAGAGATAATTCAAACAAAAGTTACCGTGTTGTCTATGTCTTTTTCAGCTGTTAAATCTATTTGGTAAGAACAAATAGTTTTCAGAAGCGTTCTTAAAATGTAGTTAACTATAAATTGTACCGAACTGTGATATATCAAATATCGTTTTATAATTATAAACCCATGTTAAGATTAGTCATGCATTTTGTGTACTGTACTGCTTCTAGCAGCTAGCAACCGTGCATAATCCATCTGCAGAAAACCGTCCATTACCGATAAATTTAAGACCTTAATTAATGCTTACTGTTTTGAAGACGTTTAGAAACGTTTGAGAAGCAAAACAGTCCACATAAATAAAGCAATATATGTATTATATAATGATAGATGTAAATACGAGCTGACCACCGGTTGCAGGAAGAGCTTGAAATACGCCTTCATAATAGTTCGTAAAGTAATGTATAAAATTTCCTCGGTATGGGGCTTAAATCATTGACAGGTTATGTATTATTGGTGAGTTTATAAGTGAATCATACCTCTACTTTCGATATCGGTGTACGGTTATACACAGTGAAAACAATACATTCACAATTGCAATGAGAGCAATTAGCACATATCAACGTTTCAGTTTGATGTCAATCGTCTGAGAACATTAATCGTCTTAGACTTCATAGTAAGTAAATAATATACAGCGAATTGAGAGTACCAACACGTCAAAGTTTATAAATTGATATTTTTTGCAAACAATTACAGCATCACGATAAGCATTAACTACATTTTGGACTAACAGAAGGATCAGTTTAAACGAATCTGACCGGACCTTACCATCGACTATTTGTTAGAATCATTTGGGGATTGAAAACAAGTAATTCGGGACTATACTGTTCGATATAACCACTGTGCAAATTGCATTATCTCATTTATATTTTACTGAAAGTATACTAAATTTTGTTCCCATACATTCATTAAAAGTTGCAGTGCTATGATTAAGTCCAGTTGACTAAGATATTTTGTATAAGAATAATTTTTGATACAATTAAAAATATAACTGTCAAGTTTCAATATAACTATACAGATGTGTCGTATGTTGTCATTGCCTTCGTCAAGAAGACGCCAGTATAATTACAATCTAAAATGTTAAATTCCTGACCTCATAAATATGGCTTTATGAGTGTGTCCATTAAATGACACACTGTATTGTGATATTTGATGGTTTTCAATTTGCGCTGGTTCCAAAACAACAATTACTGAAATTGAAATTATATTCTTTAGAAACGTCTTTAGAAATCAATATAGGACCCATCAAGTTTTACTTCCGAAATTTGTTTGGTAACATTGATGTCGTCAATCTCAGCAGAGAACTTTTTTTATCAACATTTAGAAAACACAAATTAGCTTTCTCACCTCAATAATACAACATTGTTATAACCTTTGGAATAGCATACTTAATATATATTTAACATTTTCCGAAGAGTTAACATTTCACGAGTGGCGAAGCCATGAGAGTTGATACACACATACTGCTTCACAACATTGGTTTACGTGGTATTCTACAATTATTTACTGAATATATTCCAAAAACAAACCAAATGTTCCAACGCCACGTTCTGTGTATCCATATTGTTCACTTATGAGGTCATCTATGATGATGTAAACGATGACGTCATTTGATATTGTTTGTACTGAAGTCAATCAAACAATGTTCTTCACATATACCCTTCCTAGATATATTCCTATTATGTATTAAACAATCAGTCAAATGTGCATGGATGGATAGATTTATAATTGCTAAGCGATGAGAGAGTAAGGAATCTCAGTCTAAGAAACAAAACCTCATTTGACTGCAGTGAGATGGCTCTTCCCACCACTGTGCAACATGTAAGGTCATTAGTGTAATCAACAACAAAATGTATTGGCCTTTGCTTTGTGACAGTACAATATTGCAATGAATTCGCCAGAATATATTAAAGTTTGCCGATATTGTAATTTGTTATGAATATATCATTCCTAAGTTAAAGTTCACGTTAAACACACTAATAGTTTTAGGTACAACTACAAGCTTTCCGGATCATGTCACGGACTTGCGAGTATGACTAATTTTGAACGTTTTTAGTTTAATCTCTTACACAAAATTCAATTACGTTTCTTCATGAATTTCATCAATATTTTTGTCAGTTTAGTACAGACCAAATTCTAAGCTTTTGATGAGAATGTAACATAAGTAATCATTGATTAGAGCTTCCATCTGTTCACACAGTTGATTGAAATTTGACACTATTTCAAAATGTCACAGACTTCAGGCAAATATTTGTGTAATCAATTAAGAGTAATCAGAATGAGTTTTATTAACAACGGTAATCTGCCAAAGTGTGTTGGAGGTTTTTTAAAAATCTAAAGTTCACATTTTCCAATTTTCCTCCATTTAAAAATGTACATTAGACAAGAATGGCAAAATTCAATATTCCTGGAAGGATTTCAAACATTAACAGGAACTAATCGGTAATCAATAAGCAATTTGGGTTTTTAACAGTCAGGTTGTGTTGAATTAGTTCGTGTTTATGTATGCTCCTGAAAACGTATTAACATTATTTAATGAAGACATTGTGAAAATAGATTATGGGGTTTCCGAACAGTAGAAAGCAATTTTTAAAATAGGCATGATTTTTTTAAATTTCATAAATATGTGATAAAGGTCAATTGCAAAACATTGAATATGTTTGTTACATGTTAGATTTTTTACATTTACTACTTATGTGTATGCAGAAAGTATTATCTCATTAATAAATATTTGACATGTTTAGCGCACTATGCATGAAAGACAAGATTGACTTATGGCCAATTGTTTTCGACATGTTCACTTCCTCTCACATCTAGGCTAATATAACTCCAAGGCGGGATGCCATTCGGGGCTCATAATGGGGATGAATAAGAAGAGTTATGTCAGTATATTGTTCAACTAATTGAGATTTATCGGGTTTGGTAATATTTTGAAAAGCAATACTTTCATAGCAAATTTGTGAGAATTTGAAAATTGGCCTAAAGTGTGTGAGTTATCGAAACGAGTCTGAAGTCACACCATAACAATATATAATTGGTTGCTTCTTCAGAATAGAAATTCATAAAGTCCAAGCCAATACAGGCAACATGTTCCTCAACATCTATGCTAGTCTTCTGATTACATACAAAAGCCTATGAATTAATTTTGTCTGAAATGAAATAGCAAAAATATATTTATAATTTTGGAAAACCAATCTTGTAATTGAATTATCTGTCACTGCAAATAGGATACTATCAGTTATGAAAAACAGGTACAAGGCAACATGACCAGATAATATGAAATTGAAAAGTCGTAACTTTTTGTCATGAAGTATGTTGATTACTTTAGTGAGTAGGTTAAATTTTGGAAACTTATATTTGACAAATGTTGATGAATAAGGCATTATTTACAGTCATTCTAAAGCAAACTGGCACTGTTGCTAGCCGTTCTTCAAGAAAATGTAAACATTGAAAATGAAAATGTAAATAACCAATGGGTATATACTACTCATATATCAATAAAAAGAGTTCTACAACGAATGTACATCGTTCGGTTAAGCCATGAGAGACCATTTCCCATCGAGTGCCAATTGTCAATTGTTCATGTTAAAATGGCCGCTCAAAGGAAGTTCAAGTGGTCTGACTGATGAAGCTATACATAAACACTCATAGTAGAGTTTTGAACATGACATCGTTATGGAATGGTCCACCATCTTGCTGTCGGAACACTCTTAAAAAAGAGCCACCATTTTCTACAAATAACAATAACCATGTTCTACGGATAAGGTGTATCGGGTTGCTGATGGAGTGTTTTATCCTTTAATTTAACAATATTCTTTGTTTGAACTTCAATGATAGATAGCAAATTTTAGAAAAATATATCAAAATTTTTTGCTTCAGCACCTTTAAATGCAGTAAACGTCGTTCTTAAAATACCAATTACTTTTGGTGCTGCTGTTAATTTATTTGAAGTATTACTTTCAATAGAATAAACGAATCAACTATTTACCACATGAAATATAAGATATTGACAATTTTCACTTCAATACAAATGTATGTGTTCTTGATTAATTTTGTGCATATTCCCCATTGTGATTTTAGATCTGTAAAACCTAAATGTAATAGTGTTAATTTAACAGGAAGGATATACACAGTTTAGCATAGCCTCTACTCAATAATCATTGAATAATTCATTTACATAGTACATACGAGGGATAAGCATATCAGAAGTATCAGAAGGGCTAGTTTTTTCATTATAAGTCCTTTGTCATTCTTCAGAAATCAACTATTATCCCTAGTTCATAATGTCAGATCAAGATGTGTTTGCAGTCGTGAATGATGCGCACATTGCTCATGTTGTTTTATTGGTTATTGCATAATAGAAATCAGTATTGGAACAACAAAACTATTTGATGACTGTGTTCGTGGGTTGTAAAGTTGTGTTACATGTTTCGCTCTTATGTTATGCTCTAAATTTCAAAGAGCAAATGTTTGTGTAGAATTGATTTGTAGAATTGTCATGACGGAAACAGCACATTTTTATTTTGACTGATGTTTGTTTTGGAAAAACAACACTTTCATTTTAGGAATAATTGCACATACTGAGCAACTTGTTCTAGTTTGTGACTTCCATCAGTATGTGGCCCAGCTTCACCGTTTGAAATAAAGAGGCCTCCAACTCCAACTCCAATGTGAACAAGATAAAATAACTGGAGATTGCTGATGTATGTTACTCCTAATAACACATACAATACAAATAAAAAGCGAGTTGTGTAAACCAGGCTCGTCAAGCTGTCTTAATAAAATATTGTATTTCATGCAATAACGTTGAAAACCGTAGTATTATTGTCCTGTCTTGTACATTGCACAATCAGTAACCTATACTTTGAAAAACAATTTTAAGATTAACTTTGATAGTAAAACACCTTCCATCATTTCTTTGTAGATTATTGCAGGTAATTGATATCTAGTAAAGGTAAAGTGCGATACAGTATTCAAAGTTTTATCTGAATTTAAGTGACTTTAGGAATAGTATTTACGAGTGTACACGCTTAAAGATATATGATGTGTACAATGAAAGTACATTTTGTAAGTATTTGCTTTAACAGCTCAATTTCAAATCAGCTTCTTCGAGTATGAGCAAGTAAACCCTTGCTCTGATTAAAGCAAATCGTTTATTTAACAAATCAATGGTCACAGTGATGTTGAATGACAATAATTGGGCTGGTTAGCTAGTAACAAATGTAATCACAGTCAAAGAGGGCTTCTTAATGGAGTCATTTCAAAGTTGAAATTACTAGTTTTCCCTGGGGTTCAGTGATTGGCCGAGTTTTATTCATTGTTTATATCAATAATAACAGCAGATGAATTATGTTGATTTGCTGATGACTCATCCCTAAATTATTCTGGTGCAGATTATAAACGTAAATGAACAATACACCGCACTGACTGCCTTAATAAGTGTATACTATTTGGGAAATTGTTTCCAATGGAGGAATGTCTATCTGTGTAATGATCGACTTTAGAAGAGATAGATATGTTACTGTAATTCTGGTATATAAGTAATAGATGGCGCAATTTACTGCAATTGAAGTAATTTGTAAGCATGAAAACAAAACAAAATTACATTTTCCAAAAGTTGAAAACACCAAAGGGCACATCCACATGACATGATAATAACTGGCCACCGTTACTCCGCTGCTTATTGTAATGTGTATCACATGTCACATAACCATACATGTTTACCTTGCGACCTTGAACTAGAGACTATTTCTGGAACATGACCATACTGTTCAATGGTCCTTTTGGAGATTTGACCAACTAATTAGATCATAACGTTTGATGTTGTCCTTCCTCTGCGACACATTTTCTAAAACATTGAACCGTGACTATAAATTCTGATGTGTTGCTAGCAGGCCGTTGATACTTGATATGTGTATCCATTTTTAGTAACTACCCATGAGATAGATTATGCATCAGTAGGACACATGTGGGCATTTCTTCTCAGAGCACTTTTGTTTAATCATAAATTACTTCCACTTCTTCAGTAAAGCGTTTCGACTGAGACCAAACATTCAAAAAATGTCCGTTGTGAAAACTAACTAGTCAGCTACTACTTATGGAAGGCATAATCATTCACGGTTCATTAAATCATCAATAGTCGAAGATGCATGTTGGTTGTGACTAATGATTCATACCCTGGACATGAACCTTTAAAGATAAAATTACGTCCGCCAAGACTACATTGAACTGGGGCCGGAATAGTGCAGTGGTTAGCGTGTTTGGCTTCGGCTCAAGAGGTCCTGGTTTCGAATCCCGCCTGGGGAACGGCAACTTTGTCTGCAGTAGAACTGTTCTACACGCAGTAAGGTTTGGGTGCAATGCTACACTGAATGTCAGCACAGTACCACCCGTGGTTCGCTACTTCCAGCCGATACTCGCAGGTTTCACCGCAATGCATAGCAACATTGTGTTGCGGGCTTCTCAATAATACTAGCAGACGGGGTATAAGTAAACTATTTTTGAAGAGGCGTTATACTCCAACTCACCTCACCTCAACTTACATCGATCTGATTAACTCTTTTGGCACTAAGAAACGTAGACATATATCTATACCAATAACCTTAGCTAAATGCTGTGAATCGGTCCGTCTCCTGAGTGCTAATTTAAAGCTCCATCATCTAAGAATGTCATTCATTGTTTACTGGCTGTAAAGATAAAACGGTACTGTCAAGCCTTTGATTTCATTACCTTTTGCACTGATCCTCTGATGTGGCCTGAATGACATTCACTTTGAAAGAATCCGGGAAGATATCCACAACATGTTCATGCTTTGAAAATATTTGATTGATCCTTAAACGCATGCAACCGAACTTCTCTTTCAGCTCTCTTGAATTAAACTTAGGTGATTGTGAACCATTTAGTTTTTAATGTTTCAGAACCATCAACTAGTTTTGATGTTCGAAAAACTACTTTAAAGTTTCTGAACATGTCATAAATAGTTTGACATCACTTGTTAAAACAGTAGAAAACATTGGATAACACAAGAATAAATAAAGACTCTATTTTAATTCGTTGGGACACTGCACATATCAGGGAAACTTTTTATCCTTCTATTTCAATCAGTCAAGTTTTTACTCATTTCAATAAGCATCGTGTTTTAGATTTTCTGAAGGCTGTACACCTTATTGACAAATTGTAAATTGTAACTTGTTATTATCAGCTTTTATTTAACATGTGATTATATGCTGATGTTTTTGCGGCCTTCGTGGCGTGTTCTGATTTTCTTTTGCAATTTTCTTTTTTAAATTAGGCATATACGTTAAATATCTCGCTGCTAACGGCTGCAATACTGCCGAAGCGGCGTTAAACAATAACTCACTCACTCTATTTTAATTGCATTCTTTTTTTAAAATGCTTGAAAAGCAAACATTAACCACAAAATCCCCTATCATCAGTATAGTATGACGCATAACAGCTGATTAAATGTTTCCAATCTAATAAAGCAATATTTATGGTTTGAATCCATACAACTACAGTTATGCTGACTTTTGTCATCACGTTAATAGGATGCTAAACGATGTAATGAAGATACTTTCACTTGTCTGTGCTGACAGAAGTGTCATTTGCAAGCTGACAATAGGGCAGTAGCTTTAGGCAATGTGTGTCATATGTCATCACAGAAACAAACTTACTTTCCTTCTGTTTTTTACATCCATGAGGCAAAGGAATTACCAAAATTGGGAACGTTATTCTGCTTCTGCTGAAGACCACTGCTGTTAAGTTCGAATGCAATAGACACTGATATTCCGATTCTGATTCTGGGATTCTGATGTACATGTACTGTTCTTATCGAAGTTAAACCGTTTCTTTAAAGGTCATTATTTATGATTTTCCAAAAGGTGCGGGAATGAAGTCTTCAGATTTTGCAATGATAAACATATTATTTGGAGTTTGCTATTATCCATCAATAAGTGTAATACATTGAAATGCACAATTGTGAGAACAAAATATCACGCATTGTATCCGAAGATGAACATTTGAAACAGATAGGAAGAATTATGAATATTTGTACTGTAAGACGTCTGTACATTCTGTATTTCCTTCGGCTACTGCTAAAAGTCATTCCTGAAAGCATGGTTGTAAGTGCAACTCGTCATGGCAATATAGTGAAATCTAAATTAAAGTTTTGAACAGAGTGTATGATAACATTATAAACCCAATCGGAGGAATATTCTTTACACTCAATCATCTAACACCAATCCAAATTGATGCTTTTTTGGATATGTATGTTTTAGTACGGTAAAACAAACAATATTTTATATCACCTTTTAACTGATACTTTTCATAAAAACAAAGTGCTAGAAACGACAAAAAATGTTCTTATGTCCATCACTGAGTACACATTGTCATCATGTTAATCATTTTCAGTATCATTTGTTTGATAACGGTCAGAGGACAAAAGTGGTGCAACCCGCTTGCTGTTCCGGATCCGCCCATCCCCTTTTTGTCCTGTTGGTGTTAAGATCTACAACGAAACGTAGCAAATTCCTGTAATAAAGACGCTATATATCCCTATATCTTTTTCTCCTTCATCTAACCACTTTTCAAATGCCATTTAAAGAGGCATGTTGACCGTCATAAAAAGTGATATATAATTTAGTTTTAGATTTAGATTAGTGTGACTCTTTCTTGTTAATACATGGTATAGTAGCTTGTACATATTGATTCCTTACATTTTTGTTATTCCACAGACGATTAACTGTTGTTTTTTATGTTTTTGTTTCGTTTTTTACACAAAGTCTTCATGATATATATATTCATAAGTAAGAAAAAGTATGATGTCACTGACAGATGACATAAATTATAAACTGTATGCAACTGAATAACTTACTACATAACAGGCTGAATAAACGACAGACATACATCTCGGAAGACGTGGCATGTTGCCAGCTTATTCACCAGTCCACAGCTGAAGTCATGCAATAATGCATTTCTGTCACCAGTATGAGCCTATTGACAACACGTATTCACAGTTGGCTTTGCAATGTCACAGTTTTAGCACGAGAAAGACAAGCACTAACAAATTTAGTCGGAAGAACGCCAGACATACGTCTTTTCCTCAAACACACATTTGTCTCGCAAATTTGTCAGGAATGCAGATCTTCACATTGCACGCTAAGGTTTGTATGATATTGCATATTGGAAAAGAATGTTCAAAACTCAGTCAGCTCAATTTTGAAGAGTTAGGAAATGTTTAATTGTAGTGATGATAGTCTGTGTACCAAATCGTGTACACATTTTGACAATGGTAGGATGGTTGTCATACTTTGATAATACTAGAATAAATCCTAGTACATGTATACCATGTTGTTCTGTTTACATTTCTTTGAAAGGCATTCTTAAAAGATATGCCATCTCATAATATCTACTGACAAACTTGTAGTAAACCTTATTGTGCTTCAACTCAAAGTTGGTCACTAACTCTTTTTCAGACAGTTTTCAACCAAATGTGATGATTTCACCGAAAGAGGCTGTGATTTGGTAATTGCTAATAAGATGAAATTCGATTTAAGACGATTTACCTAAATTTGTTAATCCATACCGTGAATAAACATACACATAAATATACATTGAATCCATATTAACTATCGTAACGTCGTACTATTAAATAACACATACAAATGAAATGACATATTGAATCAAAATTTAAAACATATAAAACATATAAAACATATATAAGGCTGTTGCAATATATTTTTTAAAATTTGTTTGGGGGAAATTACACTTCAAGTAATATCAATCATTTCCAGATGCTACATGCATTCTTAAATAGAGAAAATATATGTTAATCGGATAGCGAAATTGATAACCATTTGATGTTGTCACGAACTCAGTGATTGCAGAACTCGACAGGCGAGACCGGGCGAACCAAAACTCATTTGAGCCACCCTGCAGGCTTTGCACGAGCTGCAGTGAGCTTTGATAAGCAAGCGCGAGACGAGAGCTCTCACTTGCTCCATGGACTGGTTGGAGCGGATTGATGATTTCTCTGATCGTGGATGATCTGTAGGGCTACACTTCGTGTATTAGGTACATAGGTGGTATTTCCCAAGGTACAGGTGAGTAAACTTTTCCATACATAAGTTAAGAACTGGGAATTGTGTAATCATGTAATTAATTGTTAGTTAATTGATTAATTAACGGCGATAAATTGGTAGCTATTGTAAACGATAGCATAAGGGTTTTATCATGGTATTTTGTTAAATTGTTTGGTGATGGATTTTATTGCTTACATGGATGATTTGAAACAAATTTATGTTGTGTGTTGTAGTTCATCCACGTCCGGGGTCCGGGGTCCAGTATCGAATCCGGGCTTTTCAACCAGGGTAACTCCGGCCGAGGCATGCTTTTGAATCAGCAGATGGTGGCGGAGTTTTGAGCAAGGTGCGGTAGAATGCTGTGTGCTATCAAGACCGCAGTGGTGACTGCTTGAGGTAGTCTGCCGTTCTGGGTGAGCGGATGTGTAATTAGGGATGAAGGTGTCTGTGTCAGGGCAGTCAGGCCCGCACTTTCACGGTCCACCCTTGAGGGATTTTGTGTGGGCACGGGACAGTGCTAGAGCAGAGTGAAGGTGTTAATGCCAGGGCAGTCAGGCCCGCATATATCACGGTCCACTCAGTTGTTTTCTGTATACTGGACAGACTGGTCCATGTACGGGTTTGTGTGAGATGTGCTCACTGAAATAACCATTGTTTTGTTTGTATTCAACTTTATGCAATAATGTAATGAATTGATGTAATCTTGTCTCAATTCTATGTGCTATTAACTGATTTGTTTAAATAAGTATTTTTCATTAGTGAATTTGTTACTGATCTGATGTTGTGAATAGTGATTACTTGTTATCACAGTTGCGAGGTATGAATTAACTAATTACTACCTGTGATAGAATTAAAGTAAATCTTCATCAGTGTTTTCAGTTCATTGTCACCATTTGAAATATTGTTGTAAATAATTTGTAATAAGTAAAAGGTTCTTTCCTTGTGTATGAAGGTTAGATGTAGGTTACTTATTTATTTTGTTTGATACGATGTCATAGGAGGTGCATTGTCATCCATAATTCATGAAGATATTTATGTTGCAGCTATCCATACGCTAATCGGAGCTAACCGGAATTAACATCACCTCTGCACCTGGAAGTTTGCATGGCACATGTGCACCAAGCTAGCACGAAATATCATCTTTATCATTTCAGGTACTTCCTCCGGTCTATGACACCGTATCTACACCCCTAGCGTTTTTGTATTACCTTGTAAAATAGTTTTTTTTATCTATATTGTTATGTAATAAACTTTTATTGGTAAACTACTTCTTTGTTGTCTCTGAGTACCAAAGTCACTTTGTGACATTTTGGTGGCAGCGGTGGGATAGTAAAGGTACTCGGAGTTTGTTTGAAGTTTTATTTAATCAGATTAGCACAGATTTATTGTTTTGTGACTGAGAGAATGGATTTAGAGAAGTTGATCAAGCTTGGTAAGGAGCTTGGTAAGAAAGGTGAGGATTTGCAAGATTGGGTTGAACATGAGAGGGAGTTGGAGAGGGATCGGTTTGATCGTGAACGAGAGGAGAGAATGCGCGAACGGGCTGATAAGAAAGAGTTGTTAGCATTAGAACTTCAGATTCACCAAGCTGGAGGATCAAAAGCAGGGGCTGAAGAGAAAAGTCCCAAGTTACCCGTGTTTGAAGACGGCAAGGACGATCTTGATGCCTACCTGAAGCGTTTTGAACGACATGCACATCTACAGAAGTGGGATAGACCTTCATGGGCGAATAGACTGAGCTACTTATTAAAGGGTAAGGCACTTGAAGTCTATTCCCGGTTGTCTGATGGTGATGCAAATAATTATGATATCCTTAAAACTGCTTTGTTGCACAGGTACCAGTTAACTGAGGAAGGATTCCGACAAAAGTTCCGTTCAAGCAAACCGGAGGCTGGCGAGACTTGTCAGCAATTTGTTGTGCGTTTACATGGGTATATGCTTAAATGGCTTGAATTGTCTCATAAACATGCAAACTTTGATAATCTGAAAGATATCTTTTTGCAGGAACAGTTCCTGACGTGTTGCAACAAGGAATTGCGACTCTTTCTCAAGGAGAGGAGTCCAAAGAACATTGAGGAGATGGCGACCATTGCTGATAACTACCTAGAGGCCAGAGGGTGTAGTCCGAACGTGACAAGACAAGTGTTTTCGGGATCAAGTGAAAATAAGCCCAGCCGACCTGTTTCTTCACAAGGTGGACCAGAAGCTTCACGACAACGGCCTTCACCACCATATTCAGGTAATAAATCTAACTTGAAATGTTATATTTGTCAGCAGTTTGTCCATATTGCTCGTTTCTGTACTCACAGTAAAGCACGCACAACTAAAGCTTCAGTGATTGATGCCGGCAAGCAAGAACCCCGATCTACTCCTGGCAGTGGGGATCCGGAACTGCTAGAGTGTGGCTGCCGTCTTACAGTGTTGAGTATGGCGTGTGAACAGGAGGAGTCTGGAAACATGCCTGTTGTGGATGGCTACTTCCGGAACCGCCAGGTCAAGGTGTTGAGGGACTCGGGCTGTAATGGAGTAGTTATTCGATGTTCCCTTGTATCTCCAGAGGATCTTACAGGTGAAATGAGGCATTGTAAACTTGGTGATAGCAGTGTAAAGACTTATCCTATCGCTAGTATTGATTTACAGACACCCTATTACCATGGACAAACGGAAGCTGTGTGTATGCCTAATCCCTTGTATGACATAATCATTGGCAATGTTCCTGGTGCTCATGATGTGAAGTGTAGGAATGCTCAAGGTGTTTCATTTTCCAGCCAGAATCTTCTAAATGCAGTTGAATCCAGGGCGCAGACCAGAGCACGACCAACTCCGGCTTTGAAGACTCCACCAGCACTAGACCTGGATGTGCCACCTGAGCGTCTCAAGGAGGAACAGAGTGAAGATGAGACTCTTACAAGACCACGATCCTTGGCAGTTACAGGTGAAGAGAGGACGAGTAAAAACAGTAAGTGGACCTTTTCATACAAAAAGGGAGTACTGTATAGAAACTTTGAAACCACCAAACCCAAGTTAGAAAGTCTGAAACAACTTGTTGTCCCAAAGTCTTTACGCAATAGGGTTTTGAATCTTGCACATGATGGAATAATGTCTGGTCACTTGGGATGTAAAAAGACTGCACAACGAATCCTGGATCACTTCTACTGGCCTGATATCTGGGGCGACGTGATACGATACTGTCAATCATGTGACATCTGCCAACGGACAACCCCAAAAGGTAAAATTGCACATGTACCACTTGGACAAATGCCTGTGATTGATCAGCCTTTTCTTCGTGTAGCTGTTGACATTGTTGGCCCTATCCATCCTGTTTCAGATCGTAAGAACCGATACATCGTTACTCTGGTGGATTATGCTACACGATACCCCGAAGCAGTTGCTGTCCCAAACATAGAGA
This sequence comes from Gibbula magus, assembly GCA_936450465.1. Taxonomy (NCBI): domain Eukaryota; kingdom Metazoa; phylum Mollusca; class Gastropoda; order Trochida; family Trochidae; genus Gibbula; species Gibbula magus. The sequence continues at coordinate 17,231,682 of OW388300.1, read as the reverse complement.
CTGAGACCGTGGCAGAGGCACTTGTGCAGATGTTTAGCCGTGTGGGGATCCCAACTGAGATTTTGAGCAACAGAGGGGCTCAGTTTACCTCTGCTTTGATGAAAGAAGTAAGTCGTCTACTTTCTGTGAAACAGCTCACCACAACGCCTTATCATCCTGCATGTAACGGGTTAGTGGAAAGATTCAATGGAACCCTGAAAAGCATGTTGAGAAAACTCTGTGCGGAACGTCCTAAAGATTGGGATAGATATATTGATGCATTGCTTTTTGCTTACAGGGAAACTCCCCAAGAAAGTTTAGGGTTTTCTCCCTTTGAGATGTTGTTTGGCAGATCAGTTCGCGGACCTCTGATGGTACTCAAGGAGTTGTGGGCTGAAGGCGAGGACACTGCTCCAGAGGTGAAATCTACCTATCAGTACGTACTAGATCTACAGACAAGGCTCCAGGATACATGGGAACTGGCTCAACAGGAACTACAACGTTCTGCTCGTCGCTACAAGGGCTACTACGACCAGAGAACTAAAAGGAGAGAGTTCAAGGTGGGGGACAAGGTGTTGATTCTTTTGCCAACTGATAAGAATAATCTGTTAATGCAGTGGAAAGGCCCCTATGAGGTTACCGCGAGAGTAGGAACCATGGATTATACAATACTGTGCCAAAATAAGTTTAAAACATTTCATGCAAATCTGTTGAAGCTCTACCAGAAACGGGAGATTGAGTGCGGGGTCCTGATGCAAGTTAACGCTGCGGTGGTAGAAGAGGAAGTGGAACCAGAGATGCACATGTTTGGGGACGACCTGGACATACCGGAGTTGTTCGCCAAGGAATCGGTAGGGGATGTGTCTGTTGATAACTCTTTGGATGAAGCACAAAGAGCGGAGGTGAGAGAAATACTGGAAAGATACTCTGATGTTCTAACAGATTTACCTGGAAGGACAAATTTGGCTGAACATGACATCAAGTTGTGGTCTGATGAGCCAGTCAGACAGAAACCATATCCTGTTCCCCTTGCTCATAAAGACACCATCAGTGAAGAAGTTGAAGAGATGCTGAAAATGGGAATTATTGAGCGTTCTGAATCACCTTATTGTTCTCCAATTGTTCTTGTAAAGAAAAAAGGGGGCGGAGTCCGGTTTTGTGTAGATATGAAAAGAATTAATAATCTGACGGTTTTTTATTCGGAGCCCATACCAAATCCAGAGGAGATATTCTCACAGATAAAAAACAGCAAGTATTACTCAAAATTTGACCTTACCAAAGGTTACTGGCAGATTCCCATGACCACAACGGCCAAAGAGAAAACAGCTTTCTCAACGTCTGAAGGTTAATTTCAATTTCGAATGATGCCTTTTGGATTGGTAAATGCCCCTGCAACTTTCAGTAGAATGATGCGTCGCCTCTTACATGGAATGAAAGGTGTGGAGAATTTTATTGATGATATCATTATTTTTTCAGACACTTGGGAGGAACACCTGACTACCATCGTGGAGCTGCTTGAACGCTTGAGGAAAGCTGGACTAACTGCAAAACCGAGCAAATGTTGTATTGGAGGGAAGCAGCTCGAATTTCTGGGTCATGTGGTACGTGAAGGTGAACTCAACCTGCAAGAGGAAAAGGTAACTTCAATTCTGGATAGTCCCTGCCCAAAAACCAAAACTCAGATCAGGTCATTCCTAGGTTTGGTTGGATTTTATCGCAGATTCATTCCCAATTTCTCTGCAGTGGCTGCTCCTTTAACGGATATGACAAGGAAAGGAAAACCAAACCAGCTGGTGTGGGAGAAGGAGCAATTGAGAGCCTTCAGCACTTTGAAAACACAGTTGTCGCAGAGGCCAATTCTTCGTTTGCCCGATGAAAAGAAAACTTTTACGCTGCGGGCTGATGCGTCAAGTGCTGGCATCGGATCTGTGCTGCTTCAAGAACATGACGGTATGTTATTCCCAGTGAAGTATCTGAGCCGGAAACTTCTTCCAAGAGAACAGCGATACTCTGTGATCGAGAAGGAATGTTTGGCACTTGTTTGGGCGATTCAGAAACTACAGATGTATTTGTACGGGAGGAATTTTGTACTCCAGACTGACCATGCTCCGTTGTTGTATCTGAACAAGGCTAAAGTACAGAACGGTCGCATCATGAGATGGGCCCTTGCATTGCAACCGTACAGATTTCAAATTGAAGCTATCAAAGGAAGCAAAAATGTGGGAGCGGATTTCCTGTCACGTTGTGAGTAAACCAGTGTTTTGCACGTAGGACCTACTGATTTCGTGGAGTGTTTAAAATTGTAAATTTTAATCTAGGTTGGGGGCTGTGTCACGAACTCAGTGATTGCAGAACTCGACAGGCGAGACCGGGCGAACCAAAACTCATTTGAGCCACCCTGCAGGCTTTGCACGAGCTGCAGTGAGCTTTGATAAGCAAGCGCGAGTCGAGAGCTCTCACTTGCTACATGGACTGGTTGGAGCGGATTGATGATTTCTCTGATCGTGGATGATCTGTAGGGCTACACTTCGTGTATTAGGTACATAGGTGGTATTTCCCAAGGTACAGGTGAGTAAACTTTTCCATACATAAGTTAAGAACTGTGAATTGTGTAATCATGTAATTAATTGTTATTTAATTGATTAATTAACGGCGATAAATTGGTAGCTATTGTAAACGATAGCATAAGGGTTTTATCATGGTATTTTGTTAAATTGTTTGGTGATGGATTTTATTGCTTACATGGATGATTTGAAACAAATTTATGTTGTGTGTTGTAGTTCATCCACGTCCGGGGTCCGGGGTCCAGTATCGAATCCGGGCTTTTCAACCAGGGTAACTCCGGCCGAGGCATGCTTTTGAATCAGCAGATGGTGGCGGAGTTTTGAGCAAGGTGCGGTAGAATGCTGGGTGCTATCAAGACCGCAGTGGTGACTGCTTGAGGTAGTCTGCCGTTCTGGGTGAGCGGATGTGTAATTAGGGATGAAGGTGTTTGTGTCAGGGCAGTCAGGCCCGCACTTTCACGGTCCACCCTCGAGGGATTTTGTGTGGGCACGGGACAGTGCTAGAGCAGAGTGAAGGTGTTAATGCCAGGGCAGTCAGGCCCGCATATATCACGGTCCACTCAGTTGTTTTCTGTATACTGGACAGACTGGTCCATGTACGGGTTTGTGTGAGATGTGCTCACTGAAATAACCATTGTTTTGTTTGTATTCAACTTTATGCAATAATGTAATGAATTGATGTAATCTTGTCTCAATTCTATGTGCTATTAACTGATTTGTTTAAATAAGTATGTTTCATTAGTGAATTTGTTACTGATCTGATGTTGTGAATAGTGATTACTTGTTATCACAGTTGCGAGGTATGAATTAACTAATTACTACCTGTGATAGAATTAAAGTAAATCTTCATCAGTGTTTTCAGTTCATTGTCACCATTTGAAATATTGTTGTAAATAATTTGTAATAAGTAAAAGGTTCTTTCCTTGTGTATGAAGGTTAGATGTAGGTTACTTATTTATTTTGTTTGATACGATGTCATAGGAGGTGCATTGTCATCCATAATTCATGAAGATATTTATGTTGCAGCTATCCATACGCTAATCGGAGCTAACCGGAATTAACATCACCTCTGCACCTGGAAGTTTGCATGGCACATGTGCACCAAGCTAGCACGAAATATCATCTTTATCATTTCAGGTACTTCCTCCGGCCTATGACACCGTATCTACACCCCACGCGTTTTTGTATTACCTTGTAAAATAGTTTTTTTTATCTATATTGTTATGTAATAAACTGTTATTGGTAAACTACTTCTTTGTTGTCTCTGAGTACCAAAGTCACTTTGTGACAGATGTCACATTTTAGAATTCATAGCGTTTATTTAAACTCTTGGAGTTGGAGCTGGAAGACTCTAGGACAATAAGTACATTGAGACGCTGTGTGATAGATATATGATAAATAATGCTCGCATGTACGTACAATAGACACAACTCCTCAAGATCAAACGTCATCCGACAGTGTCTTAAAATGAATCCAGGATATGAGTAGAGAGTTATCCGAAGTTAAGCTCATTTACAGGAGTAATCTACAAGGAAGTGATCTAATGAAGCTGGATTTTGTTTCTACAACATGCATCTCTTCTTATTTAACAACACATCTACGACGTAGCCAGGAATCAATGGAATCAATATTCATGAAACATGAAAACGAAGTAAATGTCATTCAATAACAATCAGTATTAGTAATAAACTATATCTTGCAGCCATGATTGATTTTTTACTCTGCTGAAATTGTGGTGACGTTTCTTTTTCCTGGACGTATATATCAGGATATGCGATTATGAACTATTGAAACCAATGTGTAACTAAGTTTCAATCAAACAACACACAAACTAAATTCTGAAGAATGATTTCCCATCTAATATATACAAATCTATAAAAAAAAAAAAAAAAGGCCGTGCTTGGTTCATTTTAATTGACAGGATATAACCAGTTTTATGTCTGCAAGACCATTTGTCAGTCCGAAACATATAGCTAAAGGATAAAGAAGATAGATTTATTACAAGAAAGTCCTCCTAAGACAATACAACTACAATGCTATAATCAATCTGTCACAGGTTTTCACATAATGACGTCTGAATAGCATTCAGCAAATAAATGTATAAAAAAACAACATTCTGGATAACCCTCTTTAAATAGATTACATTCATAAACCTACTGTTACGGCAACCTTTCCATTAAAGTATCATAGACAGATATATGCCATTAATAATCGATGCTATCTGTAAGTCTGTTAAATATGAAGCAAGTTGCTTTGAAAAGTCGTTTCAGGGCAAATACGTTCAAAATCTTCTTAAACACAAATTAAGTCCATATTGATACCAGGTTTGTGGAAACAGACAAACTTTATATCAGTAGTATCTGTGTTTTTGACTTACATAAACATAAGGAGGACATAGACGAGTAGCGTATTTTGAGTATCCATTGTATGTGATATGGTATTGATTTAACCTATGTTGTCATTTACATTACTACCAGTTTACGCGTATTGTGTTTTGCCTTAGATACTTTTGAGTGAACACATCTTGAGCTAAGTAGCAACATACCAGTTAAGTTACTCAAATCTAGTGACACATTAAGTAAAGTTGAGGTGAGGTGAATGTGGGTTTAATGCTGCTTTCAAGAGTATTTCACTTATATCGCTGCTACTAGTTTTATGGCAGGGCGAAAGCCCGCAATGCCACCTGGCTATGTATTGTGGCGAAACCTGTGAGCTGAGCATCGGCTGGAACTAGCCAACGATGGGTGGTACTACGCTAAATTTAGTCCAAAATTGCACCCAAATCATATTGCGTGTAGAACAGTTCAGACAAAATTGCCGTGGCCGTGGCGGGATTCAAACCCCGGACCTCTTGATATCCAAAGCCGAATGCGCATTAACTTTAAGGCAAGTGCCTAAAATAGCCTTTATTTCGGAGAATATATAACATTTGCTTATACAACGACTGTTCCTCATTTCCATCCAAGGAAACAAAGTAGTTTGATTGTCATGTGATAGACGTTTCCTTTCAGTGATAGACACCGTGTCTAGGAAATACTCAAGCATTTAGTGGAGTATCGTATAACATGGAGTTATGCTCCATTTCAGAACCATGTTTGATTGATGTAACAGACAGTCAGTAACTGCACTTTACCGTTCCGATACCATTTACACTTTAATTGGGTAAAACCTTTTTTCATGCTGCGGTAATCATTTCATCTGCCAATGCATAAATTTCTAAAATGAATTTAAATCAAAGTACAACATATTCCATTTAGAGATTATCCTCGGCAAAAACGTAACAAATTGATATGTTTGGAGTAGATTAACATGATAGAGTTGAAATATTTCCAAAAGCACGCTCAATCAACATTATACTTTGCATGTAATGATACATGGTCTTAGAACTCAACATCGATGGATTTCCCTCCAGGTACAATTGTTATACTGCATAATCTTCCCACACAGGTTTAGCTTCAGTTTAACATATCTTGATCACATTAAACAGAATCGATTGTGTCAATTTGAGAGGAAGTTTAACTCTGCCATTAAGGTGTTGACATATTTCACTGACACTTTGCCAGTAGGGACCCTTTTCATCTGACAGTAAAACGATTGCTTGTGGCAGTGTCTCAATCATATAATTGGAAACCTAACCTGTGGCTGCTGCCTAAAGTCAGACAAGGAGGATTTCACAGGAGGTAATACCTTTCAGCTTATATAACTCATCACGTTTTAATACAAATAATCATCACTATAACAGCGTGCTACAGTCTGTGTTTGTTTTAAATGCATGGTCCAATCAGTGATTCTTTACCCTGTGAGATCGGAGGCTGAAAATACGCTGCTGAACTGTTCCAGAACTGATTATTTGTATGGGAAATGAGCAAATCAATTTCAGTATATATACTATTATGTTGACCTTTTCTCTTTTGATCCTCTAATGATTGATTTAGATTTTTTAGAATATAGGAATGTCACGGAAAGACTGAGTTACTTGCTGTTGCTATGAAACATTTGAAAGCAATGGTTTTACAAAGGACCTGTTGAAATGTTAAAAGGAAAGAGAAATGGTTCTGTGGGTTTACAAACTTTCTGTTGCAGGAAATTATCATCACAATAAGCATCCAACGTTAAAAGAGGATTCATTATACCCATACTTTTATATGCAGAGGTAAGTCTCATTGTTTTCGTTGCTGTAAGCAGTAACAGCTAGAGGCCAGCGCCTCTATATATTCTATCTTCACCTTCAGCACTGTAAGTATTGTATATCATCACTGATGCTTGATACAGTTATTTTCAGTGATTAATATTAACGTGGTCTAAATGTTAGTTACAAAAGCATTTACATTGTGTGTAATTTAAATCAGACAAAGTTTATGATCCACTGAGAAATGATAACGGATTAACCTATTTGGTGTAGATGAACACATTCCTCATAATTCCGTCAGGGTAATACTGCGTAGCGCCAAGAGCAACCACCCGTTGATTGGATTACTATTAAATAACATTTTCAAAATAGTTTTAATCGGCGAATGTCATCCTCAATCAACAAGGGCTCTGTCATGCCAGACAATGTCATCTTTACATCGGAAAACACAGATTAATAGAGGTTATCATGAGAGTGTGTTTTGGGATGGTCAATATCCTGCATTAGGAATAAACATTGTATTTTGCGAGCCTTGGCGATCTAAATACATTGTGTTTATTCCTAATGCAGGATATTTACCATCCCAAAACACACGAGCATGATAACTTCTTTATCATACAATGTCATTCTTCATTGATTTTGCGCAAAACAGAACGACAACATAATTTCAAAGTTTAATATTACTGTAACTAAGCGTGTTGATATATGCAAATGAACTGCGTGTTATTCTCACAGTAAAATGACACAAAATAACGCCTCCTAAATTATGCATTCAGTGAAAATAATTGTTATTTTTGGCATGATCTTAATTTTCAATGTTTTAATACGTTTTAAAATACGTTTTTCAAATGAAAAATATTTAATATGAGGTCAGCGATTTCGAACTCACGTCCTATCGCTTGTGTAACCATGACTGTAAGCGAATCTCGAAGTGCAAGAGTTGCTTCACTTCCACCCGGTTGCAAATGGCGACTCGCACCACACGGAGAGCTAAACTGAATGTTAGGCAGCTAATTCTAAAATCCCCTGTACAAAAGTTACATTATGGAACCGTGAATATTGCCGTTCGATAAATGAATGTGTGACTCAAACTGCCTTTGTTGCCTGTGAGTATTATAAAGTGTTTGCTCGGTAGTTTTCAACTTGCGATGAACATATTTTGGCACCGCTTGAACATAATACAATTTTGCCGCACTATGCATTGCACAATGATTTTTTGTTATCATTTCCCAAATTAATGTGGATCTATATGAAAGGGATCATGTATATTTACATGAAACTGTTACGCTATAATTGTCACGGTTATTAAAGGCATTTGAAATGTTAACGCGTGTGACGTCATTTCCAAAAGAAGTTCCGTCACTTGACCTCTGTAATTTGCATCTTTATCCGTATATGACCCCAGCGGATACCGAAAATATCCGTTGCCTTTATCCTGCCGAGAAAACCATCCATTGTATGATAACAAAAAAAGTTACGTCCTCCGATTATTGTCCTCGAATGACTACGCAACATCCAAAAAACATGATTTGGTCTTGCGTTGAATACATTTGCCGTACACATTTAGTTTTCAGTCAATCAAGTGGCACGCTTGCCTTTGCACTGTCACCCTGTCGTCCCTGAGCATTGACTGACTATGAATTAACATACCAAGAAACGATATTCATAATCTCAACAGAAGTGTTTTATTGCTTAACATTACACAATTTGAGTATGATTGTCCTGATGAAAAGTCACCTGGAAAGATATGAAGAATTAGGAACTACCAGGTATTGGTGGGCAATCAAATCATTATCATTATAAAACATAAATCAATATCAATTAATCGATATGGCTTCTAGTTAAATGAACAAATGGCAAACACATCAGTAATTGCCGTTCAAAATGTCAAAATGTTTCATCTCTACACATATGTGTAAATTCATTTTACTGATCCTTTTTCACTCAATCTATTTGAGAACTGCAGACTTCTAGTCTATCAATGTAAGTAAATTCCCCCAATCTGATATAATCTGAGTTACTACGAAAATCAATTTTGTATTATTTTATTTTATTTATATGTGCGAAACATGATTTATTCAGATAATTTGCAAAATATAATTTCTTCTTTAGAAAGTCTGTCTCTTAGAAATCGACTTATTGCCAATAGAATTGTAGGAATAAGTGTTGTTATGACGGTAAAATCGGTGAAGGACTCCATTATTAGCTACTTGTAACCGACTTAGTGTCAGACATTGTGATTAACGTTCAAGTTCCCTTGAAACCCGAATGCTCCACATTAAGTACAAAATGTATATATTGCATCACATCATCTGTTTCGATTTCACATTTACTAAGTTTTAATTTCACATTGCAAAAGTTCTCAGTAACTCAGTGAATGTGTTAACACGTAGGTATATCTTAACGAGACCCTAACAATCATTAGTATTGGCACATTGATCAGTTAATTGTGCTGGTCCCTCATACGTGCCATCTGTGACTTCTTATCAATGACACTTAGGGATTGATCGTGTCTTAATTTGGTGGACATTGACATATTGCACATACCACGTGGTTAAACATTTACTATGTTATCCTCTTAATCGATACACATCCGCCAACATTGTATAGAAGACTTAGTATCTCAGAAGCTTAGTTTTCAAAATAAACAATTCTTTTTACAAATATATTGAATAGCGCATCAAAAATTCAAACACGTTGCTTATACTTATTTTATTTGTGTTCAAATATGTATCAAGATTTGTCGAGTTGGAAGCATCATCCCCTCCCTAAACTAACCCAAAACACGTGTAAAGACGACTGTTTGATAGTTTATATTATGCAATGATGGGACTTTACGATGTATGTCTATAGAAATTGAAATTAGTAAATCTGTATCTGAACTGAACATATTAATATCTGTACACCATATAAGTATATCATTGTTAAATACTCACTGTGTCCATTTGTTTGAGTAAGTGACTAAAAGAAAAACAATATATATATGTCATATGAACATATAGCTAAATCAAGACTGCATTGTGGCCAAAAATGAAAATATGTCTACAGCAAGAATTTAATTTTCAATTCAAGTTCGCATACCTCCAAAAGGTATTCTTCATTTATGTAGCTTCAACTTGTTTTAACGTATTTTATCTCAAAGATAAAATCTGGTTGGGTGAATAAACCATGAGGCTTATTTGAACACCACTCCAGTATATAAATCAAAAACATGGCCTGAACTTGCACTTCTCGATGTGTTCACGTCATCAAGTGTCTCTTGGTTCAGTCTATGTTATTTTTGTTGATAATTCAAGAGTACTGGTTTTTGACTGGCAGTGTGAAGCGATAAAAACTCTTCCAATCTCAACCAGCACCAGATAGATTAGATTTCTGCACACGATGGAAAATACGTTCCAAAGCAATATAATGAGCTGGAAATCTCTAAGCATGGTAATGAATTCACATGCTGTGTATTATCCTTAACCTCGCCATAAAATGCGTGTTTGAGTGGACTGAAACCTAATCACCAGCTGAGGGTATCTAATATGCACTACAGAGCACTGGAATAACATCCTCTCTGAATCATACACGGTTAGAAGGACAGTGGTGAAAATTCATGTTCACGGATTACTAGGCGTGAAAACAGAAAAACACGATATTGGTTAGGTTGTGATTTAAACTATGTATTACCTGGTACTTTGAAGTTATTATCGCGGGACTATTCAAAAGTGTTCAAATTGTATTTTTTTTTATCAATTACCATAAGGATGATGGTCGCATTAATCTCCAAACACAGAGAAACAATGTAGTATAAAACACCTTTTTATTCACTAACGGACTCTTGTTGTTTATCATGTAAGAAAAATTACCGTGACTCATTACATTCTAAATGAGCCATACAAAACATTGTTTTGCCTTCAACTAAACTGTTATACCATTGGTGCTTAATTCAGTGTATTGAACATACATGTTTTTGCTTTCTATGGTCCGTTATTTACAGATATATATTATATATTGATAAATTATTTAATTCCCCGAGCAATTTCATGAAACTTGTCCATGATAATAACTTACATTTGACATGAACCTTTTCAAAATCATTTGAAATGATTATACAATAATCATAGTAACAATTGACACATCTTGAATTAAATAACTTAATATATGAAATCAATTCGACTTATGTCTATTTTAGTGTGGTATAAAATCAGTTTTAATCACAAAATGTATATTATATCTAATTTTGTCTCTGTGTACAGCTTAAAAGATATCTTCCAAAGAAGTATAGTGGACCTAAAATCACCAAGCAAAATAATGAAATGATATCCATTGTGCCATCCTTGCCATTTCTAAACGATGCGTAAGGCACAGGAAATTGAGGATACTCAATATCTTTATTATAAACAATGTATATAAAAGTATCCACACCCCTCTATACTAATGGGCTAAAGGAGCGACACCCGCGATGTTGGATTTATTTTCGTCACTGCGACTCGACTACATTCGTGGCTCATATCTCAAATTATACGCATTGTCATCTGAAATAACTTACCTCCCGTCCTTTATTCCGTATCATACTGATAGGGAATGGCCGATTTTTTTCTTTAATGTTTTACCATTTGCCAAAAATACTACTAAAAATCGACTCCACCGGAAAACAGAATCTAAATACAACTGGCATAAACGTGACTCAGCAAAATGTGATCAATAGTAAGATGTGGTTGATTAGGGACCGAGAGCTAACGTCTTCCTGTCTGTACGCCGATGCAGTTCATTCAACTTGAGCTTGTTCCAGGAGCAGGATACGTCGTTCACATGGTCGGTGTATGTAACGCTTGACGAATCAAGTCAGGGCGCTTATAATCGCTCATTGAGTGTTTAATGTATACGCTCAATGCAGCGCTCAATGTAACGCATTCTCTCCTGAACGACATGGTGCAATTCCTCGAGGTTTGCTCGCTTTGCTACGTAGCGCTACATTGAGCAATCTCGTGCAAGACAGTTTTAAAAGTTATCGCTCACTGAGATCTAATCAACAAGTACGGAATGTGTTGGACTTGACATAGAAACTTTGAAGTTACGCCCTGGTTCTTGTCTTAAAAGGTATGAACGTACAGGTTCATTGATCCCTGAAAACTTAATAATTAAAACCAAATAATTTGGAGTGAAACACATTCTTTATGTGTTTTGAAAGCCTTGTACTAAAGACCAAATATTCACCAATAATTACCCAAATGTGTGTTTTCATTCCATACTACTGTTCGAATATGATTAAATGTGTAATGTTTGATATTATATCAAAGATTGCTAATATAAATGATTTTTTTGGCTTGATGACCATTAAACGAGCAACATAATAAATTTCATGTAAATATCCTTACTTCATATTTTTGATCTTGTACATGTTATGTGTTTTGTGACTTTCAGTTTGCAACTTGTATCTCAACATAAACACACTTATTGTTTTATCAAATAAAGTTAGTACAACAGAATATGTTCCACATGTTACAACTGTCACACACATGTTGTAAAAGACATTTTCCAGTGTGGATAAATGTTGTGTACAAGTAAGGGTAGACTATTATCATACACAGGACAACAAGTGGTGGAATCGTTTGCCGGATTCTTCCAGATTCTCCCAAAAAATGGCAGATCCTGAATAATCCGGGGAAATTCCAACAAGCAGATTCAACCACTTTTTCTCCTATGATATAAGTATGTTACACAAGGGAGGATGAACATTTAAAGGTTATATCCACACTCCACTCGATGAAGGAGTAAGTGAATAATAACGAATAATAGTGTTTGCTGAGTTGTTTGTCAGATGATCCTGCTCATGGGGACAGTCAATGTTTACACCCAAATATCATGTAGGCTTTTATGTTACTGACTCATAGAGCAGCTTTATTTGAATACAATTAATGTTTACCCTCGCCTTTAATTCATGTTAATAATTTTGTTTTTTTAAGAATGGGTTGACAATCTATTCCTTAAGGAGAGATGGGACGAAGAAATCATTTCTAACATTTCTTGACAACAATTTATTGTTGTGAATAAGGCTAAACATATATGCATTAAATCTTTTTAAGCATAGATTTGTCGATAAACTAACGGAAATCGCTTAAATTTACCGCAAATTGACGTCTTTTTAACGACCATTTTATGACATGCCGCATGTCGTTGCCGTCACCTACATGTATTTCTATGCGTTTTTATCTTAGCTTGATAGTATATTCAATAATATTTACACAATAGGTCGTCAAACTTGCACTTGAATTGACCAAAACTGCCGTGACGTCAGTTTGTTTCGTTCATGTAGGTAATTTAAAAAATGACATTGAAGTGATGAAATTGATATCTTAAATATTGTGATATTTATTTTGAAAATATAAACTCGCTACGTATCCACCTTTGTGATAAAATTGAATCAGAAAGCGTTGAAAGCGCGCACTTTATTTAAGGAGGTGAAATTGGTCAAAAATAGCGTAATTTGCTGACAAACAACTGTTGTTGACAATACGTCAACATCAAGTACAACAACAGTAAGATGTCTAACAAACCTTTTTATTGGTTCAGAATTTCATTTATTGAAATGAATTATATTAATGTCAACTTGTCATGTCTTCAACTACCTTCTTACGATGTCTATACTGCACAAGGTGATGACCTGAAAGTGTTTCCGAGCTCATTTAGGTTAATCATGGAAAGCATTAATTACATACAAAGGTTTTTTTAACGACAATTGTTATGCCAATGTGAGCTGATAATGCGATTGATTCTATTTTCACTCCTGGAAGAAAGTTTCAACTATTAACATGGCTGTTTTCGTTGGGTTCAACGTTCAATTGTGTAATGTTGCTTAGATGCAGCAACAATGAGTATATGAGGTGAGGTGAGGTGAATTTGGTTTTAACGCAGCTTTCAAGAGTATTTCACTTATATCACGACTGCGGCTATTATTGCAGGGAGAACGCCTGCAACAGCATGTGGCTATATATTGCGGTGAAACATGCAAGCGACAGCTGGGACTATCGAACCAAGGGTGGTACTACACTGAAATTCAGGGTATCATTGCACCCAAACCTTAATCCATACATCCTGTTTTCTATTGCAGACGAAGTTGCCGTATCACTGGCAGGATTTGAACCATGGACCTCTTTATCCGAAGCTAACCACCGCCCTATACTGCCTCAGTATTCGAAATGGATCACACCATTCATTGATGAATAAATCATAATCAGACAGAAATCATAAAAAATTTAATATCGCCGCAATGAAGTTGGTGGACGCCGTTTTTATGTTTATGATAGTGAAACAAGTAAAATGGGTATAACAGTGAGCAATGTTACGACTAAAATCAATATCAATATAAAAAGTGGCAAGTTCATACACTCTTCAACATTAAATCAGATGAACAACACTATTTTTACTACTTAAATGATTTTTTTTAATTTCAGAAAGTCCCCTCATAACAGTGATGTCTGCTGAAAATGAAAGTCTCTATAGTGCTGCGAGAATATGACGCAGCATAAGTAGCTTGGTGTCCCTCAAATGTTAATTTTATTTAGCTGGTATGCTCTGGGAAATATAAAAGGACAACATGGACAAATATGATTCTTCCAATCACTGATCTATTTCAATGGAAAAAAACTTTAACATTAAGTGTTCCTGTTATCATCATTCCATCTGGCATTATTTCTGATATAGTGAGCATTATTCAGTTAAATACTGATAATAGTGAATGGTATTTTTTTACATTTATATTGTAATAAAGATCTATAAATGTAAACTATGTTTTATTTTATAACTAGCTTTACAATAGTTCATCTCAATCATGTTTACACCTTCGGGTGGGATTACTATGTTTTTAAACTGAAACTAAATGATAAAAATTAACTGTAAAAACTAAAAAAGCCAGCATATATAATATGCTTTATACCTCATGTGAAAGGTAATAGTTTCTTCTCATTCACGCTTCTTCCAGGAGTTGCAATGTAGCCAACTGCCAACTACTGAAACCAGAAATGCGGCTAATGTGCGTATCAGTCTTCTATGTCAGGTTTGTTTCCTCCTACACATCACACCAGGTAATTAAACTCTGGTATAATCGTGATAGAGTTTCATTTCTCTTGAGGTGTGGCATCCAAAGATCATGATACGTTGTTTAGACTATATTACATTGATTTAATGTGTGGGGAAATGAGATTATGTAAATAGAAATTAATCACCATAATTATGTCCTAATTCGTTTTTTAAAAAAACCTAAAGTCTCACGTGTACCCTGAAAAAAACTAAGATGACATTGAACATTTAACAAGAAATGAAGAACAGTGCGCAAATTGATTTGAGAAAGACGAATCACAATAACAACTAACTGAATATTGTTATGTTCTTATATGTCTGCATACATGTAGGGTTGACTTTTTTGGGATATTTTGAACTGAATTGATTTTTCAATTTTCGTAAATGAAAATGTTCATGACTAAGCGTAAATGTTCTACCAGACTCTTGTTTTTATTGATTTGTCTGGCTGTTTTCATGCAATTCAATAGCAGCAGATTTGATTAACAATCATATCTCTAAGAATCAAATATTACAGAAAGAACGATCGATTTGCGTCGACGCAGATACAGTTTTGAACTTAAGTCTAATGAAATTTGATGTTGAACTGTTTGCCAATTGTGAATGAAACCTTCAATTTAGTTAGATATTTGGAGATTTGTATTTACTTGAATAAAAACAAAATGTGTATTTCCTTAGCTGATGCCCCCATCTCCAATTGTTTGACGATAATGATGTTTCACAGACAGACGTGTAAAATATGTTTGTCATTTGATTTAAATGGTATTTATTTCAAGATGGTACATTGAAATTGATGAACAGGGTTTACCCTATATAATATATCTCTCCAAAGTTCAAACGAATATGAGTCTTCATTATTCACTTGCCCAAAGTTATCATTTACCTTGTGAACAAACACAAATTCAAAGTCATCCTTGAAAAATACTCGCCCGGTTAAAGTGTCTAAAATCATTGTTTTATAAATTGATTTATTGAATTGAAATCTGAAAGTAATATTAACCATGTGCATATTAATTACTTACGAATACGTGTTTCAATTCTGTGTAATAATACACTAGTGCCAATAATGATTACCCCCCTCTGAATACATCATGTTATTCGCATGAAGCCTTTTGACGCATACATACACCACGTCAAAGGTAGATGTTTGGCCTGTAGCTGATGATGTAATAGAGGTTACATACAGCGCACATTGAGTTTAAGACATTTCCGTGTGAATGTTATGCATTTTTAGTGTAATTTGCAACCATTATTAACAATAGTGTATGTTTTCACTTATCTTGTGTTTGTTTTTTGGTTGGCAATATCTGTCATTGTTTATCCATAGCGAACTGTATCTGAATTATGTATAATCCGTCTTGTAAGTTATTGCATGCAACTGTTCGAGGTCCTATTTATTAACATTCAAAAAGCTAGGCTCAGAAACAGGAAGTTTGTCAAATGACAACATCAGAATACTGTAGTGCGTTGCATCAATAACGTGCATATGATTTAGGGTCATCAAATGTCTCATGTTTATACTTCTTGCCTGTTGAAGCGCTTACAACATTTGATTGTCAAGGTGTTATAAAGACACTCGTACTAGAGTGTCTACTTCACTTGTACAGGTGCCAAGCATTGATGATTACATTCATTTGAAGGTCCGCTAGCTGTCAAAACTATCCAATAAATTAGGAGACGATTAACAGTTTTATTAGTTCTGAAAATTAATGACAAAAATGTCAATTTCTTTCAGTTGGACTCGTACACTTTTATTCAGACAGGTATTAGTCAAAAGAATAGTTTTAGTCAAAAGAATAGTATTTGTTGTAAAGGATTGCTTAGTTGCTTTATAAATGATCGCAATGTCCTGTTTAGAGGCATTTTCGTCATCACATTCAGAAAGAAATCCCCTTTTTAAAGTGTTACTGTATCAAATTAAATATTCAAAATTATACATGTATGTATCCTCTCGTGTAGATTTTCATTTACTTACATTATCATTACTTCAATTGAAAGGATCATTTTAAATTTCTAAAGGGTTCTTTTTATTATAAATCCAAATGTTGATAGAATATTCCATGTTCTAACCACACAGTTGAATAACAATAAAGAACAATTAAATCGATAAATTGAATATAATCATTATTGCTTTCATTAAAAATATTCAATTCCTTATTTGAAGGATACATTTTATCAAGGATCCAAATGGCAGTGAACGACCCCTGCTTGTCGAATTAAAACTTGATTTTACAACAGGAAGCATTCAAACAAAATCACCTCCCATTTCACCATCATTATCCTCCCTAATTTATGTCATAAGAGCAATAAGAGATAATTCTTTGGACTGAATATCCTTGAAATTACTTCATAGAGACATTGCAAATGGCAACTGAATGTTCATTATTGCAATTTAAAAAGATCAGATTTGATTATGTTATGTCATGCTTCAGCAATACGTTGAGCGTCCATAACCCCTGACATTCAAAATCCGCTGAACAGAACACATTATACAGATCTCAGGAAGGAAATGTTTTGCAATGGCTCATTGACTTATGAAAATAAATACATCCATCTCAGACATGATTCAGGATGTTAAAAAGCCATTGTGTATAACCGTACACTGACAATAAAGAGGTTTACATGGGTAAAATGTTCCTAGCGAGGAGTGTAATAGTGGACGAAAGAACCTTCATTGCTCTTATTGTTTTTCTGTCAATTTATTTCAGCGCAAGTAGGATGTTGATAACTTCCTGAAACACTATAAAATAATGTAATAATTGACACGTGTACTGAAAGCAAAATATTACTAATAACAGCATTGCTCGCAAAGTGTCAAGAGATAATTAAAACAAAAGTTACCGTGTTGTCTATGTCTTTTTCAGCTGTTAAATCAATTTGGTAAGTACAAATATATCTCCGAAGCGTTCTTTGAAATATAGTGAAACTATAAATTGTACCGAACTGTGATATATCAAATATCGTTTTCTAATTATGAAGCCATGTTAAGATTAGTCATGTATTTTGTGTACTGTACTGCTTCTAGCAGCGAGCAACCGTGCATAATCCATCTGCAGAAAACCGTCAATTACCAATAAATTTAAGAACTTAATTAATGCTTAATATCATGAAGACAACGTTTGAGAAGCAAACAGTCAAAATAACTAATGCAAAATATTTACAATATTTCTTATACTTAGATGTAAACACGAGCAGATCACCGGTAGCAGCAAGGGCTTGAATGAGAAATTTACGCCTACATAATTAATAGTTCGTAAAGTAATTTATTACCCTTTAGATAAATTTGTTGAATTTTGATGAGTCAATAGCCAATGCATATGGAACCGTGTAGGTGGATTTGCCTGGGTGTACCATCCGTATGACCCGTGAAGACAGGTCATATGACTAACTACACAGGTCTTAGGGGTGGCCTTGACCTTAGATGGAATGCGGAAGTTAAACGGTTGCTCGACTCGGAATTTCAGAATCGAAAGTTACCTTAACAAACATAAGTACGGTAATTTCAACCTATATAAAAACAATGATTTTGTTTGTTTCAATAAACTAATTCAATAAAAACATGTGTCTCTATATTATTCTTCAGGTAATAATAAATTCAAAATCGATAAAAAAAATTCCACAGTGTTATCTCCCTTGATATGGAGCGGTAATGGAGTTTTTATCACAGACGGAACTAGCTATGTAGCCTATATATTGTATCGGAAATGGGTGAAATAAGTTCAAATAATAGATCTGAAGAGTAATAAAATCGTTACACAGGGTTTTCACAGGGTGTACGGGACTGTAAGACCCTTGTATAGTCCGCATTTCCATGGCTGCGCCTCAGGAAAATACGGGGTCTTACAGTCCAGTACACCCTGTCAAAACACCGTATAACTAACAGTATACACTTTCCTAAGTCATGGACCTTACATCATTGTCAAATTATGTATTTTTGGGGAGTTTAGGAGTTATACATACCCCTACTTTCGATATCGGTGTACGGCTATACACAGTGAAAACAATAGATTAACAATTGCAATGAGACAATTTAGCACATATCAACGTTAAAGTTCGATGTCAATCGTCTGAGAACATGAATCGTCTTAGACTTCATAGTAAGTAAATAATATACAGCGAATTGAGAGTACCAACACGTCAACAGTTTAAAAATTGACATTTTATGCAAAAACGTACAGCATCTCTATAAGCATTAACTCTATGTTGGACTAACAGAAGGATCAGTTTAAACGAAACTGACCGGACCTTACCATCGACTATTTGTTAGAATCATTTGGGGATTGAAAACAAGTAATTCGTGACTATACTTTTCGATATAAACACTGTACAAAATGCATTATCTCATTTTATTTTACTGAAAGTATACTAAATTTTGTTCCCATACATTAATTAATGTGACAGTTGCAGTGCTATGATTAAGTCCAGTTGATATTTTGTATAAGAATCATTTTCTGATACAATTAAAAATATAACTTCAAGTTGCAATATAACTGTAAATATTTGTCGTTTGTTTTTAATTGCCTTCGTCATGAAGACGCCAGTATAATTACAATCGAAAATGTTAAATTCCTGAACTCATAAATATGGCTTTTTGATTGTGTCCATTAAATGACACATTGTATTGTAATATTTGATGGTTTTCAATTTGCGCTGGTTCCAGGACATCAATTACTGAAATTGAAATTATATTCTTTAGAAACCTCTTTAGAAATCAATATAGGACCCGTCAAGTTTTACTTCCGAAATATGCTTGGAAACATTGATGTCGTCAATCTCAGCAGAGAGCTTTTGTATCAACATTTAGAAAAGACAACTTTCTGACCTCAATAATACAACATTGTTAGGTTGTTATAACCTGTGGAATAGCATACTTAAAATATATTTGACATTTTCCAAAGAGTGGGGCGAATGTAACATTTCAGGAGTGGCGAAGCCATGGCAGTTGATACACACATACTGCTACACAACAATGTTTTACGTGGTATTCTACAATTATTTACTGAATACATTCCAAAATCAAACCAAATGTTCAAACATCATGTTCTGGTGTATCCACATTGCTTCACTTATGAGGTCATCTATAATGATGTTAAAGATGACGTCATTTTGGTATTGTTTGTACTGAAGTCAATCAAACGATGTTCTTTAAATATACCCTTCCTAGGTATATTCCTACATATTTATTAAACAATCAGTCAAATGTGCATGCATGGATAGATTTATAATTGCTAAGCGATGAGAGAGTAAGGAATCTCAGTCTAAGAAACAAAACCTCTTTTGACTGCAGTGAGATGGCTCCTCCCACCACTGTGCAACATGTAAGGTCATCAGTGTAATCAACAACAAAATGTATTGGCCTTTGCTTTGTGACAGTACAACACTGCATTGAATTCGCCAGAATATATTAAAGTTTGCCGATATTGTAATTTGTTATGAATATATCATTCCTAAGTTAAAGTTCACGTTTACAACACTAATAGTTCCTAGGTACAACTACGAGCTTTCTGGATCTCGTCACGGACTTGCGAGTATGACTAATTTTGAACTTTTTTAGTTTAATCTCTTACACAAAATTTCAATTACGTTTCTTCATGAATTTCATCAATATTTGTGTCAGTTTAGTACAGACCAAATTCTAAGCTTTTTGATGAGAATATAACATATGTAATTATTGATTATAGCTTCCATCTGTTCACGCAGTTGATTTGAATTTGACACTATTTCAAAATGTTTATATTTAAATAATGAAAATGAAAATGTAAATAAGTGTAACCAATGGGTATATACTACTCATATTTCAATAAAAAGAGTTCTACAACGAATGTACATCGTTCGGTTAAGCCATGAGAGACCATTTCCCATCGAGTGCCCATTGTCAAGTGTTCATGTTAAAATGGCCGCTCAAAGGTAGTTCAAGTGGTCTGACTGATGAAGCTATAAATAAACACTCATAGTAGAGTTTTGAATATGACACCATTATTGAATGGTCCACCATCTTGCTGTCTGAACTCTCTTAAAAAAGAGCCCCCATGTTCTACCAATTACAATAACCATGTTCTACGGATAAGGTGTATCGGGTTGCTGATGGAGTGTTTTATCCTTTAATTTAACAATATTCTTTGTTTGAACTTCAATGATAGATAGCAAATTTTAGAAAAATATATCCAAAAAATTTGCTTCAGCACCTTTAAATGCAGTACACGTCGTCCTTTAAATACCAATTAGTTTTGCTGCTGCTGTTAATTTATTTGATGTATTAATTTCAATAGAATAAACGAATCACTTATTTAGCACATGAAATATATGATATTGAAAATTTTCACTTCACTTAAAATGTATGTGTTCTTGATTAATTTTGTGCATATTCCCCATTGTGATTTTAGATCTGTAAAACCTAAATGTAATAGTGTTAATTTAACAGGAAGAATATGCACACTTTAGCATCGCCTCTACTCAATAATTATTGAATAATTCATTTACATAGTACATACGAGGGATTAGCATATCAGAAGTATCAGAAGGGCTAGTTTTAATTATAAGTCCTTTGTCATTCTTCAGAAATCAACTATCATTCCTAGTTCATAATGTCAGATCAAGATGTGTTTGCAGTCGTGAATGATGCGCACATTGCTCATGTTGTTTTATTGGTAATTGCATAATAGAAATCAGTATTGGAACAACACAAATATCTGATGACTCTGTTCGTGGATTGTAAAGTTGTTTCGCTCTGATGTTATGTTCTAAATTTCAAAGAGTTAACGTTTGTGTAGAATTGATTTGTAGAATTGTCATGACGGAAACATCACATTTTTATTTGGACTGATGTTTGTTTTGGAAAAACAACACATTCCTTTTAGGAATAATTGCACATACTGAGCAACTTTGTGACTTTCATCAGTATGTGGTTCAGCTTCACCGTTTGAAACAAAGAGGCCTCCAACTCCAACTCCAATGTGAACAAGATAAAATAACTGCAGATTGCTGATGTATGTTACTCCTAAGAAATAACACATACATTATACAAATAAAAAGTTGTTAAAACCAGGCTCGTAAAGCTGTCTTAATAAGATATTGTATTTCATGCAATAACTTTGAAAACCGTAGTATCATTGTTCTGTCTTGTAAATTGTATAATCAGTAACCTATACTTTGAAAAACAATTTTAAGATTAACTTTGATAGTAAACCATCTTCCATCAATTCTTTGTAGATTATTGCAGGTAATTGATATCTAGTAAAGGATAAGTGCGATACAGTATACAAAGTGTTATCTGAATTTAGGTGACTTTAGGAATAGTAGTTACGAGTGTACACGCTTAAAGATCTTTGATATGTACAATGAAAGTACATTTTGTAAGTATTTGCTTTAACAGCTCAATTTCAAATCAGCTTCTTCGAGTATGAGCAAGTAAACCTGGCTAGGATTGAAGCAAATCGATTATTTAACAAATCAATGGTCACAGTGATGTTGAATGACAATTATTGGGCTGGTTAGCTAGTAACAAATGTAATCACAGTCAAAGAGGGCTTCTAAATGGAGTCATTTCAAAGTTGAAATTACTAGTTTTCCCTGGGGTTCAGTGATTGGCCGAGTTTTATTCATTGTTTATATCAATAATAACAGCAGATGAATTATATTGTTTTGCTGATGACTCATCCCTAAATTATTCTGGTGCAGATTATAAACGTAAATGAACAATACACCGCACTGACTGCCTTAATAAGTGTATACTATTTGGGAAATTGTTCCCAATGGAGGAATGTCTATCTGTGTCATGATCGACTTTAGAAGAGAGAGATATGTTACTGTAATTCTGGTATATAAGTAATAGATCGCGCAATTTACTGCAATTGAAGTCAATTTGTAAGCATGAAAACAAAACAAAATTACATTTTCCAAAAGTTGAAATCACCAAAGGGCACATCCACATGACATGATAATAACTGGCCACCGTTACTCCGTTGCTTATTGACATGTGTATCACATGTCACATAACCATACATGTTTACCTTGCGACCTTGAACTAGAGACTATTTCTGGAACATGACCATACTGTTCAATGGTCCTTTTGGAGTTTTGACCAACTAATTAGATCATAACGTTTGATGTTGTCCTTTCTGTGCGACACATTTTCTAAAACATTGAACCGTGACTATAAATTCTGATTTGTTGCTAGCAGGCCGTTGATACTTGATATGTGTATCCATTTTTAGTAATTACCCATGAGATAGATTATGCATCAGTAGGACACATGTGGGCATTTCTTCTCAGAGCACTTTTGTTTAATCATAAATTACTTCCACTTCTTCAGTAAAGCGTTTCGACTGAGACCAAACATTCAAAAAATGTCCGTTGTGAAAACTAACTAGTCAGCTACTACTTATGGAAGGCATAATCATTCACTGTTCATTAAATCATCAATAGTCGAAGATGCATGTTGGTTGTGACTAACGATTCATACCCTGGACATGAACCTTTAAAGATAAAATTACGTCCGCCAAGACTACATTGAACTGGGGCCGGGATAGTGCAGTGGTAAGCGTGTTCGGCTTCGGCTCAAGAGGTCCTGGTTTCGAATCCCGCCTGGGGAACGGCAACTTTGTCTGCAGTAGAACTGTTCTACACGCAGTAAGGTTTGGGTGCAATGCTACACTGAATGTCAGCGCAGTACCACCCGTGGTTCGCTACTTCCAGCCGATACTCGCAGGTTTCACCGCAATGCATAGCAACATTGTGTTGCGGGCTTCTCAGTAATACTAGCAGACGGGGTATAAGTAAACTATTTTTGAAGAGGCGTATTACTCCAACTCACCTCACCTTAACTTACATCGATCTGATTAACTCTTTTGGCACTAAGAAACGTAGACATATATCTATACCAATAACCTTAGCTAAATGCTGTGAATCGGTCCGTCTCCTGAGTGCTAATTTAAAGCTCCATCATCTGAGAATGTCATTCATTGTTTACTGGCTGTAAAGATAAAACGGTACTGTCAAGCCTTTGATTTCATTACCTTTTGCACTGATCCTCTGATGTGGCCTGAATGACATTCACTTTGAAAGAATCCTGGGAGATATCCACAACACGTTCATGCTTTGAAAATATTTGATTGATCCTTAAACGCATGCAACCGAACTTCTCTTTCAGCTCTTTTGAATAAAACTTAGGTGATTGTGAACCACTTAGTTTTTAATGTTTCAGAACCATCAAATAGTTTTGATGTTCGAAAAACTACTTTAAAGTTTCTGAACATGTCATAAATAGTTTGACATCACTTGTTAAAACAGTAGAAAACATTGGATAACACAAGAATAAATAAATACTCTCTTTTAATTGCATTCTTTTTTAAAATGCTTGAAAAGCAAACATTAACCACAAAATATGTGCCCTATCATCAGTATAGCATGACGCATAACAGCTGATTAAATGTTTAGCTTCGAACAAATGACAGTTTCCAATCTAATAAAGCAATATTTATGGTTTGAATCCATACAACTACAGTTATGCTGACTTGTGTCA
The DNA here is from genome assembly GCA_936450465.1 of Gibbula magus. Taxonomy (NCBI): domain Eukaryota; kingdom Metazoa; phylum Mollusca; class Gastropoda; order Trochida; family Trochidae; genus Gibbula; species Gibbula magus. The sequence goes on along the minus strand of OW388300.1, from coordinate 17,207,426 downwards.
TCACGTTAATAGGATGCTAAACGTTGTAATGAAGATACTTTCACTTGTCTGTGCTGATAGAAATGTCATTTGTAAGCTGACAATAGGACAGTAGCTTTAGGCAGTGTGTGTCATATGTCATCACAGAAACAAACTTACTTTCCTTCTGTTTGTTACATCCATGAGGGAAAGGAATTACCCAAATTGGGAACGTTCTTCTGCTTCTGATGAAGACCACTGCCGTTAAGTTTGAATGCAATAGACATTTAAAATATGGTCAGAATAATCAATGCTTGGTATTATCTAATTAATGGGAATTAGTTCTAACTGCATCATTTGTACGGGTTGATAAAGTTATTTTAGGGAAATCATTGAATACTTTCATGCACTGGAAACTAATATTCCGATTCTGATTCTGGGATTCTGATGTACATGTACTATTCTTATCGAAGGTAAACCGTTTCCTTAAATGTCATTATTTATGATTTTCCAAAAGGTGCGGGACTGAAGTTTAGTGTACATGATATGTTTTGCAATGATAAACATATTGTTTGGAGTTCAATCTGTGCATATCAGTGTTGCCAATCTCACATTGAAATGCACAATTGTGAGTACAAATTATCACGCATTGTATCCGAAGGGGAACATGTGAAACAGATAGGAAGAATTATGAATATTTAGACAAATTTGTTGAATTTTGATTGGTCAATAGCCTATGCATACACAACCGTGTGCACAGATTTGTCGGGGGTTTCAACCAGACAGATCATCCAGACAGGTCATGTGACATACTAAACAGGTTGTACTGATGACCTTGACCTTAGATGGAATGCAGAGGTCAAACGGTTACTCGAGATATAATTTCAGAATCCAAATTTACTATAGCAAACGTAAGTTGAGTGCTTTCAATTAATACACAGTTTTAAAAGTTTAGTTTCTGTCAATACATTAATTAAAAAAATTTATTTTTAGTCGCAGAGCTACCTCCCTTGATATCGAGCGATAAACTCTGTGCCCCGTTTTTGCTGTTTTACAGTGTGTTGAGTTTTTATCACAATCGGAAATAGCTAAAAAGCCAATATATTTGGAAGAAAATGAGCGAGAATGAGTAATAGATATAAATGTTATTAAACTTTTTACGTAATGATTTGACAGAAGGTGGAATACTGAAAGACTGTCTGTACATTCTGTATTTCCTTCGGCTAGTGCTAATAGTTATTCCTGAACGCATGTTGTAAGTGCAAGTCGTCATGGCAATATAGTTAAATCTAAATTAAAGTTTTGAACAGAGTATATGATAACATTATAACCCCAATCCGAGGAATATTCTGTACACTCTATCGTGTAACATAATCCAAATTGATGCTTTTTAAAAAATTGTTGGATATGTATGTTTTAATACGGTAAAACAATACAACATTTTACATCACCTTATGTATTTTAACTGATAATTGTCATAAAATCAAAGTGCTAGAAACGACAAAATTTGTTCTTATGTCCATCACTGAGTTCACATCTTCATTATATTTATCATTTTCAGTATCATTTGTTTGATAACGGTCAGAGGACCAACGCCGAGGAACCATCTTTCCGTTCCGGATCCGCCCTATTTTAAGATGATGGCTTCATCCCCTTTTTGTCCTGTTGGGGTTAATATCTACACAGAAACGTAGCACATACCTGTAATAAAGACGCTATATATATCTCTATATCTTATTCTCCTTCAGCTAACCAACTTTTAAATGCCATTTAAAGAGGCATATTGACCGTCATAAAAGTGATGATATATAATTTACTTTTAGATTTAGATTAGTGACTCTTTCTTGTCAATACATGATATCGCAGCTTGTAAATCTTGTTTCCTTACAATTTGTGTTTATTCCACAGATAATTGTTTTTTTTCTGTTTCTGTTTCGTTTTTAACAAAAAGTCTTCATGATATACATATTCATAAGTAAGAAAAATTAACCTATGATGTCGCTGACAGATGACTTAATTTATAAACTGTATAAACTGAATAACTTACTAAATAACTGGCTGAATAAACGATTGACATACATCTCGGGAGACGTGACAAGTTGGCAGCTATTTCAGCAGTTCGAAGTTTCAGTCTTGCAATAATGCATTTCTGTCACCAGCATGAGCCTATTGACAACACGTATTCACAGTTGGCTTTGCAATGTCACAATTTTAGCACGAGAAAGACAAGCATTAACAAGTTCAGTCGGAAGAACGCCAGACATCCGTCTTTTCCTCAAACACAAATTTGTCTCGGAAATTTGTCAGGAATGCAGATCTTCACATTGCACACTAAGGTTTGTATAATATTCACAGCAAAAATAACTTCATTTCTGTTGTTGCGGAAATGAAACGGATTTTGGGTAATATAGATTTCCGCAACGTTTCCGCTCTGCTGAAATGAAGTTATCCGTTTCCGCTTCATTTCCGTAATGGAAATAGTCAGTTGTTTATTTCCGTTGCGTTTTTTAGATGGAAACTACATTTGTATGTTTCCATTGTGTTTCCAACAGCAGTAAATTAAAAGATTGTTGGATAGGACAGATTTCCACATCGTTTCCGCATCCGGAATAACAACTACATTCAAACTGCGGAAATATTGCGGAAATGAACAGTACCCAAATTTGGGTACTGTTCATTTCCGCAATATTTCCGCACACTGAATTTTTTTTTAATGTTCATGTAGGCTTAATGCCAATGTGTGTTTTGTTTATGTTTGCAACTCTAACATCTTGCTGAAAACCGTGTCCTGTTCTCTAAATTACAAATATGAATATATTTTGGAAAAGGTTATTTGGCCAAATAGCTAATGTTATTAATACAAAATACACAAGAAACAAACCTATAATACTTACTGACAGCATATTGTCTTTGTCTTATCTACATATATTAACATTAATATTAGGTTATTTCATTTTGGAAAACTAAAAGAGTTGACATACATTATGTCGTTTCTAAGGGTCTCAAAATCATAAGAGTATAAAAAATGTTGTTACAATTGCATAGCTCATATATTATCTACAAATCAAATTAGGTATTTCCTCTTCCAAACTTCCTTGAGATGTTTACCAACAGTCATTACCCGAAGCCTGCTTAATATTAAAATGATTAAAATGTCAGACAATAACATTATTATGTTCAAATATGTAGTCAAAGGAATTAAACTTAGCAATTTTTAGAAATATATTGATTAAAAATGAAAGGAAATCAAAATGGTAAAAAAGGACAACATTGTGATCTGGAAATGTGTAAATTTAAAAAATATATGCAATAAATAATTACATAATTTAAAATATGTCCCGGCCTATATTTTATATACCCAGCGTGAGCAGACTACAAAATAGTTTGAGGTATCTGACGTAGATATTCTTTGACCTAATTTTGTATTTGATTAACTGGAAATATATAATATAAATAACCCGAGGTCTCAAACATTTGGGCTGATTTTGTCATTCAAACGGTCATAAAAGGTAACACAGTGATAGAAATCTACTAAAATGATCTGTCAAGTGCACTTGCACTTCAGTCACAGACGTTAGCTGTTTAAGTTGTCTCCCTTCGACCGTCAATGTCACGTCGCCGTTGTTCGCTGCACTGTTTTCAGCTCACAGCTTCTCGACACGAATGATTTGTTCCGTTCTACTTCGGCTATTTCCGACAATGACGTCAGGCCATCGAGTCATTTCACTGACGCAACAAGCAGACGACAACGCCTTGTGTTTAGAACAAACCAAGTGCGAGAAGAATCGAGCCTGTTTAGACTTTCCGTTAGATCTACCTGAAGGCCAGACCAAAGCTATTCAAGGATGCTGTGCCCGACATTTCACTGGCCGGCAAAGAAAGTCAGCTGACAGTGACAGACCGACTTGCTCCATTTGAGTTCAAAGTTGGATCAAGACAAGAGAGGAGGCCATTGCACTTTCATGAGAGGTGACGTCTGACATATTTTGATGAAAAGTAGCCTACACGTATGCATGAATAATTGAATATGTTTTATAATTTATTGCTTAAAAGTAGATATACTTGAAACTAATTAGAATCTATTTTTATTTTCAATAATGTTTTGTTTCTCTCTAGATCTATCTGCCGTAAAAAAAGTGACACAATTTTCGCTAATTTCTGGTTCCTCTCATATTTTCGCCATAGACAATGTCCCGTAGAGCTAAGTGCCAAAGGTATTGCAACAATCTCTGTTTTTCTACAGGATCCCATGTTATCAAATACTTATTTCTATTCAATATTTGTTTCAGGTAATAAACGACACTGTCGAAGGTCATCGCAGGACGGCGCCATAAGACCAGGGGAAACGAATCTTGAGTTTCCACCTGCCTACCAGCGATACTGGGAGAGGCGAGAGAGCAGGCACGAGTGAAAGACCTCGTTTCCAATGCTAGGTTTCACGTATTCAGACTTCATTTGTTGAATGTGTTAATTCGTACATTAATTGCGTGCAGTGAAATTCTGAAATTATTTCCAAAATAATAGATTTGCAAACATTTTGGATGTCAATTAGCAATTAGTCAAGAAATCATAAAATATCATAAATTCTATTATTGGTAAATTCTAATATAATAATGATATATAATGTCAATATATCAAGGCATAAGGGTAGGTCTAGATGTCACGTGTGAAGGGTAATCATAATGAAATAATTTAAATTACAATACCTTGACCTGTAAAGAATATTGATGATTAAAGTAATTTGTATAAATAAAGCATTTGTTCATAATTAAAAAATCCAAGAAATCTGATTGAGGCATGTGGTAAACACCAGTTGGAAAGAGCAAAAGGGATTGGGGTTTATATATCATATATTAAAAAATAATTCTAATATTTCTTTGAGAGAATGATCATTTTGTGAAAAATCTGAAACTAATATACAATATGTGTATTTTCAGTTGCAGTACCTGCAGGCCAAGGCATGAACTAGATGGGTGCAAACTGTTCCAGTGGTCAGAATAACAAGGACAATACAGACAGTTGCTGCAGACTCAAGTTGACCCCTACAACAGTGTCCTGACATTCTCAAGTATGTTTATATTAGTTACTTAGTTACTGTTTAATATTATCGATCTGATAAAGCCAACACATGTCCTTTTGATTCATTTCTAGCTTGATATCAGGTCTAGAAATAAAACCTAGTCCTTCAGCCACAGGCTGGAAAAAATTACCTTGGGTTAACTAAGTTGGATACTGCTATCCCTGTGGGCCCGAAATCACTTTCGGGGCTAGAAATTATTACAATTAACACTTGTCCTTCGGCCTGAGGCTGGTAAAAATGATGTTGGGCTAGCAAAAGTTAGCTTCGGTTAGCCCTTTGGGCCGCTTAATATTCCTGAATACTTATGAAAGAGTTTAGACACAAAGTATGGGTAGAGATTCCTGTCTTTATCAGCAACAATGGTATCAGATGTGAAACAGTATGATTAAGTGGGGAAAATACTTGCCATTGTAGTTCAAACTTATAACTGTTAGATTACTAGCAAATACTGGCTAGTGATACTCATATTGGTCTAGTAAAAATCTGAACGACTAGCTCTGCAGGCTACTATGTGTTTGAGGTTAGTTTCTGCCCGTAACCCCTGACTTTAGATTACTCATAGCACTAGACAATCATCTTAACAATTAATTGAATGGCAAAAAGTGTGTCATTCAAACACAGAAGTTTAGATTGATCAATACGGAGTCGACTTTATGGGCTGGTCCAACTTTAACTGGGCAGCAGTACTGTAGTAGTCAAAATAATAATAACTAAGCCCTGCAGACTACCATATGTTTCAATTTAATTTCTGCACTTGGACATTGAACCAATCTCTGGAAGATTGATATGTAATACTTTAAAAGTAGTGGCCTGTGAAGCTTATTAGGTATTTAAAGGCACTGTAGCATGCATGTGCAGGGATTGGGGAAGACACCTTTGACAATGGGCCATTTAAGGGCTTTGAGTAATTTTCTAGATTATAAATTGGCCATTCTCCGTGCAAAATGGCCCATGGCTCCTACCTTCCCAAATGCCTGAGCATGTTTTTTTTTTAATTATTTGTTTCTCAAATTTTCCATTATTATTAAAGTATTATGAAATATTCAGGGATCGACACTAGCACTAGTCCGCTGGCCCAAGCTAGGCCAGTGAAAATTCAGAAGGGCTAGTGAAATTTGTTTGTATCTGTCACTACAGATTAACATATGTCACTAGCCCGAAGTGCTAAAGATTTCCCGTTAGTAAGGCCGTTACTCAACCCGATAAGCTGTATCCATAGAAAACGGTTATCCGTTTTGGAATATACCCAATTTAAAATATCTATAAATAGATAACATTTTAAATAGCTCATCAAAAAGATTAATTATATTTCAGCCAAACTATTGACATTCCTAGTATTCCCTACATAAAATGGCCTTTGCTAAACAAATAAAATCATAAAATTTTCAGATTAAGTAATACACACAGTTCTTTTATTTTTTGAAAATGATGAAGTCATGACCAAAAATGTCCAGTTTGAAATAAGTCATTGATAATGTAACAAGAAAAGCCTTTAAAAAGGCATGGTTGGAGGCATCTTGTTAAGGCTAAAATATATTATAAAAAGGATATGTATGTCATATGTACATATAGCAAAATGAAGCCTGCATTATGGTCATTTTGGGGGATAAAGCTTTGATTACTAATCACACAATTAGTTATTCAATTCAAAAGTCGCAAATAAAATAATTTTACCTCGATCATTTAAGTTGTGTATATGCTTTTCAATTAACATACATTATTTATTCATAAATAAAATAAAATTATATATAATCTATCATTTGGAATGAAAGTGAACATTCAACTTCCCCGATTTATTTTAAAGCGCAACTCCCGGGTGCTTTTGCTCCAATTTTGAAGTAGGCCTATATTATGAATTTGATCAAAACGTTTGTTGACAGTTGTGTCATTGTTAGATTCCAGCAATAAGAATATGTAGGCCTATTTTCCCTGAAACACGCAGTCAACCATTTATTAAACATTTGCAAATTTAAAGTGTACCAATTCGATTGATTATGAAGCATATTCTGTTTATCTGTGGAAGGAAGGCATATGGACCTTTTTTAATTCAAGGATAATGACCCGGTATCCTCATGCTTGGTGCTATCAGTTTGGACATAAATATGGTTCTATCTAATATGTGCTTATACATGCTTCACTGTACACTGTACATTGAGTAGGCCTACCATTATGCAAGTCTGATTGGCATTGAAAATATTGATAACTGAGTGGAAGGTTGGTGTGTTGATTGACAACCACTATTATCGTTTAGTATATGCTTGCTCCGCGCGTATAACATTAGCTTGTAAAGTTTCTTGGATTTTCCGAAACTGCATTGCGAAATTATGCACTTGAATTGGTCTGCTCGTGGAGGTGTAAAATGGCTTTGAATTGAAAAATCTTATGTTTACTAACATTCAGACTCAGAATAACACAACTGTCGTTTCTATTTTAGATGTTTAGACAAAATCTCTTTTCGCAGTAAAAGGGGATAATTATTTCGGATAACCCACATGGTCACGTGGTTACAAATTTGTTACAGCCGTGTTCGTTGGTCATATGCTTTTTCGAAAGTATGAAGAGGCCAAGCATGATTGGTCGAAAGTTTATTTTGAATATTCCAACAGTAATATAGCGTGAAATCCAACTGCGTATCAGGTTGGAGGCGGTTTGCGCCTCCAACCAATAATACAGTGATAATACAATTCACATGCATCATATTTCCTTCAATTCAAATAGAACATATTTATTTCCGGATCAGATCTCTAAAACTATGTGACCTATCTTCCCAAATTTGGTACACTACCTCCCGATATCATGTAGATGTATCTTTGGGTGTTGGAACTTTGTTAAATTTTATTTGTTCCTGTTTCCATGACAACGATTCATACTTTGTCTTTTTGAAGAGTTATAAAAAGTTAAATTTGGGGAAGGGAGGAGACATCTGTTTTTACGAGTAAAAAACAACTTCTAGTTTATCTTTGGAACTGTACATTTCATATGACATGTTCCATGGAAAAGTGCCCATTACCAGTTTCAATTTTAAGCATTACAAAGCCAAGTAATTTTCACCCAGAATTGTAGACCAAGGGTTTCTTTTTTGTAAAATGTTAAAAATAAAACACTACCCTCTATTATAATGTAGATAATTAGATTAATTAAATCATGTTGCTAGTGTCATTATTTGACGGACATTTGACAGACATTTTAATGACATTAGCAACATTAAATCGCCTCTTTTTTTAAAAATATATTGTAGGACATTCTAATTTGCTGTAATTAATTGATTTTCATTCTTCAAAGGTAAACAGTGATATATGTTTAATCTTATACTTTTGCGTTTTTTTCTTCTAAAAGACTAATTCTGTTGTTGCTAACATCATTTTTTTGACGGAATGAAGTATTGCTAATGTCATTATTGACGGATGAAATTGTTGCTAATGTCATCTTGTGACAGACTGAAATGTTGCTAATGTCATAATGACAGATTAAAGTGTTGCTAATGTCATTTTGTGACAGATTGAAATGTTGCTAGTGTCATTTATTGACGGAACTCAATTATATTATGTCATATTATGAGAGAAATTCAGGGTTTATTTTTTAAAAAAGGGGCTAGGAAAATATATCCAAAGTAGCATCATTAAAACCAGTCACCAAAATAAAAAATTTACCAATATTCAGTTGATATTCCCCAGAAAATAAAGGTAAACCTTTAAAATCAATTCAATAACCAGAGTTTATGTATAAGATTGTAAAGTTTAAGTCATTTATTTAACAACCCTTTTTTCACCAATGCATAATAAAAAACAGACTCAATTTATGTTCATAAATTTTTAATCTTGAAAACACTTTGCAGTTTATGTTCAATATTTCAATGGATTGAACAAAATCTGAACATTAGAACAAGTCTAAGTCATAGGAACAATTTAGTCAAAATGGGATGTAACCAGCTCTACAGCTGCATCCCAAAGATGCATGTGCTTCTCAATGCGAATATCATGAAAATTGACGTCTTTTTAAACACGAATTACAAAAACGACAGGTGCATTTATAATACACTGACATTAATAAAATTGATGGTTTGATAAATTATGATAATTGTGACCCCTGTTCACTTCAAAGACCTGCCAAATATTTGTTGAAAAGTATGAGGTCTCACCTCGCGATATGACATAGGAGATTTATTTTTCTTGTACTGGTCCAAAGATTATGAATGTATAGTAAGATCTGCCATCGAGAGGATACTTTTATTAAACAACGTGATATTTCAACTTGAAAACACCAGTACGTGAACTAATTGTTGGGATGCAGTTGTATACAAATCTATGAAAATTTAATAATGGTTCCCGGAAGTAGAGATTTTATCTTTTCAAAGGTGGCTGGTGTGAATTGATATTGCAATCTTTCATTTATCAGTTTTGGAGGATCAATAGTTGTAAGTATTTCATCAAGTGGTTCATAGCTGCTATCTTCTTTTTCAGGCCAAACGTAAAGGGATCCGCTCCTTTTCATGAACCTGATGTAGACAAGTTCTGTGTCTTCTGTGTCGTCTATTTCAATGATCTGATAAAATTAAACAAATCATTAGCATATATTGAAATATAAAAATACCTATGACTATCAATTTATTATCCATTATTCAGGTAACATTACTGCACTTGTTATTGTTTAAAATCTATAATAAATCACTCTCAAAACTGCAAGTTCTTTTAGATTCTACACAACAGTACACACTTTGTTGTTTATTGACTTAATAAGAGGAAGCAAAATTACCCCAAAACTGCTAATGTCACTAACAAAGAGTACATATAACTTATAATAAAACGAGAATGTCATTACAACATAGAACAATGTCATCCGACATCCTGAAGAATGTTTTGAGGTAAAAATTCATTTAAAGGGACACTTTAAATTTCCATTGGTGACTGAACCCTCATTAAAATATAATTTTTCTTCCTCACATCCATGTACAATACCTCAGCCATGAACACTTGAACTGCTTTCTGCCTTCGCTTTCCCATGCTTGATAGTGTTGCCGCAACAAAATCACCTTGGCTAAAATGGAGAATAAAATGCTCATTTTTAATGTAGAATGTATCTTTATAAGTACTTTTATATACTACTGTTTACATGTATATAATTATTAACGTTAACATTTAAATAAAGAAATTAGGAGAATTTACCTTTCAGCAACAAATGATGAACCTCATTATGAACACTCTCTTGAGAATTGATGTCAAAAGCAAATTCCAAAACAAAACAAATTCTGAAAAAAATAACAAAATATTTAAAAACAAGAAAGCAAAACATGATTAAAATGGTTGAGGAAACAAATCAAATCACAATCAAATATAACAAACAAATAAAACGTAACTTTGGAATTTAATGAACATTTTTTGAAAATTCAAATTGGTAGTATGAACCTTAGGATATCATGTCTTGGGCCATCACCATGACTAGCAACAGGGAGAGGTGCATCAACATGGCTGGGAGGCGTGGCAACAGGGAGAGATGCATCAACATGGCTGGGAGGCGTGGCAACAGGAAGAGATGCATCAACATTGCTGGGAGGTGTGGCAACAGGGAGAGGTGCATCAACATTGCTGGGAGGCGTGGCAACAGGGAGAGGTGCATCAACATGGCTGGGAGGCGTGGCAACAGGAAGAGATGCTTCAACATGGCTGGGATGCGTGGCAACAGAAAGAGATGCTTCAACATGGCTAGGAGGCGTGGCAACAGGAAGAGATGCTTCAACATGGCTGGGAGGCGTGGCAACAGGAAGAGGCGCATCGCCGTGACTAGGAGGCGTGGCAACAGGGAGAGATGCATCAACATGGCTGGAAGGCGTGGCAACAGGGAGAGATGCTTCAACATGGCTGGGAGGCGTGGCAACAGGGAGAGGTGCATCGCCGTGACTAGGAGGCGTGGCAACAGGGAGAGATGCATCAACATGGCTAGAAGGTGGCAACAGGGAGAGATGCTTCAACATGGCTGGGAGGCGTGGCAACAGGGAGATCCATTTGATCAGCACTGAAAAAGACAGAAAAAGATGTTAAAATTTGTCTTTGGAAAGTTCAATCAAGCTCTTATTTAAAATTGACTCTGATAGACACAAATTTGGCAACAAATTAAGCAATATTTAACCGTAACAATTAGAATCCAATAAGCCAAACAAGGTAATTACACTGGTTACTCTTTCTAAGAGTTAAAGGAAAATATTTTTTATTCGCTGCATTTGTATGTACTTACTCCATCAGAGAATCCAAAATGTGGTCAAAAATGGAATCATGAGTGAAACATCACGATCCAAAGAAGGAAAGACATCCTCCTCATCCATCCATTCCATTTGAGGATCCTGTTGGGGCTTGACTTGAGGAATAACTGGAACGAAGTGGTTTGGGGTCCAGTGTTCTATTGGGAGATCTTGTCTTGTGCTTGTCCACATAATGACGATTTCATGTCCATGATCCAGAATTTGTGTCTGTGGGAGAATAGTCCTATTCAAAACCATGTATGGGACACTCGGTCCAATCTTGGGATACAGGGAAGCGATTCTTGTGCCTAGAATGGAAGCTGCTGCAAAGAGTTGCCATATCCCCATGTATGATCCATTCTTGACAATAGACATGCATTCAGATTTGTACACCCTTTCTGTTACAAGTGGAGTGATCTTGTCCCCTGCCATATACTGATCTGAAAACATGGTGTATGTTTTGTTCAAATTGGAAGCTTCTCTGACAGGCAATGAAATTCCTCTGTTTAGGTAGGCTTTGTTTGTGTAGCGCTTGACATTAGTAACCATTTCTACAATTATTCTTGTTCTGATCTCCACATGTGCCTCTTCATCTCCAAAGCAAGTGACACTTATGGTTCTTGGGAGGCAATTTCCGTCCGCAGTAACTGTGACTGGTAGGCTGTTTGTTGATCCACATGGTAGACTCTCTTGGTCAAGATATTGAAAGGAAACTTTATCAGCAAGGAGTTTGTTGTCCACCAGGTTCACGTTTTCATCAACATTCAGATGATATCCTTTGAAGTTGCTGTTGGATGTGATTTTTAGACACAAGGTTTGGAGATCATCATAAGCAGGACAACCTTGAAGTTGAGCCAAGAGATTGTGGAAGAAGTCCTCTCTTGTCAAGTTTACAGACATGTTGTGTATCGTAGACTTTTTTCCTTCTTGAACTTCTTGCACTGTTTGCACTGTACTCTTGCCTTTCTCAGCCTTGATGGCAACATTAAGAGTTTCTTCTTCATACATGTTTACATATTGAGAATTGAGACACTTGTTGTTGTCACCTTTCAAACAAAAGAAGCAAAAGCAGGAAAGATTTCTTTTCTTTACTGTGTAGGGGGTGGACATGTTCACAATGTTGTGTATTTGTCTGGTCTTTTTAAGTGGTCCCGAAGGCTCTGTTTCAGGACGATTTCTGTTAATCTCCCCCTTTTTTACCAGAAAGTATGTCCTTTTACTTAGATTGTCATCCAGAGACAAGTTTTCCTTGCAGTACAGGTAGAGATCCTCGGCATTTTTTACAACAACTTTGTTGCCAATGATGGCACGGTCTATGGCCCGATTCAATATGCCTGTTTCTCCATCGCATTCACTCTTGCCGTGTTCTGAGCCAAAATAATTCCTTGATGTTGGAACTTCTGCTAAAGATAGATCTGCAAAGGATCTTTTGGACTTGTATTGAGCAGCACATCCATCTGAGAATATCACAAACTGTGACGGCCTTGACCCCATCTGGTGGTGAACATGCTCATGGACAAGGTTTGTGAAATGTTGTACAGCATGATAATCGTGGTTGTTGTCCTCGGAAATAATGAATGCCGCATCCCGAACTAGTTCCTTAGACTCAGACTTCCTGTAGTAACTAACAATGGGATGAATTGTTAGATGTTCATTATTGAAAAACGCACTCTTCACTTCATCCTGATATATTATAGTGCGATTCTTAGCAAAGTCAAGGACTTGGAGGCACCAATTTTCTGGGAGGTCGAGTTTTATTGTTGAAAACTGATGTTGCTGCCAGTTTGCTGTATGGATGTGTTTTATGAATGTTGAACCCATTGTTGGTTTGGTGATGTCTGCTTCAAATTCGTCAAGGATGACTTCTTTTGTGCCCGACCGGCTGACCAGCTCGACTTTTCCGTTAACTCTCTGCCATCTTGTCCAATTAAATGTCTTGTCTTCAATATGGCTGTACCTTTTTTCCAATGTCTCTCTGTAGTTGGAGCATGTATTGCATGTACCAGAAATGCACTCTGGGTTGAAGAACCTCTGGCCCGATGGTTTTGGGCACAGAAGCAGATCCAGCATGTTGTTTTCATTGAGACCTTTTGTTGATTCCAATGCCATCAACTTATTTCTTATGTTCATGCAATAGGAGCACATACAATATTCTCTGTGCTTGTCCACATAATGACGATTTCATGTCCATGATCCAGAATTTGTGTCTGTGGGAGAATAGTCCTATTCAAAACCATGTATGGGACACTCGGTCCAATCTTGGGATACAGGGAAGCGATTCTTGTGCCTAGAATGGAAGCTGCTGCAAAGAGTTGCCATATCCCCATGTATGATCCATTCTTGACAATAGACATGCATTCAGATTTGTACACCCTTTCTGTTACAAGTGGAGTGATCTTGTCCCCTGCCATATACTGATCTGAAAACATGGTGTATGTTTTGTTCAAATTGGAAGCTTCTCTGACAGGCAATGAAATTCCTCTGTTTAGGTAGGCTTTGTTTGTGTAGCGCTTGACATTAGTAACCATTTCTACAATTATTCTTGTTCTGATCTCCACATGTGCCTCTTCATCTCCAAAGCAAGTGACACTTATGGTTCTTGGGAGGCAATTTCCGTCCGCAGTAACTGTGACTGGTAGGCTGTTTGTTGATCCACATGGTAGACTCTCTTGGTCAAGATATTGAAAGGAAACTTTATCAGCAAGGAGTTTGTTGTCCACCAGGTTCACGTTTTCATCAACATTCAGATGATATCCTTTGAAGTTGCTGTTGGATGTGATTTTTAGACACAAGGTTTGGAGATCATCATAAGCAGGACAACCTTGAAGTTGAGCCAAGAGATTGCGGAAGAAGTCCTCTCTTGTCAAGTTTACAGACATGTTGTGTATCGTAGACTTTTTTCCTTCTTGAACTTCTTGCACTGTTTGCACTGTACTCTTGCCTTTCTCAGCCTTGATGGCAACATTAAGAGTTTCTTCTTCATACATGTTTACATATTTTGTTGTCACCTTTCAAACAAAAGAAGCAAAAGCAGGAAAGATTTCTTTTCTTTACTGTGTAGGGGGTGGACATGTTCACAATGTTGTGTATTTGTCTGGTCTTTTTAAGTGGTCCCGAAGGCTCTGTTTCAGGACGATTTCTGTTAATCTCCCCCTTTTTTACCAGAAAGTATGTCCTTTTACTTAGATTGTCATCCAGAGACAAGTTTTCCTTGCAGTACAGGTAGAGATCCTCGGCATTTTTTACAACAACTTTGTTGCCAATGATGGCACGGTCTATGGCCCGATTCAATATGCCTGTTTCTCCATCGCATTCACTCTTGCCGTGTTCTGAGCCAAAATAATTCCTTGATGTTGGAACTTCTGCTAAAGATAGATCTGCAAAGGATCTTTTGGACTTGTATTGAGCAGCACATCCATCTGAGAATATCACAAACTGTGACGGCCTTGACCCCATCTGGTGGTGAACATGCTCATGGACAAGGTTTGTGAAATGTTGTACAGCATGATAATCGTGGTTGTTGTCCTCGGAAATAATGAATGCCGCATCCCGAACTAGTTCCTTAGACTCAGACTTCCTGTAGTAACTAACAATGGGATGAATTGTTAGATGTTCATTATTGAAAAACGCACTCTTCACTTCATCCTGATATATTATAGTGCGATTCTTAGCAAAGTCAAGGACTTGGAGGCACCAATTTTCTGGGAGGTCGAGTTTTATTGTTGAAAACTGATGTTGCTGCCAGTTTGCTGTATGGATGTGTTTTATGAATGTTGAACCCATTGTTGGTTTGGTGATGTCTGCTTCAAATTCGTCAAGGATGACTTCTTTTGTGCCCGACCGGCTGACCAGCTCGACTTTTCCGTTAACTCTCTGCCATCTTGTCCAATTAAATGTCTTGTCTTCAATATGGCTGTACCTTTTTTCCAATGTCTCTCTGTAGTTGGAGCATGTATTGCATGTACCAGAAATGCACTCTGGGTTGAAGAACCTCTGGCCCGATGGTTTTGGGCACAGAAGCAGATCCAGCATGTTGTTTTCATTGAGACCTTTTGTTGATTCCAATGCCATCAACTTATTTCTTATGTTCATGCAATAGGAGCACATACAATATTCTCTGTGCTTGTCCACATAATGACGATTTCATGTCCATGATCCAGAATTTGTGTCTGTGGGAGAATAGTCCTATTCAAAACCATGTATGGGACACTCGGTCCAATCTTGGGATACAGGGAAGCGATTCTTGTGCCTAGAATGGAAGCTGCTGCAAAGAGTTGCCATATCCCCATGTATGATCCATTCTTGACAATAGACATGCATTCAGATTTGTACACCCTTTCTGTTACAAGTGGAGTGATCTTGTCCCCTGCCATATACTGATCTGAAAACATGGTGTATGTTTTGTTCAAATTGGAAGCTTCTCTGACAGGCAATGAAATTCCTCTGTTTAGGTAGGCTTTGTTTGTGTAGCGCTTGACATTAGTAACCATTTCTACAATTATTCTTGTTCTGATCTCCACATGTGCCTCTTCATCTCCAAAGCAAGTGACACTTATGGTTCTTGGGAGGCAATTTCCGTCCGCAGTAACTGTGACTGGTAGGCTGTTTGTTGATCCACATGGTAGACTCTCTTGGTCAAGATATTGAAAGGAAACTTTATCAGCAAGGAGTTTGTTGTCCACCAGGTTCACGTTTTCATCAACATTCAGATGATATCCTTTGAAGTTGCTGTTGGATGTGATTTTTAGACACAAGGTTTGGAGATCATCATAAGCAGGACAACCTTGAAGTTGAGCCAAGAGATTGCGGAAGAAGTCCTCTCTTGTCAAGTTTACAGACATGTTGTGTATCGTAGACTTTTTTCCTTCTTGAACTTCTTGCACTGTTTGCACTGTACTCTTGCCTTTCTCAGCCTTGATGGCAACATTAAGAGTTTCTTCTTCATACATGTTTACATATTTTGTTGTCACCTTTCAAACAAAAGAAGCAAAAGCAGGAAAGATTTCTTTTCTTTACTGTGTAGGGGGTGGACATGTTCACAATGTTGTGTATTTGTCTGGTCTTTTTAAGTGGTCCCGAAGGCTCTGTTTCAGGACGATTTCTGTTAATCTCCCCCTTTTTTACCAGAAAGTATGTCCTTTTACTTAGATTGTCATCCAGAGACAAGTTTTCCTTGCAGTACAGGTAGAGATCCTCGGCATTTTTTACAACAACTTTGTTGCCAATGATGGCACGGTCTATGGCCCGATTCAATATGCCTGTTTCTCCATCGCATTCACTCTTGCCGTGTTCTGAGCCAAAATAATTCCTTGATGTTGGAACTTCTGCTAAAGATAGATCTGCAAAGGATCCTTTGGACTTGTATTGAGCAGCACATCCATCTGAGAATATCACAAACTGTGACGGCCTTGACCCCATCTGGTGGTGAACATGCTCATGGACAAGGTTTGTGAAATGTTGTACAGCATGATAATCGTGGTTGTTGTCCTCGGAAATAATGAATGCCGCATCCCGAACTAGTTCCTTAGACTCAGACTTCCTGTAGTAACTAACAATGGGATGAATTGTTAGATGTTCATTATTGAAAAACGCACTCTTCACTTCATCCTGATATATTATAGTGCGATTCTTAGCAAAGTCAAGGACTTGGAGGCACCAATTTTCTGGGAGGTCGAGTTTTATTGTTGAAAACTGATGTTGCTGCCAGTTTGCTGTATGGATGTGTTTTATGAATGTTGAACCCATTGTTGGTTTGGTGATGTCTGCTTCAAATTCGTCAAGGATGACTTCTTTTGTGCCCGACCGGCTGACCAGCTCGACTTTTCCGTTAACTCTCTGCCATCTTGTCCAATTAAATGTCTTGTCTTCAATATGGCTGTACCTTTTTTCCAATGTCTCTCTGTAGTTGGAGCATGTATTGCATGTACCAGAAATGCACTCTGGGTTGAAGAACCTCTGGCCCGATGGTTTTGGGCACAGAAGCAGATCCAGCATGTTGTTTTCATTGAGACCTTTTGTTGATTCCAATGCCATCAACTTATTTCTTATGTTCATGCAATAGGAGCACATACAATATTCTCTATGATTTTTCGAAATAAGCCGCACATTTCTTGGCCGTAGTGCTGCAAAAGTGCTGAAAGAGACTTTGCTTTCTTTGTTGCTGTTGTTGTATTTTGTATGGGCATCTTTGACTGAAGTCAGCATCAAATATCCAGGTCCATCCCTGGTGGCATAGCGTCTGTTAGGTACAAGTCTGGAAATTTCAGAACTCTGATAAAAGGACCTTATATTTTTCACATTAATTCTAGTCTTTTTCTTCAGCTTGGCTTTCTTTGTTTTCAAATTTCTTATGGTTCTTCTGTTTAGGCAGAACTTCTCTGCTAGAAAAGCTTGAGAATATCCAACTGTGCTTAAATGGGAAGCTATGCCTTTTATAGCTTTTCTCCCATCCGGAGTCTTGTTTAAGTTGTCCACCATGAGTTCAGAGAAATTTGCATCATTTTTTAATTTCATCCGTTTCATTCTTTTTCTTTCTTTATCTTTCTTTTTGGCCCAATTCTTATTTTGGGTGGACATTTTTGACCTCGATTTCTGTTTCATGAGGCGATTATACTCTCTCTTCTCCTGCAGTGATTTCCTAGTTACCGGTACACACTTTGAACGAGTAACAGTTGAGGATTGTTTTTCTGTTAGCTTTCTATTTTGCATGTACTTAGCCTGTCTTTTTCTTTGGCTCTCCAGTTGTCGACTTTTTTTTTGTTTAATTTCATTTGTAGGATTCTTCTTAGCCATTTCTTTTTTCATATGGTCCCTATGTTTTTTGGATCGCTCTTTCTGTTTTTTTAGATACTCCTCATATTTTCGGTGATCACCCTCTTTCATCTTCCTGCGAAGAATAGTGCACCTGTGCACTTTCTTTTTCCCTGAATTCATATAGATAGAGAATCTCACCCAAGTGTCTTCTGATATCAAATATATCACCATAAGTTGATAAAAGTTACACATATCCGAGGCTTGCCGAGGATATTTAACTTTTATCAACAAGTGGTGATATATTTGATATCAGAAGACACGAGGGTGAGATTCTATTTATCATCAATAAATCATACTTAGGATTCCAGTAAATCTTCAATTTAAAGTTAAAGACATTCATCGTGAGGTGAGGCGAGTTGGGCCATGTGGCTATGCATTGTATCAAACAAAATACTTAAAGTCCAAATTGTTGCCATGGAAATAAAAAAAATATTTTTTTTAAAAATCTCAAACCTCCAAAAGGCACATCTTCATGATACGGAGAGACAATATACCAACTTTGGTGATGATTGGTCACATAGTCTTAGAGATCTGCTCCGGAAACGAACACTACCCTTGAAAAATACTAAAAGTCTAAATTGTTGCCATGGAAATAAACAATTAAATTTACAAAAAAAATCTTAAAACTCCAAAAGGCACATATATACATGTTATGGAGAGACAATATACCAAGTTTGGTGATGATCGGTCATATAGTTTTAGAGATGTGCTCCGGAAAGGAACACTACCCTTGAACTACCCTTGAAAAAGACTTGAAAAAGACTAAGTCCAAATTGTTGCCATGGAAATACAAAAAAGTTAAATTTAAAAAAAATCTCAAACGTTCAAAAGGCACATCTACATGATAGGGAGAAACAATATACACACTTGTAATTTTAATAATTATCACATATATAAATGTAATAAGAATAGTTACAGTGTGAATGAATTCATCACCAGGTGTTGTGTTTTAATGCAGAACTAATATTGTCAGTCTGGATAATAAAACATTTAAAAAACTGATGCCCTATCATGTGCACACTGGCATAAAATATATAGTAAATCAAATAGTTAACTTTAATCTGACATAATTATTAAAAAAGGTCACCTGATAACTAGACATTGAGGAAATCTGCATATAAGTAAGAATACAACACAAAATAATTAATTATTAAATCTTACACAAATTTGAAGTATTTGTGGTCGTAATGTTTGAAAATGTGATTGGAAGTTGAAAATGTTAATGGTATATCATAATATGTTGTCTAAAGCGATGTGGCGAACTCAAAATGAGCGCCTGTTTCATTGAAGAAAGTCGTATCCAATTTTCGAAGTATGAACGAAAACCTGCTTCGGTTTCAAGTCAATTTAAGCATGTGAAACGTTCGTAAAAGCATCACTTGGCATTTCTACTGGATACAATTTATAATATCCTCGATTGTAAAACTTGAATTCACAAGGAAAGTGACAGAACGAGACGAACATCAACCCGGAAGTAGACCGGAAGTAGATATTCGGTGATGCTAAAACGTAGACCATTTCTACATTCATAGGGTGATTATATAATGTATATATATTATTTTGTGTTTTCTTGTCACAAATGTATCATCTTATGGTGAATGCAGTCGTTTAGAATAAATATCAGTTTCGAAAAAGAATATCAACATTAGATCACTGATACAACCACAGTACACTTCTTTTGACACAAATCGAGATATGTCCAGAAATTTAAAAAATATATTTCATCTGTAAAAAAACCCATCTACAATAACATTTTAGAAAAGGGTTTTAAAACTATTCAACCACACTGAAAACAAGTTTATTATTTTATCAAATTCTGTCAACTACCTAGCCTAGAGCCTCATGCACATTAAAATATCAATAAAATAGATCCATCTGTCCAAAAATTACATTCGCAACAATTTTGTCCGTCATGAAATGACGCTAGCACGATCGATTGTTCCAAATTAGAAACAAATTCCGTCCAAAAATTACATTCGCAACAAATAAGTCTGTCATGGAATTACGTTAGCACAACAGTAAGTTGAAAATTAGTAAACTTGCTGGATGAAATGTCAATGTCAGTTCGGAATTCAAATAACAATCTCATTCGGTGATATAAAAATCTATATTTCGATATATTAAAAGCTCAGAAATAAGTTTTTTCATTGCGCGTGTTGCGAATGTCATTTGTTGCAAACGTCATTTATTTTGACAGACGTATATCAATTGTAAAATAATTACCTGGAGGTTCCTCGCTCGACCTGTCATTCCCTGCCATGGTGACCTTGTAAACAAATCTCCCGCCAGTGATCGTATCAACTGTCAAATCTTGCAAGGGAAGTAACTCTAAATGGGGTCGTAAGTTGTGCAATCGTCAGTGATACCTCTTCCACGTTTTGACAGAAATGACGATCGCATTTTTTACAAATTTCCCCACGATTACATGTTTCCATGACAACTAAATTTGACAAAGAGATATGAAGTATTGACTTTTCCTTCACAAGGTAGATACAAAAAATAATTTCTTAATATCTTAATTTCATTGAGAAAACTGAATTGACAGTGTTGTTGCAAACGTCATTTTGTTTGACAGATTATTAAGGAAATATTATATTTGGAAATAATACCCAAATTCATTCTAACTATGACTGCCAGATGATTATGAACACTATATTGTCAAAAAAGAGAGATAAATCACCAAAAACCGTGTGTGTTGCAAGAATTATGACTGGCAGCAATAGAATATATTTATAACAAAACTGCCAAGTCGACACACTGATGTTCCAGAACTCTGTCAAAATGACATTAGCACACAGGAAAATCTAATTAATTAAATAAAAATGTGATAATAAAAATATATTAAACTGCTTTCACAGTTTGGTCAAACATCATTATTTATAAAAAGGCGAACAAGTTTGAGTAATATTTTATTGTTTAATTTGTTTTGAGAGCAAACTGACAGACAATGGGCACTTTTCCATGGAACATGTCGTATTCATTCTCATTCAACTTTACACATAAGTTACTCATTCCCTTTCCCATTTTCAATTATGTCAAACTATATTTCGAAGCAGGGGTATGTGAGCTTTGCTTGCTTCTAGTTTTGATTCAGTTGGTAATATAAAAATAAAATTTAAAATTTAAAATAACCTGTAATTTTTTTAGTTAGGAGCACACTCACTCCTTTACAAAATTTGAGGTCCCCTAACAAAACCTCTATTTTCTTCACCAAATATAACCATTATAATTTATCCATCAAAATTGCTACAAAATGGTATTGAATATTAGCTAGCTTAAAATTTTTTGCGTATATTTACTCATATGCAGTTACTTTTAGAAATCTTATTAATGCACTCATTGCAATTTTTCTTTGTGTTAAGAGCATATCTGCTCCTTAATAGGCCTGAATAATTTATGTGTCTGTACCCATTTAAACAGCTGGTTGGAATTGTACATTTTAAAAGCTTGCAGTAGTTATTTACTAAGGCGCGGTTTTCACTACGTCAAAATAAATCGCATTGCGTTTAAGCATGCAAATTGGGCTTTTACACTACACATGTTTTACATGCAATTTTAATGCAAATATAATAAGTGCGATTGTTTAAGTTCCATATGTTATAATGTATGTTTGTATATATTGATGTACATATACATGTCTGTTGGCATAATATTTGTATGACTGCTTTGCCTATACAAGTATTTGTGGTGGGAAATATGATTTTCAGATAATGAAAATATGACGTCATATAGGGAATTCCAATGAGATTCTGAATGCGATGTGAATAAAATAGATTATGTTCGCAACGGAGGCAAAAAAATGGACGTAGTGTATGACAAC
The DNA here is from genome assembly GCA_936450465.1 of Gibbula magus. NCBI lineage: Eukaryota > Metazoa > Mollusca > Gastropoda > Trochida > Trochidae > Gibbula > Gibbula magus. Next base: position 17,185,523 of record OW388300.1, on the reverse strand, counting down.
TCATTGAAAATAACGTATTGCGTTCTGGTGCGGTTATTTATAACGCATCGCATTAAAAAAATGTACAAAGTGTAAACCCGCCTTAGTGGTATAACTTTTTACAAACAAACTTATCAAGTTTTTTTTTATCCTTGGATGTCTTTTCAGTCATAATATTAGAGTCAAGAATACTTGTCTGGAAATCTTTAGCATTTCAGGCTAGTGACATATGTTAATTTGTAGGGATACAAACAAATTTCACTAGCCCTGCTGTAAAATTGAAATTTATAATAAAATTTCTCAAATGGATAACATACTTGTAAATAAATGTTGCAGTATTGTTACAACAAAACAAATAAAACTGAAACTCAATGACTGATTTGTTGAACAAACACAAGATTTACCAACTTTCTATAAATTAGTACACAGTATTCTGTCTGTACATTTTAAAAGCTTGCAGTAGTTATCTACTTAGGCGCGGTTTACACTACGTCCAAATAAATCGCATTGAGTTGAAGCATGCAAATTGGGCTTTCCCGTACATGAGAATTCCGCAACTCTTGCGGAAATCCGCACTTTTGCCGCAAAATATTCCGCACAGAAATGCCGCAAAATTGCCGCACATGCGGAGTATTGGACGCCGCATGTTGCGGCATTTTTGTGGAATTAAGAAAAAAAAGGCCACATAAATGCCGCAAGAAAGCCGCAATGTTTTTCCGCAGAGATGCCGCACGACAGCCGCATAAATGGCGCAACATGCGGCGTCCAATACTCCACATGTGCGGCAAACCAGCCGCAAAAATGCCGCATGATGCGGCTTTTATGCGGAATTAATAAAAGAGTAGAAAGCAGAGATGCCGCACGACAGCCGCATAAATGCCGCAACATGCGGCGTCCAATACTCCGCATGTGCGGCAAACCAGCCGCAAAAATGCCGCATGATGCGGCTTTTATGCGGAATTAATACAAGAGTAGAAAGCCGCATATATTCCGCAAGTATGCCGCATAGGCTGTGAAAAGCCGCAACATGCGGCATTTTTGCGGAATTAAGAAGAGGAAAAAGCCGCATAAATTTCTCAAGAAAGCCGTGCAAAATGTTGCAAGAAAACCACAGAAATTTCACAGAAATTTAATTGGAACGACACAAATGTTTATTCCAAACATTACATGGTGAGTCAAAGTTTGTACATATTTCAGAAAATAAATCATTAAGAGGCGTCACTTCTTCAATCTGAATAAGTAGATTTCATTATTCTCTGGAACAGTTTCAAGATTGATGCATCCTGGCTATTGATGATTCAGCGGTATCAGGAAATCACTGATATCTGAAAACAAGGATGAAATAAACAATTGATATTGTTCTTTTTTTTAAAAAAATACTTAAGTACAGTATCAGGCACCTGTTAAAGTTTAATTCAGAAAGTGAAATTATTATTATTTATCTTATAAGCAGTTTTGTTTCAAAAGTATTGTAGTTTCAACTCTGAAATAACCCTGAGGATATTTTTATTCATAATTAGCAATGGGTAATTAATACCTAAAAATAATCAGTCATTGAAATAAGGATTGCCCCTGTACATGATGTATTGATATTTATTACAATACCAGTCACAACACATACATGTACAATAGAGAATAAGGATTTTATAATATTACACACTAAGTGATACTCAAACAGAATCCACAACATTATTTCATTATTAAAACTCTTTAAATATAAGAACTTGTGTTAATGTTTATCATCTGATAGACATTATTTTATCAATTACAAACTTCATAAAATGCAGATTCTTAAAAACATATTTTATGCAAACTTACCTTAAGAAACTCAGTATGTAGAAAAGGATCATGGATTATTTGGTCTTTATTTTCATTGCAAACTGCAATCTGAAAATAACAGTCATATGAAAATTAGAAATTGCCTAAGATTTGAGAATATATTGGCATACATTTCTTTCAAATTACCAAATGTTTATCATGCTTGCTTCAAATTCTTAAAACACTGTTAACAGAATTCTATACGGTTATTGTACTTACTTTTTCATCTTGTTGACGTCCATCTGCATTGCTCAACTTCTGAAAATAAATACAATGCAGCAAAGTCAGATATTAACTTGGATTATGTTTTTTGTTTCAGCCGAAGACTTGAGTTGGTCCTGGAGGAGATATAAATACAAATAATAATTAAAACACATTTTTCTAGACTCCATGTAACATCCTTAACATGGTAAAATCCTAAGTAGGAGATGAAATAATTTTCAAACAATTTGTTATGATAAATATATATGAATTCTTCCAATATGACAACAAAAAAATTCTTTAATTGAATAACATTTAATTTGTAAAAGCTTTCATTCTTCAGATTGTTATGAGTCATGACAGTCTACTAATCACTCTGATTTTTTCAGATTGAACGTTCACAATTAAGAAGTTGTTTTCCAGAAAAAAGTTATTTTCAAATTTTGTGTTCAGTCTTTTCTTTTCTCATTTATCTTAAACATTTACAACTCACCTTCGCCCATGGAAGATACTGCAGTGTAATGGAAATATTACACTAGTGTAATACTGCTGAATTTCGCTAACATTTTGTATGACAACATCCATACTTACATTTGTGAGTTATACTGTCCAGTGAGCAAGAACAAAGAATGACTATTATTTGCTCTTCCTCAAATTCATTTAACCAACTATAATTGACAATAATTACCTCTTATCGTCAGGACAAATTAAACCAGTCAGCTCTTCCTAAATGTCCAGCTTTGCATCCCTTGCAAGTTGACCAAAATGACTGAAAAATTAAAAGAAATAGAAATTACTATTGCATTCCTAATATATCTTAATATAATATCACTAATATATCAAAACGCTAAAAAATAACTTGAAGTTGACACATTTTAGAAATTATAACAAAGACTAATATCAGTTATGTGACCATTTATATGTTGACAAGACATTAGTCTGTATCTCTGCTTCAAATGCTACTTTTTTTTACTATTATAATCATATCATCTTTGCTGTAGATCTAGGATTAAATGGTTTAGCCCTAGATTAATTAAATTAATAATTTGTATTAATATAATCAAAAGGCATAAGTAGTAGTGAAACTCATAAAAAAATTGGTGAATGTACACACTGTTTCTTACAATTTTCTTACAACAAATAGGCCAGTTATTTTACTTTTCTTTTGTCAGGGTGGGACTGAATTTTAGGATGGGCAGTATTAAATAAATTTAATGCGGGTGATTCCAGGCTGAATAAATTATATTGTTATGTTGATTTCATAATTACAAGTCTAGGTTACATAAATTGTAAGTTCATGCATCTACAAGGTTGTTTATAATTAATTTACATTATTTATAGACTTCAAACAATATTAATCAATGAACTGTAGACTGCTAGAGTCAACAGTCATTGCACAACAGAGAAATTAGTTATTTAATTGCCACTAGCATTGTGTCATAGATACATTAATCATGGTGTCATGGTACACTTCCCTTTCACAAATATAACATTTCTAATTACAATATTATCAATGACAAGGTGTGAAACATAAGTGAACAATAAATAATTTGTTCAACTTTGTTGACTGTGAGCATTTATAACCGTTAATCGAACTATAAATAGACAAATTAAGTTTAAAACCCCAAAAGATCGATGTCATTTATTATCTACATTAAATAAATACATACTTACTTACGTCAATATACGATGCGATTAGAGGTGATTGAATCACGGCAGTCCCTATCGTCTTCGTTTATACCGGAATCGTCCATATTGTTTTGCCTTTTATCCCCATTGTCGACACTACAGACTAGGTCACGTCATCTGAGAGTTTGCTGCTTGTTCTTCAAAGAATAATTCATTCTTTTGAAACTAAAATACTTATGTCTCCAAGATAACACACTGTCCAGAGGACCAGAACACCCTCGGCGATGCAAAGTACTTTTGAAAACAATGAATCCGATTCCATGCTTGGTTCCATTTCATAATGTGGCGCCGATATTCTTGGGCATGCGCAAAAAGCACTTCCTGCTGGGATCATATTCCACTGAATGCATGTTGACCACCCTTTGAGCATTTAGTTATAATCGTATTTATAATACAGTTTAACAAATTAATTAATGAGTCGACACTGATTTCAGGTGCAACATGAGTGATCATGCCGTGAATTTATTAAGGATGTGTTTAAAATATTAACAGTGAAATATTAGGCCGACCTAGTATATAAACTAAAACAATTTAATTAAAATATATCTATAAAGGCAAATGATGGAAAGGTTTCTTGCTATAAATTATATTATTCAAAGGATTACAATCCATCGAAAATGCAACTCCCTCCCAACAAAGACTTGTTTAATAAACGTACCTGTAGCATGTACATTCCTTCAGCTACGGAAATAAAATTATTGTTAAAACGTTTATTCTTGTATCACTTTATTGAGATATGTTATTTTAACAAATGTTGGACCAATTCTATTTTAACTTCAGCTAAATTAGAAACAATTTGTTATGCATTGTTTATCGGTAAGACGCATATTATGCAAGTGCGTTCGTACTGCTTCGATGAAGAGAGATCATAAAAACTTTTTTTCAAATGGAGTAATCTTGGCAGGGTGTTTAAAACGAAAGATAAAACTCCCTCCAAGTTAGAAATAATAGCAACTGAATATTCCAAAAAAGTTTCAAGTCAAAGTGGCGAAATAGTTTTATCAAATACTCTGCACTTATTCTCACGTATATGTACATGCATTTGCAGTTGCTTTGATGCAAGGGGTAATGATGACAATGATTGAGAATAATTCTGAAACAAAATAAGAACATGACAATGTCAAACCAATGACAAATCCCCTAAATGATATTAGACCAAAATGTAATTACTGGAGTAAACTGAACCGTATATCTCTTCATTATTGCGCAACTTACCTAAACTCAAGATGCCTAGCTGTCTAGACTTTTAGCATCATTCGTCGTTTATCACAGACAATATGCTTGCATACCAATGACCCTTTAAAACACGGTTTCGAACCATTACGCATTTTTAATATATTCTGCGTATATTTGTTCGTTAATCTTTTGGTTTTCTTTTCGCAATATGTAGCAAAGGATTTCGAGATGATGTTTCTCTTTTGAAAACGACCTTTCGACATAGATGTTTACTCCATCATCGTCGATATGTTCCCTTGATAGTGAACATTCCGATTATATGTCGTGTTTGTCACTACATGTATATTACCTATTTTGAAATCTTGCTTATTGGTTTTCTTATATTTTAATATAACTGAAAAATATATAATTGGCGATGCAGGAAAGTGATTTGAGCTGTGACCATCATCAAATGATAAATCGTCAATATATAACGTTTTTTAAAATGTAATTTACAAATAGGTTTATCAATGCACCTCATGTTAATCCTTTTTTATTTAACAGTTTATTGTGCGTTCCTACGTTACAGAATCATTACAAGTCTTAAAAATGTAAATATATAGGCCTACGCTTCTCTTCAGTTTATACTCATTGTAGTATATAACCTAAACAAAACGTGTTTATTACTGATGAAGAACTTTCAAAATAAACAAATCTTTAATCAAATCCTCGCCATTTTAGTTATCATTAACTGTTAGAGGCAATTGAGATTTTGGTTTACCATTCTAATTTAAGTCAATCAATCAATGCATGTTCGCATTTATGATCGTTCAAATGAAACTAACTTCGCACTTGCACTTTGAAGGAGTTGTGAGACGTCAAGTCGTATATCGAAAACGTTTTTAACATATATATTTGTAAAGCAAAATGTTGATTTCTTTAGCGTCTCAGGGTGAGTCGTCGGTCTATAAATCTTCAAAATTGACTTTTTTAGTATTGAAGATTAACAAACAGTTATAATGTTCTCTTTCATGTGAATCTTTAATGATGTTCAAAATTTCAAAATGTGTAATTCCTTTATTTGGCAAATAATGTTCGATCTGTTTAATGTACTGTTACACGTCGACACTGTCAGCTTTTGATTTGTATATAGAGATATTGTTATTTAACGAATCAATGTCTATTTTATATTTTGATTTCAGTCTTAGAAATATGTATACATTCTAAGGGTATAATTACAATGCATTACGAGTCTTACACTGGCGTACTGAACTGAGAGGAAATACATACGTGTTAAAATTAGAGATACTAGAAATACTTTAACATATATTTTAGGTAAGAGATGCAGTGATCTAAGACCGTACAAAATACTAACTAGGTCAAATTAAAATTATTGTTGATGCAATATTTTATTGCTTTAAATATTATTATGTTTTATTACTTTTTCGGTGTATTTTATATAAAGAGATAGTAATGTAAATAATGACGTTTTGATTGTCGATGACTTGCCTTTTTCATCTTTCCCGACGTCTGCTTACCTCCTTGAATCAAGGACTTAGATAGATATATAAATCCTTGGTTGAATGATGCTGAATAGGTGTAGTGTGAACAATGAATATAATCATATTCATCTGATTCATAGATTAAAGCAATAACACTGAGTATTTGATTGCTTTATTGAACTTATTGATATTAAAAACCATAACACAGCTGACCGATACAAACTTTTTATTGTTATTTTTCGTTTAGGTTAATAACATGCTAATGGAACAAATCACTATTATTTTATATTTAATGTATTTTTTTTGGTCTATACTGGTGAAATTTTAGGTCTACGAACCTCTCCAAATCATCCGCCCCATGTTTTTCTACGAACCTGTCTGGTCTACGAATTCACCATACTGGCTTATAGGTAATAAATAGATAAGGTAATACAAAAGTGTAAGAATGTTTATTTCAATAAAAATCGCTTTTGGAAAATATGGCCTTGTTCGTTTGGGTACGAATTGCAGATTAATAATTACTCCTTACACCGAAATGCGATCTCGTTTATACACAGCGCACTGCTGTGGATTACAAGAAATAGAACACTTCCGGTTATAATATTTCGTGCTTAAAGTATTCATCATAATCATCACACAATACATCTCGTCCTGGAAAACGTTTTAAAAGGGAAAAAAATAGTCACAACGTGTTTTATTGCGTAAATGGAAATCTTAAAATGCAATTAATCATGTATATTTGTAAACTTAACGTATGACTTCGTTTGATTACGAATCTACCGAATCCCAGATTGATCAATACTCCTTACACCGAAAAGCGACCCCCTCAACACACAAAAGCCAATTACCGGCCCTGCAGTGAAATACAAGACGAAGCAGACAGCGCACATACTTCCGGTTGTAATATTTTGTTGGAAACGCGAGTTAAAGTTGTTTTACTTCAGCTCTATTAAACGATACCAGGAGACAAATATACATGGAAGAAGAATGGTCACACTGATTGTAGTTTGTATTTATTTAAAGAGTGAACAGGTACATGTTGCATGTTCGTTTTAACTTAGTTACAGTAAGTTACTGGCAAGATGTCGAGTTGTAGAACTTTCAGATTTGAATCATTCGCTCTGGTTTAACTAATATTTTGACCCCAATAATTTTGGCAATACATCTCCCATGCCTATGTCCAAGGCCATTATCTTTTGACACGCCTTCACCATAAATATATCATGACTTGTCTTTTGTGAACTCGTTTCTCAGCTTGGGCAAATCTATATTCAATATTAGGGGGAATGGGTCATTTGTACAGTTCCATAAATGATAAACGATCACTTTTCTTGAATAAAATCTTTATCGTTCATATCATAACTACTGTAGATCATACTATTTATTAATCCTTCCTAAATTTACAATTAAAACAAATTAATATCAGCATAGTAACCTGTTGGTCCCCCACCCCAACCCCTCCATTTAATAGTGGTCCATGTCCACAATTCATGGAACACTGTGTGTGGGTGCTTGTTTTTTATTTATTTTCTGACATTACTCCACTTTTTTTTCTTTGGTGTGAAATTTAAAAAAATACATATATGTATTTGATAAAAGGTCAACCAAAATAAATTAAAACAATTAACAGCTTATCAACTCAAACTTAACATCTACTTGGAATATAATAGAATATACATATGTTCACCATTGAAATTTCAACTAATATAAATTCATATTCATTCAAAGGAATAAATCATAGAATCACACCTTTGTATACTAGACATCTTTATATGCTGGATGCCAGTTCACCATTTGACAGTTATCTTTCATGAATTGATATATTTATGATTGCTAACTGTAAAAAAATATGAATATATGTTATTTGTACTTATTAGTACTTGTCAAGTGATTATCAATATCAATATAAATTGGTCAATAAAACATGTTCAATTAATGCAAGTGTAAAGAATAATACATTAAGTTGATTATTAGTTAATTAAACAATCAAACAGAACAAAATTTGTAAAAAAAAATGTGTTTCTGCAATTGTTTGTATGGATAGTAAAGTGATAATGGAAATTCAAAAGAATTATGTTATGAATTCAGTACATTTCATTTTGCATCTAACCTTCTATAAACTTAATTGCATCCGTCCGTTTGTCTGTTCATCTGTCTGTGATCACATCATTTCCGGAGCAGAACAAAATAAAAGGCCTTATAGGCCTAGCTTAATGAAACTAGGTATGTTGACAGTTGTGTCTTTCAACTTTCTGGAATTTTTCATTTTGCAGTTTCCAAGGTGGCGCAACATAGAAATTGTTTCTGGAGCAGAACTCGAATACTATTACACTTAGTATAATGAAACTTTGCATGTTGATTAATCATTACATGTAGTTGTGCCTTTTCGGTTATCAACTTTCTGTAATTTTTCACTTTGGGTGTTTCCATGGAAACGCAATTTAGAATTTTTTTTCCAGAGTAGAACTTGTAAACTGTTACGCCCAGCTTAATAAAACTTGTTTTATATACTAATCATCACATGTAGTTGTGCCTTTTGGGATTTTCAACTTTCTGGAATTTTCCTTTTTATTGGTTTCAACTGAAAAGCAAGTTAAAAATTTCATTATCAAAGCTGAACTTGAGAACCGTTAGCGCAACGAAACTTGGTATGTTGACTAATCATCACATGTAGTTGTGCCTTTTTGGGTTTTCATATTTCTGAAATTTTTCGAGACGCGACTTAAAATTTGTTTCGGCAGCAGAACTCAAATACCATTGGGTGTTTCTTAACAAAATTTGTTATCTTGACTACCAGTAATCATAACAATCATGTAGTTATGGCTTTTTGGGATTTAAACTTTCTGGAATTTTTGGTTTTGGCAGTTTCCATGGAAACGCAACTCCGAAATTTGTAAACTGTTAGGCCTAACTTAACAAAACATGGTTTTATTTACAAATCATCACATGTAGTTGTGTAGAACTTAATATCTGCAAGGATTAGCTTGATATATTAATACAAAAGCTATTGATGAAATATTTTGCCACTTCAGTGACTTTCAGGATCAGTTCAGTCAGATTTATATGTGTATATTTTTATATAATAGTGTGTTTTAGGATAGGAATCAATAAAATATGGTGTAATCATGGGTAAATAATAATTAATTAATTTGACAACTATGCCTTGTCAAGTTTAGGTTTTATAGAACAATTTCAAATGATTCAAAACACAATTTCTGAAACTATTCTAAGTCAGAATTGCCGCATAAATGCCGCATTGCGGCAATTTTGGACTTGGTGAAATTTTCAGTTTAGAGTTGAAGACATCAAGAAAATTCTAAGTCGAAATATGCCGCAAAAATGCCGCAAAGACTGGTTAAAAAGCCGCACATGAAAATGTTTAAGTTGAAAAAGCCGCAAAAATGCCGCAAAGACTGGAAAAAGCCGCACAGATTATATTCTAAGTCGAAAAGCCGCCAGATGCCGCACAAATGCCGCAAAGACTTTGCGGAAAAAGTGCAGCATTTAAGAAAGCCGCACTTTAGCCGCACTTTTTTCACACTTTCCCGCATCCGCCGCAGTTTTGCCGCAACAGTGCGGAATTCTCATGTACGGGCTTACACTACACGCGATGTGCATGCGATTTTAATGCAAATATAATAAGTGCGATTGTTTAAATTCTATGTTATAATATATGTTTGTATGTATTGATGTACATATAGATGTCTGTTGGCGTAATATTTGTATGACTGTGGTGGGAAATATCCCTTTCAGATAATGAAAATATGACGTCAATCATATAGGGAATTCCAATGAGATTCTGAATGCGATGCAAATTAAATAGAACATGTTCTATTGTCATCACATCGCAACTCATGCAAAAAAAATGGATGTAGTGTATGACAACTCATTGAAAATAACGTGTTGCGTTATGGTGTGATTATTTTTAACGCATCGCATTAAAAAAAACGAACAAAGTGTAAACCAGACTTAGTGGTACAACTTTTTTACTAACAAACTTATCAAGTTTGTTTTTTTTATTCATGGCTGACTTTTCACTCATCATATTTGAGTCAAGAATATTTGTCACCATTCCAAACAAATTAACCCTTAACCCTTGGCCATTACTTTGGTATATCCGGGGGCATCCGTGTTTAACTAACACATCTTGTTTGTCATTGTCATTGACTTTCAGAAATTTTGCATTGTATATTTGAGTTAATAAAAGATAATTGTTTAATTAAATCATGTATTTCGGATACCAAAATATCACAAATCTCAAAATACTGCAGTTCAACTACTATACGTGTGAACCATTTCACCCCTAAATAAATAAATATCAAAATAATACTCCTAAATCAATAAAAAGAGTTCTAAAATGAGTGTACATGGTTCTGTTGAGCCATGCAAGTCCATTTTACTATCGAGGGGCCATTTTAATGTGTTCACATTAAAATAGCAGCTCGAAGGTATTTCAAATAATGTGACTAATGAAGCGATACCTTAACACTCTGATTATTTCTGAGTTCTCAAGAGACCTGCAAATCATGCAAAAGGTTGACAGAGCCAATGAGATATGCAATCTTTGATAATAAATCATTCAAGTACTAATGAGCTACAGAGCCTTGAGAGGCAATGGCTATATTTTGTAATCTTTACACTTGTTTATCGTTGAATAATTTTTAAAATATTTGTTAAAAGGTATACAAAAGAACCTTGAGGCTACATTGAAGAAGAAAGACTGCTGGTTTGAGCAGCTGGATCAAATCCATCTGGAAGTCTCACTGTGACAGTGCCACAACTCTTGATGGTAAATGGGCTTCTGGTATCAGCATACTCGTCACTCATCATGGCAAGCGTGACACAAATTGTTCCCATGGTCTGCCTAACCAAGAGAGGTGGGATGCAGAGAGGTAAATATAAATTGAGGAAAAGGGTAGATTATTTGTAATAAGAGCAGGTTTAAGCTAAATCAATATGAAAGCTTAAATAAATACAAGTCCTCAGGCTCGTCATTCACAGCGACCGACAAACGGTAGCCATTTTGAATGTCGCGTGATATGCTTAGCGGGTTACTCCAAAAATCCGGAATTCAGGAGAAACGAATCCTGATTGTATGAACGTGAATGTTGGGAAAACAAAATTAAAACTCATGTAATAAATGACACATATATTATATTATTTTTATAGTAAAAGACAACTTATGGGGGGAAAGTTTGTGTATAACAACATTATTTTTTTTACGAAATCGCTGCTGTTCGCGTTCGGTTTCAATTTTAAATTTACTCGCTATCAATCCAGTATAACATGTCTCTGATTTTCAAACACAGTAGGTTTATCTCCTAAATGAACCATTCCCTTTTTTTTGGAATTGTAAAGTTTAAAATTTTAATGGGCCATTTTTTTTATCCAATATGCAAAATGGCCCATGGCCCCTACCTTTCCCAATCTCTGCATTTTAATTGGGAGGATCAGCTTTCCATCAATATCTGTGCAGTGTTTGTGATACTTGGACAACCAATTTCATCAAAATTTAGTGTCAAGTTATGTTTCCATTATGTACAGTACTGACAACTTTGAAGACCAAGTTTTTTCAGGTCAACGGATTGTGCATTATATTATAAACAATTCCTGATGAGCTACAGAGCCTGTGTCTCTATTTTTATCATAAAGGAATCAAACGTAAAGTATTTGAAGTAATACTTATTTCCTCATGAAAAGTGTATGTGTGATGCCTATTGACATGTTTCGCACTTACAGGAAGCCTTGCTTACAAGGACATGAAAGAGAAAATGCAGAGCAAGAGCCTTCTACGTGCTATATAAGAGCTGTCTCTAGTACTTCTTTCCAGCAATGAAAGCCAGGTACTGTTAATACTTAAGTCTTGCTGTATATGAGCTGGTTTTTAGCTCATAAGGCCTGAAAGGCCCGATGGGCTTATGGCAAGTCATGGTGTCCGGCGTCCGGCCGTCCGTCTGTAAACTTTTCACTTTTTCGACTTCTTCTCCAGAACCAATAACTCTAGGGAGCTGAATTTTTATGTGCAGACTCCTTGGCCTATGGAGATTCTAAATTGTAGATTTTCGGACCCTGTGAGCCCAAATAAGGGCAACAGGGGTAATAACCTAAAAAGCTATTTTCATCTTTTTCTCCAGTCTCAAAAGCTCTAGAAAGCTGAAATGTAATGTACAGACTCTTTGGCCAATGGGGATTCTAAGTTATAGATTTGGTGACCTTCTGACCCCAAATATGGATCACAGGGGTCACCACCTAAAAAACCTGCTGTAATGAACTGTGAACATGAGATTTTATGTGCACTTCATTCAGTAAAATAATCCCATATAAGGGAGTCTCATTTCATCTTTTTGAGAGGTGTAACATGTGCTTTGAGAAATGCAGTGATTAAGAAAAGAAAGAAACTTTGCACTTAAACTTATTCAATAGTAATGTGAAATATATATCAACTTAAGAGTAATATCTATGTCATGGACACGTTTGATGTAATCAATTTTAAATTAGAACTATTGAATAGCCTGTGAACTGAACATTGTGACAGGCCGCATAGGTAAAAATTTAAGAGAGAGGAGATAAAAATGTTTATTTTACATTAGATATGTGAACTGAATATAACTGATGATGAAATAAGATAAGAATATTAGAACTAGCTACATGAGATTGTGATACCACATCATCTTCTCCAGAACAGAAGAATAAATAAGTGTGGGGAAAACACATTTAATATACAAGTTCACTGGCTGTGAGTCCAGAATCTGCATGTTGTGTAATTGCATTGAGTTGAACTGGGGAGTGACCACTCCCTGGTAAAGAGATAGCTAGCTGTTAGTGCTAATACACAGAGGTTTCAAGTTACGACTGAGACAGGTTTAGTCTTACACTCAGATGCTCAAAAGAATTTATTAAATATTGAAAAGGAGCCTATTTGTAGAAAAGTCATTGATTATTTCTTGTGAAATATCTGTTCAGTTACTTATTTTCCCTTGTTTTAACTGTTTGAACCACGTAAAACACTGAAATGTTTGATGCCAATTGCATTTATGTTAGAATACTGTATTTCACATGTATATCTTGATATAGATCATACAAAAACTAGCTGTCAATGGCTCCATTCTTAAAATCTCTCAATCATTACAATGTGTGCTACATTATACAACAATACCACAATGACATTATCTTCTCCAGAACAGAAGAATAAATAAGTGTGGGGAAAAGTTAAATACACAGTAGGTTTATCTCCATTCTACCATGACCAGTTATCAGCGTATTTAAATGTGTTTCTTTGACACTGCGGAAGTGAACTGAGTGATGCGGTAATCGGTTGAACCCATTTTTCTTCAGGTATGACGCATCACATTTCCGTTGTTTTCAATACGGTAGAAATTTACTAACTAGTGAAATTAACAATTCATTCTTAATAAAATATGATAATTAAGTGATAACATAGATTTTAATCAAATAGAAGATACAATTTTGTAAATCTTAACGTTTCTCCGCCTTGAAAGCTTTCCTCCACCACTAGTCAAATTGACCCGACCATTCCTGTGACGTCATAACTGATTGAGCTTATGACGTCATTGCATCCGAAACGAAACCGGTTCGTTCACGGCTTATGGCGGTCTTGATCGACTATACTGTAGTTCACTGTTTAAAACATCGGTCCAAATTAGAATAACTTTCCAAAACAGATACACAGATCAAATTATGTAGAAGAAACACATGATGGAAACCGTAAAGTGAAGATAACTGATTTACGCATGTTTATTTCAATGACATAGCTTGGCCTAGAATCTTACGTCACTATGTATCCAAACGCGGTAAATCGCCGTTCACAAAAATTGTGTTCGAACCGCCGTTCGACCATAAAATAAACCAATCAAAAACAAGGATTTTAAAATGTCATGGTAGAATACAAGTTAATTGGCTGTGGGTCCAGGACCTGCATGTTGTGTAATTGCATTGAGTTGAACTGGGGAGTGACCACTCCCTGTAAAGAGCTAGCTAGCTGTTAGTGCTACTACACAGAGGTTTCAAGTCTTACACTCAGATGCCCAAAAGAATTGATTAAATATTGAAAAGGAGCCTATTTGTAGAAAAGTCATTGATTATTTATTTCTTGTAAATATCTGTTCAGTTACTTATTTTCTCTTCTTGTTTTAACTAAAAGAATATATAAATCCATACAAGTTATCGATAGGCATTCTGATTTGCTTGAACCACATAAAACACTGGAATGTTTGATGCAAATTGCATTTATGTTAAAATACTGTATTTTACATGTATATCTTGATATAGATCATACAAAGACTAGCTGTCAATGGCTCCATTCTTCAAATCTTTCAGTCATTACAATGTGTGCTACATTATACAACAAAGTCAACTGTTTTTTTTTTTTTTTAAACAGTTGTTTGCAATCAAAAAGTCAAGTTACTATGATAAGCAAAGGCAACTACTCTTAGAAGCCAAATCAAAACCTAATCAATTCTGGAAATTATTGAAGAAGAGCAAGACTGTGAAGTCATCAACACAACACATCTCTACAAAACAGTGGTTTGATCATTTTCAAAACTTACTGTGCATAACACTACCTGAAAACATTGCTATAACTCACAATGGTAATCCAGATATGCCATGTGATTCCTGTTTAATAAGCAATGAGGTTTTGAATAAACCTTTTAGAGAGGAAGAAGTTCATCAATTTATTAAAAATTTGAAACATAATAAATCACCTGGACCTGATGGAATAGTGAATGAATTTTTCATATCAACCAGATATATTGTCACACCATTGCTGACAAAACTCTTCAATAAAATGTTTACTGATCAGTCCTTCCCTTCAGCCTGGGGAAAGAGTATTATATGCCCTCTCCATAAATCTGGAAGTGTAACTGACCCAAACAACTATAGGGGAATATCCCTCATTGATTCATTGTGCAAAGTTCTGACAAGTGTGGTTAATAACAGACTCAAACAGTGGTGTGATGATAATAATATTATATCTGAGTCTCAAGCAGGGTTTAGGCACACTTACTCTACTATAGATCATATTTTTACACTTCAAGCCATGATCCAGAAATACTTAGTGAAGAAGAAAGGAAGATTTTATGTCCTCTTTATTGACTTTTCAAAGGCTTTTGACTGTGTTAACCATCATGTGCTATTCAAAAGTCTTCAACACATTGGGATGAAGGGTGAACTTCTAAACTTCATTGTATCTATGTATTCTAAATTATCAGCATGTATTAGGACTGATCGCGGTCTGTCAAATTATTTCAACTGCAATATTGGAACCCGCCAAGGCTGTATATTAAGCCCACAGATCTTTATAATATTCATAAATCAACTTATAACAAGAATGGAAGAAACCGGTGGAAGAGGAATATTTTTAAGAACTGAATCTCCAGATATTTTTGGTCTTATGTATGCAGATGATGTTTCAGCCGTGTCAGACTCTGCCAACCAGTTACAAAAGAAAATAAATATAGTTGAAGAGTTTTGTGATGCCACAGGAATGAAGTTAAATCTTAACAAAACTAAAATAATTGTTTTCAGGAAAGGTGGGCCTTTAAGGAGCTATGAAAAGTGGTATTTCAATGGTCAACATATTGAAACTGTTAATGCATATAAATATCTTGGAACATTATTCACTCCCAAACTATCTTGGACAAGATCTCAACTATCACAAGCAGCACAAGCCACTAAAGCTTTATTCTCTCTCAACAGATTTCAACAAACTTTTGGATATTTAGACATAAATGAACTTTTCAGAATATTTGACAGCATGATATCTCCTATATAATGCTATGGTTCAGAAATATGGGGTACTCACTATTGTAAAACAGTTGAACAAGTACAACTCAAATTTTGCAGAAAATATCTGAGGCTTAACAAGAGTACTAATAACAACATGGTTCTGGGTGAGTGTGGCAGAACTCCACTGCAGTATCACTACATGAGTAGAGCAGTCAGCTACTGGTGCAGGCTTATTCATATGGAGCTTAACAGGCAACCTCACCAAGCTTATCTCATGCTCAAGTCCTTAGATGATAGTGGAAAGAAGACATGGGCCAGTGACATCAGGGCATTACTCTTTCAGTATGGATTTGGCTTTGTGTGGATTAGCCAGGAGATTGGTGATACCAAGGCATTTTTAAATATCTTCAAACAGAGAGTACAAGACTGTCTCACTCAAAACTGGCATTCATCTCTTTCAGAATCCTCCAAATGCAAGTATTACTCACAATACAAATCTCTGTTAAATGCTGAACAATATCTCATCTCATCTGAAATCCCAATATATTATAAAATAGCCATTGCAAGATTTAGATGTCACAACTTTAGATTAGCCATAGAAACAGGTCGCCACTATAATATCCCTCGTGAAGAAAGACTCTGCTCATTTTGTTTTTCAAAAAAAAATATGTCCTACATTGAGGATGAATATCATGTAATGATGATCTGTGAAAAGTACAGCCAAGAACGACAACTCTGCCTTCCTGATGTCAGCTACAACCCTCCAACCATCAACAAGTTTATAAACCTAATGTCGACGCAAAACATAAAAACTATTAAACAAATAGGAACATATCTCAGTAAACTACGCTATTAATTATTCTGCTGTATAACTTACTTCCCATTTGTAAACAATATTAAGCATGCAAAATTATCAAATGTTACATGTATGTTGTATGGGCCAAAGGCCTTGAAAACTGAATAAACTCTGTTCTGTTCTGTTCTGTTTTGTTTTTCAGAATGTATGTTACAAGCTACTCTTCGCTTCAAGAGAACCGCGCAAACACACAGTCAAACCAGACTACTGAGTTTGAGTTTTCTACCCAAGAGCAAAGAAAGGAACACACTCTGGTGTCAAACCTGTCAGTGATGGACCAAAATATGGTAGGAATGTAAGAAAACATTTTTTAATGTAGAACTAGAGATGAAATAACTCAAATTATGATTTTGGAGCTCAGTAGTGTAGGTGTGTTAACAAGAGGCCTGGTGCCAGCAGCCTCATTCTGTTTTGTGTCCCTGGACAGGGCAGTTCATCCATATGCACTCAGGGATAAACGTAGGATGCATTTCTGCATCGAAATACAAAAACCTGTTACATATATATGTGTTTCAAAGTCTGATATCATGCAATAGTAACATGTACCATTGTGCATGGGGAGTCTTCTATTGTTTTGAGAACATAAATATTTTTCACTTGCCACAGTGGCCTCAAATATGGGTCAGAGGGGTATGACAACCTAAAGATATATATTTTCATCTTCTTCTCCATTTTGAAAACTATTTGAGTGTTTTTTTTATACTTATGATAAATACTTCTGGAAAATTTACAGCTTGAAACTTATTTAGTGTGTTGTTTAAGCCTGTTGAGCTACAGAGCCTATGGTACTTGTTTATATATGAATAAGTTTAACATAATTATGTCCCCCGATAAGTTTTTCAGGAGACATAATGTTTTCGCCTCCGTCCGTCATTCCGTTATTCCGTCATTCCGAAATGCTTTCTTTTCCGTGCCATATCTCAAAAATCGTTCAATATTTTTTCACCAAACTTGGTATGTGGTTAGACCTAGTGGTGAAGTGGTGCCTTTTGCTATTTTGGTTATTCTGAATTTGTTTAATTTTTTCTGGTTTCCATGGAAACAATTTGAACTTAGTGCAACTTGGGGGTAGGGACCTTTTCTGGCCTCTATTTCAAAATCTATTTAGTATTTCTTTACAAAACTTGGTATGTGGTTAGACCTAGTGGTGGAGTGGTGCCTTTTGCTATTTTGGTTATTCTGAATTTATTTTGTTTCTGGTTTCCATGGAAACAATTTGAACTTAGTGCATATTGGGGTCAGGGACGTTTTCTGTCCTCTATTTCAAAATCTATCAAATATTTTTTCACCAAACTTGGTATGTGGTTAGACCTAGTGGTGGAGTGGTGCCTTTTGCTACTTAGGTTATTCTGATTTTTTTAATTGTTTTTCTGGTTTCCATTGAAACAGTTTGAACTTAGTGCTTGAGGGGGTAGTGACCTTTTCCGGCCTCTTTCTCAAAATCTATGCAATATTTATTCATGATACTTGGTGTGTGGTTAGACCTAGTGTTGGAGTGGTGCCTTTTGCTACTTATGTTATTCTGATTTTTAAATGCTTTCTGGTTTCCATTGAAACACTTTGAACTTAGTGCATAAAGGGATAAGGAACCTTTTCAGACCTCTATCTCAAAATCATAAGTGAAAAAATAATGTCAAGAGGACTGAATTGGAAACTGGATTGAAAGTTGGAGCGGGGGACATCACAGTGCATCACATGCACATATTTCTAGTTACAACTTTTCCTGTTTGTCAATTTCTTTGGACATTAGGATTGCTTTACTCTTGTCTGAATGATTTTATTATAAAAATCCATTTGAAAATTATGAATTATGTCTACAGATATTGGCCACAATAAAATATTAACATGGGCTCTCTGATTGATTATTTTTAAAAATACTGTCTCTATCACTCACTTTATCAATAACACTATATTTGCAGAACATGTGGATTTCCTCAAGGATGCCAATTCTACAAGCTGCCCATGGAGGACTACAAAAGACTCACTTTTGCAGACTCAGCATTTTTCACCCCCAGTTCAAAGAAAAAAGAGGAGAGGAGCTTGATACAAGCTGAATGAATGTTGATGCTGCTCACAATGATATTACCTCAGACCGTGCGTTTAAAATAAACATTATGATGCTGCATCGGATCAACTTTCATGAAGATCGAATGGAAATACATGAATGATTTGGCTTGCTTGAATGAAATATTTTCTTGATTTATATTGTTTTTAAATCATACCTTTTTTTAGGCATTTTGACAGTTCTACATTACTTATGTTAAGAAATTGAACTGAAAACGAATTGAATCATTTTCTTCATTTCGATAACACTGTCATAATCAGACTGCCATTTGAAAAACTTTTTATTATTTGATCCTGTAACCAACACAATATCCGTTCATGAACTGTTTATAAATTTATCATATTTATAGGTATATTATATTTAATCAACAAACATTTTGCTTGGATTTATGAACTGTGAACTTTTGTCATGTATGAGACAAGATTTGTGGCTGTGAAATTAAGTTTAAATCTTAAAACATAAATTCAATCTGCTTTTTGAGTTTAAACATAGCCTGTTTCAATATTTATTAGATAGAAATAAAACTATGAGTCTTCATAATCTATAATGTCTTTAAACAAGAAATGAAAGAAATTGTTAAAAGTGTACACATGTTAAATTTTTGCAACTTTAAAACAAAAACTATTTTGTAGACCGGCATCAATAGTCCCTTTTATAATCCCTTTTTGTGTAGGTTTGAATGTTAACCAGAGTCTGAGACCTAGTTTATTCATTACCATTCGTACAATATTCCTTTTTGGAAGTGAGATGAAGACTGTTTATAGATAATTTGGAAATAACTTAGTGAACGTTTGCTGATCTTGTGTCAACATTGTTATTGAGTTTTGATTATCGACCATATATTGAATTTTAAGAAGTAGCAATGCAATGACAATCCTATTATCCAATTACCTGTAGAAAAGCATTTTGTAATCTGTATTTTTAGCTTATCAGGCCTGAAAGGTCCGATCATCCAGGACTCATGGCATCCATGTGTAAACTTTTCGCTTTTTAGACTTCTTCTCCAGAACCAATGACTTTAGAGAGCTGACATTTTATGTGCAGAATCTTTGGCCACAATGGGGATTTTAAATTGTAGATTTGGTGACCCTGAGATCAATAAAGGATCACAGGGGTCACAACATTAATAACCTATTTTCATCTTCCAGTATCAAAAGGTCAAGAGAGCTGAAATGTTGTGCGCAGACTCATTGGTTAATGGGGATTCTAAATTTTTTATTTGGTGAGTCCGTGACCCCAAAAAGGTCACAACCTCAAAACCTATCTTCATCTTCTCCAGTAGGAAAAGCTCTAGTGGGTGGGATAGCGCAGTGGTTAGCGCGCTCGGGTTTGGATCAAGAGGTCCGGGGTTCGAATCCTGCCAGGGGCACGGCAACTTTGTCTGCAGTAGAGAAATGTTCTACACGCAGTAAGGTTTGGGTGCAATGCTACATTGAATTTCAGTGCAGTACCACACATGGCGTTGTGAGGTTTCTCCCTGCCATATTACTAGCAGCCGCGGTATAAGTGAAATACTCTTGAATGCGTAGTTAAACCCCAACTCACCTCACCTCACGAAAAGCTCTAGAAAGCTGAAATGGTGTGTACAGACTCATTGGCCACAACATTATAAACCTATTTTCATTTTCTTCAGTTTCAAAAGGTCTAGAGAGCTGAAATGCGATGTGAAGAATCCTTGGCTAATCAGCATTCTAAATTGTAGATTTGGTGACCCCATGACCCCAAATATTGATTACAGGGTCACAACCTACAACAAAACTATTTTAACAAGCTTTGAACTGTACTCTTGAGATTTTATGTACTCTTCACTTCAGTCAGTATAGAGACTAACAAATATGTGAGTTCTAACACATGCTTTGAGAAAGAAAAATTGAGACTTGAAAATTAAGAATTTAGGGTTTAAAAAAACATTGAATGTAATATTTATTTAGTAAAACCATCTTTTTATAACTTTCATATAAGTAATTATAAAAAAAAATTTTTTATTTAAAGGCTATAATTGGTAAAAGCATCCCGTTCCTTTAAAAAAGTATCTTGTAGTTAGTATGATTCAATTTTGAGCTGCAACCCACTTTCATTATTAGGCACACCTAACAACATGACAATACTCATGTTTGATGTTATACAATGTTATTTTTATGTTTCTGTCTCGCTGTAACCAGCATTTTGACATATATGTACCGGAGCGGCGTTGAAATAAGCCCTTTTTGACTTGTTCCCCAATCCTATTTTCATGTAAATGAAAAAAATCCGTTTAAACCATAATGTAAGAAGTAATACTGTTCTTCAGCTGCTAATTCTATGTTAAGATAATAATGTTGCTATTGATATCTATTTAACCAGATTGTTTAATTTTTCCAAGTCAGAATTTAACATTAAATTCAAAAGTGCAATTTAAATGACTATTGAATAATTGTATAGCAATGTTTGAAACAATAATATAATTTATTTAAGGGAAGGTGATTTTGTATGTGATTGTAATGGATAAATTCCCAACTAAATAAGGCTTTTCTCTAACAACTTTGTTTTTCTTTATACTTCTTTTGTTTAAAAAAATACAGACTGAAAATGTGTATTTTAATCGGAATATAAACGGGGGAAATGTATTTTAAAAATCTGAATTATTTTTGTTTAAATTAATCAGTCAAACTTTAAAGTTGAAAGTCAAGTAATGTAATGTAATGTTTCTTAACATAACATTTGTGCCTGAAGGTGTACAAACTGTAACGAATATATCATATTCTTCTTTATTTAAATATGTTATTTGTTTGTACTTGTCAAGTAATTACTAAATGTCAATGATAATCTAAAATACAGGTATTTCAACTTTAAAATTTTTTGATTGAAAAACATATTAGATTTGAATCAACTTACTAGTACTTTTCCCAGTATACATCCATTCATCTGTTTTATCAACTTACCTATTCCATGTACATCAATCTCATCTGTTGTAAAAACATTCAACTGGCTTCCAATCACCTCGCTAATCCTTCATGCAGTGTCTGTTCATTCCACTCAATTAGCTATTAAACCTTTGACCATCAACTCTATTTATTGGATAAACAACTCATCTCCAATCTGTTGTAAAACAATTTATTGTTTCCCCCTTATGTATCACTTACACAAGTTAATACTTTTGTTAATAAAATGGATTGGATTGTTCTTTATGCTCCGTTGTCATTTCTATTTACATGTTCATTGTCAAGGTAGAAATCTCGTCATTGAGTGGAGTTCTATTGTTTGTCAATGAGGCTATAGGTGTTAATGACCACTGCAGATCATACGTAGAATCCAGTACTGAGATTAAGCTGAATTCTGTTTGTGGGAGAAATAATGCGGAAGTACCGCTAATAATAAAGTTGCAGCAAAAATAAGGACCTATGGTTGCGGAAATGCAATGGAAATCATCTAGATTTATTATAGTTGCGGAAATGCAATGGAAATCATTTGGATCTATGGTTGCGGAAATGCAATGGAAATCATCCAGATGTATAGTTGCGGAAATGTAATGGAAATCATCCAAATTTATAGTTGCGGAAATGCAATGGAAATCATCCAGATTTATTCTAGTTGCGGAAATGCAATGGAAATCATCCAGATTTATAGTGCGGAAATGCAATGGAAATCATCCAGATTTATTCTAGTTGCGGAAATGCAGTGGAAATGTTATATTTTTATTAATGCTGAAATGCTGCGGAAATCATGAGGATTATAATGAATGAATTTCTGTTTGCGGAAATCTGACAGAAAGTGGGTAACTGAAACCTGGCGGAAATCTACCGGAGAATGGTTCATTATTCATTTCCGCACTTGCGGAAATGAACAAGAAATTTGCGGAAACGTAACAGAAACTATATGTAAAGTAAAATTTCCGTCACATTTCCGCATTATTTCTACCTTGCGGAAATGAAGTTATTTTTGCTGGGATTGCATATTGGAAAAGCATGTTCAAAACTCAGTCAGCTCAATTTTGAAGAGTTAGGAAATGTGTAATTGTAGTGATGATAGTCTGTGTACCAAATCGTGTACACATTTTGACAATGGTAGGATGGTTGTCATACTTTTATAATACTAGAATAAATCCTAGTACATGTATACCATGTTGTTCTGTTTACATTTCTTTGAAAAGCATTCTTAAAAGATATGCCATCTCATAATATCTACTGACAAACTGGTAGTAAACCTTATTGTGCTTCAACTCAAAGTTGGTCACTAACTCTTTTTCAGACAGTTTTCAACCAAATGTGATGATTTCACCGAAAGAGGCTGTGATTTGGTAATTGCTGATAAGATGAAATTCGATTTAAGACGATTTGACTAAAAATTTTAATCCATACCGTGAATAAACATACACATAAATATACATTGAATCCGTATTAACTATCGTAACGTCGTACTATTAAATAACACATAGAAAATAAAATGACATATTGAATCAAAATTTAAAACATATAAAACATATATCAGACTGTTGCAATATATTTTATTTTAATTTGTTTTGGGGAAATTACACTTCAAGTAATATCAATAATTTCCAGATGCTACATGCATTCTTAAATAGAGAAAATATATGTTAATCAGATAGCGAAATTGATAACCATTTGATGTCACATTTAAGAATTCATAGTGTTTATCTAAACTCTGAACTCAGAGTTGGAGCTGGAAGACTCTAGGACAATAAGTACATTGAGACGCTGTGTGATAGATGTATAATAAATAATACTCGCATGTACGTACAATAGACACAACTCCTCAAGATCAAACGTCATCAGACAGTGTCTTAAAATGAATCCAGGATATGAGTAGAGAGTTATCCGAAGTTAAGCTCATTTACAGGAGTAATCTACAAGGAAGTGATCTAATGAAGCTGGATTTTGTTTCTACAACATGCATATCTTTATATTTAACAACATATCTACGACGTAGCCAGTTTAATTGACAGGAATCAATGGAATCAATATTCATGAAACATGAAAACGAAGTAAATGTTATTCAATAACAATCAGTATTAGTAATAAACTATATCTTGCAGCCATGATTGATTTTTTACTCTGCTGAAATTGTGGTGACGTTTCTTTTTCCTGGAGGTATATATCAGGATATGCGATTATGAACTATTGAAACCAATATGTAACTAAGTTTCAATTAAACAACACACAAACTAAATTCTGAAGAATGATTTCCCATCTAATATATACAATTCTAGAAAATTCGGTTAATTTTAATTGACAGGATATAACCAGTTTTATGTCTGCAAGACCATTTGTCAGTCCGAAACATATAGCTAAAGGATAAAGAAGATAGATGTATTACAAGAAAGTCCTCCTAAAGACAATACAATACAACTACAATGCTATAATCAATCTGTCACAGGTTTTCACATAATGACGACTGAATAGCATTCAGCAAATAAATGTATAAAAAAACAACATTCTGGATAACCCTCTTTAAATAGATTACATTCATAAACCTAGTGTTACGGCAACCTTTCCATTAAAGTATCATAGTTTTAATATAAATAATCACGATAACAGTGTGCTAAAGTCTGTTTATTACTCGAACGTGTAAGATACTGCAGTGTAATATTTATAAGGCAATATTTAACTAGTGTAATACCACCGCACGTATGACGTCACAATAGTTTGAGGTTATGACGTCACAATGGGAGTAACGTCGTCACAGTGGTATCGGACTTGCGGGAATCATAGTTTCAGAGCCATGTCGGCTATTTCGCTGGATTATAGGTCGGCGAGTAATAAACAGAATACTAAACTTCCTTCTATTTAATACCATTTTTTATTTAACTCGTGAATGATTTGGTATCAAACTCGCTTTCGCTCGTTTAATACAAAATCATTAACTCGTTTAATAAAAATGGTATTGAATAGAAGGTCGTTTAGTATCCTCTAATTAGTTTAAATGCATTGTCCAATCAGTGATTCTTTACCCTGTGAGATCGGAGGCTGAACATACGCTGCTGAAATGTTCCAGAACTGATTATTTGAATGGGAAATGAGCAAGACAATTTCAATATATATACTATTATGTTGACCTTTTCTCGCATACGCCTCTAATGATTGATTCAGAGATAAGAACATACATGAATATCAAGGGAAAGACTTAGTTATTTGCTGTTGCTGTTAAACGTTTGAAAGCAATGGTTTTACAAAGTCACTGTTGAAATGTTTTAAGGAAAGAGAAATGTTTCTGTGGGTTTACAAACTTTCTGTTGCAGGAGATTATCATCACATTACGCATCTAACGTTAAGAGGGGATTCATTATAACCATTTTTTACATGCAGGGGTAAGTCTCATTTTTTTGTGTGTAACTAGTAACAGCTAGAAGCCAGCGACTCTATATAATATACCATCACCACCAGCACTGAACGTATTGTATATCATCACTGTTGCTTGATACAATTTTTTTCAGTGATTAATATTTCATTGCTGATATTATAATAAAGGATTGTGTACAAAGAGTATTATTACAAGTTGTACTGTGGTCTTGATGTTAGTTACAAAAACATTTACTTTGCATGTAATTTAAATCAGACAACGTTTATGCTTCATTCAGAAATGATAAATGATACATGATAAATGATAAATCTATTTGGTGTACATTGACACATTTCAGGTAAATTTCAATTTTCAAAATTGTTTTACAAACTCCGATTATTGTCCTCAATCCTCGAGTGACTACAACACCTCCTTCATCATGCTTTGGTCTTTCTTTGAAAACATTTGGCTTTTTACTTTACCTCGAATTGGTTTTATGGACTCAGATGAACACATCTTTATGTACGAAACATGATTTATTTAGATAATTTGCAAAATATAATATTTTCTTTAGAAAGTCTGTCTCTTTGAAATCCATTTATTACCAATTGAATTGTAGGAATAAGTGTTGTTATGACGGTAAAATCGGTGGAGTACTCCATTATTAGCTACTTGTAACCGACATAGTATCAGACATTGTGATAAATGTCTAATAAGTTCTCTTGAAACCTGAAATGCTCCACATTAAGGATGTTCGCTTATAGTATTAAACTTTGTTTTCTAACTTATTTTTTTTAAAGGACCAAAGTATATGATTTAAAAATCAGCATTAAAAAATAGGGGGTAGTCTGGGTTTTTTCGAGATATGACGCCTGTAAGATAGTGGGGTGAAGTACAATTTTAAAATGGGAGTCTATGGAAACATGAGAAAAGAGTGCTAAAACTTTAAAATACTACATTTCTAGTATTACACTTTTTTCCCTTTTTTGATATGTTACAAAGTTCAGGTACCCCTACCGAAATCGATGAAAACATATGTATGGTAGTGTGTTTTTTTTTAAAGCTTTGATACATAATGTGCCTGAAAACCCCCATTTTTAGTCAAATTTAGGCCATTTATGCTGTTTAAGCACTTTTTAGAGGTTCTAAAGTCACATTTTCTTTATTTCATTTGTTTTATAAAAGTATGTAGATGATGAAGATTAAGTAAATAAAAATGACAACAAATCTTTACTTAATCATATTTACTTTTTTAAGTTCAACAGGAAGGAGCGAACATCCTAAAGTAAATATTGCATCACGTGATCTCTTTCGATTTTAAATTTACCAAATTTATTATCACATTGCAAAACTTCTCAGTAACTCAGTGAATGTGTTGACACGGAGGTATATATTAACTAGACCCTAACAATCATAAGTATTGGCACATAGATCAGTTAATTGTGCTGGTCCCTCGTAGGTACCATCTGTGACTTTTTATCAATGACAATGAGGGATTGATTGTGTCTTAATTTGGTGGACATTGACATATTGCACATACCAAGTGGTTAAACATTTCCTAAGTTATCCTCTAAGTCTATACGCATCCGCCAACATTGTATAGAAGACTTAGTTTGTCAGAAGCTTAGTTTTCAAAATAACAATTCGTTTTACCAATATATTGAATAGCGCATCAATAATTCAAACACGTTGCTTTTATTTGTTTTATTTGTGTGCAAATATGTATCATGATTTGTTGAGTTGGAAGCATCATCCCCTCCCTAAAGTAACCCAAAACACGTGTAAAAACGACTGTTTGATACTTTATATCATGCAATGATGGGATTTACAATCTAAGTCTATAGAAATCGAAATAAGTAAATCTGTATCTGGACTGAACATATCTGTACAGTGTACACCATATAAGAATACCATTGTTAAAAAATCGGTGTGTTATGATAAAGGTTGTGAGTAAATGTTTCTATCTCTCGTTCTACTGTGGAATATATAACTATGGAATGTGTATTACTGATGAAGTGCATTTACAAAGATTCGTCGTGATCCTATGAACCAATACAAGTAGCTCTAGTCGTTCTTTGAGGTCAGAGTATTTCACACTCATATTAGATGTGAAACTCACCTGTGAGAAAAGGGATTTGTACATTAAACCTGAACACTGAACACAATAAATAATACATTAATAGTAACAATTGATCTGATACATCGTCATATGAACATGTCGCCAAATAAAGACTGCATTGTGGCCAAAAAAGAAAATATGTCTACAGCAAGAATTTAATTTTCAATTCAAGTTTGCATACCTCCAAAAGGTACTCTTCATGTTTGTAGCTTCAACTTGTTTAAACGTATTTTATCTCAAAGATATAAATCTGAAGGGGTGAATAAACCATGAGGATTATTTGAACACCACTCCAGTACATAAATCAAAAACTGAATAGCGAACAACTTCAATGAAATAGAAAACTATAGACCTGAAGATAATTAACATATACACATAATCATATCATTTAAACGTTGAGTATTGTCATGAAATTGTCATATACCTGGTTATGAGGAGGACTGTAGCAAATAATCCATTAATTTTCAAATAAAACTAGTAAGTGTTAGACTTTAGCGATACACATGTGTGATAAAGTAACAACTTGGTCCATTTGTTTGACAAAACGACTAAAAGAAAGAAAAAAATATATATTTCAAATTGGGTTAATACATAATACACCAATGAAACTATAAACAAACTTTACATGCTCTGTACTAAAACTGTGGTCATACTTGTTGGAACTATACTAGGTTACCTGTAATCTGCATTAGACGAAATCTGATAACAAAAGATTGGAGAGTCGACTAACCAAGCACAGGAAATCCCACACTGCGACGGATTCCTGTCTATTAAATGAATAAGAAACACTTGCCATGGCGCACTAAGGCCTAAGGGCTTTGCACTAAGGACAAAGTCATCACTACAATTTTAGATTAAGATTTTGTTAACGTCTTCATGTTTATATGATTAAAGGTTTGGTGCAATAAACATGGCCTGAACTTGCACTTCTCGATGTGTACACGCCATCTCTTGTCTGTTTGTTCAGTCTATGTTATTTTTGTTGATAATTCAAGAATACTGGTTTTTGACTGGCTGTGTGATGCGATAAAATAAACTCTTCTAAATCTCATTGCCAGCACCAGGTAGGTTAGATTTTTGCACACGATTGAAGACACCTATAAAGGAGATGGAAATCTCTAAGCAAGGTAATGAAATCACTAGGCATGAAAACAGAAAAAAAACGATATTGGTTAGGTTGTGATTTAAACTATGCATTATTTGGTACTTTGAAGGTTATTATCACGGGACTATTCAAAAGTGTTCAAATTGTATTGTGTTATCAATTACAATAAGGATGATGATCGCATTAATCTCCCAACACAAAGAACCAATGTAGTATAAAACACATTTTTATTCACTAATGGAGTCTTGTTGTACATCATGTTGTAAGAAATATTACCTTGACTCAATAAAATCTAAATGGGCCATAAAAACATTGTTTTCTCTCCAACTAAACTATTTTACCATTAGTGCTTGATTCAGTGTATTAAAAATACATGTTTTTGCTTTCTATGGTCCGTTATTTATACACTTATATTCCATATTGATAAATTAGTTCATTCCTAGAGCAAGTTTCATGAAACTTTTCCATGATAATAACTTTCATTTTAAGAGTTCCTTTTCAAAATCATTTGAACTGATTATACAATAATCACAGTAAGAATTGATCCATCATGAATTAAATAACTTAGTATATGAAATCAATTCAACTTATGTCTATTTTAGTGTGGTATAAAATCAGTTTTAATCACAACATGTAGGTTATATCTAATCTTGTCTCTGTGTACAGCTTAGACGATATCTTCCAAAGAAGTATAGTGGACCTAGAATCACCAAGCAAAATATCCATTGTGCCATCCTTGCCATTTCTAAAACGATGCGTAAGACACAGGAAATTGAGGATACTCAATATCTTAATTATAAACAATGTATATAAAAGTATCCACACCCCTCTATACCAATAGGCTAAAGGAGTAACATCCGCCATGTTTGATTCATTTTCGTAATTCTGCCTCGACTACATTCGAAGCTTACATCTCAAATTATACACATTGTCATCTGAAATGACTTATCGCCCATCCTTTATTCCGTTTCATACTAATAGGAAATGGCAAACACTGCTGTATTACTTCTTTTTTTTGTCAAAATACGTGTGCTTCTTTGATGAATTAAACGAGCAACATAATAAATTTAATGTAAATCTCCTTACTTCATACTTTTGATCTTGTACATGTTATGTGTTTTGTGAATTTCAGTTTGCAACTTGTATCACAACATAAGAAGACTTATTTTTGTATCAAATGAAGTTAATACAACATAATATGTTCCACATGTTACAACTGTCAAAAAATGTTGTAGAAGACATTTTCCAGCGTGAATAAATGTTGTGTACATTGTTCACGCACAAGTAGACTATTATCATACACAGGACAAAAAGTGGTGGAATCCGTTTGCCAGATTCTTCCAGATTCTGCCAAAAAAATGCGGATCCTGATTAATCTGGAAGAATCCGGGGAAATTCCAGAAAGCAGATTCCACCACTATTTGTCAATCATTCAATCATTCTTTATTACGGTACTTAGAAGGCCACAGCCCTGTAGTAAAATCATGGGTAGATCACATTATATATCATTTTCGGTGACAATATTCTTTCTAAATAACATTGCATAATAAATACACATTGCAAGGTTTTGTTACTAGGGTAAGTATAATAGTATGATGTAATGTATATTTAACCGTAGGATGTTATAGGATGGACAGATTAACAAGAAATGTAGTTTGTCTTCTACAACATTCAAATTACAGAGTTGACAGATTATGTAATTTCTTGTAATGCCTGCATATCTACCAGTTTCACTATTTGTCCTATGATATTAGTATGTTATACAAGGGAGGATGAAAAGTTAAAGGTTGTAACCACAATCCACTCGATGAAGGAGTAAGTGAATACTAACGAATAATAGTGTTTGCTGAGTTGTTTATGAGATGATCCTGCTTATGGGGACAGTCAATGTTTACACACAAATATCATGTTCAGGTCATGTAGGCTTTTATGTTACTGACTCATAGAGCAGCTTTCTTTGAATACAGTTATGTTTTACATTCGCCTTAAATTCACGTTAATTATTTTGTTTTTTAAGAATGGTTGACAATCTATTCCTTAAGGAGACATAGGATGAAGCAATCGAACGCACATACGGAAACATTTCGTGACAATAATTTATTGTTGTGAATAAGGCTCAAAATATATGCATTAAATCTTTTTAAGCATAGATTTATCACTAAACTTACGGAAAACACTTAAATTTACTGCAATTTAACGTCGTTTTAATGGCCATTTTACGCCATGCCGCATGTCGTTGCAGTCACCTATATTGATAGTATATTCAATAATATTTACACAATAGGCCGTCAAAGTTACACTTGAATTGACCAAAACTGCCGTGACGTCATTTTTTTTTTACATTCATGTAGGTAATTTAAAAAATGACGTTAAAGTGATAAAAATGATATCTAAAATATGTGTGTCACTAAAACAATTTAATATGCGAAAAAACGATGATAAAAACTCCTTAATTTTATTTTATTTCCCTTAACAGTATCATTTATTTTGAAAATATAAACTTGCTATGTATCAGCCTTTGTGATAAAATTGAATCTGAAAGGATCTGAGGTTAATCGGTGAAAGCGCGCACTTTATTTAAGGAGGTGAAATTGGTCAAAAATAGCGTAATTTGCTGACAAACAACTGTTGGTCAAAATCTAGGACAACAAAAGTAAGATGTCTAACAAACCTTCTTTAATGGTTCAGAATTTGATTAATTGAAATGAAATAAACTAATGTAAACTTGTCATGTCTTTAACTACATTCTTACAATGCCTATACTGCACAAGGTGATGATCTGAAAGTGTTTCAAAGCCCATTTGGTTTAATCATGGAAAACATTAATTACATACAAAAGGTATTTTGTAGCGACAATAGTTATGTCAATGTAAGCTGATAACGAGATTGATTCTATTTTCACTCCTTGAAGAAAGTTTCAACTATTAACATGGGTGTTTTCGTTGGGTTCAACGTTCAATTATGTAATGTTGCTAAGGCGCAGCAACAATGAGTATATGAGGTGAGGTGAGGTGATTTGGGGTTTAACGCAGCTTTCAAGAGTATTTCACTTATATCACGACTGCGACTATTATTGCAGGGAGAAAGCCTGCAACAGCATGTGACTATATATTGCGGTGAAACATGCAAGCGATAGCTGGGACTATCGAACCAAGGGTGGTACTACACTGAAATTCAGGGTATCATTGCACCCAAACCTTAATCCATGTATCCTGTTCTCTATTGCAGACGAAGTTGCGGTATCACTGGCAGGATTTGAACCATGGACCTCTTTATCCGAAGCTAACCACCGCCCTATACTGCCTCAGTATTCGAAATGTTTTACAAGTAAAATGGGTATAAGATTGTTACGACTAAAATCAATATCAATATAAAAAGTGGCAATTTCATACTCTCTTCAATATTAAATCAGATGTGCAACACTATTTTTACTACTTAAATGATTTTTTTTCATTTCAGAAAGTACTTCATTTCCGATTTTTCGGGACAAATTGTCATAAAGTCTGGAGTCCCCTCATAAAAGTGATGTCTGCTGAAAATGAAAGTCTCTATATTGCTGCGAGAATATGACGAAGCATAAGAAGATTGGTGTCCCTCAAATGTTAATGTTATTTAGCTGGTATGCTCTGATAAATATAAAAGGACAACATGGACAAATATGATTGTTCCCATCACTGATCTCTTTCAATAGAAATAACATTAACATTAAGTGTTCCTATTATCATCATTCCATCTGGCATTATTTCTGATATAGTGAGCATTATTCAGTTAAATACTGATAATAGTGAATGGTATTTTTTTACATTTATATTGTTATAAATATCTATAAATGTAAACAATGTCTTATTTTATTTTATAACTAGCTTTACAATAGTTCATCTCAATCAGTGTTTACACCTTCGGGTGGGATTACTATGTTTTTAAACTGAAACTAAATGATAAAAATGAACTGTAAAAACTAAAAAAGCCAACATATATGATATGCTTTATACCTCATGTGAAAGGTACTAGTTTCTTCTCATTCACGCTTCTTCCAGGAGTTGCAATGTAGCCAACTGCCAACTACCGAAACCAGAAATGCGGCTAATGTGCGTTTCAGTCTTCTATGTCAGTCTCAAGTAGATTTGTTTCCTCCTACACATCACACCAGGTAATTAAACTCTGGTATTATCTTGATAGAGTTTCATTTATCTTGAGGTGTGACATCCAAAGATACTGATATGTTGTTTAGGCTATATAAGATTGATTTAATGCGTGGAGAAATGAGAGTATGTACATAGACATTAATCACCGTATGTCCCAATTCGCATTTTTTCAAACCTTAAGTCACACGTGTACCCTGAAAAAAAACTAAGATGACCTTGAACATTTAAGAAGGACTGTAGAACAGTGCGCACATTGATTTAAGAAAGATGTATCACAATAACAACAAACTGCATATAGTTATGTTCTTATATTTCTGCATACATGTAGGGTTGACTTTTTTGGGATATTTTGAACTGAATTGATTTTTCAATTTTCGTAAATGAAAATGTTCATGACTAAGCGTAAATTTTCTACCAGACTCTTGTTTTTATTGATTTGTCTGGCTGTTTTCATGCAATTCAATAGCAGCAGATTTGATTAACAATCATATCTCTAAGAATCAAATATTACAGAAAGAACGATCGTTTTGCGTGGACGCAGATACAGTTTTGAACTTAAGTCTGACGAAATTTGATTTTGAACTGTTTGCCAATTGTGAATGAAACCTTCAATTTAGTTATATATTTGGATATTTGTATTCACTTGAATAAAAACAAAATGTGTATTTACTTTGCTGATTGTTTGACTATAATGATGTTTCACAGAGAGACGTGTAAAAAGTGTTTGTCATTTGCTTTAAATGGTATTTATTTCAAGATGGTACATTGAAATCGATGAACAAGGTTTACCCTATATAATATATCTCTCCATAGTTCAAACGAATATGAGTCTTCATTATTCACTTGCCCAAAGTTATCATTTACCTTGTGAACAAACAAAAAATTCAAAGTCATCCTTGAAAAATACTCGCCCGGTTAAAGTGTCTAAAATAATTGTTTTACAAATTGATTTATTGAATTGTAATATTAACCATGTGCATATTAATTGCTTACGTATAAGTGTAATAATTCTGTGTAATAAGACACTATTGCCAATAATGATTATCCCCCTCTGAATACTGAATACGTCACGTTATTCGCTTGAGGCCTTTTGATGCATACATTAACCACATCAAAGGTAGATGTTTGGCCTGTAGCTGATGATGTAATAGAGATTACATACAGCACGAATTGATTTTTAAACATTTCCGTATGAATGTTATGCATTTTTAGTATAATTTGCAACCATTATTAACAATAGTGTATGTTTTTACGATCACTTATCTTGTTTTTGTTTTTTGGTTGGCAATATCTCTCATTGCTTATCCATAGCGAACTTTATCTGCTCTTAATTATATATAATCCGTCTTGTAAGTTATTGCATGCAACTGTTCGAGGTTCTGTATATTAACATTCAAAAAGCTAGGCTCAAAAACAGGAAGTTTGTCAAATGACAACATCAGAATACTGTAGTGCGTTGCAGCAATAACGTGCATATGATTTAGGGTCATCAACTGTCTCATTTTTATACTTCTTGCCTGTTGAAGCGCTTACAACATTTGATTGTCAAGGTGTCATAAAGACACTTGACTAGAGTCTACTTCACTTGTACAGGTGCCAAGCATTGATGATTACATTCATTTGAAGTACCGCTAGCTGTCAAAACTATCCAGTAAATTAGGTGACGATTGACAATTTATTAGTTCAGAAAATAAATGATACAAATTTAAAACATTGTCAGTTGGGCTCGTACACTTATATTCAGACAGGTATCAGTCAAAATAATAGTACTTGTTGTAAAGGATTGTTTAGTTGACCTTTCCTATGTCAACGACAGGAAATAAGTGTCTTAAAAAAGATCGCAATTTCCTGTTTAGAGACATTTTCGTCATCACATTCAGGAGGAAATCCCTCTTTTTAAGTGTTAATGTATCAAATTAAATATGAAAAAGTTTACATGTATGTAATCTTTTGTATAGTTTTTCATTTACTTACATTATAATTTTTTTTAAGGAAAGGATCATTTTCCATTTCTAAAGGGTTCATTTTATTATAAATCCAAATGTTGATAGAATAGTCCATGTTCTAACCACATACTTGAGTAACAACAAAGAAAATGTAAATCGAATCATTATTGCTATCATTAGAATATTCAAGTCCTTATTTGAAGGATACATTTTATCAAGGATCCAAATGGCAGTGAACGATCCCTGCTTGTCGAATTCAAACTTGTTTTTACAAAAAGAAACATTCAAACTAAATCAACTCCCATTTAACCGTCATTATCCTCCTTAATTTATTTCGTAGGAGCAATTAGAGATAATTCTTTGGACTGAATATCCTTGAAATTATCTCCATAGAGACATTGCAAATGGCACCGGCACCCTGAACGCTCATTGTTGCAATTTCAATAGATCAGATTTGATTATGTTATGTAATGCTTTAGCAATACGTTGAGCGTCCATAACCCCTAACATTCAAAATCCGCTGAATAGAACACATTATACAAATTTCAGGAAGGACATGTTTTGCAATGGCTCATTGAATTATGAAAATAAATACATCCATCTCAGACATGATTCAAGATGTTAAAAAACCATTGTGTATAATCGTACACCGACAATAAAGAGGTCTACATTGGTAAAATGTTCCTAGCGAGGAGCGTAATAGTGGACGAAAGAAACTTCATTGCTCTTATTGTTTTTCTGTCAATTTATTTCAGCGCAAGTAAGATGTTGATAACTTCCTGAAACACTATTAAATAATGAAATGATTGACACGTGCACTAAAAGCAAAGTATTACTAATAACAGCATTGCTCGCAATGTGTCAAGAGATAATTCAAACAAAAGTTACCGTGTCTTTTTCAGCTGTTAAATCAATTTGGTAAGTACAAATAGATCTCCGAAGCGTTCTTTGAAATATAGTGAAACTATAAATTGTGATATATCAAATATCGTTTTATAATTATAAACCCAAGTTAAGATTAGTCATGCATTTTGTGTACTGTACTGCTTCTAGCAGCGAGCAACCGTGCATAATCCATCTGCAGAAAACCGTCCATTACCGATAAATTTAAGAACTTAGTTAATGCTTACTATCATGAAGACGTTTAGAAACGTTTGAGAAGCAAAACAGTCCACATAAATAATGCAATGTATTTATTATATTTATCAATGTTAGATGTAAACACGAGCTGAGCACCGGTTGCAGCAAGAGCTTGAATTACGCCTACATAATAGTTCGTAAAGTAATGTATACAATTTCCTCGGTATAGGGCTTAAATCATTGACAGGTTATGTATTATTGGTGAGTTTATAAGTGAATCATACCTCTACTTTTGATATCAGTGTACGGTTATACACAGTGAAAACAATAGATTCACAATTGCAACGAGAGCAATTAGCACAGATCAACGTTTCAGTTTGATGTCAATCGTCTGAGAACATGAATCGTCTAAGACTTCATAGTAAGTAAATAATATACAGCGAATTGAGAGTACCAACACGTCAACAGTTTATAAATTGATATTTTTTGCAAACAATTACAGCATCTCGATAAGCATTAACTACATGTTGGACTAACAGAAGGATCAGTTTAAACGAATCTAACCGGACCTTACCATCGACTATTTGTTAGAATCATTTGGGGATTGAAAACAAGTAATTCGGGACTATTCTGTTCGATATAAACACTGTGCAAATTGCATTATCTCATTTATATTTTACTGAAAGTATACTAAATTTTGTTCCCATACATTAATTAATGTAACAGTTGCAGTGCTATGATTAAGTCCAGTTGACTAAGATATTTTGTATAAGAATCATTTTCTGATACAATTAAAACTATAACTGTCAAGTGCCAATATAACTGTAAAGAGTTGTCGTATGTTGTCATTGCCTTCGTCATGAAGACGCCAGTATAATTACAATCTAAAATGTTAAATTCCTGACCTCATAAATATGGCTATATGATTGTGTCAATTTAATGACACACTGTATTGTAATATTTAATAGTTTTCAATGTGCGCTGGTTTCAAAACAAAACAATTCTGAATTTGAAATTATATTCTTTAGAAAACTCAGAAATCAATATTGGACCTGTCAAGTTTACTTCCGACATTTGTTTGGAAACTTGGTATTCGTCAATCGCAGCAGATGACTTTTGTATTAACATTTAGAAAACACAACTTAGCTTTCTCACCTCCATAATACAAAATTGTTATAACCTTTGGAATAGCATACTTAATATATATTTAACATTTTCCGAAGAGTTGGACGAATGTAATATTTCACGAGTGGCGAAGCCATGAGAGTTGATACACATAACTGCTTCACAACATTGGTTTACGTGGTATTCTACAATTATTTACTGAATATATTCCAAAAACAAACCAAATGTTCCAACATCACGTTCTGTGTATCCACATTGTTCACTTATGAGGTCATCTATGATGATGTTAACGATGACGTCATTTGATATTGTTTGTACTGAAGTCAATCAAACAATGTTCTTCAAATATACCCTTCCTAGATATATTCCTACATATTTATTAAACAGTCAAATGTGCATGTATGGATAGATTTATAATTGCTAAGCGATGAGAGAGTAACGAATCTCAGTCTAAGAAACAAAACCTCATTTGACTGCAGTGAGATGGCTCTTCCCACCACTGTGCAACATGTAAAGTCATTAGTGTAATCAACAACACAATGTATTGGCCTTTACCTTGTGACAGTACACCACTGCAGTGAATTCGCCAGAATATATTAAAGTTTGCCTTTATTGTAATTTGTTATGAATATATCATTTCTAAGTTTAAAGTTCACGTTTACCACACTAATAGTTCCTAGATACAACTACGAGCTTTCCGGATCATGTCACGGACTTGCGAGTATGACTAATTTTGAAGGTTTTTAGTTTAATCTCTTACACAAAATTCAATTACGTTTCTTCATGAATTTCATCAATATTTTTGTCAGTTTAGTACAGACCAAATTCTAAGCTTTTTGATGAGAATATAACATATGTAATCGTTGATTATAGCTTACATCTCTTCACACAGTTGATTTGAATTTGACACTATTTCAAAATGTCACAGACTTCAGGCAAAGATTTGTGTAATCAATTAAGAGTATTCAGAATGAGTTTTATTAACAACGGTAATCTGCCAAAGTGTGTTGGAGGTTTTTTAAATAAATTGTTCACATTTTCCAATTTTCCTCCAATTAAAAAAGTACATTAGGCAAGAATGGTAAAATTCAATATTCCTGGAAGGATTTCAAACATTAACAGGAACTAATCGGTAATCAATAAGCAATTTGGGTTTTTAACAGTCAGATTTTGTTGAATTAGTTCGTGTTTATGTATGCTCCTGAAAACGTATTAACATTATTTAAAGAAGACATTGTGAGAATAGGTAATGGGGTTTCTGAACAGTAGAAAGCAATT
Organism: Gibbula magus; assembly: GCA_936450465.1. Lineage (NCBI taxonomy): Eukaryota > Metazoa > Mollusca > Gastropoda > Trochida > Trochidae > Gibbula > Gibbula magus. The sequence continues at coordinate 17,147,437 of OW388300.1, read as the reverse complement.
TTTAAAATAGGCATGGTTTTCATAAATATGTGATAAAGGTCAATTGCAAAACATTGAATACGTTTGTTACATGTTACATGTGTTACATTTACTAATTATGTGTATGCAGAAAGTATTATCTCATTAATAAATATTTGACATGTTTGACATATTTGACAATGCATGAAAGACAAGATTGACTTATGGCCAATTTTTTTCGACAAGTTCACTTCCTCTCATATCGTGGCTAATATAACTCTAAGGCGGGATGTCATGTTGGGTTCATAATGGGGATGAATAAGAAGAGATAAACTGTGGGGTCTGTTATGTCAGTATATTGTTCAGCTTATTGAGATTTATCTGGTTTGGTAATATTTTGAATAACAATAGTTTGATAGCAAATGTGTGAGAATTTGAAATTTGGCCTAAAGTGTGTGAATTATCAAAATGGGTCTCTGATGTCACACCTTAACAATTTATAATTGATTGTTTCTTTAGAACAGAACTTTCTAAAGTGCTAAAGTTTCTGTACAGGCCTCATGGCAAATGAAAAATGTAAGATTTGGTGGCCATGTACCCGACCACTAAAATATTATAAAGAGCTTGTCGTTTTGGAAATTTAGTTTTATCTATTCTTAAAAATAAATACTGACTTATGATGTATGATGACAGATGGTTTAAACTAAAAACTAAATGAACTATATTTATAATTTTGGAAAACCAATCTTGTAATTGAATTATCTGTCAATGCAAGTAGGATAATATCAGTTATGAAAAACAGGTACAAGGCAAAATGACCTGATAATATGAAATGGAAAAGTCGTAACTTTGTGTCATGTAGTATGTTAATTACTATAGTGAGTAGGTTAAATTTTGGAAACAAATATTGATGAATGAGGCATTATTTACAGCCATTCTAAAGCAAACTGGCACTGTTGTCAGCCGTTCTTCAAAAAAATGTAAATAATGAAAATGAAAATATAAATAAGTGTAACCAATGGGTATATACTACTCATATATCAATAACAATATAAAAACGAATGTACATCGTTCGGTTAAGCCATGAGATACCATTTCCCATCGAGTGCCCATTGTCAATTGTTCATGTTAAAATGGCCGCTCACAGGTAGTTCAAGTGGTCTGACTGATGAAGCTATACATAAACACTCATAGTAGAGTTTTGAATATGACACCATTATGGAATGGTCCACCATCTTGCTGTCTGAACACTCTTAAAAAAAGAGCCATCATGTTCTACCAATAACAATAACCATGTTCTACGGATAAGGCGTATCGTACGGAAGCGCTGAAGGGACATGGTAAAATAATATTTATCTCGTGCGCACGACTTAGTATCACGTGCGCACGACTTAGTATCTCGAGCGCACGACTTAATATCGCGTGCGCACGACTTAGTATCACGTGCGCACGACTTAGTATCGCGTGCGCACGACTTAGTATCTCGTGCTCACGACTTGATATCGCGTGCGCACGACTTAGTATCGCGTGCGCTCGACTTAGTATCGCGTGCGCACGACTTAGTATCGTGTGCGCACGACTTAGTATCGCGTGCGCACGACTTAGTATCTCGTGCTCACGACTTACTAGCGCGTGCGCTCGACTTACTAGCGCGTGCGCACGACTTAGTATCTCGTGCTTAGTATATCTTGCGCACAGCATGCACATGGCATCTAAAGGTCGACTGTAATGCCCAATAGTCACTTTCGAGATTTACTGTTTCTAGTACACAGTTACACTCTCATTATGTGTATTTTTTGGATACAATCTGATAATATATGACATATTAATCATTATACTTACAGGTGATCTTAACATTGTTAATATAGAGCATTCGTTTTTTGACAAGAGAGATAGATATAGCCATTAGCCAATAGACAATATGCACTTTAATTTGATTATTAAGAAAGTTTATTCATATTCAAGGTCTAATGGCCAAAAGTACAATATTACAATTTTCAGTGCACATGGACATCGAAGTGACTATTTACATAGGTAGATAATGCTTAAAAATTTACCCGAGATTGTTTAAGCAATCAGTATTATTGGAAGTTATAAACAACTTAAACTTTTACTGTGATAGATGTGTATAATAGTATCTAGGTAGGAACAATGATTTCCTACTATCGTCATGATATGGACAGACTAATAAAAAGTGATATTCATCTTCAATGACGTCATTATTACATTTTGTACATTTCAGTAGATCAGTATTTACATTTGTATCATATCGATACAGTTGGATATTAAGTTTATGGCTCATGCATTTAAATGTACACATATTACGTACAAGGTCTCTATTCGGAATAAGTTCTAAAATGTAAAGCTCTGGTTTCAGAATATTCTTGAAGTGACAATAAGTTTGAAGATACGATAATGAATTTAATTTGCTTTGCCATATTTGATACTGAATATCTTTAATTTACATCGTTGTTTAAGACATTGCATAAAACATTCCATGTCACCACAGTCTTGGGAGATCCACACATATGAAAAACCAGTGTCCATCAATAAAGTGCGAACATGTGACACCCAACTGACACCACCATGGTCGTCATATGACTATTAAATAACATGCCTTTGGGTGACGATTTGTTTCCATATATAGGAGCCTTGTCCAATATTTAATACATCTATGAAAATAATGAATACATAGTCTCGACTTTCCAACTTCAACAAGTATATCCGATTTCGACACAAATTTACTGACTCCAAGTTATTTCTTAATTCAATTCTTTTATTTCGGTTTGTAGGCCATCGGCCGATGTACAGTGCATATAAACAATACACTATTGTAGAGTAGACGAACAAACTTTGCAATAAATTCATTATGATGAAATAACATGTTTTCTTTGAGCAAGTGCTTCTCGTATGTAATTAGAACAATTTAAAAGAGTACTAGTGTTTCTTCAATTACTAGTTAATACATTATGATATTTAGCAAGCAAATTTGCCTGACCATTCACAAGGATATATCTACACCTACTTGCAAAAGAAAGTATAGCACTCACTTGTTTTCGATTAATTCAATATTTTAAAGAAATGAGATGCATTTGATTACGGCACGATACAATAACACCTCTCGGCAATGGTTTGAATCACATAATTGGAGACTATTTAATTTTGTACGAAAATATCATTATTTAAAGTAGACAGGGGTAAGAAATGAAATTTACACCAACATAACCCCTACCATGTTCAAAATGTTGTAAATGTGTGCAGGACGAAGCACATTTATTGATTTTCACACAGAGTATCAGTTATGTGTCGATGAACAGTTGTGTTTTATCAAAATTAATTTTGGGGAATTTCAAAATTTTAATTTTTAATTTTAATTTTTAAAAATTTAAACCGCGTAGAGGTACATTTTGTATTCTTTGACTGTTTTAAAGTTTTTGACTAATTTCCCAAACAAGCCCGTTTTTGAATACGACGTCGAAAACTAGAGATATTTGACTTTGAAAATTATAAAATGATAAATATAACTGAGCCATATACTTTCTTTTGCAAGTAGGTGTATAGCCCTGTTTATACGGCGAGCGTTTGCATATGACTAAATCATTAAACATTTGCAAATTTGCCGTATGGACGCATTTGCACATATGCATATTTTACTACCGTAAGCAAATTTTCCCTACCATAGGCAATTTTGCATCTAGTCAAGGGCAGGTGCAAATGTTTACTTCCGTGAGTAAATATAGTATGTTCACTATTATAGTAAAAGTTTTGTCGTATACAGACATAATGACTTCACACAGGTTGAGAACATATATTAGAGAACTTGAATAACTCTTACATGTACTATTGTTTTTGGGAAATTCTCTATATAGGATTATCTCCTTCTTGCACGCGATGACCTTCGAAATCCATCTGACTATCCGATTTTCATTATAATTAGGGCGATCTAGTCAAACAAATGTTGACAGATATAAATTAATGTCATTTAATTAGTTTACATCTAATAAATATGAATTGGCATGTTTTAGGAATTCTCTATTCATATATCAAAAGAGTTGGAAGCCCATTTGCTTACGCAGAAATTTAACACGTATGAACGCATAGTAAATTTACCTTTACTCACGTGTGCATATTACTACCATAAGCAATATTGCACACGTGCAAAGTTCGCCGTATAAACAGGGCTTATCTCGTGTAAGGTTAAAAATGTAACATAAAATGTACAGCATTTACAGTCACACCAGGTTCACACATTTTACAAGTCATATCTACATTCGCACCTCTTATATTACAACGCAATGGGGGCGGATTTAACCGCAGTAGACAAATATTGATTTATCCTACCAAAAATACGCTAGCTGTTTATTACAATCAATTATTATGTTGTTAAAACTATATATAAATGAAGATATATCACCGACATCTTGATTGTTCCAAGCAAAGCCAAATCCATAGAAATTTAACAAATATTTAACAGAAGTTACTCTATCAGGTGAAACTATAACTTCTTCATATGTAAATACGACTGTTTTGGATAATGATCCTCGGACATTCTCAATAATTTACACCAATAAGTAATACATCTCACATAGTAATCAACATACATTTTTAATCTCGCACAACCTGCTAAAACTCCATTACTTGAAACCTGTTTTCCGACACCCAAAACTTACTTACAAAAGTTAAAGAAAGAATTATGAACTTGTTCATATTTCTGGTCCTTATAAAAGTATTGGTGCTATTTTGGTACCAAATATCTGGGTAATATGGGATTTAAAGGTCCTTGTGAATGAGTTGAAAAATGGGAAAGCAGGCCTTTTGAGCTTGAATAGCTAATGTTTCGCATGCTTTCGACCTTGCAAGTTTTGAGAAGATTACACCTAAATATTTATAATGTGATACAACATTGACTGTTTCTCCATACAACAATGCATGATTTATCCAAATTTAATTGCAAACCCCATTAATCACAATACGCCTTTAGCAAATCAAGCTTCTTCCGCAGACCAATAACAGTGTCATCTAGTAACGTTGCATCATCAGCAAACAGAAGCAATAGAATATATTCTGTTCCATAAAAATACCTCTTAACCTATGAGTCTTAAGGTCGTCAACTAATTCACTAATATAAAATATAAATAGAACAGAATGCAGCCCTGGCGAACACCTGTCGACGTTTCAAATAATTCCGTTTTAAGGTTACCGACTCTAACACAAGTAGAAACTTGTAATTAAAAAGCAGTATATAAGTAATTTATGGGGCAATTTCAGGAATTTAGAGTGTCAAATTCAAATCCCCTTTTAATGAATTCCGAAAGTGACTTTGGGCATTGCAGTCGACCTTAAAGATGTCATGCTGTGCCAGTCTTATTAAAATAAACAGTTTTCGGAGAAAACAAAGTTGCAAAATAGTAAATTTGTCGGGATAAGAACACATATCGTTCGGAGGAATCTATAGAACCAGTTCCTATCACGAAATGAACTTTGTATCAGATTTGAGTCCTCGGAACAGGGTCGATTTTAATTAGACTGCATGTTGTGCACTCTTGATACTAAGTCGTGCGCACGAGATACTAAGTCGTGCGCACGCGATATTAAGTCGTGCGCACGCGATATTAAGTCGTGCGCACGCGATATTAAGTCGTGCGCACGCGATATTAAGTCGTGAGCACGAGATACTAAGTCGAGCGCACGCGATACTAAGTCGAGCGCACGCGATACTAAGCCGTGCGCACGCGATATTAAGTCGTGCGCACGCGACATTAAGTCGTGCGCACGCGATATTAAGTCGTGCGCACGCGATATTAAGTCGTGCGCACGCGATACTAAGTCGAGCGCACGAGATACTAAGTCGTGCGCACGCAATATTAAGTCGTGCGCACGAGATACTAAGTCGTGCGCACGAGATAAATATTATTTTACCATGTCCCTTCAGCGCTTCCGTAGTATCGGGTCGCTGATGGTATTTTTATCCTTTATTTTAACAATATTCTTTGTTCGAACTTCAATGATAGATAGCAAATTTTAGAAAAATATATCCAAAAAGTTTGCTTCAGCACCTTTAAATGCAGTAAACATCGTCCTTAAAATACCAATTACTTTTGGTGCTGCTGTTAATTTACTTGAAGTATTACTTTCAATAGAATAAACGAATCAACTATTTACCACATGAAATATAAGATATTGATAATGTTCGCTTCAATAAAAATGTATGTGCTCTTGATTAATTTTGTGCATATTCCCCATTGTGATTTTAGATCTGTAAAACCTTAATGTAATAGTGTTAATTTAACAGGAAGCATATACACACTTTAGCATCGGCTCTACTCAATAATTATTGAATAATTCATGTACATAGTACATACGAGGGATTAGCATATCAGAAGTATCAGAAGGGCTAGTTTTAATTATAAGTCCTTTGTCATTCTTCAGAAATCAACTATTATTCCTAGTTCATAATGTCAGATCAAGATGTGTTTGCAGTGGTGAATGATGCGCACATTGCTCATGTTGTTTTATTGGTTATTGCATAATAGAAATCAGTATTTGAACAACAAAACTATCTGATGACTGTGTTCGTGGGTTGTAAAGTTGTGTTACATGTTTCGCTCTGATGTTATGCTCTAAATTTCAAAGAGCAAACGTTTGTGTACAATTGATTTGTAGAATTGTCATGACGGAAACAGCACATTTTTATTTTGACTGATGTTTGTTTTGGAAAAACAACACATTCCTTTTAGGAATAATTGCACATACTGAGCAACTTGTTCTAATTTGTGACTTCCATCAGTATGTGGCCCAGCTTCACCGTTTGAAATAAAGAGGCCTCAAACTGTTGTACCTTTCTGGGAGCAATGTGAACAAGATAAAATAACTGGAGATTGCTGATGTATGTTACTCCTAAGAAATAACACATACAGCTGCTGAACAAAAGATTGTTACATTGCTATGTTTACATGACTTTGGAGACTTAAGACACAAATAAATAGTTGTATTGTAGCACTATTTGGTATCAAAAGATAGTACATCCATTAAGGATCTTAATTACTTTTGTTTGTCTCAGCGGGTGTATTTGTTAAGGCATGAATTCCTGGAGACTGCGACAGGTATCTTTTCAGACAAAATACCAATATTTATTAACCAACTTGCAAAGCTCCTGGCTTGAAGTAGGCAATCCCTTAGCAGTTGTTTTACCAATAATGCCCCAGAGAGTCTAAATAGGGTTAATGTATTAGGAATTCCAAGGGTATTCCAATTTATGGTATGTTTTGAACAGCCAAACATGAACGGCAGCTCTCAGAAAAATGAGCAATGGATTGATTTTGCAGAAATCTTATTTTTTTTTATCAGAAATACAATACATTCATATTGTGTTTAAGGTCATTAATGATCCCATGTTGATATATCTGGGAATTAAGAAATACCAAGATCAAAGTGCCAGTTTCTGACAATATCCCCCAACATGGACTTGGGGGTGGGTGTTTTACAGTCACCTCTGGGTAATATATGCTGTATCTCTTACTTTGAAGACGCCTTACTTACATCTTACGAATATTACTAAAACATGTGAAAATAGATTTGTCAACGAAAGGAACATGGTTCCAATTTGGCCCCCTGCATCAATAACATTTTCTGTAGCATGAAGTTTTAAAATCAACTTCTTCATACCTTGATTTTTTACCCTGTACATGTATAGTTCGGTCATTACTTTTGAACTGGTATCCATTCCATTCTGGTGTGCCTGACGGTGACAAGCCAGGCTATTTCATAATTTTTTTTATTTCTTCCCTTTTACATATTCACTGCATCAGATGTTGATATAACCAGTTGTCTGAGACAAGTGTGCCAATGAAAGAAGATACATTATTCATTGGCAATATAAATTCTTAGAGATAACGGGCATCAATCTTTGAAACTTTTTTCAGAACCTGTGTAAATTTTAAAACTTCCCATTGAATTAAATAATGTACATACTGTATTCAAAAGCAATTTATATATTGAAGAAATATGCAATATTGATGTTTCAAAACATTCATATGCAAAAAAGGAATGAACATACCGCGATGGACTGATGCTACATTTCATCTTTGCAACTTAAGGACTGATTTCAGTGCAACCAGAATCTTAATATCTGCATAGTATCAACAATGTCCTAACTTCATTTGCATTTAACATGATTTGACTACCTTATTATGAGAAGAAAAGACCACATTTGTAAGATTTTTGGAAAATAATGAAACAAATGTTACGAGTGTTGTGAATGTAACAAACTTTTGTTCAGCAGCTGTACAATGCAAATTAAAAGCGAGTTGTTTAAACCAGGCTCGTAAAGCTGTCTTGATAAAATATTGCTTACTTACTTTCCTTCTGTTTTTTACATCCATGAGGCAAAGGAATTACCAAAATTGGGAACGTTATTCTGCTTCTGCTGAAGACAACTGCTGTTAAGTTTGAATGCAATAGACACTAATATTCCGATTCTGATTCTGGGATTCTGATGTACATGTACTGTTCTTATCGAAGTTAAACCGTTTCTTTAAAGGTCATTATTTATTATTTTCCAAAAGGTGCGGGAATGAAGTCTTCAGATTTTGCAATGATAAACATATTATTTGGAGTTTGGTATTATCCATCAATCTGTGCATATAAGTGTCTTACATTGAAATGCACAATTGTGAGTACAACATATCACGCATTGTATCCGAAGATGAACATTTGAAACAGATAGGAAGATTTATGAATATGTGTACTTTAAGACGTCTGTACATTCTGTATTTCCTTCGGCTACTGCCAAAAGTCATTCCTGAAAGCATGGTTGTAAGTGCAAGTCGTCATGGCAATATAGTGAAATCTAAAATAAAGTTTTGAACAGAGTGTATGATAACATTATAAACCCAATCGGAGGAATATTCTTTACACTCAATCATCTAACACCAATCAAAATTGATGCTTTTTTGGATATGTATCTTTTAATACGGTAAAACAAACAATATTCTATATCAACTTATGTATTTTAACTGATACTTTTCATAAAATCAAAGTGCTAGAAACGACACAATTTGTTCTTATGTCCATCCCTGAGTACACATCTTAATCATGTTAATCATGTTCAGTATCATTTGTTTGATAACGGTCAGATGACCAACGATGGATTGATCCCCTCTATGTTCTGTGGGTGTTAAGAGCAAATTCTTGTAATAAAGACGCTATATATCCCTTTAACTTGTTCTCCTTCATCTAACGAACTTTTAAATGCCATTTAAAGAGGCATATTGACCGTCATAAGAGTGGTATATAATTTAATTTTTGATTTAGATTAGTGTGACTCTTTCTTGTCAATACATGATATCGTAGCTTGTAAATATTGATTCCTTCCATTTTTATGTTATTCCACAGACGATTAACTGTTGCTTTTTCTGTTTCTGTTTCGTTTTTGACAAAAAGTCTTCATGATATATGTATTCATAAGTAAGAACAATTAACCTAAGATGTCGCTGACAGATGACTGAATTCATTAACTGTATACAACTGAATAACTTACTACATAACTGGCTGAATAAACGAAAGACATACATCTCGGAAGACGTGACAAATTGGCATCCTATTCAGCAGTCCACAGCTTCAGTCATGCAATAATGCATTTCTGTCACCAGTATGAGACTATTGACAACACGTATTCACAGTTTGGTTTGCAATGTCACAATTTTAGCAGGAGAAAGACAAGCACTAACAAATTCAGCCGGAAGAACGCCAGACATCTGTCTTTTCCTCAAACACACATTGTCTAGTAAAGTTGTCAGGAATGCAGACCTTCACATTCCACACCAAGGTCTGTATAATATTGCATATTGGAAAAGCATGGTCAAAACTCAGTCAGCCCAATTTTGAAGAGTTAGGAAATGTGTAATTGTAGTGATGATATTCTGTGTAACAAATCGTGTACACATTTTGACAATGATAGTATGGTTGTCATACTTTGAAAATACTAGAGTAAATCCTAGTACATTGAGACGCTGCGTGAAAGATATATAATGAGTAACGCTCGCATATACGTACAATATACACATCTCCTCAAGATCAAACGTCATCAGACAGTGTCTCAAATGAATCCAGAATATGAGTAGAAAGTTATCCGAACGTTTATCCTGGAGGTGATTGAGCTATTAATGATAAAAATAGCTCATTTACACGATTAATCTACAAGGAAGTGATCTAATGAAGCTGGACTTTGCATCTCTGACCTGTTCTTATATAACAGCAAAGCTACGACGTAGCCAGTTTAATTGACAGGAATCAATGGAATCAATATCATGAAACATGAAAACCAAGTAAATGTCATTAAATAACAACCAGTATTAGTAATAAACTCTCTCTTGCAGCCATGATTCATTTTTTACTCTGCTGAAATTGTGGTGACGTTTCTTTTTCTTGGACGTATATATCAGGATATGCCATTATGAACTAAGTTTCAAAGAAATGAAAGCCATGTGTCAAACTCAAAATGAAATCCGAAAGTCTTTTTATATTAACTTCAATGTTAACAATTATAAAAGGCAAGCAATTAAATCATGACTTTCCAACGCCATACAGTGATTGAAACCAATGTGTAACTAAGTTTCAATCGAACAACACGCAAACTAAATTCTGAAGAATGATTCCCCATCTAATATTTACAATTCTAGAACAAGGCAGTGCTTGGTTTATTTTGAAATGACAGGATATAACTAGTTTTACATCTGCAAGATCATTTGTCAGTCCAAAATTTATAGCTAAAGGATAAGGAATAGAAATTTATTACAAGAAATTCCCCCTAAAGTTGATACAATACAACTGCAATGCTATAATCAATCTGTCACAGGTTTTTACAGAATGACGTCTGAATAGCATTCAGCAAATAAATTTATAAAAAACAACATCCTGGATATACCCTCTTATAATTGATTACATTCATAAAGCTATTTTTACGGCAAGAACACCTTACGATAAATAGAAGGTTATATGTTGTTATAAATCGATGCTATCATGAATGTATTAAACTGCACAACTATTATTATTAGATGTGGTAATTATTACCAGACAATAGAGCATGAGTAGTGCTAGTTATTGAAAACACAAAGACTATAAGCTGACGGAACCACATAATGAGAAAAGTTTTCCCAATTACTAGGAAAAAAACAAAAACCCCAGAAAAAAACATTATATTAATCTTTTTAAGGGGACACTTCAACAATATTATTATTTAAATGCAACATAAACTTATAAATTTTACAAATATTTTTCAAACTGAATAATGTTTACGTTTGTCAATTTAAATCCAATATAGAAAATAAATGTGTCTACAAGTGATGATAATGTTCTTCGAAGTCGTTCACCCATAAATAGATCATAGATTAAGTGTTTCATGATCATGCATTGAAACGTGCTAACATTGGTTCCTTTTAGCTAGCGTTGTGCTGTATATGTGTTTGGATTAGTGTTGATATTTTCGTTTCTCTATTTGCGCATGCCAATTTTTCACGAAATAAGTTACACTATAATTGAGTGGGTTCAGGACATGTTTCTGATCCTGACAGAGAGGTCGGAATTAGTCCATAAGAGGTACACGAGACGCACTAGGGCGTTTTTAGGCAGTAGGTTTATTGATTCTGAAACTTACTTTTCATCACCCATCATCACGATCTAGAAGAATGAACTGTCTTGGGGAAAACGAAAGAGTTGATAAATGTCTCATGGTGCTGGGATGAGAAGCAAGTAAGAATATTGTAACATGTTAACTATTGCATAATAACAGGAACAAATCAGATTTTGGATAAGCAAGCCTTCACTGAAACTTGTTCCATCAAACGTTCTATTGTTATTGATTTGTCTTGATACTGTCAGACAATTTGGATTCATATTATAATCTCAATGGATTAAACTTGAACGAATTAAATGATTTGTATTGAATGAAGTATTGTATCTGTCAAATGTTAGATTTTGTTAAGCTCTTAAAGCAATCACATTTGAATATGTCCTGTATTGGTGTATAAATATTTGCGTGTAAATATCAGTTAAAATGTTACAATATCCCAGTAGCTGGCATGGAAACCAGGAAAGTTGAAGTAGTTCATGTAAAGGACCGATAATGTACAGCAGAATGATGAACGTGCTTGTGTAAAGAAACATTGATTGATATTAAACCAATTATTTTTAGCATACTAAAGACTAACAAAGTCACGATCAAGTAGTATCCTTCAGCTGACATCGCGTTCCTTAAAGGTTCATCCATTGTGTTGTTGGGAGATCACATATTTCAAACGCTATAAATGGTGTTTCTTTATTGAGAAGTAACAACTGTTACCGAAAACTACCATTTTGATGAGACTTGACTTAGTATATTGACAATATGGAGGTAAAGGTAGTGATTTCTGATCGAAAACCATCACGATTGACGTGCGCCAATTAGTCAAACATAATTTTGGAATCTTATTTATAACAGACAACATGACAAATTTGGGTTGATAATGTTTTATAGGTCATATAACTTCTGTACATATACATGGGGCGTGCACTGTCGTTTTCTGCCAATGCATAATGTTGTTACTTGATTTTAATTGGAAACTAGTAAGTCTGATATATTTGACGATTGAGAACGAATTTACAAGCTGAGTAAATTTATTTGTACTGTAAACAGCACATATGGTGTGTTGGAACGTATGAAAACCTAGTAAAATTTTATGAAACACAATGGATGCACCATTAATATCAACTTCAGATGTGAATCAACATTTCCGAATGATATGTACCATATATTGACAATATATTGTTACTGTAGGAGGCAGGTTTAATTATGCAAAAAGTTACTCTTTTCGTATTCTGTTACAAATCAAGCATTTTGCTTTGAAAAATCGTTTCAAGGCAAATAAGTTCATATACCGACATCAAAACGTTCTTAAACACAATTTACGTCCATAGTATTACAAGATATGTTGAAACAGACACTATTTAAAACATAATTCAGTCATTAGTATAATTCTGAGACGTTAGTGGCTGTGTGTTTGAGTTGGGACATAAACTAGGTAGCGTGTATTGCGTTAATAGGGTAAAATATCCATTGTATGTGATAGGGTATTGATTTAACACATTTTGTCATTTGCATTATTACCATTTTAACGTGTATTGTGTTTTGACTTAAATACTTTAGAGTGAACTTGAGGTTAGAAGCAACAGACCAGTTAATGCCCCTATTTCACTACGAGACGATTTGTCATGCATCATCACGAAAGAGGTAATTATCACACTCGTGAGCATTCGTAGGCAATTTAGAGAATAACCAACGAGGTACGAGTGATTACTGCTAGCGACTGAACATCATTTCGAAGAGTGCATATTTACCGTAATCACTCGTACCGATTTAGTTATTCCATATATTACCCATTACATTCAATTAAATAGACATTTCCGAACGACAAACGTTTCTTTGTTGAGACTGTAGTAAGTGACATTGATCAGCTGATTTGTATTCATGCGTGTGTTACACCGAACATCTGCAGTGGTCAAACACTATACAAAATAGTTATTTAATAAAACGACGAGAAACTAATATATTATTGGTCTGTTTGTATAACCCATGACATAGTTGTCATATATGACGCACATTTACATTATAAATACATGTACGATACAACCTGAAATTATTTTAATAAGTACATCATGATCAGTACGCCTTGGGCCTAATGCAGTACCTACACTATGAATGACTGACGTGTGTGAGTGACTGAACGGCATAGCGTTGAACCGAAAATTAGAAAAACCTGTCATTTTTTTAAAATGACAACGGTTAAAAGTAGTAATGCTCTCAAGATCAATCTAAAACGAAAGCACAGAATCACAAGGGGGTCAAACAATCTGAAGTTTAATGAATATTTCGCCTCAGGAATGTGGATTCAGTTCAACACAAAACATTGGACCCAGGAAGTGTGTACCTTGGAAAATTTTTATTGTAATTGATGTCGAATGTAGATACACTGCATGCAAAGAGACACCCTGGTGAAAGAATCTTTCGACCGTGGCGTGATTGAACTGCAGACTGCAGTCCCGATGTCAAACAACAGGTTCGATCTCATTCATGATTAAAAAACAACGAGAATAGTGCATACATTGTCTGATGTTGTCTCTCTTTGATGGTTGGGTAGGTCTAATTATTTATGGATTGAACATTCTCGTGTCCAGAACTGTTCATCTTTTAGCCATGTTTGTTTGCAAACAACGACAACGTGAAGCCGTTGAAATTATTAAAAATTATCGTCAATATCGTGTCAATTAAAGTCATAATGACAAAGTTGATACATACATACATAATAATTCCGAATACAGAACATGTAATAAACTAAATATATTTTTATTCTTGATCTCTGTTTTCATTTTTAAAATCGAGATGTGTGATCGACTTCGGCACGTTCTATTCATCAATGGAACAAGAAAATAGTACCGTCAACCAATCGTTGTGTCATTCTCTGGCTACTGACCAATCAGCGTAGAGAATCACAAAAGAACACATGTGCGAATATCATAAAAATAATTTGTAACTAATTCATGTAGTTCGTAAACAGTTCTTGGACATTTGTTGTTGATAATGTTGATGGCCTGAGCCCGAATTACTTACAGATGTTCCGAATTAAGGACGAAAATTGTTCGTATATTCGCAACTGTTTCGTTATTAGTTTTTACATTTCGTAAATAAATCGTAAACAATTCGCAAATAATTCATATCTGTATCTGTTTCAGCATGAAAAGCTACCAGTTTTCGTAAACTTAAACTCAAATCAAGTGAAACATTGAATTAAAGGCAAGAATATATAACTCTGCATAACGAACGATTGTTCCTCATTTCCATTTAAGGCAACAAAGTAGTTTGATTGTGATTTGATATACGTTTCCTTTCAGGGATATTATATATTGGAATTACTCGAGCATTTACTGGAGTATCGTATAACATGGATTTATGAATTTCAGAACCATGATTGCTTGATGTAAGATACAGTCAGTAACTGAACTTTACTGTTCCGATACCATTTACACTTTAATTGGGTAAAAAAAATCATTCTGCGGTAATCATTTCATCTGCCAATGCATAAATTTCTAAAATGAATTTAGATCAAAGTACGACATATTCCATCTAGAGATTATCCTCGGTAAAAACGTAAAAAAATATATATATTTGGAGTTGATTAACATGATAAAATCAATATCATTTCGTAAGATTTGAAATATTTCCAAAAGCACGCTCAATCAACATTATACTTTGCATGTAATGATACATGGTCTTAAAATTCAACATCGATGGATTTCCCTCCAGGTACAATTGTTATACTGCATAATCTTCCCACACACGTTTAGCTTCAGTTTAACATATCTTGATCACATTAAACAGAATCGATTGTGTCAATTTGAGAGGAAGTTGAACTCTGCAATTAAGGTGTTGACATATTTCACTGACACTTTGCCAGTAGGGACCCTTTTCATCTGACAGTAAAACGATTTCTTGTGGCAGTGTCTCAATCATATAATTGGAAACCTAACCTGTGGCTGCTGCCTAAAGTCAGACAAGGAGGATTTCACAGGAGGTAATAACTTTCAGCTTATATAACTCATCACGTTTTAATACAAATAATCATCACGATAAGAGCGTGCTACAGTCTGTGTATGTTTTAAATGCATGGTCCAATCAGTGATTCTTTACCCTGTGAGATCGGAGGCTGAAAATACGCTGCTGAACTGTTCCAGAACTGATTAATTGTATGGGAAATGAGCAAATCAATTTCAGTATATATACTATCATGTTGACCTTTTCTCACATATGCCTCTAATGATTGATTTAGATTTTATTTTTTTAGGAATGTCACGGAGAGACTGAATTACTTGCTGTTGCTATGAAACGTTTGAAAGCAATGAATTTACAAAGGCCCTGTTGAAATGTTAAAAGGAGAGAGAAATGGTTCTGTGGGTTTACAAACTTTCTGTTGCAGGAAATTATCATCACAATAAGCATCCAACGTTAAAAGAGGATTCATTATAACCATACTTTTATATGCAGAGGTAAGTATCATTGTTTTCGTTGCTGTAAGCAGTAACAGCTAGAGGCCAGCGCCTTTATATATTCTGCCTTCACCTCCAGCACTGTAAGTATTGTATATCATCACTGATGCTTGATACAGTTATTTTCAGTGATTAATATTAACGTGGTCTAAATGTTAGTTACAAAAGCATTTACATTGTATGTAATTTAAATCAGACAAAGTTTATGATCCACTGAGAAAAGATAACGGATAAACCTATTTGGTGCAGATGAACACATTCCTCATAATTCCGTCAGGGTAATACTGCGTAGCGCCCAGAGCAACCACCCGTTGATTGGATTACTATTAAATAAAATTTTCAAAATTGTTTTAATCGGCGAAATTCATCCTCAATCAACAAGGGCTCTGTCATGCCAGACAATGTCATCTTTATATCGGAAAACACAGATTAATAGAAGTTATCATGAGAGTGTGTTTTGGGATGGTCAATATCCTGCATTAGGAATAAACATTGTATTTTGCGAGCCTTGGCGAGCTAAATACATTGTGTTTATTCCTAAAGCAGGATATTTACCATCCCAAAACACACGAGCATCATAACTTCTTTATCATACAATGTCATTCTTCATTGATTTTGCGCAAAACAGAACGACAACATAATTTCAAAGTTTAATATTACTGTAACTAAGCGTATTGATATATGCAAATGAACTGCATGTTATTCTCACAGTAAAATGACACAAAATAACGCCTCCTAAATTATGCATTCAGTGAAAATAATTGTTATTTTTGGCATGATCTTAATTTTCAATGTTTTAATACGTTTTAAAATTAAAATTGAAAAATATTTAACTTGAAGACAGCGAATTCGAACTCACGTCCTATCGCTTGTGTAACCATGACTGTAAGCGAATCTCGAAGTGTGACAGTTGCTTCCCTTCCACCCGGTTGCAAATGGCGACTCGCACCACACGGAGAGCTAACCTGAATGTTAGGCAGCTAATTCTAAAATCCCTGTACAAAAGTCACATTATGGAACCGTGAAGATTGCCATTCGATAAATGAATGTGTGACTCAAACTGCCTTTGTTGCCTATGAGTATTATAAAGTGTTAGCTCTGTAGTTTTCAACTCTCGATGAACATGTTTTGGCACTGCTTGAACATAATACAATTTTGCCGCACTATGCATTGCACAATGATTTTTTGTTATCATTTCCCAAATTAATGTGGATCTATATGAAAGGGATCATGTATATTTACATGAAGCTGTTACAGTTACGCTATAATTGTCACGGTTATTACAGACATTTGAAATGTTAACGCGTGTGACGTCATTTCCAAAAGAAGTTCCGTCACTTGACCTCTGTAATTTTTATCCGTATATGACCCCAGCGGATACCGAAAATATCCATTGCCTTTATCCTGCCGAGAAAACCATCCATTGTATGACAAAAAAAAAGTTACGTCCTCCGATTATTGTCCTAGAGTGACTACGCAACATCCAAAAAACATGATTTGGTCTTGCTTTGAATACATTTGGCTTACACATTTAGTTTTCAGTCAATCAAGTGGCACGCTTGCCTTTGCACTGTCACCCTGTCGTCCCTGAGCATTGACTGACTATGAATTAACATACCATAAAACGATATTCATCATCTCATCAGAAGTGTTTTATTGCTTAACATTACACAATTTGAGTATGATTGTCCTGATGAAAAGTCACCTGGAAAGATATGAAGAATTAGGAACAACCAGGTATTGGTGGGCAATCAAAGTATGCTTTTATCATTATAAAACATAAATCAATATAATTTAATCGATCTGGCTTCTAGTTAAATGAACAAATGGCAAACACATCAGTAATTGCCGTTCAAAATGTCAAAATGTTTCATCTCTACACATATGTGTAAATTCATTTTACTGATCCTTTTTCACTCAATCTATTTGAGAACTGCAGACTTCTAGTCTATCAATGTAAGTAAATTCCCCCAATCTGATATAAACTGAGTTACTACGAAAATCAATTTTATATTATTTTATTTTATTTATATGTGCGAAACATGATTTATTCATATAATTTGCAAAATATAATTTCTTCTTTAGAAAGTCTGTCTCTTAGAAATCGACTTATTGCCAATAGAATTGTAGGAATAAGTGTTGTTATGACGGTAAAATCGGTGAAGGACTCCATTATTAGCTACTTGTAACCGACTTATTGTCAGACATTGTGATTACATTCAAGTTCCCTTGAAACCCGAATGCTCCACATTAAGTACAAAATGTATATATTGCATCACATCATCTGTTTCAATTTCACATTTACTAAGTTTTAATTTCACATTGCAAAAGTTCTCAGTAACTCAGTGAATGTGTTAACACGTAGGTATATCTTAACGAGACCCTAACAATCATTAGTATTGGCACATTGATCAGTTAAGTGTGCTGGTCTCTCATACGTGCCATCTGTGACTTCTTATCAATGACACTTAGGGATTGATCGTGTCTTAATTTGGTGGACATTGACATATTGCACATACCACGTGGTTAAACATTTACTATGTTATCCTCTTAAGCGATACACATCCGCCAACATTGTATAGAAGACTTAGTATCTCAGAAGCTTAGTTTTCAAAATAAACAATTCTTTTTACAAATATATTGAATAGCGCATCAAAAATTCAAACACGTTGCTTATATTTATTTTATTTGTGTTCAAATATGTATCAAGATTTGTCGAGTTGGAAGCATCATCCCCTCCCTAAACGAACCCAAAACACGTGTAAAGACGACTGTTTGATAGTTTATATTATGCAATGATGGGACTTTACGATGTATGTCTATAGAAATTGAAATTAGTAAATCTGTAAAACTGAACATATTAATACATGTACACCATATAAGTATATCATTGTTAAATACTCACTGTGACCATTTGTTTGAGTAAGTGACTAAAAGAAAAAACAATATATATATGTCATATGAACATATAGCTAAATCAAGACTGCATTGTGGCCAAAAATGAAAATATGTCTACAGCAAGAATTTAATTTTCAATTCAAGTTCGCATACCTCCAAAAGGTATTCTTCATTTATGTAGCTTCAACTTGTTTTAACGTATTTTATCTCAAAGATAAAATCTGGTGGGGTGAATAAACCATGAGGCTTATTTGAACACCACTCCAGTATATAAATCAAAAACATGGCCTGAACTTGCACTTCTCGATGTGTACACGTCATCTTGGTTCAGTCTATGTTATTTGTGTTGATAATTCAAGAGTACTGGTTTTTGACTGGCAGTGTGAAGCGATAAAAACTCTTCCAATCTCAGCCAGCACCAGATAGATTAGATTTCTGCACACGATTGAAAATACGTTCCATAGCAATATAAGGAGCTTGAAATCTCTAAGCATGGTAATGAAATCACATGCTGTGTATTATCCTTAACCTCGCCATAAAATACGTGTTTGAGTGGACTGAAACCTAATCACCAGCTGAGGGTATCTAATATGCACTACAGGACACTGAAATAACATCCTCTCTGAATCGTACACGGTTTGAATGACAGTGGTTAACATTCATGTTCACGGATTACTAGGGGTAAAAACAGAAAAACACGATATTGGTTAGGTTGTGATTTAAACTATGCATTATCTGTTACTTTGAAGTTATTATCGCGGGACTATTCAAAAGTGTTCAAATTGTATTTTGTGTTACCAATTACAATAAGGATGATGGTCGCAATAATCTCCCAACACAAAGAACCAATGTAGTATAAAACACCTTTTTATTCACTAACGGACTCTTGTTGTACATCATGCTGTAAGAAATATTACCTTGACTTGTTACATTCTAAATGAGCCATACAAAAACATTGTTTTCTTTTCAATTAAACTGTTATATCATTGGTGCTTAATTCAGTGTATTGAACATACATGTTTTTGCTTTCTATGATCCGTTATTTACAAATATATATTCTATATTGATAAATTATTTAATTCCCCGAGCAAGTTCATAAAACTTTTCCATGATAATAACTTTCATTTGACATGAACCTTTTCAAAATCATTTGAACTGATTATACAATAATCACAGTAACAATTGACACATCTTGAATTAAATAACTTAGTTTATGAAATCAATTCAACTTATGTCTATTCTAGTGTGGTATAAAATCAGTTTTAATCACAAAATGTATGTTATATCTAATTTTGTCTCTGTATACAGCTTAGAAGATATATGCCAAAGAAGTATAGTGGACCTAAAATCACCAAGCAAAATAATGAAATCATATCCATTGTGCCATCCTTGCCATTTCTAAAACCATGCGTAAGACACAGGAAATTGAGGATACTCAATATCTTTATTTTAAACAATGTATATAAAAGTATCCAAACCCAACTATACCAATAGGCTAAAGGAGCGACACTCGCCATGTTGGATTCATTTTCGTAACTCTGCCTCGACTACATTCGTGGCTCATATGTCAAATTATACACATTGCCATCTGAAATGACTACCGCCTATCCTTTATTCCGTTTCATACTGATAGGAAATGGCCGATTTTTTCTTTAATGTCTTACCATTTGCCAAAAATACTACTAAAAGTCGACTCCTCCTGAAAACAGGATCTAAATACAACTGGCATAAACGTGGCTCAGCAAAATGTGATCAATAGTAAGATGTGGTTGATTAGGGACCGAGAGCTAACGTCTTCCTGTCTGTACGCCAGTGCAGTTCATTCAACTTGAGCTTGTTCCAGGAGCAGGATACGTCGGTCACATGGTCGGTGTATGTAACGCTTGACGAATCAAGTCGGGCGCTTATAATTGCTCAATGAGCGTTTAATGTATACGCTCAATGCAGCGCTCAATATAGCGCATTCTATCCTGAACGACACGGTGCAATTCCTCGAGGTTTGCTCGCTTTGCGTTCAAGAGAGTTTTAAAAGTAAACGCTCATTGAGATATAATCAACAAGTACGGAATGTGTTGGACTTGACATAGAAACTTTGAAGTTACGCCCTGGTTCTTGTCTTAAAAGGTATGAACGTACAGGTTCATTGATCCCTGAAAACTTTAATAATTTGGAGTGAAACACATTCTATATGTGGATGACTGTTTTGAAAGCCTTGTACTAAAGATCAAATATTCACCAATAATTACTCAAATGTGTGTTTTCATTCTATAATACTGTTCGAATATGATTAAAGGTGTAATGTTTGATATCATACCAAAGACTGCTAATATAAATGAATGTTTCGGCTGGATGACCATTAAACGAGCAACATAATACATTTCATGTAAATCTCCTTACTTCATACTTTTGATCATGTACATGTTATGTGTTTTGTGACTTTCAGTTTGCAACTTGTATCACAACATAAGAAGACTTATTGTGTTATCAAATGAAGTTAATATCACAGAATATGTTCCACATGTTACAACTGTCACAAAAATGTTGTAGAATACATTTTCTAGCGTGGATAAATGTTGTGGACACGTACAAGTAGACTATTATCATACACAGGACAAAAAGTGGTGGAATCGTTTGCCGGATTCTTCCAGATTCTCCCAAAAAATGGCGGATCCTGAATAATCCGGGGAAATTCCAACAAGCAGATTCCACCACTTTTTCTCCTATGATATAAGTATGTTACACAAGGGAGGATGAACATTTAAAGGTTATATCCACAATCCACTCGATGAAGGAGTAAGTGAATACTGACGAATGATAGTGTTTGCTGAGTTGTTTGTCATATGATCCCGCTTATGGGGTCAGTCAATGTTTACACACAAATATCATGTTCAGGCCATGTAGGATTTTATGTTACTGACTCATTGAGCAGCTTTCTTTGAATACAATTGATGTTTACCCTCGCCTTTAATTCACATTAATAAATTTGTTTTTTAAGAATGGGTTGACAATCTATTCCTTAAAGAGAGATGGGACGAAGAAATCATTTCTAACATTTCTTGACAACAATTTATTGTTGTGAATAAGGCTAAACATATATGCATTGAATCTTTTTAAGCATAGATTTATCGATAAACTAACGGAAATCGCTTAAATTTACCGCAAATTAACGTATTTTTAACGGCCATTTTACGACATGCCGCATGTCGTTGCCGTCACCTATATGTGTTTCTATGCGTTTTTATCGTAGATTGATAGTATATTCAATAATATTTACACAATAGGTCGTCAAACTTGCACTTGAATTGACCAAAACTGCCGTGACGTCAGTTTGTTTCGTTCATGTAGGTAATTTAAAAAATGACGTTGAAGGGATGAAATTGATATCTAAAATATGTGTGTCACTAAAAAATCATGTTTAATATGCGAAAAACGATGATAAAAACTGCTTAATTTTGTGTGTCATTTATTTTGAAAATATAAACTCGCTACGTATCCACCTTTGTGATAAAATTGAATCAGAAAGCGTAGAAAGCGCGCACTTTATTTAAGGAGGTGAACTTGGTCAAAAAAAGCGTAATTTGCTGACAAACAACTGTTGTTGACAATACGTCAACATCAAGTACAACAACAGTAAGATGTCTAACAAACCTTCTTTATTGGTTCAGAATTTAATTAATTGAAATGAATTACATTAATGTCAACTTGTCATGTCTTCAACTACCTTCTTACGATGTCTATACTGCACAAGGTGATTAACAAAAAGTCTTACCGAGCCGATTTGGGTTAATCATGGAAAGCATTAATTACATACACAGGGTTTTTTGAAACGACAATTGTTATGCCAATGTGAGCTGATAATGCGATTGATTATATTTTCACTCCTGGAAGAAAGTTTCAACTATTAACATCGGTGTTTTCGTTGGGTTCAACATTGAATTGTGTAATGTTGCTTAGACGCAGCAACAATGAGTATATGAGGTGAGGTGAGGTGATTTTGGGTTTAACGCAGCTTTCAAGAGTATTTCACTTATATCACGACTGCGACTAGTATTGCAGAAAGGAAAGCCTGCAACAGCATGTGGCTATATATTGTGGTGAAACATGCAAGCGACAGCTGGGACTATAGAACCATGGGTGGTAATACACTGAAATTCAGTGTATCATTGCACCCAAACCTTAATCAATGTATCCTGTTTGTCACGAACTCAGTGATTGTAGAACTCGACAGGCGAGACCTGGCGAACCAAAACTCATTTGAGCCACCCTGCAGGCTTTGCACGAGCTGCAGTGAGCTTTGATAAGCAAGCGCGAGACGAGAGCTCTCACTTGCTACATGGACTGGTTGGAGCGGATTGATGATTTCTCTGATCGTGAGTTTTGGACTATGTGAATTATGTTTGAAACTTGTACTATATTGCTTCTAAAGATGATAATTAACCAGTCTTACTTTATTGTACAGGTGGATGATCTGTAGGGCTACACTTTCCCAAGGTACAGGTGAGTAAACTTTTCCGTACATAAGTTAAGAACTGTGAATTGTGTAATCATGTAATTAATTGTTATTTAATTGATTAATTAACGGCGATTAATTGGTAGCTATTGTAAACGATAGCATAAGGGTTTTATCATGGTATTTTGTTAAATTGTTTGGTGATGGATTTTATTGCCTACATGGATGATTTGAAACAAATTTATGTTGTGTGTTGTAGTTCATCCACGTCCGGGGTCCGGGGTCCAGTATCGAATCCGGGCTCTTCAACCAGGGTAACTCCGGCCGAGGCATGCTTTTGAATCAGCAGATGGTGGCGGAGTTTTGAGCAAGGTGCGGTAGAATGCTGTGTGCTATCAAGACCGCAGTGGTGACTGCTTGAGGTAGTCTGCCGTTCTGGGTGAGCGGATGTGTAATTAGGGATGAAGGTGTTTGTGTCAGGGCAGTCAGGCCCGCACTTTCACGGTCCACCCTTGAGGGATTTTGTGTGGGCACGGGACAGTGCTAGAGCAGAGTGAAGGTGTTAATGCCAGGGCAGTCAGGCCCGCATATATCACGGTCCACTCAGTTGTTTTCTGTATACTGGATAGACTGGTCCATGTACGGGTTTGTGTGAGATGTGCTCACTGAAATAACCATTGTTTTGTTTGTACTCAACTTTATGCAATAATGTAATGAATTGATGTAATCTTGTCTCAATTCTATGTGCTATTAACTGATTTGTTTAATTAAGTATTTTTCATTAGTGAATTTGTTACTGATCTGATGTTGTGAATAGTGATTACTTGTTATCACAGTTGCGAGGTATGAATTAACTAATTACTACCTGTGATAGAATTAAAGTAAATCTTCATCAGTGTTTTCAGTTCATTGTCACCATTTGAAATATTGTTGTAAATAATTTGTAATAAGTAAAAGGTTCTTTCCTTGTGTATAAAGGTTAGATGTAGGTTACTTATTTATTTTGTTTGATACGATGTCATAGGAGGTGCATTGTCATCCATAATTCATGAAGATATTTATGTTGCAGCTATCCATACGCTAATCGGAGCTAACCAGAATTAACATCACCTCTGCACCTGGAAGTTTGCATGGCACATGTGCACCAAGCTAGCAAGAAATATCATCTTTATCATTTCAGGTACTTCATCCGGCCTATGACACCGTATCTACACCCCACGCGTTTTTGTATTACCTTGTAAAATAGTTTTTTTATCTATATTGTTATGTAATAAACTTTTATTGGTAAACTACTTCTTTGTTGTCTCTGAGTACCAAAGTCACTTTGTGACACTGTTCTCTATTGCAGACGAAGTTGCCGTTTCACTGGTAGGATTTTAACCATGGACCTCTTTATCCGAAGCCGAATGCGCTAACCACCGCCCTATACTGCCTCAGTATTCGAAATGGATCACAAAATTCATTGATGAATAAAACATAATAAGACAGAAATCATAAAAATTTAAATATCGCCGCAATGAAGTTGGTGGACGCCGTTTTTATGTTTATGATAGTGAGACAAGTAAAATGGGTAAAATATTTCACAATGTTACGACTAAAATCAATATCAATATAAAAAGTGGCAATTTCATACACTCTTCAACATTAAATCAGATTTTATTTTTTACTACTTAAAATATTTTTTGTCATTTCAGAAAGTACTTCATTTGCGATTTTTTGGGACAAATTGTCATAAAGTCTGGAGTCCCCTCATAAAAGTGATGTCTGCTGAAAATGAAAGTCTTTATAGTGCTGCGAGAATATGACGAAGCATAAGTAGCTTGGTGTCCCTCAAATGTTAATTTTATTTAGTTGGTATGCTCTGGGAAATATAAAAGGACAACATGGACTAATATGATTTTTCCCATCACTGATCTATTTTTATGGAAAAAACTTTAACATTAAGTGCTCCTGTTATCATCATTCCATCTGGCATTATTTCTGATATAGTGAGCATTATTAAGTTAAATACTGATAATAGTGAATGGTATTTTTTACATTTATATTGTAATAAAGATCTATAAATGTAAACTATGTTTTATTTTATAACTAGCTTTACAATAGTTCATCTCAATCATGTTTACATCTTCGGGTGGGATAACTATGTTTTTAAACTGAAACTAAATGATAAAAATGAACTGTAAAAACTAAAATAGCCAACATATATAATATGCTTTATACCTCATGTGAAAGGTAATAGTTTCTTCTCATTCACGCTTGTTCCAGGAGTTGCAATGTAGCCAACTGCCAACTACCGAAACCAGAAATGCGGCTAATGTGCGTATCAGTCTTCTATGTCAGGTTTGTTTCCTCCTACACATCACACCAGGTAATTAAACTCTGGTATTATCGTGATAGAGTTTCATTTCTCTTGAGGTGTGGCATCCAAAGATCATGATACGTTGTTTAGACTATATTACATTGATTTAATGTGTGGGGAAATGAGAGTATGTAAATAGAAATTAATCACCATATGTCCTAATTCGTTTTTTAAACAAACCTAAAGTCTCACGTGTACCCTTAAAAAAACTAAGATGACATTGAACATTTAACAAGAAATGAAGAACAGTGCGCAAATTGATTTGAGAAAGACGAATCCCAATAACAACTAACTGCATATAGTTATGTTCTTATATTTCTGCATACATGTAGGGTTGACTTTTTTGGATACTTTGAACTGAATTGATATTTCAATTTTC
Source organism: Gibbula magus (assembly GCA_936450465.1). NCBI lineage: Eukaryota > Metazoa > Mollusca > Gastropoda > Trochida > Trochidae > Gibbula > Gibbula magus. Next base: position 17,121,319 of record OW388300.1, on the reverse strand, counting down.
GTAAATGAAAATGTTCATGACTAAGCGTAAATGTTCTACCAGACTCTTGTTTTTATTGATTTGTCTGGCTGTTTTCATGCAATTCAATAGCAGCAGATTTGATTAACAATCATATCTCTAAGAATCAAATATTACAGAAAGAACGATCGATTTGCGTCGACGCAGATACAGTTTTGAACTTAAGTCTAATGAAATTTGATGTTGAACTGTTTGCAAATTGTGAATCAAACCTTCAATTTAGTTAGATATTTGGACATTTGTATTTACTTGAATAAAAACAAAATGTGTATTTCCTTTGCTGATGTCCCCATCTCCAATTGTTTTCCGATAATGATGTTTCACAGAGAGACGTGTAAAATGTGTTGGTCATTTGATTTAAAAGGTTATTTATTTCAAGATGGTACATTGAAAGGGGATTGATGAACAGGGTTTACCCTATATAATATATCTCTCCATTAGTCAAACGAATATGAGTTTTCATTATTCACTTGCCCAAAGTTATCATTTACCTTGTGTGCATAACACAAATTCAGTGTCATCCTTGAAAAATACTCGCCAGTTAAAGTTTTATAAATTAATTTATTGAATTGAAATCTGAAAGTAATAATTACCATGTGCATACTAATTGCTTACGTATAAGTGTTTCAATTATGTGTAATAATACACTATTGCCAATAATGATTATCCTCATGTTATTCGCTTGAAGCCTTTTGATGCATACATCAACCACGTAAAAGGTAGATGTTTAGCCTGTAGCTGATGATGTAATAGAGATTACAAACAGCACGAATTGATTTTAAAACATTTCCGTGTGAATGTTATGCATTGTTAGTGTAATTTGCAACCATTATTAACAATAGTGTATGTTTTTACGATCACTTATCTTGTGTTTGTTTTTTGGTTGGCAATATATGTCATTGCTTATCCATAGTGAACTGTATCTGCCCTGAATTATGTATATTCCGTCTTGTAAGTTATTGCATGCAACTGTTCGAGGTCCTATATATTAACATTCAAAAAGCTAGGCTCAGAAACAGGAAGTTTGTCAAATGCCAACATCAGAATACTGTAGTGCGTTGCATCAATAACGTGCATATGATTTAGGGTCATCAAATGTCTCATTTTTATACTTCTTGCCTGTTGAAGCGCTTACAACATTTGATTGTCAAGGTGTCATGCAGACACTCGTACTAGAGTCTACTTCACTTGTACAGGTGCCAAGCATTGATGATTACATTCATTTGAAGTAACGCTAGCTGTCAAAACTATCCAATAAATTAGGAGACGATTGACATTTATTTTAGTTCTGAAAATTAATGACAAAAATGTCAATATTTTCAGTTGGACTCGTACACTTATATTCAGACAGGTATCAGTCAAAACAATAGTACTTGTTGTAAAGGATTGTTTAGTTGACCTTTCCTATGTACATGTATGCAATCTTTTGTGTAGATTTTTCATTTACTTACATTACATTTACAGGATCATTTTCTATTTCTAAAGAGTTCATTTTATTATAAATCCAAATGTTGAAAGAATAGTCGATGTTCTAACCACACACTTGAATAACAACAAAGAAAATGTAAATCGAATCATTATTGCTATCATTAGAATATTCAATTCCTTATTTGAAAGATACATTTTATCAAGGATCCAAATGGCAGTGAACGATCCCTGCTTGTCGAATTCAAACTTGTTTTTACAAAAAGAAACATTCAAACTAAATCAACTCCCATTTAACCGTCATTATCCTCCTTAATTTATTTCGTAGGAGCAATTAGAGATAATTCTTTGGACTGAATATCCTTGAAATTATCTCCATAGAGACATTGCAAATGGCACCGGCACTCTGAACGCTCATTATTGCAATTTCAATAGATCAGATTTTATTATGTTATGTAATGCTTTAGCAATAAGTTGAGCGTCCATAACCCCTTACATTCAAAATCCGCTGAATAGAACATATTATACAGATCTCAGGAAGGACATGTTTTGCAATGGCTCATTGAGTTATGAAAATAAATACATCCATCTCAGACATGGTTCAAGATGTTAAAAAGACATTGTGTATAACCGTACACTGACAATAAAGAGGTTTAAATAGGTGAAATGTTCCTAGCGAGGAGCGTAATAGTGGACGAAAGAAACTTCATTGCTCTTATTGTTTTTCTGTCAATTTATTTCAGCGCAAGTACGATGTTGATAACTTCCTGAAACATTATAAAATAATGTAATAATTGACACGTGTACTGAAAGCAAAATATAACTAATAACAGCATTGCTCGCAAAGTGTCAAGAGATAATTAAAACAATAGTTACCGTGTTGTCTTTTTCAGCTGTTAAATCAATTTGGTAAGTACAAATAGATCTCCGAAGCGTTCTTTGAAATATAGTGAAACTATAAATTGTACCGAACTGTGATATATCAAATATCGTTTTCTAATTATGAAGCCATGTTAAGATTAGTCATGTATTATGTGTACTGTACTGCTTCTAGCAGCGAGCAACAATGCATAATCCATCTGGAGAAAACCGTCAATTACCGATAAATTAAAGAACTTAATTAATGGTTACTATCATGAATACAACGTTTGAGAAGCAAACAGTCCACATAAATAATGCAAAATATTTACTATATTTCTTATATTTAAATGTAAACACGAGCAGAGCAACGGTAGCAGCAAGGGCTTGAATGTGAAATTTACGCCTACATAATTAATAGTTCGTAAAGTAATGTATTACCCTTTAGATAAATTTGTTGAATTTTGATTAGTCAATAGCCAATGCATATGAAACCGTGTAGGTGGATTTGCATGGGTGTACCATCCGTATGACCCGTGAAGACAGGTCATATGACTAACTACACAGGTCTTAGGGGTGACCTTGACCTTAGATGGAATGCGGAAGTTAATTGGTTGCTCGACTCGGAATTTCAGAATCGAAACTCACCTTAACAAACATAAGTACGGTAATTTCAACCTATATAAAAACAATTATTTTGTTTGTTTCAATAAACTAATTCAATAAAAACATGTGTCTCTATATTATTCTTCAGGTAATAAATACATTCAAAATCATTAATTTCTAATCCGCAGAGTTATCTCCCATGATATGGAGCGGTAAACTCTTTACATTGCTTTCGCTGTTTCACAGTGTGCGGAGTTTGTATCACAGACTAGCTATGTAGCCTATATATTTTATCGGAAATGGGTGAAATAATTACAAATAATAGATCTGAAGAGTAATAAAATCGTTACACTGTGTTTTGACAGGCTGTACGGGACTGTAAGACCCTTGTATAGTCCGCATTTCCATGGCTGCGCCTCAGGAAAATACGGGGTCTTACAGTCCAGTACACCCTGTCAAAACACCGTATAACTAATAGTATACACTTTCCTAAGTCATGGGCCTTAAATCATTGACAAATTATGTATTTTTGGGGAGTTTAGGAGTTATTCATACCCCTACTTTCGATATCAGTGTACGGCTATTCACAGTGAAAACAATAGATTAACAATTGCAATGAGACAATTTAGCACATATCAACATTAAAGTTAGATGTCAATCCGTCTGAGAACATGGATCGTCTTAGACTTCATAGTAAGTAAATCATATACAGCGAATTGAGAGTACAAACATGTTAACAGTTTATAAATTGACATTTTGTGCAAAAACGTACAGCATCTCTATAAGCATTAACTCTATGTTGGACTAACAGAAGGAACAGTTTAAAAGAAACTGACCGGTCCTTACCATCGACTATTTGTTAGAATCATTTGGGGATTGAAAACAAGTAATTCGTGACTATACTTTTCGATATAAACACTGTACAAAATGCATTATCTCATTTATATTTTACTGAAAGTATACTAAATTTTGTTCCCATACATTAAGTAATGTAACAGTTGTAGTGCTATGATTAAGTCCAGTTGATATTTTGTATAAGAATCATTTTCTGATACAATTAAAAATATAACTGTCAAGTTGCAATATAACTGTAAATATTTGTCGTATGTTGTCATTGCCTTCGTCATGAAGACGCCAGTATAATTACAATCGAAAATGTTAAATTCCTGAACTCATAAATATGGCTTTTTGATTGTGTCCATTAAATGAAACACTGTATTGTAATATTTGATGGTTTTCAATTTGCGCTGGTTCAAAGACAACAATTACTGAAATTGAAATTATATTCTTTAGAAACCTCTTTAGAAATCAATATAGGACCCGTCAAGTTTTACTTCCGAAATTTGTTTGGAAACATTGATGTCGTCAATCTCAGCAGAGAGCTTTTGTATCAACATTTAGAAAACACAACTTAGCTTTATGACCTCAATAATACAACATTGTAAGGTTGTTATAACCTGTGGAATAGCATACTTAATATATTTGACATTTTTCGAAGAGTGGGGCGAATGCAACATTTCACGAGTGACGAAGCCATGACAGTTGATACACACATACTGCTACACGACAATGTTTAACGTGGTATTCTACAATTATTTACTGAATATATTCCAAAATCAAACCAAATATTCAAACATCACGTTCTGTGTATCCACAATGCTTCACTTATGAGGTCATCTATGATGATGTTAACGATGACGTCATTTGGTATTGTTTGTACTGAAGTCAATCAAACAATGTTCTTCAAATATACCCTTCCTGGGTATATTCCTACATATTTATTAAACAATCAGTCAAATGTGCATGTATGGATAGTTTTATAAGTGCTAAGCGATGGGAGAGTAAGGAATCTCAGTCTAAGAAACAAAACCTCTTTTGATTGCAGTGAGATGGCTCTTCCCACCACTGTGCAACATGTAAGGTCATTAGTGTAATCAACAATAAAATGTATTGGCATTTGCTTTGTGACAGTACAACACTGCAGTGAATTCGCCAGAATATATCAAAATTTGTCGATATTGTAATTTGTTATGAATATATCATTCCTAAGTTAAAGATCACGTTTAACACATTAATAAAAACTACGGGCTTTCCGGATCTTGTCACGGACTTACGAGTATGACTTATTTTGAACGTTTTTAGTTTAATCTCTGACACAAAATTTAACTACGTTTCTTCATGAATTTCATCAATATTGTTGTCAGTTTAGTACAGACCAAATTCTAAGCTTTTTGATGAGATTGTAACATAAGTAATCATTGATTATAGCTTCTATCTGTTCACACAGTTGATTTAAATTTGACACTATTTCAAAATGTCACAGACTTCAGGCAAATATTTGTGTAATCAATTAAGAGTAATCAGAATGAGTTTTATTAACAACGGTAATCTGCCAAAGTGTGTTGGAGGTTTTTTTAAAAATCTATTGCTCACATTTTCCGATTTTCCTCCAATTAAAAAAGTACATTAGGCAAGATTGGTAAAATTCAATATTCCTGGAAGGATTTCAAACATTAACAGGAACTAATCGGTAATCAATAAGCAATTTGGGGTTTTAACAGTCAGATTGTGTTGAATTAGTTCGTGTTTATGTATGCTCCTGAAAACGTATTAACATTATTTAAAGAAGACATTGTGAAAATAGATTATGGGGTTTCTGAACAGTAGAAAGCAATTTTTAAAATACACATGTAGGCATGATTTTTTTTTAATTTCATAAATATGTGATAAAGGTCAATTGCAAGTTGACTTTTCAACATGTTCACTTCCTCTCATATCGTGGCTAATATAACTTCAAGGCGGGATGCCATTTGGGGCTCATAATGGGGATGAATAAGAAGAGATAAACGTTGGGGTCTGTTACGTCAGTATTTTGTTCAGCTAATTGAGATTTATCGGGTTTGGTAATATTTTGAATAACAAGAGTTTGATAGCAAATTTGGGAGAATTTGAAATTTGGCCTAACGTGTGTGAATTATCAAAATGCGTCTCTGATGTTATGGAAGGGGATTTGTGCTAAAATGAAGACATGTTGACTTGTAACTTGTAAAATGTAACATGTCGTTCTCAACCATACAAGTCTCGAAAAGACAAGTCCAACCATGCAAAACTGACATTTTAATTCTCTCAATCGAACTTCGCATTCTCAACTTTACAAAGTTGAAATGTATAAATAATATACACATTGTGTAATGTTACAACTTACGTTTGACAAATGAAAAATGGAAAATGAAGAGTTGCAAATTCAGCTTTGTAAAATCGACTTAAGTTAAGATTTACAGGATTAAATATGTTAGTTTTGCATTCGGAAATTTATTTTTTATCTATTCTTAAAAATAAATACTTACTTAAGATATATAAAGCAAACTGGCACTGTTGCTGGCCGTTCTTCAAGAAAATGTAAATAATGAAAATGAAACTGTAAATAAGTGTAACCAATGGGTATATACTACTCATATATCAATAAACAGAGTTCTACAACGAATGTACATCGTTCGGTTAAGTCATGAGAGACCATTTCCCATTGAGTGCCATTGTCAATTGTTCATGTTAAAATGGCCGCTCAAAGGTAGTTCAAGTGGTCTGACTGATGAAGCTATACATAAACACTCATAGTAGAGTTTGAATATGACACCGTTATGGAATGGTCCACCATCTTGCTGTCTGAACACTCTTAAAAAAGAGCCCCCATGTTCTACCAATAACATTAACCATATTCTACGGATAAGGCGTATCGGGTAGCTGATGGAATGATTTATCCTTTATTTTAACAATATTCTTTGTTTGAACTTCGATGATAGATAGCAAATTTAAGAAAAATATATCCAACAATTTTGCTTCAGCACCTTTAAATGCAGTAAACGTCGTCCTTAAAATACCAATTAATTTTGCTGCTGCTGTTAATTTATTTGAAGTATTAATTTCAATAGAATAAACGAATCACCTATTTACCACATGAAATATAAGATATTGAACATTTTCACTTCACTAAAAATGTATGTGTTCTTGATTAATTTTGTGCATATTTCCCATTGTGATTTTAGATCTGTAAAACCTAAATGTAATTTAACAGGAAGGATATACACACTTTAGCATCGCCTCTACTAAAAACTTATTGAATAATTCATTTACATAGTACATACGAGGGATTAGCATATCAGAAGTATCAGAAGGGCTAGTTTTAATTATAAGTCCTTTGTCATTCTTCAGAAATCAACTATTATTCCTAGTTCATAATGTCAGATCAAGATGTGTTTGCAGTCGTGAATGATGTGCACATTGCTCATGTTGTTTTATTGGTAATTGCATAATAGAAATCAATATTGGATCAACAAAACTATCTGATGACTGTGTTCGTGGGTTGTAAAGTTGTGTTACATGTTTCGCTCTGATGTTATGCTCTAAATCTCAAAGAGTAAACGTTTGTGTAGAATTGATTTGTAGAATTGTCATGACGGAAACAGCACATTTTTATTTTGACTGATGTTTGTTTTGGAAAAACAACACATTCCTTTTAGGAATAATTGTTCTAATTTGTGACTTCAATCAGTATGTTGCCCAGCTTCACCGTTTGGAATAAAGAGGCCTCCAACTGTTGTACCTTTCTGGGAAAAATGTGAACAAGATAAAATAACTGGAGATTGCTGATGTATGTTACTCCTAAGAAATAACACATACAATACAACTAAAAAGCGAGTTGTTTAAACCAGGCTCGTCAAGCTGTCTTAATAAAATATTGTATTTCATGCAATAACGTTGAAAACCGTAGTATTATTGTCCTGTCTTGTACATTGCATAATCAGTAACCTATACTTTGAAAAATAATTTTAAGATTAACTTTGATAGTAAACCATCTTCCATCAATTATTTGTAGATTATTGCAGGTAATTGATATCTAGTAAAGGTAAAGTGCGATACAGTATTCAAAGTATTATCTGAATTTAGGTGACTTTAGGAATAGTATTTACGAGTGTACACGCTTAAAGATCTTTGATATGTACAATGAAAGTACATTTTGTAAGTATTTGCTTTAACAGCTCAATTTCAAATCAGCTTCTTCGGGTATGAGCAAGTAAACCTGGCTAGGATTAAAGCAAATGGATTATTTAACAAATCAATGGTCACACTGATGTTGAATGACAATTATTGAGCTGGTTAGCTAGTAACAAATGTAATCACAGTCAAAGAGGGCTTCTTAATGGAGTCATTTCAAATTCATTTGAAATTACTAAATTTCCCTGGGGTTCAGTGATTGGCCGAGTTTTATTCATTGTTTATATCAATAATAACAGCAGATGAATTAGATTGTTGAAAGCAGCTTTTTGCTGATGACTCATCCCTAAGTTATCCTGGTGCAGATTATAAACGTAAATGAAACAAGACACCGCACTGACTGCCTTAATAAGTGTATACTATTTGGGAAATTGTTTCCAATGGAGGAATGTCTATCTGTGTCATGATCGACTTTAGAAGAGAGAGATATGTTACTGTAACTCTGGTATATAAGTAATAGATCGCGCAATTTACTGCAATTGAAGTCAATTTGTTAGCATGAAAACAAAACATTTTTGAATTTTCCAAAAGTTGAAGCCACCAAAGGGCACATCCACATGACATGATAATAACTGGCCACCGTTACTCCGCTGCTTATTGACATGTGTATCACATGTCACATAACCATACATTTTTACCTTGCGACCTTTAACTAGAGACTATTTCTGGAACATGACCATAATGTTTAATTGTCCTTTTGGACATTTGACCAACTAATAAGATCATAACATTTGATGTTGTCCTTTCTGTGTGACACATTTTCTAAAACATTGAACCGTGACTATAAATTCTGATTTGTTGTTAGCAGACTGTTGCTACTTGATATGTGTATCCATTTTAAGAACTTACCCATGAGATAGATTATGCATCAGTAGGAAACATGTAGGCATTTCTTCTCAGAACACTTTTGTTTAATCATAAATTACTTTTCGACTGAGACCCAACATTCAAAAAAGCTCCCTTGTGAAAACTAACTAGTCAGCCACTTATGGAAGCCATAATAATTCAAGGTTCATTAAATCATCAAGAGTCGAAGATGCATCTTGGTTATGACTAGTGATTTATAGCCTGGACATGTTTAAGGATGAAGTTTTTTAATATGACATTACGCCCGCCAATACAACATTGAACTGGGGCCGGGATAGTGCAGTGGTTAGCGTGTTCGGCTTCGGATCATGAGGTCCGGGTTTCGAATAGCGCCAGGAGAACGGCAACTTTGTCTGCAGTAGAACTGTTCTACACACAGAAAGGTGTGGGTGCAATGGTACACTGAATGTCAGCGCAATTCATCCATGGCTCGCTAGTTCCAGCCGATGCTCGCAGGTTTCACCACAATGCATAGCCACATTGAATTGCGGGCTTTCTCCATAATACTAGCAGCAGCGATATAAATGAAATACTGTTGAAAACGGCGTTAAACCCCAACTCACCTCACCTCAACTTACATCGATCTGAGTAACTCTTTTGGTACTAAGAAACGTAGACATATATCTATACCAATAACCTTAGATAAATGCGTGAGTCTCCTCAGTGCTAATTTAAAGCTCCATCATCTAAGAATGTCATACATTGTTTACTGGCTGTAAAGATAAAACGGTACTGTCAAGCCTTTGATTCCATTACCTTTTGCACTGATCCTCTGATGTGGCCTGAATGACATTCACTTTGAAAGAATCCGGGAAGATATCCACAACATGTTCATGCTTTGAAAATATTTGATTGATCCTTAAACGCATGCAACCGAACTTCTCTTTCAGCTCTCTTGAATTAAACTTAGGTGATTGTGAACCATTTAGTTTTTAATGTTTCAGAACCATCAAAAAGTTTTGATGTTCGAAAAACTACTTTAAAGTTTCTGAACATGTCATAAATAGTTTGACATCACTTGCTAAAACAGTAGAAAACATTGGATAACACAAGAATAAATAAATACTCTATTTCAATTGCATTCTTTTTTAAAATGCTTGAAAAGCAAACATTAAACAGAAAATAGGTGTCCTATCATCAGTATAGTATGACGCATAACAGCTGATTAAATGTTTAGCTTCGAAAAAATGACAATTTCCAATCTAATAAAGCAATATTTATGCAGGGGTCGAAAATAACACTTGTCCGCTCGTATTGACGTGTGACATTTGATTTGGGCAAGTAGAAAATGTAATATTGCTCGTCCTGTAGGACGAGTGCTTTTTCTGACCTGAATGTTTGAGATTATCAATCTTTAAGGTCATATACTCCTTTCAGATTCACCGAAAACTATTTTAGAAACCTCATAATTCTTTATAAATGTCTAGATATTGCGAGTGTAATTGGCTGTTTATTTTTATCTGATAATCACGCGCTCTTATGAATCCATCAGCCAATCAGAACGGGCATCCCCGAGAACTTGACCAATCAGCGATTGACAGGTCATCAGGGAATTCCCTGCTTAGCTGTTTACTGTACAGTTGACTGCCGAAGAATATGTTTGAGTTTTCATGAAGACTGACATAAATGATAATATTTGAGGAAGCACACCTAACAACACGAACAGGATTTGTGTTGATATTTCAATGAAATTATCAATTTTAGTTATTATGACAGTTGTTATACTGTGTTATGTTTTTAATATCTTCCTTTTCAGCCATTGCCGTAACATGAATGTAGGTCACTCATACACGATCTTTCAGTTTCATCTCTTCCAATGATTTTGATATCTAAATCCTTGATCTCTTCATAGGTTTTAATTCTGTATTTTTGGAACCACTAAACATCATATTATTCAATATTACGACAGGATAAAATATCAAAAATTCATTTTGATAACAATAGACAATTTTCTCTTTGATTTGAGTGTGACATGCAGATGATCGTAAATTTATTGTCAATTTTGCTCATTTCCTACATTGTGTATTATTACAGTATTATACAATTAGAAGAAGGTATTCACCACATCTGCACATGGAATGAAACAGGAAAATGTGTAAATTTAGGCTAAATTAAAAAAAACTATCGTGTGACAGAATATTTAGTTCAAAATATACGAAATATATGATTATGGACTGTCTGTTTCACTTGTGAGTTTAAGTTAGTCTAATGTGACATGTTGATCGGATATCATACACCAATGAATCATTCTTGTCAATTGTATACTGTAACAACTGGTGAACAGTGCCACTGCCTTTGGTACACTGTCACAAACACTTGTGTCAAGGGCTAGATATGGCAGAGATATAAGATTCAGATTTATATCAAAGTCAGTTTCAATGTATTTCAATTTTATTATGACAAACACATATTTTAGACTAAATATAAGTTCAATTTGCATTCATTGTTCGTTATTGTTTGATTTTGTAGGACCAGTACAATTGCAGAAGGACGAGTAGAACTTATGTATCACTTGCCCTGCAGGGCAATGATAACATTATAAACCCAATCGGAGGAATATTCCTTACACTCAATCATCTAACACCAATCCAAATTGATGCTTTTTTTATATGTATGTTTTAATAGGGTAAAACAAACAATAGTTTACATCACCTTATGTATTTTAACTGATACTTTTCATAAAATCAAAGTGCTAGAAACGACAAAATGTGTTCTTATGTCCATCACTGAGTACACAACTTCATCATGTTAATCATGTTCAGTATCATTTGTTCGATAACGGTCAGAGGACCAGCGCCGTGGAAACTGCTTGCCCTTTTTGAAGAATATGGATTCATCCCCTGTTTGTCCTGTGGGTGTTAAGAGCAAATTCATGTAATAAAGACGTTATATATCCCTTTAACTTGTTCTCCTTCATCTAACAAACTTTTAAATGCCATTTAAAAAGGCATATTGACCGTCATAAAAGTCATATATAATTTAGTTTTAGATTTAGATTAGTGTGACTCTTTCTTGTCAATACATGATAAAGTAGCTTGTAAATATTGATTCCTTACATTTTTGTTATTCCACAGACGATTAACTGTTGTTTTTTTATGTTTCTGTTTCGTTTTTGACACAAAGTCTTCATGATATGTGTATTCATAAGAAAGAAAAATTAACCTATGATGTCGCTGACAGATGACTTAATTTATAAACTGTATGCAACTGAATTACTTACTACATAACTGGCTGAATAAACGACTGACATACATCTCGGAAGACGTGACATGTTAGCAGCTTATTCAGCAGTCCTAAGCTGCAGTCATGCAGTAATGCATTTCTGTCACCAGTATGAGACTATTGACAACACGTATTCACAGTTGGGTTTCCAATGTCACAATTTTAGCACGAGAAAGACAAGCACTAACACATTCAGCCGGAAGAACGCCAGACATCCGTCTTTTCCTCAAACACACATTTGTCTTGCAAATTTGTCAGGAATGCAGATCTTGACATTGCACAGTAAGGTTTGTATAATATTGCATATTGGAAAAGCATGGTCCAAACCCAGTCAGCTCAATTTTGAAGGGTTAGGAAATGTGTAATTGTACTGATGATATTCTGTGTAACAAATCGTGTACACATTTTGACAATGGTTGTATGGTTGTCATACTTTGAAAAGAATAGAATAAATCCTAGTACATGACTACCTTGTTGTTCTGTTTACATTTTTTTTAAAAGCATTCTTAAAAGATATATTAACTATCGTAACGTCGTACCTATTCAATAACACATCGAAAATAAAATGACATATTGAATCAAAATTTAAAACATAAAAAAACATATATCAGGCTGTTGAAGTATACTTTTTAAATTGTTTGGTGGGAAATTACACTTCAAGTAATATCAATCATTTCCAGATGCTACATGCATTCTTAAATAGAGAAAATATATGTTAATCAGATAGCGAAATTGATAACCAGTTGATGACACATTTTAGAATTCATAGCATTTATGTAAACTCTGAACTCAGAGTTGGAGCTGGAAGACTCTAGGACAATAAGTACATTGAGACGCTGCGTGATAGATATATAATGAGTAATGCTCGCATATACGTACAATAGACACAACTCCTCAAGATCAAACGTCATCAGACAGTGTCTCAAATATTCCAGGATATGAGTAGAGAATTATCTGAACGTTTATCCTGGAGGTGATTGAGCTATTAATGATAAAAATAGCTCATTAACACGAGTAATCTACAAGGAAGTGGTCTAATGAAGCTTAATGTTCTTATTTAACAACACAGCCACGACGTAGCCAGTTTAATTGACAGGAATCAATGGAATCAATATTCAAACGAAGTAAATGTCATTCAATAACAATCAGTCTTAGTATTAAACTTTCTCTTGAAGCCATGATTCATTTTTTACTCTGCTGAAATTGTGGTGACGTTTCTTTACGTATATATCAGGATATGCCATTATGACTATGTTTCAAAGAATTGAAAGCCATGTATCAACACAAAATGTAATCCGAAAGTCTTTTGATATAAACCTCAATGTCAACAATAATAAAAGGGAAGCAATTAAATCATGACTCTCCAACGCCATACAGTGATTGAAACCAATGTGTAATTCAGTTTCAATCAAACAACACGCAAACTAAATTCTGAAGAATGATTCCCCATCTAATATTTACAATTCCAGAACAAGGCAGTGCTTGGTTTATTTTGAGTTGACAGGATATAATAATAATAATAATAATAATACATAGCATTTATAGAGCGCATTACTCCATTATACAGACTCAATGCGCTAAGGATATAACCAGTTTTACATATGCAAGATCATTTGTCAGTCCGAAATTTATAGCTAAAGGATAAGGAATAGAGATTTATTACAAGAAAGTCCCCCTAAAGTTGATACAATACAACTACAATGCTATAATCAATCTGTCACAGGTTTTCACATAATGACGTCTGAATAGCATTCAGCAAATACATGTATAAAAAACAACATTCTGGATAACCCTCTTTAAATAAATTACATTCATAAACCTACTTTTACGACAGGAAAACTTTTCCATTAAAGTATCATAGACAGATATATGTTATTAATAATCGATGCTATCTGTAAGTCTGTTAAATAAAAAGCATTTGCTTTGAAACATCGTTTCAAGGCAAATACGTTCATATACCGATTCCAAAATCTTCTTGGGAACAAATTAAGTCCATATTATTACCAGGTTTGAGGAAACAGACAAAGTTTATTTCGGTCATTTTTATAATTCAGAGACGTTAGTGTCTGTGTTTTGGAGTTAGGACATAAACGAGTAGCGTATATTGCGTAAATAGGGTAAAGTATCCATTGTTTGTGATATGGTATTGATATGTTGTCATTTACATAACTGCCATTTTACGTGTATTGTGTTTTGCCTTAGATACTTTTGAGTGAACACATCGTATCTTGAGCTAAGTAGCAACATACCAGTTAAGTTACTCAAAACTAGTGACACATTAAGTTAAGTTGAGGTGAGGTGCCGCTTTCAAGAGTATTTCACTTATATTGCGGCTACTAGTATTATGGCAGGGCGAAAGCCCACAACGCCATGTGGCTATATGCATTGTGGTGAAACCTGTGAGCATCGGCTGGAACTAGCGAACGATCGATGGTACTACGCTAAATTCAGTCCAACATTGCATCCAAACCTTTTCGCGTGTAGAACAGTTCTCTACTGTAGACAAAATTGCCGTGGTCCTGGCGGGATTCAAACCCCTGACCTCTTGATATCCAAACCCGAATTCGCATTTAATTTAAGGCAAGTGCCCAAAATAGCCTTTATTTCGGAGACGTATAACTCTGCTTATAGAACGACTGTTCCTCATTACCATCCAAGGAAACAAAGTAGTGTGATTGTGATTTGATAGACGTTTCCTTTCAGTGATAGACACCGTGTGTCCGTGTCTAGGAAATACTCAAGCATTTAGTGGAGTGTCTTATAACATCGATTTATGCTCCATTTCAGAACCATGATTGCTTGATTTAAGTTACAGTCAGTAACTGCACTATTACTGTTCCGATACCATTTACACTTTAATTGGGTACAACTTTTTTCATTCTGCGCTAATCATTTCATCTGCCAATGCATACATTTCTAAAATGAATTTAGATCAAAGGACGACATATTCCATCTAGATATTATCCTCGGCAAAAACGTAACAAATTGATATATTTGGAGTAGATTAACATGATAAAATCAATATCATTTCGTAAGAGTTGAAATATTTCCATTAGCACGCTCAATCAACAACAAACGTATGTCATCAGCAAACTATTTTTTTTAAAATACCAGACGTTGATTGAACATTATACTTTGAATGCAATGATACATGGTTTGTCTGGAAACCCAACATCGATGGATTTCCCTCCAGGTACAATTGTTATATATATCTTCCCACACACGTTTAGCTTCAGTTTAACATATCTAGATCACATTTTACAGAATTGATCGTGTCAATTTGAGAGGAAGTTGAACTCTGCCATTAAGGTGTTGACATATTTCACTGACACTTTGCCAGTAGGGACCCTTTTCAGCTGACAGTAAAACGATTGCTTGCGGCAGTGTCTTGATCATATAATTTGAAACCTAACCTGTGGCTGCTGCCTAAATCTGACAAGGAGGATATCACTTTCAGCTTATATAACTCATCACGTTTTAATACAAATAATCATCATGACAACAATGTGCTGCAGTCTAGAGTGTGTATGTTTTAAAATTGTTTTACACACGTCGATTATTGTCCTCAATCCTCGAGTGACTACAACACATCCTTTAAAGGGGCAGTAGCATGTTTTTTCGCTGAAATAAGTTGATGAAATGTATTTGAAAAATAATGTCACCAATAGTAAAACACCCTTCTCTCTTCGGAAAATCAAGTTAAAACATGTGTTTACATGTTTACGTAAAACCATAGGAATCGTTTTGGTCATTCGAATTAATAAAATGTGTTCACAATAAAATGGCCGCCATGCAATTTTTGCTTTTTACGCAACACTGTTATTACCACTTTGGATAATTGGTTTGTGTAATAACATGTTTTACCCTCTGAAGTCAATATTAATGACATGAACTATTATTATAAATGGGAAATTTGAAACAATAAAATTTGCAAAAAACGTGCTACTGCCCCTTTAACATGCTTTGGTCTTGCTTTGAATACATTTGGCTTACGCATTTAGTTTTCAGTCCATCAAGTCCTGATGAAAAGTCCCCTGGAAAGATATGGAGAATTAGGAACAACCAGGCATTGGTGGGCAATCAAAGTATGCTCCTAGCATTATAAAACATACATCACCATCAATATATCGATATAGCCTAGAGTTAAACAACATCTTAAATAAACAAATGACACATAAATAATTGCCTCCCGTCTAAATGTTTCATCTTTGCAAATGTCTATTTGAGAACTCCAGACTACTAGTCCATCAATGTAAGCAAATTCCCCCAATCTGATATAATCCGAGTTACTACGAAAATCAATTTTGTATTGACAAAGCAATATAATCATTGTGTCCTTACTTTACCTCGAAATGGTTTTATGGACTCAGATGAACACATTTATATGTACGAAACATGATTTATTCAGATAATTTGCAAAATGTAATATCTTCTTTAGAAAGTCTGTCTCTTTGAAATCGATTTATTACCAATTGAATTGAAGGAATAAGGGTTGTTATGACGGTAAAATCGGTGAAGTACTCCATTATTAGCTACTTGTAACCGACATAGTGTCAGACATTGTGATTAATGTTCAAGTTCCCTTGAAACAAAATGTTTCGATTTCACATTTACTTAGTTTTAATGTCACATTGCAAAAGTTCTCATAACTCAGTGTATGTGTAGGTATATCTTAACCAGAACCTGACAATCGTTAGTATTGGCACATTGATCAGTTAATTGTGCTGGTCCCTCGTAGGTGTCATCTGTGACTTCTTATGAATGACAATTGATCGTGTCTGAATGTGGTCGACATTGACATATTGCACATACCATGTGGTTCAACATTTCCTAAGTTATCCCTCTTAGTCGATAGCATCCGCCAACAGTGTATAGTAGAATTATTATGTCAGAAGATTTGTTTTCAAATGAGTAATTCGTTTTAAAAATATATTGATTAGCGCATCAATAATCTCACCACGTTGCTTATACCGTATTCATCCTAGTAAACGCCCTCTCCTAATAAACGCCCTCCCAAGCCTTTTTTGACTCGCGGAAGATGACCCCTAATAAACGCTCGCCTTTTGTATCGATTTACCTTACTGATGTTTCACTGAAGAAGAGTTTTCAATCTTGCTATCAACCTCTTATGTCCAGTAAAGTGTAAGGTACATGACATTTCCAGTCCCCCGGCGACTGTCGAATGTCTGTTACGATCAGTCACTACACATTCTATGCGACCGCAATGTCTTAAGAAACAGGAAAATGTTTTGCTCAACTCTCTTGAATGGTTATATCTTCTCAGGATTGGTTATAAACCTGTAAAAGGAGTTGATTTTCAGATGACTTGTACACCTTTTTCAGATGGACAAACACAGATATTGATCTCCGCAATAAATTCCGTTCCATTCACTGAGTGAGTTTTACATGCCTGTTTGGTTAGTTTGCCACACTAAATCAAAAATCCTTAATTGACATAAAACAAACAATTGGCATTCATATATACAGCTTTATTCATACATCTTAATTCCTCCATCTGTCACAACCATAAATAAAACATTCATGAACACATAATTCATTCACAAATCAGTTGTTCATAGTACGCTCAAATGCTACCGATTAACTGTTTTTGTTCATACACACATATTTACAAAGCATCATGTGTAAAGCAGCAGTAATTACTGTTATTGTCAATTATCATCGACGAGAGAAATTTACTGAAGCGCTAGAACAGGATTTAGCTTACGTAAATATGTTTTGCTTATAAAACGAACATATAAACCACGGATACTTTGTGACTATCTGAATGTTTGCTACTCCACAGAGTGAATATATATTGTTTTGTGATTTATTACCTTGTTTTTCAAGTATATTAATATCATACAACGATCCTCGTGGTCTTAATACAGTTTAAGAAATCAAGCCGAATGTAGATGTCTCCAAATGATGCAGATCGACATGATCCGACACTTCAATGATTGTCTCCCTTATTATAACAATGCTCTATTGCAGTAAATTTCTCTTTTCTTCATCGCAATCGTTTCTTTAAAAAACCGAATTACAGGAACATGTACATTGTATGTCTGTTCCGCAGTCGTTCATGACAAAAATACATGTTTATACAATTATGCAGTTTGTTATACAATCGATGAGATATAGTCATGTGTAAATCTGTGGTGTGTTTTATATAGAGGATATCACTCAAGTGTCTTCTGATATCAAATATATCAACACGAGTTGATCAAAGTTACAAATATCCGAGGCTTGCCAACGAGTGTTGATATATTTGACATCAGAAGCACGAGGGTGAGATTTTATTTATCATTCAAAATCATTCATCAACAATTATTAGCCGAAGAATGACATTTATTTAACTTAAACACAAAACTGTCATTTAGCTTCTTCACCATGTGATCTCAGTGAGGTCATAGCATTGTGAAGTCATAAGCATTATGGCGTCATAGCATTGTTACGTCATCACTATTATGACGTTATAGCATTGTCAGCAGTGTTCTCAGTGATGCCACATCTTTGTGATGTCATTAACTGATGACGTAATAGGATTATGACGATTTGATTGTAGCGATATCTACAATGTAGATATCACTTGTATATATCGCTTGATCTCACACAAGCGATATCTACTGTGGGAACCAGTTTTGGATGATAAATAAGTTTATAATCTGCTACAGAACACTTTAGGGACGAGACCTCACCAAAAAAAAACAGGTTCAACAATCTAATTCATCTCATAATATTGGTATTAACTATGAATTATACTGGACCAATCGCTGAACCCCAGCGAAAACCAGTAATTTCAGTTTAAATTTTCTCCATTTAGGAGTACCCTTTGAGTGTAATTACTTTCGTTACTAGCTGACGAATACAATAATTGACTTTTAGTACCTGTATTACCAGTGATTTCGCAAATAACCAATCTGTTTTAAGCAAATGGCTGTTTCACTGGCTATTAATGCAATAGGCCGATGATAAATCGGTTCATAAAGCTAAAGCCAATACGTCCATTCAGGGTTTAAATGAAATGAATTAACTCAAGTACTATTCTTTGGATTATTTTCATATGTTTTATACAAGTACATAGTTGGATACTGTGTGACCTTGATCTTCATTTTAAGATCAGCACGATATTGACCATTGTCAGCGAGCGTTTCCTGTGGGAACGTTGATATTTTAAACAAAAAAGTATTATTTTTTAGAGGGATCCTTTCACGTCAGTGACAAGAGACAATATTTGTTATCAACAGTGCATTACACAAATATCCCAGTAAGGTAGACCAACACTGACTTCTCTTTGGGAGTAGAATGCTTCCAAATGATGATGCTGGTCGATATACTGTTGTGTATTTGCTACTATTTCTCAAATGAATTGATAAGATGTGTTTTCAGTAACAGAAGAAAGTTATGTATATAGAGATTATTACCCGAGGGAGTGTGTCATATGACGTTTACGAAACGAGTGTGTTGTGCCTGCGTGAGAGCAAAACTAATACCTTGTAATTTGCACGAGTTTCGTAAAAGTCATATGGCACACTTTCAAGTGTGATAATCTCTATGGTTTCTAGACAAAGGTGATATGTGCACATGTGCTCATATCAATTATATTAAGTAGTTTTTTTTAAGTATATGGGTAATAAAATCATTAAGCACTGCAAAAACATCAGACAAAAGAAAATATTCTCAAATGGAACTTGGGACGTTTGTGTAACGGTTATCGTTCCTACAAGGCCACACAATAATCAACTATAACTATAAGCATTGAGTTTGTAGCTCTCATATTAATTTCTCAATAATAATAAAAATGTTTGATGCAAAACATTTGATATTACATATATTCATCCACCTCGCTTTGACGTTAGCGAAGTTGCAAGGTACTTGTAGTACCTTCCCTCATTTAATGATATACTTAGATAAGCTTAAAAAGCCTGCATCCCTTTGAACTACACAAAACCCCTATAAACATCTTTCACAATGTCTACTTAAAATGATATTAATAAGTTGTCGGTTGTATATAAACATGGAGCATTTCAACAAAATGTGAGTCAACAACCCAAATTGCTTATTGATTACCGAATTGTACCGCTCCTGCCTAAAGTACGTTTTAATTGGAGGAGGACTGGAATAAAAACAACACCATTTCTCAGATTACATTTGTTAATGAAACTCATTGTGATAAGTAATTAATCTAATATTTCCTGAGTTAACAGATTGAAACTTTAATCAACGATGTTGTGACATCAGTGATGTTGCATCCTCGTCAGAAATCTAAGATTCCGTTATGTATGCTGAAATAACAATGTTGTTGAATTTCCTGAAGTAGTATTATCTAATTATGTGTACAAGTTTGAACTTTGAATGATAGTAATACTCGCAAGTCAGTTACAAGATCAGTTTATTTCATATTTTTATCTATAAACTATCAGCGTTTTAAATGTGAACTTTAACTTGAGAGTTATCACTGTATCTGTACTTTCAATATTTTTCAAAGAAATATACAAAATCAACAAACTTGTGTTGTATTGTCACAAAGCAAATGCCGATGACCTATTTGGTGATGACACTAATGACTTCACAGAGATCTTACTGCAGTGAGGAGAGATCTCTGTGAAACTGAGAAACCTTAGAAACCTTGCTTAGCAATAACAAATCTATCCATTCATGTACATTTGACAAATTGGGTAAATGTACAATGAATATGGGTGGCATTTTAAAAGAATATATTTACCGACTTAAATAACTTGCTATTACAAATACGAAATGTAAAAATAAGATGACCTTATAAGTAAAGTGATATTTATGCTCAGAACATGTATACTCAGCGCGTCATGTCGACAGTTTGATGAACTCTAATGTCATTCATCATTCGTTTTCACTGTCCCTGAAATTAAAATGATATGCTACACTGTCGACCAAAGGAAGCGCCTACCAGTAAAAACTATAATGAGTAGTGTAGCAATATTATAGCATTATGAAGTTGCACCATTTCTGCATTATATATTTAAATTCATGTCATAAAAGAATGGCTATTGTTGAAATGAGACAAATGAATTGTTCAGTTTTCGATCAGTGCAGATCAGATCAGAACAACATTTGAAACAGATCTTCATAAAAAAAAACACAAGCAATAATACAGGCACGCATTCGCATTTTCAAAGCGGTGATGACTCGACAGATGTACGTGGTTACGGTGGGCAAGTGAATCAACCGGAAATAGCGGTCTTCTTTAGGCGTGGTTTTCATAAAGGTTATTGACTCGAATCACAGTTTTTCCACGATTTCAATGGACTATCATATAATTTTTTTTTCAGCAATATGCGGAGACCACCATTGATTATATTTCAGAAATTATTTCATCTTTCATTTTAAGGAAGATCAAGTAGGAGTTTCTTTTGGCCGACAGTGTATTCCAAAGGTTATAACAACCTTCATATGTTCGATTACCGAGGTCTGAAAGTTCAGATGTTTATTTTTCAAAGTAGTTTTATTGGTTCAATTTTGTGTTTATCAAAATAGGACTTGACAGGTCCAATATTGATTCTGATGTTTCTAATGAAGTTAATTTCAATTTCATTGGATTTGGTTGTGTAGCAACAACAAATTGAAAACCATAAAGTATTACAATAGTGTGTGTAATTTAATGGATGCAATCAAAAAAGCATTTCCCTAAAATGTTTCTAATTTAACGAATGCAATATTTCAAATTTTGTTTATACCGGCGTCTTTATGACGAAGGCGATGAAAAAGATAACAATCTCAGTCGAAAATTATTATTTTACAAATTATTTGAGTGAATTTAACTTAATCCATACTTTCAATATTAGAAATAATTTTGTGATTACACAATCTACAAAGAAAGAAAAAAAGAAATACAATAATAAAGAGTCATTATAAAACTTTTCTAAAACAGGAAATTGCAATCGTTCTTATTATATGACAGAGACATAGGTTACTCATCCAACGGACCAAACAAGAAGTAGTATTGTTATGACTCTACGTATTATAGTATATATAGTATTATGTAATTGTAATTTTACAATCAAATAGTACATGAAGTTGTACTCAAAACTGAAAAATTATCAAAACTCTCCTGATTTTTTAATGGTTAATTTTGACAGCCAGTAGTACTTCAAATGTACTTGTTGATCAAACCTTGACACCTGTGCACGTGAAGTAGATTCTTGTTTGGATGTTTGAATGACACCTTGACAATCAATACTGTAAGCGCTTCAACAGGCAACAAGTATCTGAATAGAATGTGACAGTTAACGACCCTACATCATATGCACTTTATTGAAGAAAATTCGCACCACATTCCCAGAAAGGGATTCAAACTGAAGTACTCTGATGTAGTCATCTGACAAAATTCCTGCTTTTGGAGTGCTTATGTATGATCCTACATAAACAGAACCTCGTTTGTTTGATGCAATCACTTATGCGACAAGATAAAACATAATTCAGAGCACATATATGTAGTTGGTTATGGTATTTAATCCCAAACATCAATTAATCAATAAACATACTTTTTTTATAAAAAAATTAATGGTCATAAAAACATATTATATTCATATATCATGTTAAAATTTTCCCCAATTTAAAGAAGTTTTAAACTCAATAGATTACAAGTTAACGTTAATTGTACTAAGATTAGTTTAGTTTCGTTCAGTATATGAAGTCAATGGGCAAGTGAATAATGAAGACACACATTATGTTGATGTATTACAACAATAGACCGCCTAATTGGATAGTGTATGTTAATGGTCTGAGATTTCTGTTGTTTTTATGATCGTCAACTTGATCAAAAACAACCCAAAGCAAAGGTGTAGCACATTAGCTCGAAGATTGATAATTTCAGCAGAAGTTTGATTTCACAGGCTGACTAGCCGTCCCACAATAATGCCTGATAATAAAAAGGATTAAATGCACAGCAGGATTTTGCAAAGTTCCTTCTGCAGTGTGTTTTAACAAAAATAAATGTTTGTAGACTTGATCATTTGCAAGAAAGAATTGTATTAGGACATACTATTTATACTCAATGACAAACCGTTACACTTACAAACTTAACTAATTTGAACCCAAACGGGCACTTTTGTAAATCCGTTATAGCATGTAATATTGCGGACAATGCCACAAGGCTATGAATCAATGTGTGAATCAAAGCCATACCGATTTTATTTGGTCATAAATGCAATATACATATTACTCATATATACAGTCTATCTATAAAACATGGTTACTGTCAACAAGTCGGAGATGGGGCATCAGCAAAGTATATGCACATTTTGTTTGTATTGAAGTTAATACAAATATGTCAAAATAATATTCAAAGTTTCATTCACAGCAAGCAAGTCAACAATGAATTTGATCAGACTTATGTTCAAAACTGTTTCTCTATGCGTAGATATCGATCAATTATTCGTTCTGTATCATTTGTTTCGTAGAGATATGGTTGTTAATCTAATTTCTGCAATTCGAATAGCCAAATCAAATTCAATAGACAATTTTTGAACGAAAATAGGCAAACTGTACCAGGTAAAATAAAATATAACAGTATCATGCTGGCTACACAGTTATTGATAACTCATTGTATAATTCATTTATATATAACTTTTCCAGTAAATTATATCCTCATGAAGGAACAAAATCATGCATCCGTTTCCAAGTTCCTAGCGGTTCAAGATTATTGATTTTACTTTTCTGTTCAAATGAACTGTTTAGATTTAGGACAAATTTGAGCATAAACACATGGGAGATCAATGTCTGAAAGAGAACCATATTTACAGATACATTTTTTTGTTAATTAGGTTTTATCTCAAAAACTAATAATACTAATACTGGCCTGGGGCCTTTGGTTTATTTATAAAATTAAACTGATTATCAATCCAATCATCCAGCTGTGTAGCAATAAAACATAACGCAATATTGTTTCACTTACTCTGAGTAGAAATGTTGTGATCTGGTGACTGCCAAAGTAAACAAGCAGACAGAGTCTACTAATCCACCGCCTACTGTTTCATTGACCTAGGTCTTTCAGTTGTTGAGTTTTGGTTCAGAAACAAAGTAGTTGAAAACCGAAAGGCACATCTACACATGATGATTGTTCCGCATAGCAAGTTTCATTGAGCAAGGCCTTACAGTTTTTGAGTTCTGGTCCGGAAACGAAAATCTGACGGACGGACGGATGGACGGAGGTCATTTCCATATCCTCAGACAACTCCGTTGAAGTTTAAAACCCAAAACGCACACCAAAACATGGTGAGTGTTCCATATACCAATTGAGCTGGGCCTTACAATTTTGAGATTTTAAAGTATGTTTCCATGGAAACGGCTATAACTACAACCCAAAAGAAGTTGAAAATCCTAAAAGGCATATCTACACATGATGACTGTTCCACATACCAGGTTTCACAGAGCTAGGCTTTACGTTTTTTTAGTTCTGGTCCGGAAACGAAATTTTAAGTTATGTTTCCAAACTAAAATCCCAAGGAGTTGAAAACACTAAAAGGCTCCTTGAGCTATGTCTCATGGTTATTGAGTTCTTGTCCGAAAACGGAACCAAGATGCACGAACCACCGGACAGAGGATAAAAAGGGAAATAAAACGTTAATGGATTTTAAGCTTAATTTCATTTATGATAAATAATACTTTACACTGTAAAATTAAGCCACTTACCGAAGCACGTATGACCTGTGTGTGTATCTTCATTGTCAGTCTTCAATATGTTTGTTTCCTCCTACACATCACACCAGGTAATTAACTCTTTATTTTCTTGATAGAGTTTCATTTCACTTGAGGCGTGACTTTCTGAGATCACGACAGGTTGTTTAGACTTCAGTGTATTGATTAACTCCGAGACGAAATAAGAGAATGTACTAGAAACGAAACACTAGTGGTAAACTAAGTCTCATCTTCATGAGTATACCTATTTCAAGTCTCCTATTTCTCTTCATTTGTTTTACCTGAAGTCATACGTGTACCCTGAACAAACTAAGATGACATTGGACACATAAGGATAAATGGAAACCAATATGCATTGATTTGAGTAAGGCCAGTTACTATGTGTTACTGTACTTTAGATCTTACGTCTACATCTTAAATCATCTCTTATGGTCTTTTAAGATGTGTTCGCTCTTAATAGCTCATATTGTAATTTAGTTTCAGTTTAAAACAATAGTTAAAACTTACTATTGCAAAGCAAGTTAAAAGTTTTATCAAATTAAACTTAGTTAAAAGAAGGATTGTATCAGGGTATTTTGTGTGGAAACGAAATTCGAGAGGATATTCTGTTTACACATATATGCTATTAAAACATGACAACACAGTCAAATTGAAATATATCAATTAAGTTAATGATTTGATGACTTTATATTTCACAACTTGATAAAGCGCACATTTGTTGAAAAATAAAATCAATTGGAACTGAAGCCATTCATCGGCTGGTGGTGCCAGTGGGAAAATTTTGCTACGGGCTAAGAGCATATTGATTATTAAGGTTTCATCAAACAGTGTAACAATGTTCATATTATATCATAATATATATTTTATTATTGAAACATTTTATAATTGGGTTAAATATAGCGTGTTTTCATTCCACGTAATGCCAAGAAACCAAGATGGCGGATGCCTTTCGATAGATCGAATTTTTTCCTGTAAATATAGTTTACATCCATACATATTTATATTTATCACAATATAGCATTCACCATAGCAGTTTGCTGAACTGAGATACAGAGAATAATGCTCACTATAAAAATAATAGCAAAATGTATGTATGGTCGATAACATGCACATTTAGTATAAATGTTATTTCTACTGAGGTATGTCAATGATAAGGAAGTGAACAATCTTATATTTTCAGGTTGTCCGTTTGGTCCATACAATGCAGTTAAACTATATTTCCAAGGCGGTAACAGCTAAATAAAACTAACATTTGAGGTACATCTAACTAGTCGTGTTTCCTAAACAATTCCATTTAGTATAGAGACTTACGTTTCAAGCTGACTTTACTTGTATAAAGGGACTCCAGACTTTATGACGATTATTGCAAGAAATTGTACCAGTATAATAATAAAGGGGGTACTTTTCGAAATGAAAATAATGATTTAAGTTGTAAATATACTCATGGTAAAAACGGTTGACACCCCTAATAGTTATAGCTATGAAATGTTATATAAACAACGTAACGTCTCAGTTTCGATTATTTTCTTGGTAAAACATGTAACTACGTGATGTCTTTTTGTGAATAGTGTCCTTGAGCATTTGCTTTTTCTCCACGCGTATTTTAAAATACCAAAGAAAGGGAAATATCATAAATATGAAAGTTAGTAAAAACAAAGTTGATTCCTTGTGTCTTGATATCTTCGCAATGGTACATTGTTACAGTGTTTGAGTGTTCTCATTTCGGTTATAATAAATAAGTGAAACAACATCAAAATGGCGACCACCAAAAGCATTGCACTTGATCTTGATTTCTTGATCATTGAATTGTGTCTATACAAATTAAAAGTTATTGAGTAATTGCAGTATTTCCCTTTGATTGAAAACATGAGTGTGTGAGATGGTAGATACGTTCCTTCATCGCACATTTTGTTGTTTTTGTTTTTACTACAAAACAAAAAATTGAATTTCTTTAACATTCTGTTTTTATAATGCCGAAGGCGACCCGATTTTATTATGGAAACCCGAGATTCCATAATTGACCAACGTAAATAACATAAGTGAGAAGTTCAAATTCTATCAAAAACCTATTTTTATACTTTAACTAAGATATTGACGAAAATTCCAAATTTCTACCCCGCACCGTACGTGAGATACAGACCCCCTTGCCCATGGGTATGCCCATTGGAAAGTTCGCCCATGGGCCTGCCCATGGGCCGGCCCATGGGCGAGAGGTTGTTAAAATTTGAGTTCCACAAAAATTATTTTCTAATTTTTAATAATGGGTCTAGCAGTAACATATTTTAGGTATTTGTGAACTCCCCCCATGCAAAGGAAATTTTTTTTCCCATGGGCGAGATTTCCCTTGGGCGAGATTTCCCATGGGCGAGATTTCGCCAATGGGCGAGACTTCGCCCATGGGCCAGGTTGCCCATGGGCGGATTTCCCATGGGCCAATGTTGACTTTGGCAAACATATAATGTTTGTGAAATGTTGACTTTGGAAATATTGACTTTTGAAATATTTATTGATTTTGGTGGAAGTGTTACTTTGATAAAATATAGACTTGTTGATTTAAATACATATTTTGAGTTATATGAATGGTTGACTTATGAAATATTCATTTTAGTGAAATGTTGTGTAGTTTAAGTTTAACTTATATAAAATGTTAACTTTGGTGACATGTTGACTTTGAAAAAGATATTTTGAATTAAGTGAAATGTTGACTTAAATCACATATTTACATCTTGACTTTAATCACATATGTTGACCTCGACCATGGGCTGGATTTCCCATTGGCTTTATTTCCCATGGGCGAAACCTCGCCCATGGGCCAATGTTGACTATGCAAACATATAATGTTTGTGAATGTTGACTTTGGGGGGAAAAGAATGTTTTATGAAATGTTTACTTTGGAAATATTTATTGACATTGGTTAAAGTGTTACTTTGATAAAATGTTAACTTGGGTGACATGTTGACTTTGAAAAATATATTTTGAATTTTATGAAATATTGACTTTGATTACACATTGATTTTGATGAAATGTTGACTTATAAAAGATAGTTTGAGTTAAGCGAATTGTTGACTTACATTAATTATGTTATGTTAATTTATTGACTTTGGTGAAGTATGCTTATATCATGAAATATTAATTCCATATTTATTCCATTTTATTCACTTTGGTGAAGTTTGAAATGTTGACTCTGACTATATATATTGAGCTTGGTGAAATGGTGATTTTGGAATTGATGCCACTTTGGTGAAATGTTGACTTTGAAAATATTATAATGATGGTGAAATGTTGACTACGGAAATATTGGTTGACTTTTGTGGAAGTTTTACTTTAATAAAATATTGACTCTGTGAAATGTTGACTTTGAAAAGATATATCGAGTTTGATGACATGTTGACTTTGGAACTATTGGTTGACTTAAAGTTTATCTTTAATTATATGTTAACGTGGTGACTTATTGACTTTGAGAAGATATTTTGAGTTTAGTGAATTGTTGACTTCTAAACGATTGACTTAGTGTGACATAGTTTTACTTTGAAATATTTATTGGCGATGTTGAAGTTTGAGTTTAATAAGATTTTGAAAACACTATGGTCTGGCTTAAGGAGCGCATTTCAAACAGTAAGTATTATATTTTTTGACTACGCTGTTGCCCACAATACAGACAGACAGACAGATAGTTTATTCAGTCTCACCCCATATATACACATACATAAAATAATATCAATAAAATATAAATACATCTGGGCCACCCTAAAACTAGGGTTATGAGAGACTATCTATACATATTAAAAATGCAATGACTACAAATAAAAGGTATGAATGTAAGAGTAAACGTGGTTATAAATCAGATACTAAAACTTTGGTTAAATATAGAATAATACATATATTTGTATAAATATAGGTATACATATAAACTGTGCATAAAAGGACATAAAATAATATATTATAAAAAAGTCAATTTTTAAACAATACATTTCGACGTTTTTCCAGCAGTAGTTTGCAGCTTCTGGCACTTTCTTTTAAAATAGTTGGGCTTGCTAGGATAAATGATAGACGTTCCGGGTCGGTGGCAGTATTAAAATTGTTCCATTTGGCTTGACAGGTTCTAAGCAGTGGTTCTCTGATTGTTTTGTAGAGTGGGCAGTGTCATCGAGACTGATATTTATACACAACAAAGTGCAGGTTACAGATATATGATATATTAGACCTGTGCATTTGTGTGTATCAGAACACCATGTCTATCTAACGAGCGTGTCGTGGTATTGCGTAACATGTCTATTCGATCAACTAACCCATTGTTGTAAATTAAGAAAATAAAACAGTCCATTACTTACCTCACTTGTTTGATTCTATTTCGAGCGGTTTGAATCATTGAATAGCACAGAACATACATAGTATATACATTCTTGCATGTATGGCAGTGCTCAGTTGTTCCTAGCGTCAAAATACTTCATTGCCTCTTTTGAACAAGGGATTACTTCGCAAATATTATGAACACTAATCTAATATATTCATTATTCGTTTGTATCAATAATCAGCGAAACGTTTTACTTTTAGAAATGTAATGATGTAATGAATTCAGAATGTTCTCATTTTTGGCGTTTTCAAATTCGCCAGTTCCCTACAAATTTTAATTAATTCGAACTCTTGCAATTAGTCTCCAATTTAGATATTGAGATGACCCACTCACTGTTAGTCTGTTGACAGCAGTGAAGGGGGTACATGAAAAGTCTATATTAAGTTCTTAATAATTTCATTTGTTTACAATTTCGGCCGCTTTCTCAATACGATACAGGGATTATCAAAGACATCTTACGATTTTGACGGGTATTATGTATGAAAAGCCTTTTCACACAAGTGTCCTTCCCCTAAAAAAATATATATTAAGTTTATATATATGTAGTCAGTTTTATAACCAGACGTTTCCACAATATACTATCCGGTTTGCATTCAAATGAAAATAATCCAAAATGAATATACCACTCTTTTCTAAAATCTCAGACAATTCCTTAGTGTTTAACCATCAAGTCAGTGAACCGTATCTCCTGAACATCCCAGTGACCACGTGTGTGTATCTCTGAGTCAACTACACACGTGTCAAAACACTCCGATTGAAATAACAGTATTGGCGACAATACGAATATATACGTATTTTTTAATTGGTTTATGGTAATACCCAAACAATTTGCCCCTTTGCAATACACACTTATCCCAGTATACCCAGTATATCATATTCCATTTAGCTCGTTAAGAGCGCGACTTGGCTCCTCATAGTATGACTAGTGATGGTAATTAGATACTATAGTACTGTACAGCATACATACTGGTTCATTTCAAATTTTATTTGAGAGCTTAATGAACAATTTACATGTTTTTTGTTTTTAATTTTAAGTTGACAATGTTGCATAATGTAAGCGTTAATACAGCGTGGTAATAGTTTAATAGGTTTGCTACAAGTTTGAGATTCAAGTAAAATAGACAGGCAGATGTCATGACTTTGTTTATGATATTTAACGGTTAACAACATTTATTATGTTTCAAATATTTTGGTACGGTTGTTGGAAGTGTGATAATATCTAAATGTCCATGTAGTTACATAAACATTGCTTGCTACACGTTTGTATTTCGTATTCATATTGCAATAAATGATTTGAAAGCATTATCTGTTCAAGTTATCATACAATACCGAGATGAAGTGAACATGGTATTTGTCAATAATTGACAGATATTTTATTTATTATGTCAATATTTCTGTGAAAATTTCACTGTTGGAGTTGACAGATTTCAAAGGCAGCGGTCTAAAAGTACATCCATTGTGTTGTTATGGGGGGGGGGGGGGGGGGGGGGGGGGGGGGGGGGGTCAAATATTGTTATAAATTATCTTATTTTATCGGGAAGTACCAACTGTTACTGAAATCTACCATTTTGATGATACTCGACTTAGTATATTGACAATATGAAGGTAAAAGTATCGATTTCTGATCGAAAACCGGACAATGTTCCTCGTCTGGCTCGCGCCAATGAGTCAAACGTAGTTTTGGAATCTTATTTAAACCAGACAAAATAACAAATTTGGGTTGATAAAAAAATGTTCGACAAGTCATATAACTACTGCATGTGCATGTAAATAGGATGTGTAGTTTCTGCACATGCATAATGATGTTACTTTTAATTATTGGAAACTAGTAATTATGACATGTTTGGCGACTGGGGATGAATATGCAAGCTGAGTGAATTTGTATTAAAGCCAAATAAAAATGTATGAAACACAATTGATGCACCTTTAAATGACATCATACATAACAACCTTACATTTGGAGCTTCTAAATAACTTTTTCCATCAGCCTATGCATGTGTTTTCTGTGTTGATTTATACAGAACACAATACGATAATCATATATGATTGTTATTATTATTATTACTGCCTTTCTAATATCGCATGTTATATAATACTGTGCGTTAGATCTATAAGAACATTTGAACGAATGTTGGCCACCCCTAATAGTCTGGTGGGAGATACACAAATAATTAAGTGAGGGTGGGTACATGATTATTAGTTAATGTTCATTCCCGCCACCTGTAATTACATCAACTAGCGAATTCCCATGGCCAGTGAAGGGTGACGTCCTCTCATGCACATTATGTAAGACCAGGGACTTTCTAATACACAGCACACATTAGATTATCGCATTAAATTAATTTTGTTACTTCATTTGTCAAAATCACTCAATGTCTTTTGCTTGGAATATGTATAATGATATGTGATGTTTATTCAATATTTCAGTATGCATCTGATACGCATGAGAGGTCTATAACTAGTTCATAACTGTCAAAGCTGTGACGATTTTTTGGGTCTCACATATAATGCACCACCATCAGCCTAGTTGTGATATCCATGGGTTTGCACATAATTGATACAATCAGCCTTTGATGTCCAGTTGAAAGTGTTAAACCTATGAGAAAGGCAAAGACGTCACACATTAAGATGGATTTAGAAACATGTTTCCTTCATTATATAAGTACATAAGCCAATAAATAGTTTCCAGTCACCAAAGTCAATCTCTTAAAAGTCAACAATTCCTACATGATAATCTTAGGCATATTATAACTGTTGTAACAAAATAAATTCATTATCTCAAAGTTACATACTTTACATTTGTTACATTTACATGCTCAATAACTAGCGCTATTAGTTCCTGGTCGAGAATGTCATCTGATCGGAGATGAATTTGCAGATCGGAAACATATAAGTGCTAATGTGGTCACTCTATCGAAATCTTACTACATTTGTATATATATTGGCGTTCTCGTCACACAGGGGTCAGAGGCATTGTGCCGGTAATTAATTACCTGTCGGCCTTAATGAGTTGACCGAATACTCATGTTACGTAATACCGAGTGGACGCTTGTTCAACAGTAGGGTATTCTGAGAGTCAAAACAAAAGTCTGATATATCACTTAAACCGCATTTGCATGGCTATATTGCAATTGTTCTATATCTTTATATAGCTGTAACCTGCACTCAGTTGTGAATAAATAATCAGTCATGGTGACCGATGTATTGTGGGCAATAGCACTTACACTTACCGGAACTATTTGAAACACTCGCCTTTAGCCAGACATTAGTGTTCAACTTAAAAAAAGTCATAATATTTCAAGAGTCAACGTTTCATTAAAGTGAATATTTTATAGAAGAGAATACTGTTGAAACGTCTATTCAAAACGATACTTCATATATATATATAAACTCAATATATGTTGTAAACATTTTACTAATAGTAGCGACTTCAGATTTACTGAGCTTATCATTTTGCATTATGTAAATTACTTTATCAGTTGGGTAAAGGAAGCAGAGAGTGCCTGCAATAATAATAGTTGATGATGATGAGTACGGAGATTTAACGAGCGATTTCAGCGGAGCTGTTCTCTCACTCGGGTCGCAAGGACCATTAATAAAGTTTCGAATGATTCCAAAGGAGGATAATTTTGATGCCACGGTCGAAAAGGGTGGAGGCAAATTTTGAAATTGTGAATAGTACCTAGGCAAGATTAAATAATAAAAGTCTCTCATAACTCTTTATATAGAGTGGCTCATTGCATTTTAAAACATATTTTATGTGTGTGTACATTGTCTGTAATTTTGTGAGACTTAAATAAACTATCTGTCTGTCTGTCTGCAAATATATTAGTAGCCGTACCGCCTCATTCTTTTAATTAACAAACCGTGTCATTCCAAATGCATTTATAATGATAAATGCAACGTTGACACCAGAACAGAACAAATATCATCTCTGCCACTCTCTGATTCAACCAGGACCACAAAATCACTCAAGCGTGAGTCTACTGGTCAGCACAGTCAAGTTTTGAACAGTTGACGGATTCCGGCCAAATTCAACTTCACAAATCAGAAGCCGCTGTGTGTATTGCATTTGCAGTAGTAATTTCAACTTCAACTCCCCAACCCCGACCTCTTTCAATGGGTGATCCCTACTTATTTTATATTTTATTAATACTATTTATCTTATCAGTAATATTTTATTGTGTATTGTGTCTCGTAAGCCTATGTAGGCTGGACTTTGCTTTTTAATTTGCTGTGATTATAAATTGCCTGTAATATGTATAAATGCAAAGTGTGACACTTTAATAAACTAATTTTTCTTCTTCTTCTTCTTCTATAAAACTGCAAACATTATCATTGGTGTAATTTTAACTACTGACCATTGCTCAAAGTACCATTTTAAGAGTCATTGTGATAATGCCACAATGGGATTCATCGGTACGTAAACAGTTCCCATTACTATCACTACACAACACGAACATATTTGATATATGATACTGATTTAACTGCATAGATTTAGGTCTTTGAAGGACATTTAGAAGTGGTATACATAAGAACAGGAAGATTTTCTGGATAACAACTTTTTTAATGTGAAAATGCACGAAGTTTCGGACTACATACTCATTCCTTCATCAGGTACATTCCACCTGAACATTGGACTATTGGAACAATAAACAGGAAATGGATTCTCAAGGCACTAGACCATATGATTACGTGTTGACGACATCTGTGGTAGACATACTGGGTGTGTATTCATTCGGATCAACGCTAATTAACGGATGGGCGAGCTATTACGCAACTAACCGGTCACTGCACACACACGCACGCACGCACGCACGCACGCACGCACGCACTTAAATACATACATACATACATACATACATACATACATACATACACACACACACACACACACACACACACACACACACACACACACACACACACACACACACACACACACACACACACACACACACACACACACACACACACACACACACACACACACACACACACACACACACACACACACACACACACACACACACACACACACACACACACACACACACACACACACACACACACACACACACACACACACACATACATACATACATACATACATACATACATACATACATACACCCATATCACCTCTAGTGGCGATATTTGAAGATGTACTGTTAGCTCCAAGAAAAAAACCGATAGGCTCGATTTTGAACAGTATTAATTTCTTTATGTACATAAAGCCCCCATATTGCCGCTCCGTAGCTGAGAATAGGTTGTACTAATGAGTTGTACAAAACTTAGTACAGAGAGCACCCAGAGCTCTACCGGCCGATTTTGCCAGTTGATGTATGGCTAATTTAAAATCAAGGCGTTCATCAAACCAAAAGCCGAGGTACTTATAGGAGTCTCAGTAATGCAAATAAATATCCCCACATGCAAACTTGAATTGAGAACAGCATCGCGATCTGGGCCTTATGTGTAGGATTTGACTAATAGATCGACCAATTGTAGTTTTATTAGTCATTGAAATTATCATAATTTCAACAGAAAGCTATGCAGAAAAATACAGACGGTTCATATCTCCCATTCCCCAGACAGCTATTGTCAGCCAGTTCTATAGAAATAGATTAACGTAACACCCATGACTGAAATGGAACAGTGAAATAGGACATCCTACTAAATAGTAGCCTTTATTGGTATAGTCTGTCCTCGTATCGCCTACACCTATCGCCTACGCCACAATCAAAACAAATTCTACTTTCTACATTCTACTTCTAGAATGCCCATCAAAGATGTCTACATTCTACGCACAGTTTATGGCCCGGGAACAATGAAGGTGCTCGATACAAGTCAAGATACGGCGATTACATAATATTGTTTTAACGGTACATATACATTGCTTTAATATATATATATATATATATATATATATATATATATATATATATATATATATTCCTTACATTAAACAAAAGACTTAGTCATGCAGTCGGATGCATGTACACATTGTATGAAATATATGTTACCTTTTATCACATCCTTGTTTCACAATAAATATGACATCAATAACCAGAAAGTAAAATAACATAAGCATAAGATTGTAATGTCATATTTACACTCTATTTCGAGGTAAGAAAGTGCCAAAGCATAATTAACTCTGAGTCTTTAGGTGAGAACGTTAAAGAGAAGCAGGAAAACACCAAAAGGCATACCCCTAAAAGTTTCTATTTATATAATTACTCCAAGTGTACGGCTAGCAGATTTTGCTAATTCCTCAGAAACGAAAGTGAATTACAATTACAAATAAAAATTGTTATTCTTTATTGCGTAAGTACTTTACACGACGCTGAATTACACTTAACACAATGTGTGTGTACTTGATATAAACGTTTATACATATATTTACTTTAATAGCGTATCATTTATTCATTAGCGTGTCATTGACACTCATGTATATTCAATTATGTTAATTGATGCACATACCGTTGACTAACAACCCGTTGTAGGTATTTCTTGAGTGAAGGGTCAGTCAAACCATAAATTAATAAACTAATATAACAGTCAACATTTCAAACTAAACCAAAGTCAATAGAATAGAAATATTAATATTTCATGATATATGCAAACTTCGTCAAAGTCAATACATATTTCCAAAGTCAACATAAGTCAACAATTCGCTTAACTCAAAATATCTTTTAAAAGTCAACATTTCATAGTAAATATGTGATTAAAGTCAACATTTCACTAAATTCAAAATATCTTTTTCAAAGTCACCAAAGTTAACATTTTATATAAGTTAAACTTAAACTACACAACATTTCACTAAAATGAATATTTCATACGTCAACCATTCATATAACTCAAAATATGTATTAAAATCAACAAGTCCATATTTTATCAAAGTAACTCTTCCACCAAAATCAATAAATATTTTAAAAGTCAATATTTCCAAAGTCAACATTTCACAAACATTCTATTTTTTCCAAAGTCAACATTTCACAAACATTTTTTTTTCAAAGTCAACATTTCACAACCATTATATGTTTGCCAAAGTCAACATTGGCCCATGGGAAATCCGCCCATGGGAAATCTCGCCCATGGGAAAAATAATTTCCTTTGCATGGGGGGGAGTTCACAAATACCTAAAATATGTTACTGCTAGACCCATTATTAAAAATTAGAAAATGATTTTTGTGTAACTCAAATTTTAACAACCTCTCGCCCATGGGCCGGCCCATGGGCAGGCCCATGGGCGAACTTTCCCATGGGCATACCCATGGGCAAGGGGGTCTGTATCTCACCTACGGTGCGGGGTAGAAAGTTGGAATTTTCGTCAATATCTTAGTTAAAGTATAAAAATAGGTTTTTGATAGAATTTGAACTTCTCACTTATGTTATTTACGTTGGTCAATTATGGAATCTCGGGTTTCCATAATAAAATCGGGTCGCCTTAATTGGACATCACACATATATCAGCAGAGAAGTAGGACACAGTCTCAAACTTTACATTTTAATGATGGGACAAAAGATTTATAGTATTGCATTGTACACATTTATCATTTTGTTTTGCATGTTCATTTAATACCTGTTATTATGAGAGTTTTTATTTTTTTTATTTATTTCTCAGATTACCGTGTGTGTGCTTGTGAATCGCTATGTGAGAACTGCAGTATATCAAGTTGAAACCAACGGAAACTACGCATGTTAATGAATTTACTTATGGTAAATACGGTAGCATAGAATTTCTACCGCAGGCAGGTGCATTCAATGCACGAGAAGGACGTGCGTGTGTGGTCACGTGGCAGAGGTTATAAAGAAGGTTGAAGAAGTTGTCTCTTCATTCGAGGTCTACGCTTTCTGTGGCGAGCATGGTTCCGATTCATTGATTTTACGACGAGACTTTCTATCCTTCTATGTATGGCTATCTGTCATGAGAGCATCAACGTATGACTAGATTCTATCTATATCTCCGAGAATTTAAGGAGATGAATTTAGATGGTGACAGTGAATCCAAAACATGATTCAGTAGTGAGGTGCGAGTCCTTAGAAGATACAATGTGTGGAGGCGTCTCTTCAATTCTAATTCTAGAATCTGGATTTGTGGACACTGGTTGCGATGTGTCACTTCACGCGACATCAGCAGGTGACAATTGACTAGTTCTGTTTGTTCTTTTTCAGTAAACAAGTTAATTAAATCTTGTTTCAATTTCGACAACAATTGTTAGCGGAAGTTAATTTTGGCCACACTAAACCCAAGAAGACTACGGTAATACGACGATATGCTGCTCGCAGAGTAGGGTCACCTTTGTACATTTGCCCGACGTCGCTAATACAAGATATAAACCTATGTGTTGCGTTCATGAATGAAAAATAAGAATTGTCGATGATATATATTTGTATTTGTTAAACGTAAGGTGAAGGTATGCTGAAGTAGAAATATTGTGATATTATCAGTTGCGAATGCGGAGAAATGATTACTACGGTTCCTTAATCAGTCTTTTCCCTGTCATTTATTTCCCCTTTCTTTTAATTAAGTCGAGGCTGCGGTAGACATTACCCATTATATGAGTATGTTTTAGAAAGTAAATATTTTATGTTCGTTTGAGAGAATCGAATTAGAACATAAATGAATTTACTTATGGTAAATACGGTAGCATAGAATTTCTACCGCAGGC
Source organism: Gibbula magus (assembly GCA_936450465.1). Taxonomy (NCBI): domain Eukaryota; kingdom Metazoa; phylum Mollusca; class Gastropoda; order Trochida; family Trochidae; genus Gibbula; species Gibbula magus. The sequence continues at coordinate 17,083,573 of OW388300.1, read as the reverse complement.
AGGTGCATTCAATGCACGGGAAGGACGTGCGTGTGTGGTCACGTGGCAGAGGTTATAAAGAAGGTTGAAGAAGTTGTCTCTTCATTCGAGGTCTACGCTTTCTGTGGCGAGCATGGTTCCGATTCATTGATTTTAACAACTGTGTTCAGTATGTAAGTGTATTCACCTTTGTGGTAATGCTTGCACTTTGGCAAAGTTTCTCCCAAAGCAGGTGCGTCTTCAGATTTTGATCATACGGGTGAATGTTTACATGTGATATAATAATGATGTTGTGTGATATAGCGTTTTTGATGTGGTACAATCTGAAGGTCACGTGTCATTGGGAGTGTAATGGAAATGTTCAATATTACGAGTGCATGTTTAATTGAAGTCGTCTGACATCGGTGTGACTGATGCGATGATCTATTTCATGATGCGTATGCATATTCAAGTTGATGTTGAGGTCGATTGATATCTGCCAGGTTATTGAGGTTTTGTACTACAATGCATGTACGATTGATGGCAGGTTACATTGGGAATGCTCTTTACGTTACAGGTCATTGTCATTGAGTATGACTTTGAATGAGAAAGTTTGATGTGTCGAGTGCACGTTTATGGCACGTTGTAATGGTAAAGGTGATGTGGAGGAAGACATACATAGTTTGAAAGAATGTTTAAGCATGTTGTATAACATGGGTTGAGCTGATGTGGAATGTGTAATACAATTTTGAGAATATGTATGCTTGTTCTTACAGCTATGTGGAATGGAGTAGTTCTATTATACGTAATGTATGTTTGTCGTGTGACATCAGTACGGCTGACGCGTGAAATAGTTTCCTTGATCGTACATAGACATGTGTGTAATGTGACATTAGTACGGCTGATTTGTAAAATAGTCGGTTTGGTTATAGGTAATGTAATGTGTCATTGGTAAGTGTGATGCATGAAATAGTTGCTTTGTTTATGTGATGCAAGTTTAATTATTGTTACATCGGTAAGACTGATGTTTGATACACTTGTTTCGATAATACGTTCATATGATTATGCATTGTGACATCAGTTAGGCTTTGTGAAACAGTTGCTTTGATAATGCGTATGCATGTGCGTCGTGTGACTTTGATAAGGATGTGTATAATAGTTGCTTTGATATGTATGCATTGTTATGCCGTGTGACATCAGTAAGACTGATATGCGAAACTGTTGCTTTGATTATGCATGTTTTTGTCGAGTGACGTAATTAAGCGTGTATGAAACTGTTCCTTTATACTGTATGAAACAGTTGCTTTATAGTGTGTTTGTATTTATTTCATGTGACATCGTAAAGGACGATGTGATATACAGTGGTTATGGCATGTATGCATGTTTTTGTCGGGTGACATCGATGCCGAGTGTTGAGAGGCGGTGTCGCAATTCTGAATGGCAATACACTAATGCAGAATGGTAATGTTTGTGATGTTTATGTATGTGTAATGCTGTGTGAAACAGTTGCTTTGATAATGCGTAATGTCTGTCATGTGACTTCGGTAAGGAGGTGTCTAATAGTTGCTTTGATATGTGCATTGCTATATCGTTTGACATCAGTTTAAGAGTGATATATGTGAAAGGGTTCCATTGATTATGCATGTTTTTGTCGTGTGACGTAAGCGTGTTTGAAACAGTTCCTTTATACTGTATGAAACGGTTGCTTTATAGTGTGTGTCCGTATTTATTTCTTATGACATCGTAAAGGACGATGTGGTATACAGTGGTTATATCACGTATGCATGTTTAGGTCGAGTGACTTCGGTACTGAGGATTGAGAGGCAGTGCCGCGATTCTGAATGGCAGTACACTGATGCAGAGTGGTAATGCTTGGGATGTTTACGTATGTGTAATACTGTGTGAAACAGTTGCTTTGATAATGCGTGTGCGTGTTTATTTGACATCAGTAAGGCTGTGTGAAACAGTTGCTTTGATAATGCGAATTGTGTGTCTTGTGACTTCGGTAAGGAGGTGTCTAATAGTTGCTTTGATATGTATGCATATTGCTATGCCGTTTGACATCAGTTTAAGAGTGATATGTGAAACGGTTCCATTGATTATGCATGTTTTTGTCGTCTGACGTAAGTGTGTATGAAACAGTTCATTTATACTGTATGAAACGGTTGCTTTATAGTGTGTGTCCGTATTTATTTCATGTGACATCGTAAAGGACGATGTGGTATGCAGTGGTTACGGCACGTATGCATGTTTATCGGTGCTCATCGGTGCCGAGTGTTGAGAGGCAGTGTCGCAATTCTGGATTGAAGTCGCTTTATAATGCGTATGCATGTTTATGTCGAGTGACATCGCAGGCTGATGTTGGATAATGCGTATGCATCTTTATTTGTAACGCTCATAAGGCTGCGTGAAACCAGTTGCTTCATAATGCGTATGCGTCTTTATTTGTAACGTTCATAAGGCTGCGTGAAACCAGTTGCTTCATAATGTGTATGCATGCTTATGCTGTATGACATCAGTAAGGTTGAGGTGTAATACAATTGCTTTATGTGTATGTATCTATTGTGAGATCCGTAAGATTGTGTGAAACAGTTGGTTTAATAGTGTATGCATGTTTATATCATGTGACATCGGGAACATTGATGTGGCATACAGTGGTTTGATGTTACGTATGTATGTATGTATGTGCTGAGTATTAAGAGGCAGAGTCATGATGCCGAGTGGCAATTGTGTTTGGGCCGAATGGCAACGCTGATAAGTGGATATGTGGATGGCGCCGAGTGGCAAGGCCATGGCGCCGGGTGGCAGAGCAAATGTGGTTAGTGGCAATGCTGCTGGTGCCGAGTGGCAAGGCGATGACGCCTGGTGGCATGGTAACGGTGGTTAGTGGCATTGCTGCTGAAGCGATGATCGAGGGTGGCAAGGCGATGGTGGACGGTGGCAAGGCGATGGTGGACGGTGGCAAGGCGATGGTGGATAGCGGCAAGGCGATTGCGGAGAGTGGCAACGCGATGGATCGCAGTGGCAATGTGTTGCAGCCAAGTGTCGAGGCTGCGGTAGACATTACCCATTATATGAGTATGTTTTAGAAAGTAAATATTTTATGTTCGTTTGAGAGAATCGAATTAGAACATAAAAGGTATAAATCTTGGTGAAAGTAGAAGTTATCTCGTTATTACCTCACATGGACATAATTAGTGTTACAAAGTACCCCGTTTATGTAAATAATGGTCTATTGATTAACTCCAAATAAACTCTGTTCGTTTTTCAGTACATTACATGGACATAGCAAGTATAAATTAAATCAATGCAATTAATCACATTCTGAACCAATATCAGGTTTGTTAGACATCTTACCTTTGACGTCCTCGATGGTAGCGTATTATTTTCCAACACCTCTTTGTATATTAACGATGGTCACATATCATTACGTTTTCAATTCTTAAAACGAAGTTGAGATTACCAACAGGTTAAGTGATAAAGATCATATCTCAATCATAAAATTATCTGCAGAGTTTTCTTCTTTGATTTGTAAGAACATGTGGTTACTGACAATGTTTTGACCTACTATTGCTAACTATAAAGTTATTCAGCTTTAGGTATATGTACATGTACCTTAATACAACATTAATTGTACATGTTTTTTAAACGAAGCTTCATATAAATATATCCCTGCGAAAGAAATTGCATTTAAATATCGAAATAAACTTGACAATATATTGGATGCTTTATCAATGTTTTTTAGAGCAATTCAAACTAGTTTTAAGATTAAAAATAATGTCTGGATGGTAGATTTCGATAATCAACAAGAATAATTTTTGCTTCTCTGAGTAACGAGCAGAAAAAAGAAGTTTATGGTAGAATAACATTCGGGTCAGGACGGGATTCAGACATTGAATCAAACAGCCCGATAACATAATTCACTGGGCTTTAAATTTGTTATAAAACTGTAGTAATTACTGTGATTGTCGTGTTATTGTATAGCACATCCACAACAATACGTTACAGAATCCCTAAAGTTGTGAAGCTATTTCAACCATGTTTCGTTGTTCTTTAGTCGTGTTAGTGTGTTAGTCTTTTTTAATATTTGAATGAGGTAGAATGTTCCACAAGCAGCACCTCGTGAGATGAGACAAACAAAAATTTGTCATGACATGATAGGTATTTTATGTAATAGATAGAGGACGAGTAGCAGTACATTATCGGGATATAAATGTACGGTTTTGAGAGGATTGGGCGAGGCATTAGCCAAGCCCAACCCTCTCAAAACCGTACATTTATATCCCGATAATGTACTGCTGCGAGTTCTCTATCTTTCTTAGAGCACAGTCAAATGCTTGAGTTGTGAACAACATTTTCTTAAAATGAACATATTTCAAATGAATTGTCAACAAATTTGGGAAACATTCTCTCGAACACAACAAGCAAAACAATGACATTTCTCATTTTCATATGCAAATTTAAGGGGCATTGACGTCATCTTCGGCACTGTGAGCACTGAACTTCCTTATTTGTCCGAGGTGCATGAGGCGTACATTTTATATAAAACGTACGAGTCGTGCTACATCATAAGCGTCGTGCTTGAATTACGAGCTTGCACGATAAGCACGTTTTTGTTCAGAAGTATTAAGGACTAATACATTTCATTGCCTATAAAGACTGAGTGGTTTTAAGAATGAATCAGTTCATACAATGGCTTCAACATGACAGTAGAAGGACAAGTACACTATTCATTCAGGAAAGGTAACTTTACTTTTTTTACTCCATATTTTATCAAAGTTTGTTTATATTAAAAGTCAATACTGATTTTTATTAAATTGGTTTCGTTAACAGTTAGTGTTTTTTGTAATTCAAATATTTTCAATCATTGTTAAGTAACAAGTCGAGCTGTATTTACTAATTTAAGAGTTGTAATATCTATTGTTGCAAATGCTAATGAGCATCACATCTTTATTGCACTTAAATTATTTCAGGTTACTGCTACAACGAAATTGTTCTAAATGGTCTGGGAAAGGATTAAGTATGTAACGTCGTACTGGATACCGCTCGGACGCTGTGTTACATTACAACGTTTCAGTGAAACGACCCTGCAGCCTCCATCCTCTAACCAACACTCCAAGAAGGTAAATAATTTATGTTAATTTCTCCCCATTCTTTATATCGCTCTTTGTAACTTCTGAATATTATGTTTTGATATCGTGGGGGAAAACGGAAAATAAAATAATATATTATATTTTCGAACATTGGCAAAATAGTTTGATGCATGCCACCATTTCATTTAATTCCATGATGTAAATGAAATACACTTTAAAAAATCTCAGTTGTCTTCACATCACTTGCTTTAGTAACATGCTTATATTCTTCTTTAGGAATATCAAGGTCCTAAACATGGAAGACCCCCATCGACGGAAGCGACTATATCCTTTCGGAAAGGAAATCCCGCAATTCAATTTTAATAAACTAATAAGCGTTTTATTGTGTATTTTCCACACAAATAAAACAATCAGTTGGTATTGTTTGTTGTTTTTAATAAAAGTCTGTGAACTAGTTTTATGAGCATGATACCCGAACGCAACCAGACAAGTGTACATTTATCGGGATATAATTGTACTCCACGTGACCACAATACAATCATATGATTTGACGAAAGCATTTGACTGTGCTCTTATTATTATATGATGTAATCATGTTAATAAACCCAAACAAGGGTCATTTTCAAGTCAAACGGCCGCCTGGAAAAGCCCATCTCTGCTGTATCAAGATGACGTCACAAGACAAATCGCTACGTCAGACCAGTGAGTAGAGTAATATGCACTCTTACCAATTACAAAAATGTGTTGCATTACATTCCACTGATAGAATGCAATATTTCACATGATATTTCAGAGGCAGCCCTATCATAAACACGTTCATTTGAAACTCATCCTTGTTGTGTTCATATATATGATGTGCACTGAGCAAACCTACATTACGTTATGATTTATCTTAACAAGGAAGAAAGAAGGACCATGATTCTTCAAAGACGATCTTCTATAACTTAAAATAAATAGTGTTGAGGCTATGTGTGTTAAATGCAATTGAATAAGGATTTGAATGTACCAAAGTTGCCAGTGTTTTTGCATGGCGGCTAGTGTCTATTGAGGAAGACACTCCGCAGTGCAATATTTTCCAACCAAGTAGTATTTGGAACTTCACAGACACACATAATAGAGATGTTGCAGTTACATGTACATTTTGTTTTCATTGTATCATTTGTTAATTGAATTGATTCACCTGGTGCTTGTAGTTGTATAAAAGATTAATACATGTTGTAATTGTTTTGGAATCAATTTCAGACAGTAGATGCGTTTTGCGACTTTGCATTGCACAATCACTTTTTATTTGTAATTTAAAGGTCATTATCGATAAATATATAAGTTAAAATTATCAAGTTGTCATTAAGAAAGAAATAACAAAAGCGAATTCAAAGTTATGAAATAATTATCCATATTCAAAGTCATCTGCTCTGTAAGAAAGAGGAAAGTAACATTTAAGCAAACATGACCTGAAAATGATATGTTTATCTAAACATGGGCATCAAGACAAGCAAGATCATCTGCATAACAACTTCTGTATTGTAGTATTTGCTTACCCAGTCAGTTCATGGAGTGTCACTTTTACCTTTAAATTCACATTATCTGTGTACGCTCGATTTTCATAAGATAACAATAAACTTGTAGAATAACAGCACAAACAAACCTTAAATGTCATTTAAATCATTTACAGCAAGCTCTGAGAGATATTTTACAATACCGTGATATATTTGATATTACATGTTACGTTTGTATTGGTTTCATTGAATATAAATACGTTATTCAGATCTTGTTATACATAATGGAACATAACACAGACAAGATCAAGAAATATCAAACACAAACAAATATTTACATTTGAATTTCAAGTTTGAGTAACAATACGCTTCCTCGTCATATCATTTATAGCATGAAGTCATCAGATCTTTATACATTTGTTATATCTGAAATATCCTTTGGAAGTAATTGTGAAAATAAGTCATTGAACATGACCAAATCAAAACAAAAACGTTTATATTTATGATGAGAAATCAAGCAGAACTTTCCGAAAATCCTGTGATAGTTCAAAGTGCCAGATGAAGCATAGTTTTTAACATAACCTATTTCTATTTTCTCCCATGCTTATCCATGAACATCAATGCTCATTTTGATACCGTGTGAGATTCGAAGAGGATGTTATTGCTTTGTTTTGTAGTGCATATTAGTTACCCTCAGCTGGTGATTAGGTTTCAGTCACTCAAACACGTCTTTTATGGCGAGGATAAGGATAGTACATAGCATGTGATTTCATTATCTTGCTTCCAGATTTTCAGCTCCTTTATATTGCTTTGAAAGGTGTCTTAAGGACTGTGCACAATCCTAATCTATCTGGTCCTGACAATAAGATTAAAGAGAGTTTTGTTATAGCATCTTACTCCAACACTGCCAGTCGACAATCAATGTTTATGAATTATCAACAAACATAACACAGAGTGTACCAAATTGAAGGTATCAACAGACAAATAGTGATGTTTACACATTTGAAGTGCAAATACATACTATGTGTATTTCACAAATTCTTAAAGCATACTGATGACTTTTTCCTTAGTGCAGTGTCCTTACAAATTGGTGCTTTTTGATGTAAATGATCTTATTTATTTCAGGAAAAGTAATCCGTCCCAGTGTGTTTTCTTTTCTTATTTTGGTAGACGACACCACAATTAATAGGATTTGACTGGCAATCAATCATTTATATTTTTATTATATTTCATTATAATGTGAATTTTTCATTGTTTTACATTGACGAGTTAAGCATTTAGGGCATTTGAAATATAGATTATTTTAAAATTAGTTATAAAGTCACTTAAATATCAAATTATATTTTGAGTAAATCGTCACCCAATAGTTTGAGAGGTTTACTTCATATATGCCAAGGGCATTATTCTGAATGGTGTTATATTTAGTATGTCTTGCACAGCAAAAATGAGCTGGTTTCCAGAACACTGAAACTAACAGGATACCCAATGGAAACCATTATTTCCAGTTGGTATCCAGACAGTTTTTCACAGTTTCCATGTGGTTTCCAGCAACACTGAAACTGAATCTTGCACCAGTATCCGGATGGTATCCAGTGCGAATAATTACCCACTCCTCCAAGTGGTATCCATCTGGTTTCCATGAATAACTTTCTTGTAGGTTTCAACTCAGTTTCCATGTGATAGTTTCCACTTGGTTTCCACTTGGTTTCCATATTTCTTAGTTTACACTTGGTTTCAATTTGGTTTCCATGTTCAGGTTTACTGTAGGTTTCAGTCTGGTTTCCATGTTTAGGTTTACTGTAGGTTTCAGTCTGGTTTCCATGTTTAGGTTTATTGTAGGTTTCAGTTTGGTTTCCATTTTTACGGTTTACTGTAGGTTTCAACCTAGTTTTCGTGTTCAGGTTTACTGTAGGTTTCAGTGTGGTTTTAGTATAACGGTTTACTGTAGGTTTCAGTGTAATGGTTTACTGTAGGTTTCAGTGTGGTTTCAGTGTGATTTCAGTGTAATGGTTTACTGTAGGTTTCAGTCTGGTTTCCATGTTAAGGTTCACTGTAGGTTTCAGTGTATTGGTTTACTGTAGGTTTCAACCTGGTGTCCATAGTTGACATGTGCATGTTGTTCTAAACACGCATAACAAGCATGTTATGATTTAAATGAATACAGTGTTAACACCTACAGCATCAACTGCTATCTTCATCAAGAGCAATTATGCTTATGAGAAAATCATTCTAGTAATGACAAAAATAATTGTACTTTGTTATAAAGTTTATTACATAAAGTGCCAATAGCAAAGTCAATCTTGTAAAGTTATTTTAACTAATTGCAAAACAAGAAAAGACATTATTATTATTTTGCCTTTTGTGTACTAGTAATACAAAACAAGTGTGTTGCATTATTTAGTTTATTACGTAAGTGTCAATTGCAGAGCAAATACTTGACTAGGAGAGGACATCTGACAATCAAATCTAAGAAATGTATTCAAATGATATCAAGTACACAATACCATATAGTAATAGTATTTTTGAAGATCCTAGATATACATTTACAAATTGCATTATTTAAAATTACTTCATAAATCATCCAGCAAAATGCCATACCTGGATGACGAAGTAAAATAACAGGGCATTGTTGCTGATTAAGAAAGAGGATCTCTGATATTTCTGTGGTTATATTCTCGATTTATGCTGTGCTGCCGGCCATTACTATTCAATATATGTTAGGAACAGGTGGTTTTATTTTCCTCGGGTAAACGACCCGGGGTTAATTACATCACTAATCCTCCTGGGAGATTTCACTCTTCAGCTTCAGCTTTAAAAATGTCTGTGTTCTCAATGGGAATGATATTTCGACCAAATGGTGGAACCGACCACATGGTTCCTTCGTGTTCTTCAAGGCTGTAAAAGTAAAACGAACATAAAAATGAAATTAATGACCAACATAAATCGAAATTGGTACAACCTCAGTTTTACTTATTTGGAGTGATTTAGTAAGATACAAAGTCATACATTCTGATTTGCCAGATATTATTATTTTGTATACTGCAATTATTACATTAGTTCTTAGGTTAAGTTTTGAAACACATGTACCTGTTATAGGTTACGGTGAGAGGTCATCTTCAAGTTTCCCATGTGCAGGAATGCTGAAATGTTATAAAAGTATCAAATTAATAAAATACACATGAATATCAAAGGGGTATTGCATATTCTAACTAAATATAAAGGTCATAATATTTTATTTTATTTTATTTTTTTATTTTCCATATAAATCTCATAATATGATATTCAAAAATATACATCAGTACAACAACTCTTGAATGTAATGTTTATGTATTCGTATGTTATAATGAATCAAGAAAGAAGAGACTGTTTGTCTTGATACAATAAACATTGACATAGTTTCATTATAAATTTTTAAAAATCCATTATGCTTTCATAACAAACATCACAACAAAATCTGTCTGATATATCATGCGGCATAGTAAATATAAATATATGTTCTACATAATGATATTTGTATAATTTATGAAAATCGTACATATTCTCATATATAATGTATTTGAAGTCTGTTTATTCTGAACGTCGTATGGTATTTACATTCTAACATATTCCCTTCTCCCTATATTTGTTATCAATTTGGAAGGTACGTGATGTTGTTTTGAATAATAATGTGTTATAGATGAATAGTGTGAATTTTAGTTTCAAAACTTTAGAAAAAAGTCCAAATTTGATTTATTTTATTCTGTAAGAATGAAAACGTTTCATACAGGGTGTGCCCTGACTGCTATCAGAAACACAATTACTTTATTTTCAATGATACAATATTTCGAAGGTATTTGATCAACTTTATTTAAATAGTTATTTCAATCATTAGCATATTGGACACACACAATAAGAAAAACATGAACTGTAAGTATTACATGAAATGCGCACTGTACCTGCATTCAGTTGTAGAAATATCATGTTGTTTTGCCCTCCCTGAATAACAACAGTTGCTGCCACTGAAGTTCGCGTACACCCGGCAGATAAGATTCTGTTTCTTCAATCAGTCACGGGTTATACTGGCAATTTAATCGCGCCAAAATGTGGATGATGAACAAAGCTCTTTGTCTGAGAGAGCACATGGTTTGGCTGTTATATAACACCATATGGTGGACAGCGAGCGTCCGGCGATACGGCCGGCCCATACATTTGACCTACATATAATTAATAAATTCAGGCTGACTAAATCTAAGGGTTTGTAATTGATATTATTGTTTATATGTTAAATAGTAAGACCAACATTACACACGCAATACAATGAATAATACAATAAAAACATATCATGGTTGATATAAGTTATGGCATTGTCGAAATGAAAAGGAATACGGTACATATCATATCATATCAATCAAGGGTTTCAGTTATTTACTTGTTTATATAAATATGACATTTGCAAGACTTTATTTTTCTCAAAAGTATAGTTAACCATTGTTTGTTAATGCTTCATCTGAAAAATTTATTTGAACATGTTTATCATAATAATTGATATTGAATTACTTTGCTTTGAATACATGTGCAATGTGAAATATTGGATAACTAATTTGGTTTCTATGGGTCTTTTTATTTGAACAAATTGTTAAAAAATGGATACACGGGTTATTAATTATTTCATTATCTGTTTCCATTACACTACATTACAATACATAAGACTTGATAGTTTCATGTTGGTTTCCAATTAATGGAATCAGTAATTGTAAATTTCAGGTAATGAAACCAACATTAAACTATACTTGATAGTTTCATGTTGGTTTCCATTTTCGGGAAACAATAATTGTAATTTACACTAATGGAAACCAACATGAAACTTCACAGTATAGTTCGAAACCAGGCTGCCAAGTTTCAGTGATAGGATAGCCCTATTACCAAGTTAACAGTTGGTTTCCCGATTTCAGGATACTCAGTCATGTTTGCTATGGTAGTTTCATGTTGGTTTCCATTTAATGGAATCTTTCAATGCAGATTTCCAGGAATGGAAACCAACATGAAACTTCACTTGATAGTTTCATGTTGGTTTCCATTTTCTGGAAACAATGATTGCAATTTACAGGAATGGAAACTAACATGAAACTTCAGATTATGGTTTCATGTTGATTTCCATTTCATGGAAACATTGATTGCAATTTCCAGGAATTGAAACCAACATGAAACACATAACCATGGTTTCCAGTTGGTTTCCATCACGGAAATACTTAATGTTATAGAATCCAAAATGGATTCTAGTTGGAAACCAGGTTACCTAGTTTCAGCAGATGGATACCAAGTGGATACTCCTATTACCCAGTTTCCAGTCGGTTTCCAGATTGCAGGATACTCAGTCATTTTTGCTGTGTTGGTCGCGTTTCATCATATATATAGATGCATGTGTACTCATGTGTGTCTTTCGATCAATGATAAATCATGTAATACAAACGCCGATTTTTCTCCACAATGTTTCTATATAAGGTCATATTATCACATTAAGATATATCAACTATCTATTATTCTGTACCAGATGCATTTGTTACGTTGTTATTTCATTCATAAAACTATGTTTAAACCAATATAAAATTAAGAATCACTTAAAGTCCGATATATTCAGATCATCAAGTATCATCTAGGACCTGGTTGTAGTGCTCACAATGCACACAGATACAATAAATCACATAGAGGCAAGATGCAAATGTTCACATAACATATACACAGTTCACATTCTTTTCAAAAATGCATTTGTATATTCAATGATATGATATAACAACAGTATTATGCAAGTAACTCAACTAAAATCGTTATTTAGTTTAAACATAGTTTTATACATAGTAATGAAATGTGATTGGTGCACAAGCTGTCTAAGCACTGCTCTCAAAGTTAAATCCTATATTTGTGACTAGTTACACCAGTTGGTAACTAAAAGAAGTCGATTCATTTGAAAATCTAACACTTACTCGTTTTAGTTGAAATGAAAATAAATAGACTTTGAGATGCAGCATCTTCATTACTGGGCACAGCAAGGGTATAATTACAATGTTCGTGTTTTAAATGATCTGACTTTTTGTATAGATGTTATACTCACTACTATACTTTCCCATTTCACTGATATTGTTCAGCTTGTAATCCATGTACTGGAGCGGTGTTCATGTAAGCCTCATGGCTTATTCATCCATTCATATTTTATCTTTGAAATCAAATACGTTTAAACGAGACTAACCTACTAAAATGTAGTATATCATTACAATTTGTGTTAACTTGAATTGAAGATCAAATTTTTTGTGATAATATTTTACATTTCACTTTTTTTACATTTTGTAATTACAAAAGCCGTCCAAATATACTATCAAAACAATCGCACTGTAGAGTTGCAATTCAAGAGTAATGACTTCTATGCATTTAAATAAGTTCATTTCTCTCCATCATTAGGAAACTCCATCAACATTGCACAGAACAAAGTAGTGTATATACTTGAAGTTATTACCATTTGTTGACCGACTTAAACCTCTTTTGTTTCCGTTTCCCAATGACTTTCTTTTGCAAAGTTTAGCTTGTTGGAAACTGAATTGTAAAAAAAAATATCACCTGAATTTTCCTGTAGACTTCAAGAACAAATTATATACAAATGTAAGTTGATGTTTACAAGTTGGCCCGATTTGATGTCTGTCCTGATCTTTGTGATTAATCACCATCTGATATCATAACACTTGTATAATGCCAATTTTAAAATAAGGCCGCACAACATTTACAACATGATCATACCTATTTTTATGTAATCACCATTAGTTTGCAAATTGTGAAAGATGCTGTGGAAATTACACTTGATGTCATTTAATGTACATACAATTGGTGTTAACAAACAACGAAACTCGGCAGCAAATAACATAGTTCATGCAAATACAATATGTTCAATATTGTGACATTACACATCCAACAGTGAATCATTGGGCTCGCGATGATGACAAAATATGCGTTATGACTGAAACTGTGGACTGTTGAATAAGGTGTAAAGTTGCCACGTCATCACACATATCAGATGTATGTATATCATGTAAATTAACAAGTTCAATAAAATGCTACATTCTATTTAGTAGATGTGTTTCGTGATACAATGGTAAGTTTTATTTTGTTCTTAATTATCAACACATTTAAAATATAATTGAGATTGATATACTCAATTCTATCAGTGAAATAAACCCTTAGTTAGGCTACAGTGACAATACATTCTGAAATAAACTCTCTATCAAGCTACAATAGCGATAACCTTTATCACAACTTTACTGATGATAAACTTCATCTCCACTCGCGTGACGGCATCGTGACAATGCTATGACGTCATATTGTAAACTTTCAAAGGATGTACGTTTACCGTTGAAATCATCCAAAGACAACTAAAGACACAGAAATAATGATATAATTAATCGAATATATGTTTTCCTTGACAAATACCATGTTGATTTAATCGTGTGAGGTAGAAATGATAATACTCAAGGCTGCGTCACTCGTGAAATATCTACTTTTCTACCTCACTCGATGAGCCAAACATGGTATTTGTCAAGAAAAGGCAGATATCCTCGATTTGTTTTATAATTGAGTGATATACTCGGTTCTATCAGTTGAATAAACCCTCAGTTAGGCTACAGTGACGATCAAGTTAAACATGACTATGCTGAGTGGAAATAAACATATTGCAGCCATTCAACTGTCGCCATATCTACAATTTTATGATGTCAAAGTGGCAGCTTGCTAATGCTGTGCAGTCTTCGTTAAAATCAGTCTGTTTCAACATTTGAATTAGAATGTTTCAGATAATATATACATTTTCTTTGACAAATACCATTTTATCACATATTGCGAGCGATACAAATAAATACATTTCAAAATTGGCGCAGCCACCTGTGAAATATCTTCTTTCTTTCTCAGTCGAAAAACATTGTTCAGTCAATTAGAAAGAGTTCGCCTTTATTTATTATATTACATGCAGACAGCATTATCAACAGATACTGTTTCATCATGACACCACCAGGTTTACAGAAAAGCATATATGACAGCTTACAAATATTATTTGAGATGAAATGTTGTGTGTTGTTATGGCACATCATTTCTCCCCATTTAACCACATCGTAAATATGGTTACTCCTTCATCAGGTTACATTTCCTCTCAAAATCAACGTGTATCTTCCACAACATCTGCATAATTGAACTGATCAATATAAAAATAGCCACAGAGCCGACATGGGAGGAATCTTCAATTAATGACATATGAGGCACAGGGGCGGGTATTGCTTAAAATGATAAGTCCTAAATCACAAACTTCGTCGTCTGATAGCTACCTACATATAGATAAATAGGTAGCTGTCAGATGACGAAGTTTTTTAATTAGGACGTATTATTTTCAGCAATCTCAGCCCCTGTGATATGAGGTAAGGATTCATCTTGAGTATAAAGCAGTATATGTAGATGGGTATCACAAATAAAGCACAAACCAAAGATTTTATGAGTTTATACACATTTAAAACAGTTCAAATATGTAAGTTGAGTAAAATATTTGCTTAAGATATGTAAATTAATCCCTGTCAATGCGGCAATGAAAAGTCTGCCCATCAACTACAAAGCATGAATCATTTTCAATCAAATTCTAAACATCTATCACATTCTAGTTAGTCATTTAAGAACGTGTTTTTCCGATAATATCTTTACTAAAGACGGTCGTCAATCCTCGTAGATCTTAATCAGAAGTAGAATATAACTTCCCGCTGTAGTCTCACGGATAAATTAAACAGCAGTACAGTATGTTCATTCAGCGATGACATGTGACTGGCATTGTTTAAAGCTTATGTCCCATAGTCAGCTTGTAAATGACACTTCTGTCCGAATAGTAATATGATAATGCATTCTATCATTTATTGATGAATATGGTCAAAATAACTGCAGTTGTAAGGATTCAAAACCTAACTTTTGCTTGGTTAAATATTACGTATTTGCAACGTTTCGAAGCGAACCATTTATTCAGCTTTCTGTGTTCATTTTTCGATATTAAACTGGTATTGTTCGTTATCTTTGGGGCGATTCTAAATGTTTTCAAACGTTTTTCAAACAATTGCAATTAAATTAAATAGCTATTCACTAAAATTTAATTAATCTTAACTAAACATCCCATATTGATGAAGGCAGTTCCTCAAATATATATCACGTTACAAAAAGCGTCCTTCTCGAAACGACCTTCATAGATTATTGTCCCGCATATTCATATAGCCGGTTGAAGATATGACGTTCAAACATACTACAAGTACTTTGATAGATACAGACATTTTATTTCAGTCTCAACTCATAATCACACAAAGTAATACAGCGTCTTTGTAAAAATTGAGACATTCAATGTAGAGTTATGAGAGACTAAAAAAGAGTCGTTGGCTCTGTAGCTCATCAGGTTTTAAACAATAAACTGAAAAATATCAAGATGTCAATTTTCCAGGAGAATTTATTACAAATTAAACAATTTCAAATACTTAAGTACTTGGGAAAAATATGAACATAGTTCTTTTTAGGTCGTGAACTCATGGTCACCAGTTCACAATAATTGTAATTATGAGTAATCTCAATTCGTTTAGGAGACAGCGTACACTTTCTATGGCTTTTCATACTGGATAAGAAGATAGAAATAAGTGTTTAGGTCTTGACACCTGTGGGGTGGCAAAAGCTACAGTTTAGAATCCCCACTGACAGTTTGTACACAACATTTCAACTTTCTAGGACTTTTTATACTGGAGATGAATATGAAGGTTTTTATAGGTCATGACCCATGTGACCAATTTGTGGAATCATAGGGTCACCAAATCTACAATTAAAACCCCTGTCTGTACATTTCAGTTTTCCATAGCTTTTTGTACTGGATAAAAAATATGAAAATATGTTTTAGGTCATGAGCACTGTGACCCTATTTGGGGTCATGGGGACACAATTTAGAATACCCATTGACTCCCAAAGGCTTTAGTACACACAATCCCAGTTCCCTAGAGCCATCGGTTGGACAGATGGACGAATGCCGGACACCAATCCATGCCATAAGCCCATTGGGCCTTTCAGGCCTGTTAAAGGTACAACCATTGTGTTTTTAGGGGTCACATATTCATAGCGTTATAAATGGTGTCACAGTGTTGAGAAGTACCGACTATTTCAGAAAACTACCATTTTGATTATAGTCGACTTAGTATATTGACGATATGAAGGTAAAAGTAATGATTTCTGATCGAAAACAAGTGAGTCAAACGTCATTTGGAATCTTATTTACAACAGACAAAATTACATATATGGTTTGGTAATGTTTATTAGGTTATATAACTACTGTGCATGTAAATTGGACGTGACTTCATGGCATAGTTTAGAATGAGATAATTGATTTGACCCTCTGTAAACCGTCACGTATAAACTTGAACAATGATCAATATTTCTCAGAGCAAGCTACTCTTAAGGAAATTTGAAGTGGTTCCTTTGGGTTTGATTAAGAATCTCCATCTCCGAAATTTGGATTTCATCCAATTCAACTTTCACACTTCACTTGGTCGATGAGTTACCGCCAGACTCATTGTAAGGAATCTTCTCAATTCATCCTCATTAATCATATTCAATTACCTTACCTTGATTCACGATATTTTAGTTATTTCGATATTATTTACGTTAGAAAGGTTTATCTGAGTATCTGGTCTGTTATTGTCAGACGAGTGAGTGAGTGAGTGAGTTGGGGTTTAACGCCGCTTTCAAGAGTATTTCACTTATATCGCGGCTGCTAGTATTAAGGCAGGGAGAAAGCCCGCAACACCATGTGGCTATGCGTTGGGGTGAAACCTGCGAGCATCGGCTGGAACTAGCGAACCATGGGTGGTACTACGCTGAAATTCAGTGTAGCATTGCACCCAAACCTTACTACGTGTAGAACAGTTCTCTACTGCAGACAAAGTTGCCGTGCCCCTGGCGGGATTCGAACCCCGGACCTCTTGATCCGAAGCCGAACGCGCTAACCACTGCGCTATCCCGCCCCCTATTGTCAGACGATAAAGAAAGGCAAAAGGAATGTGCTTGAATTGCGTCAGTGTAAGATTAACATCGAAACGTACCTAGTTACTTGTCTGCTTGACTTATCAGTAACGTGGGCGTGTGTTCAGCTTCATTTGTAAACGTGTGAGCAATAATCATATACAATTATAGACTGGTGATGAGGTCAATACCTGTTTTTATGGACCCGAGAAAACAATATTGACCAAGGACGAAGTCCGCGGTCAATACTGTTTCCTCGGGTCCATAAAAACAGGTATTGACCTCATCACCAGTCCATAATTGTTTTATTATGTATTTGACACAGGAACGAAAAGCAAACAATGAACTACAGTAAAAAATGTAATTTGTTTTGAAAAGCTGGGACTACGGTCAGCTGACGTCATGGTCACAATACCATGACGTCATGCAACAATCATTTTACGTCATGCAACAATCGTTTGACGTCACTCAAGTCAATATTGCTTTTGGTCGGGCTGGAGTCAATATGCTTTTCTGTCGACGGTCACGTGATGGCCACTCGACCAATCAGCTCGCTTGAAAAAATATGCTCACATAATAATGTTCTGTAATTGTGAATATATAAGAACCAAATGCAGTAATTTAGGAATATAATGTTATACAAGGTGTCCATCAGGAGTTAATATCAAAACTCTGCAGCTGGCAATTGCATCATCGGTACGTCAGATTTAATCTCGAAACAAGTCATCAATTATTGTTTAATACAACCTGTGACTATCTTTCCTCTAACATATATCATATGCTACATTAATGTTACAAATACGTTTAAATTATTAGTATACATCGACAATATATCTACATACATGTATGTCCACCCAAGTTTAACTCCTGATCACACACACACTTACGGCCTCAAACTCTAATGCATACTATAACACCAAACAGACACACAGCATGTATTCCAAATGAAATGGCTGCCAAAAGGGCATAGGTTAGCATAAATGATCCCAACGATTATAGTAGCACTACTGAAACAAGATTTCCCTTAAATCGTCCATGGACATGTGGTCACAGCTTTATGATGTCCATATTGTTTCAGGTAACACCGTTTATTTACATGAGAACATCTACTGAAAGGATGAATATTATCCATATGTCAAGTTCCTCATAGACTTGCATCACATAGGACACTTAAGGACAAGGTTTTCTATTCTCTCATAAAAAAACCCAGTGAAGACTTGTTTCAAAGTTAAGCATACAAACGTTCGATAGAAAGTGCGACAGATACGTGGGATTCGATTTTTAAAGTATTTATCTCAATGTAGCTGAAATTTGTTATGGTATTTCATCTTTTTAATATATTTAAATACTTTGTATTTAGTAATATAAATACAAGTCATAACACTCACACATACTACGGGTGGTAAAGAATTTCAAAGTATATGTTATCTATCCGCTTTTTTAAATTGGCCTGGTGGTAAATGTGTTGATTGAGTCTTGAAGGTGTAGGTAAGTGTGTATACAACAATTCAGATCGTTTCACGCATTAGCTATGTCAGTGATGTTACTTGATGTGAGCCTCTCATGGTTTATAATATATTCTCACCAATGAAATGTACCTATACCAGAGTCCTACATGGCCTTTGGTAATCTGTCATTTAGTTTCGTTTGTGTGGATTTGTTCCTATATGGTCAATCGATTGTTATCTATTTAAGGGGCTATACCCTTCATCTGAAATGTACAATCTAGAGAGACGTGAAAGTTCAAAGGAAGTCAAATCTTTGCGGTAATGAGGCGATCGGTGATAGGTGGTATGTTTGTTGTGGGCTATTTGCAGAAGTTAAACTCGTATTATTGCTTTTATATTTGTGTGTGCGTGTTGATAACGACATTGCGATGATACAAAATAGTTATTTATGACGTTGTTATGGTGTCTCAAAACTTGCATTATCCGTGGGTGTACCTCAATGTTTAACATATGTCTGTATCACTGTACCACTGCCGTCAAATAACAGAAAGTATATTGGTATTTCCGTTACACAATTTCTAAAACAATAGTGATATGAAACATACTGACTTATTTTTTAGAATACAAACTCACAGCGATTGTCTTATGATTAAGTTCGGTAGTTATATTATAAGTCTATATGATGTTGACCATGACATTTCTATTTAATGTATAATCGTTAACGTGTTGATTGTTTTTTATTTTGTTTATACAGTTTGTATTTATTCTTCCAATGTCTTCCAGTCAGTATGCCATAAGAAAACCAAGCAAGTGATGTCTTAAAGGGGCAGTAGCACGTTTTTTGCGAAAAATTTTTTCAAATTTTGCTATTTATAATGATAGCTTAGGTCATTTATATGTATGTTAGACGGTTACACATCTTATTACACAAACCAATTATTAGTAGTGGCAATAACGGTGTTGTGTATAAAGCAAAAATTGCATGGCAGCCATTTTATTGTTAATACGTTTCATTATTTTGAATGACAAAAACAATTTCCATGGATTTACCGAACCATGCACACTCATTTTAACTTGATTTTCCGAAGAGAGAATTGTGTTTTACTATTGGTAACATAATATTCAAATGCATTTCATTGACTCATTTCAGCGAAAAACGTGCTACTGCCCCTCATGAAATGTTCGGAAACTTTAAAGTAGAATTTAAGCATACTTAAAACAACATCAGAACTCTTTGATTGATCCGAAATGCTACATGGTCCATATACACCTCCATTGAAAGTCAACAGAGCTCCTTCAACTTAGGTCGCATGTGCTCGACGATCAAATCAAACAGTTTTGAACCATAACATGCTGAGGATATTTCCTCTGATTCTTTCAAAATGAATGTCTTTAGTCAACATCAAAGGATCAGTAAAGAAGGTAATGAAATCGAAGACTGTGATGTTTGATCCTAACAATCCCTAAACATTGTATGACATTCTAAGATGATGTAGGCTTAAAGATGATAAGACACACTCTTTCACGGCATTTTTCTAAGGTAATTGGTATAGATAAATGTTTCTAAGACTGTATAAAGCAAAGAAAAGAGTTAATCAGAGCTATGTAGTTTCGGGGAATGTTTTGTTATCTTGAATTTGTGCATCCTCGATAGCCTCCAGGGTTTTATTATTCAATGTAAGGATTCATATACGTCTCTTGATGATATCATGAAGTACATTGAATGATTATATCTTCTCACAGTGGCCAAGTAAATACGCCTTTACAGCCGTGATTACTTGTATGTATGTCGCAGTCGAGAAGTGTCACTGAAGAACCAGACGTAATTTGTGATTAACCAAGAATGCTCTGAGAAGAGAACCACGCCATGTGTCCTATTGCCGTGTGTCCTATTGGTTACGTAAGAGGAATTTATGAATGATCAGATAGTTTAATCTTCATCTGCATTCATGATGATATTGTATTTTAGTGACATGTATGTCATGTGAATTATCAGGCGAGTGTGGATACATATGTCAAGTATAAAAGGCCTACCAATGACTATTCAAGGTAATAAGGTAAACCTTACCAAATAACTCGGTCAAATTTCTATGCTGAACAATTCAAAGTTATGGTCAAAGTTAATTTCCAGAAATATTGTCGTACGTGAAATTCAAGGTCGCAAGGTAAAACAGTACGATGTTCTTGAATGGTAATGTGATAATGTGCCATAATCAAAGGGTTATAACACATTTTAAACCCAATTGCCAGGAATTTAAAATGTGCACGTTACTCATGTGTACATCTAAAGTTTGTGTATAATTTCAGGAAGATTGGTTACAAACTTTTAAAAGGAGTTGATTTTCAGATGACACCTCTTCCGAATGGACGGACTCGCAGACTGTCCCCCCCCCCCCCCCCCCCCCCCCCTATGAACTGCCTTCCGATCCACTTAGTGGGGTTTAAATGCCCTTTGGCTAGAACACTCACATTGCCATGTTAAATCTTAATTTATATAAAACAAACTTTCGCCATTCATTCATACAGCTTTATTCATATACCATCAATATCTTTCTCTGTCACAACCATAAAATATTCATGTACACACTATTCATAAAACAATCAGTTGTTAATAGTTTGGTTCATTACTCTTGATTAAGGATTTGTTCATACACATCAATTTACAAATCGTCATGTGCATGTGTAAGGCAACGATTCTTGTCAATTATTCATTTAGAATCAACCCCTCAAATGTTATTCAGCTCATTCAATGACTTTAATAATGCAATAGTGTATTTCTGTGACGAATTAACTTTTTTTTAAACTGTATTTTCTTTGCCTTGTTCTTTTATGGCATTATACATCTATATATTGAAAACCAGTTATAATCAAGATGCTTTTGGTGTCAGGTAAACAATAGATTATTGATACTCAGAAGGGCATGTGAGAACCTTTGGGTTTTTTTTTAATATATTCAATAAATATGGAATATCAAGTGAAGACTTTTTCGTGAAGCAGTAAGTTTGCATATGGTCTCATGGCTGCGCCACTCGTGAAATTCTACATTCGCTTCCACTCTTCAAAAAATATCATTCACATTTGCTTTTCCTAAGGTTATAATAACCTTCATATGTTACATTATTGAGGTCAGAAAGCTAAGTTGGTTTTTCTCAATTTTGATATTACTTCAAGGTCCTCTGTTGACATTGATGAAACAAATGTTATGAAAACAATTTTCGAAAGTAGGACTTGACAGGTCCAATATTGATTTTGATGTTTGCTATCGAATTTAATTTCAACTTCATTAGCAATTTGTAGCCACAGAAAATTGAAACCACAAACTACTTCAATATGGTGCCTTTGATGAAAACATTCTTAAAGGCATATATCCCTAAAATGTTTAAAAGTTAATGAATTCAGAATTTTAAATGTCATTTATCCTGGCGCCCTTCTGACGAAGGTGATGCAAATGCCAAATAAGAGGTCTCTTAGAAAAGATTTTGGAGCAGAACGTATTTTGTAAACAATTTATTTGATTTAGCGTAACTTAATCATAAGAACTGTAACTGCATAGGTAATGCTAATAAAGATGGGTATTTTACATGAATGTACCTATAGTGTACATGTGGTTAAATAGTGGGTACTCACAATTCCCAGTATATGATTAAGAAATAGCGTTGGTCCATAGAGAGACTAGAAAGTGTGTACTTAAATCAATTCAAGTATTAATTTTTACGATTTTTAAGTGATTACAATTTATGCAACTTACTATGAATTTGTTCTCATATGATTTGCATCAATCTGAAACGTTGATATGTAGCCTATTTGTTGGTCTTTTTTTAAAGTATCAGTCTATTGTTTTATACATGTCTGAGTTGGATGTGTGTAACTGTTACCCCTTTCTCTTTGTGCTGGTTAAGAAAAACATTTTTTCAACTGTTAACTACTTCCACACTTTAGAATACATGAATATCACAACAATGTCTAAACAGCATTCTTAACTTAAATTCATGTTATTATGACGAATTAATTAGAAGTAGGCCCATGTGTATTTAACTTGTCATGAATTGCGAATTGTAATTACATACATAGTTGACCACATACGTGTATACACATAAACATATAGTATAAAATGTCCTTGTTCTATGTTGTAACAACAACGTAAAATAAAATTTCGGAGGAGTTATTTAAGAATTGACTTAAAAAATTATGAAGTTCATGGAGGTATAAACGCTGTGGAAATTGTGTAAATCCGTAGCGTATACTTATAAATAAATATATTCGTACCTGATGTTTTGAAAAGGTTTCATTGCTAAAAATATACAAATTTGCAACAATTAGAGCTGTACTATTTACGCGTATGAAGACGCCAACTATTAGCCCCGCCTACAACGTGTTCATCAGCCAATGGAAATACACAACGCAACTAGCCATGAACCTGACGTCATGGGCGCGTGGCTAAGTGTCATGTGACGTCATAAAATTAAGTTTATGCAGATTTGAACGGAATCTCTGTGACAGTGTTCAGCGAATCAGATCCACGCAAAGCAATTGCTATTTATTTATATACATATGGCAAACCATCTACAATTTCCTGAAGGATCTTTTCATTTGCAAATCAACGAACTGAATACTATACAATACAATGCAACATGAACATATGCTATTTGTTTGCTACATACCAACCATACATTATGTAGTACATGTGGTCAACTTGCGAATTCAATAGCCTAAGTCACTTTAAACCATTGCCTTTCCTGTATTCTGTATAATGTGTTTTGTTCAGAAAATTTTGAGTATCAGGAATTATAGTCGCTAAATGGATTGCTGAAGCATTACATGGATTATTGAAGCATGATAAAGATTGATCATATCGAAATTGCCACAAATTTCCTTTACGGTGCAAATATCGTTTATAATGTATATGTGAAGACAACTGTAACTTTATTCAGTCCAACGATCTCTAATTGTTTAACAAAAACTAACACTAATTTCCCGTTCTTGCAATCTGGCAACACAACTAAACCAACGTACCACGCAACAAGTAGTAGTGTCACATGACTTCGGTCAATCCTTGATTCTGATTGGTCGATTTTCCTAAGTTGAATGATAATGAATACCCGCCAATTACCTGGGACGAATCACAACGAACTAATACATTATGTTCACAAGATTCAAACCGACTCAAAATTGTATTTTCCATTTCTCTTAATACTTTTGCATACCCGTACAGGTCACAAATTAGTCTCAATATGAATACATTTCAAATTACAAAAATGTTGTCAACTAGTTAAATCTGTCCATTTGACGCCTTCTTATATGCGGCTGTTTGTACCGAATGCTGTCATGTCGTCAGAGTGATCAACCGTTTTGACGTCACAATGTTAACGTCATTGTCACAATGGTCTAGGGCAAGTTTAAGATATTTTTTTAGGGTTTTCATTGTGTTTGTTGATGTCGTAGATACATGTTTATCGCAATCTAAAGGATACGTGAATATTTTGAAGTCACCATCGTTGAATTAAATTGAGTACGGGAGTACGTGTAAACTGTGGCTAATATACACATTGCGCCGAGTATTCACATTTATTTTGACCTCTTACAAACATTGAACAGTCGTAAAGTCCTTTGCACTCAGAAATAGATACACTAAATGAGATAACTAACGATCATGTTACATAAGAGTTACAATAGAACACCCGCTAATTTCAACGTTCGCAGTCGATTTAAACTAAATTTGCGGGTATTGAATAACAATGAATTCGAGAAATTTTACAAACGCAACAATTTATCTGATAATTGTTATGACTGATACACACTATAGTCTGAATATAAATGTAACTGTCCTGGACAGTTATTCTATCATTATTTTCCAAAGCTAAAATATTGTCAATACTCTCCTAATTTTAAAATGAATAGTTTTGACAGTGAGTGGCACTTCAAATGAACTTAATCATCAACACTTGACACCTTTATACATGAAGTAGACTCTTGTACCCATGTCTGAATGACACACTGACAGTGAAATGATGTAAGCGCTTCAACAAGACAGTAGTATCTGACAATTAAGTGACACTTAATTGCCCTACATCATATGCTTGTTATTGATAAATACTGTTCCTACAATCCCAGAAGAGGGTGCATTCCACTGCAGTATGTTTTGGATCATAGCTTTTGGAATGTTGAGATATGATATGTTGATTAACGGAACCGCGAGAAGTTACAAGACAGATAAAACCTTATTCAGAGCATATAGTTATCATTTCTATCCCCAACATCAAACTTACATTGTAACTTTAATTACGTCGTGGCACGTGGTCCTGTGCATAGCTCAGTCGACCGCTATCAGTGAAGTTCAGCAACAACGGGCGTGGTTCGCTGAATGGTTGGGTTACCCGCCTCATTGCTGGATAAAAACTAAGAGTTTAAAGGGTGATTCCCTGCCCCACACTGAGACATGAGTTGAGAGGCTCGTGGTGTCACCTTGGGCAAGGGACTTTATTCAAAATGTGCCTCTGTTCACAGTGCCTGGTGAAGGCATTGTGACAGATAACCTTCGAGTGCCTTAATTGGTAGCCCAGGTTGTATACTCCAAGAGGAGTTGAGAATGAAAAAGGAATGATTTAATATACCAGGGTAATAGTGTGTGTAGCGCTTTGAGCATGGCCCTTAGTGTTGTGGATTTAGCGCCATATAAGTATCCTCATTATTATTATTAATAATTTCACTAAGGTTGGACGTGTTTTGTAGAAATGTTACTCAAAAGCTTTCTTAACTTGAATTATTCTTGGAACACTGGTTTATGATCTTGACTTCAGATGGGAGGAAGGAATATGGTTTACATAACTTGATTTTATAGCTAGAGAAGATATTAAAACAATATTTCTGAATTTTTGCAATGCAGAATAGAATTACTCGTACAAAAACAATCACATTATAATTAATATTCAGATAGTTAGTATTAATTTGAAATTTCAGTACGTTTAATGATATTTAGAAAATATTGCCAAAAGACACGACTGTTTTTCAAAGGGTGACCTAGAATTTGTTATTTACACAAGGTACAGATGAAGTCTTGTGCAAGTGAATAATGAAAATAAAATGTTCTTTCTGTTGCAAAATGGGACGGTGTAGCAAGAAGTCTTACTTTAAAGACGATAAATACTATATACAAGTGAAACGAAGGCTTTAGCTGGTTCATAGTGATGACCTGAGGTTTCTGTTTTGTATGTTCATAAGCTTGATCCTTTCAAAATCCAGGGCAATCACACTTGACAACGGTGTAGCACAATAAGATCCATGTTAGAGAAGGTAATCGCACGCTTACTATCCATCACATATTTATGCATGATAATATTAAGGATGATATTGTCAGCATTGTTATCCAGAACATGTTTAGTCTTTAGCGACATGTATAATAGCTAGGAGGGTGTGGTTGAATGGTAAAAGGACACTAACTTAACAAACACACATGCATGTTTTACGGAGTTTGGAACAAAATGTATTCAAGTATATATATGAGCCATAAGATAAAGTGATGTTGCAAAATAAAGTTCCGAATTGAATTAGTTTTGAATGAAACCATGTGTTCAAAATACATAAAGCTTAATTAAAATAACAGGATGGAAATGTTTTTGGATATGGCAGAATTGTATAAACCTAGGTCGGATTCTGTCTGTTGTTTTGTAGGTATCTTCTTTTCTTGGAATAACCTCTAATGAGGTCTTACTTCCGAGAATAACCCGGTATGAGGTTTGAATTTTGAAAGTAAGACCTGAACCTAAGGTTTTCTTTAAAGTAAGACCTGGAAATGCACTTAGAATAATTTTTCAGACTTGCAACGCATTAGCCAACAAGCAGCAATTATTATCGAAAATTATACACAGTTAAAAATTTCCGAGTTGAAATAGCTGGATTCGAACCTGGCACCCTTCGCTCTCTAAACTGGCGCCTTAGACCGCTCGGCTATGCAGACCGAGATGATGAGTGGAGTTGAATTACTCCATTTATAGTCATTCCTTCTTTGCCTCGATATAACGCAACCGAGGGCGACATACCCTTTATAAAAACACGATTTGGGGATCAAAAATTATAAAATGTAAATTTTTACATTTGACGTTTATAAATAGGAAGAAAACATTCCTCCTTCGTCTTCTGCTTTTAAAATGGTCTAACCGGAGGAATTAGGCCCTTTGAGCGTCCGAAACTATAACTCGTAAATTTTGATAGTTGACGGTTTATAAGCTGGAGAAAACACTCCTCCTCGGTCTTCTGCTCTGCTAACGCCCTCGGGGCTTTATCCCTCCCTTCAGGTTATTCTCAGAGCAGAAGACCTCGGAGTCATGTTTTCTCCTTAACATATCAACTTTCCTGAGCATTGTGATTAATCCAAATAAACTGTTGACTTGATCATTTGCAAATTAGAATTGTCTCAGTAGACACTATCTATACTCAATGGCAAACCTTCACACTTACATACATGTAATTAACTTGAACACAACTAGGTAATTCTGAAAGTCAATTACCATATGATATATATGGACAATGGAACAAGGGTATAAAACAATGTGTGAATCAAAGTCACTATGGGTTTTAGTTGGTTAAAAATGCAAAACAGACATATTTCTATACAATATCATTATCGTCAAATAGGTGGAGATAGAGCATCAGCGAAATTATTACATATTTTGACTTTATTCAATTACAAGTGAAGGTTTTATTCATATTTAGCAAGCAGTTCAACAACAAATTACACCAATCGTCAGTTCAAAACTGTATGCGTAAATACAAATTAAATGTTCTCCCTGTAATATTTGATTCGAAGACAGATAACTGTTAATCAAATTTGCTGCAGTTGAAATATCCTGAACACAGCCAGACGAATCAATAAGAAACAACGGTTTGCAATTACCTCTTCATCTGGTTTGAGCAGAATACACAAACATTATGTTTATTACAACGAGTTCTATTTATCGATAAAAAGATAAAGTGGCGTAAGAGAAACTGATCAAACAAAGTGATAGAAATAATAGAGATGATTGTCTATAATATGACATATTATATCTGACATCTGAAAATTTGGTTGCGGGACAGAAATGTACTTGAAACCTCTATTTGGCAAATTTGGTTGCAGTCCCCTATATGGTTGCAGAGAACACAAATAGGGTGTTGACAAGCACATTGGATTACTTTGGTTACAGAGGTTTTCAATTTACTAAATTTGATAAAAACAAGATGACATAAACAGACTCATTTTGGGGTCTCTCGCAACGTATATGGCCTAATAAAACCAACATATGTAACGCATCCTCCCATTGGCTCATTCGGTTTCAACCATTTCTAACCCCTCAAAGGGAATTCATGTTTATTAAATCGGATTCCTTTTATCCACGTTTCTAGATAGAAACTATTAATTAAAATAAGTTATTGCTGTTTACTTCCTATCAAAATAATTTAGCAATCCCAGATATCTTTGGCAGGCAATAAACATTGTGATTTGACAACAATTCAAATTAATCTCGTGACCACGTTGTAAAAAAATAAGTAACGTAATGCTTAAATTGTGACAAAATGTGTCAAAAATACTTACCAAGTTATGCATTAAGGTAGAAAATGTTAAATTAAACAAGGTTAGTGTGTAGTTTCTATCTTTAGCATTAGAAATGACAGCAATCGAAAATCGGACTGGATAACGACCACTAAGAAATAAAAGGTAATGTAAGTTCCAACATTCCTTCATGATAGCATGCTATTTTCCTTCTGCAACCAAATTTTGTCAAGTCAAGGCTGTTCTGTTTGATGAAAACATGTATTTTGATGGTTTAACAAGTTTGGTTGCAGTTGCCTACTGGGACTGCAACCAAATTCAGAGATGCCCCGATTTCCATGTTAAGTTAAAATGCAACCAAATTCAAAGCTGTCACGTTATATATCATGTTGTAGATAACCTCTTCAGCTATCAGGAAAACTTCATTTGAGCAATTTTGAAGAGTCTTGTTGCATGTTATGGCTAATTTAGACACCCGTCATTGGGACCCTTAAATTACTCTCAGACCACAGTTATTTGTGAATTTTACAAGAATATTGATTTTAATTCTCTTTTATCAAATTTACTGTTTAGATTAAGGACTATGTTAAAATGAAAACATGGGAGATTAATGCTAGAAAGAGCATGCCTGGGGCCATTATCAAATTGAAACTGCTTAACAATCCAATTCTGCAGCTGTGCAGCATTCGACTGTTTAAAAGAAAAAATATCAATAATCTGAGATGATGTTTACAGCTTAATTTCAGTTAATGTACATAAAGCCTTTCAAGCTGGTAATATTAAGTCGCAATTTTGCTTTCTCTTTATACATTTTTTATACAAATATATAAGTGCGTATTAAAAATCCACACAAATGAATGATGTATTTATTGAACAAAATAATATTTAATTGTATCATAGTCTTTATATTTTGATATTTGTTTATTACTTTCACTGTCATAGTAGCAATCAATTGTAAACAGTATAAAAAAGCATACACTTAGATTAGATATGTTTTACAATTTCCATATTGATACATGTAGGTTTGCAGATTTACCAAAGCCTCGATTTAGAAAATATGTTTCAGTATATGATTTGAATTGAATATGCCTCAAACCACCTGTGAAAAGTAACAGTTTCTCTTCCAAGAGCTGAAGTATTTGATTACAATGTAACCATCTACCGCAACCAGCAGGATGCATGACCTGTGTGTGTATCAATATCCAGTGTCTATATAGAGATTATTACCCGAGGAAGTGTGTCATATGACTTTTACGAAACGAGTGTGAATTTTTTTATTGCCCCAGCGAGAGCGAGGGTTATACACAAATTTGCACGAGTTTCGTAAACGTCATATGACACACTTTCGAGTGTAATAATGTCTTTATTACCCATTTTATTCCATCTGATTCGCATAAAAATAGCCAAGAAACGGCCCACTTCTCTTGCCACGGCAAGCTACAGTGACGTCACGAACAATCGTTTTATGACGTCACAGACGACAAAAACGGGAAGTCGCGGTGAAACAATGGTTGCTAGCCAAACGTGATATGTGCACATGAGCTCATATCAATAATATTAACTCTGTAATTTTCAACCATATGGGTAATAAATGGAAGTAGTAATTTGTAAATACACATGCATATATTTTATTCGACCTAATGTAATGGAAATGGAGATTTAACAAAGCAGCATATTTTTAGAAAATAAGCTTTAGGATCTGATTTGAATTGATTCGAATTTGCGTTATAATAGCTGTGAAAGTAACAGTTTCCTTGCCAGGAATCGCATGTATGCAATACTTGTGGGTGTGTCAGTCTTCAGTGTCAGTCTTCAATTCAACATGTTTGTTTGCTCCTACACAACACGCCAGGTGATTAACTCTGGTATTTTCCTGATATAGTTTCATTTCTCCTGAGGCGTGACTTTCTGAGATCACGACATGTTGTTTAGACTACAGTTTATTGATTAATTCCGAGACGAAATGAGAGAATGTAATTAAAACGAAAAACAGCTGATTAACCTGGTCACATCACAATGGGTATAGGTATATCAGTTCTGCTATTTCTCTTTATTTGGTTTACCTAAGGGCACAGTGTACTCTAATAAACTAAGATTACTTTGAATGCTTCAAAATAAATGTAATCCATGTGCATTGATTAGAATACACAAAATAATATTTTATTTCAAAATGTATTACTGTACTTTAGATTATTTTTTCTGTATGTTTAATTTGTCTGTTGGAGTCTCGTTTATGATTCCTGGTAAAATGTAATGTATTGTGACCACTTGTATACTAAACTGACGTCCAAAAGAAACTTTACACTCGTTTGAAAACGCTCTAGAACAAAGACGACAAACGATGGGTGCATGAAATAAAGTGCAATGAAAAGATCAACATGTCTACATGACAATCCCTGGAGATGATGAGCATAAATTGTCAGGTGATGACGTCACGGTTGCTGATATGGAGGTTGGGTCACAAAACAGCACTTTCAACATCCTTCGGAAACCATAATACAGACAGAAAACCCCAAAGATCATTAATGTTGCGTATTAATAACTTGTGTGGACACCCCGTGCCTCAATACACGTATATACCCTCCGACGAATAGAAAACGTCAGTCGTCTGATGACGTCACGTGGCATACACTGCCATTATTCTTGAAGTGCCACAATCAATTCTTGTCTGTTGGCTGGTGGGTGTGGTCTCTGTCTAATACGACGATCCATCAGCCCTGTACATGTTGAATTGACTTTCATCAGAAAAGACGACTCTCTGCCAGTCACGACGCTGCTAACGGCGTAAGTTCGGGCCCATCTCAATCTCTGACAACGATTTTCCACTGTCAATCGCTGTCCCATGTGTGGCCTGTGTGTTCTAAGAACATAGGACCTGAGTCTTCTGGCAACTGTCTGTCGGCTGACCACGTGACCAAGGGCATTACTAGCTGATGACGTCACTGTTAGGAAGCGATTTCGTAAATGTTATGTACGCAGGTGACGTCATCATGGGGGGGTTGTCACCCTCGGTCTTCCAATCCTTGGCCTGTCCGATATCTGCCCTGTCTGTTACGTTACATTAAGTTATTCACTGCAACGCGAGAAGAACCAAACGTTCTTGCAGCATGGGTATGGATGGCAGCCATTTCCATCATTCCCAGGGCTCGCTCGCGTTCTTCTGGTCTTAGGCATGACATATCTTTGGTGGTTTTTTTTTATTGTGGACACCAGACATGTTGTTGTTATCTCTTTTATATCCTTACTGCACGTGCAATATAGGCCACACGTCCTGAACGTGCTTTTCCATGTTTTGGACTTTTACCAAAAATCATGAGGGGTACAAAAGTCATGTTATACACACAGCAATGTTGGATTCGGGCGATGTATTATCGACTACTTAAGTTCCAATTGATTGTTTAGATTTCGACATTTTCATGTTTTAAAAGTGTAAAGTTTCTTTTGGACGTCAGTTTATTATTTCTATTATGTGAGGTGAGGTAAGGTGAGTTGGGGCTTAAGGCCGCTTTCATGAGTATTTCACTTATATCGCGGCTGCTAGTATTATGGCATGGAGAAAGCCCGCATCGCCATGTGGTTATGCTTTGTTGTGCGAGCATCGGCTGGAACTAGCCAACCATGGGTGGTACTAAGCTGAAATTCAGTGCAGCATTGCACCCAAACCTTACTGCGTGTAGAACAGTTCTCTACTGCAGACAAAGTTGCCGTGCCCTTGCCGGGATTCGAACCCCGGACCTCTTGATCCGAAGCCGAACGCGCTAACCACTGCGCTATCCCGCCCCCTCTATTAGGTCTTAATGACAAATTCATCTTTCCTAAGCTACACTTTCGTTAATGAAGGATTCAGTCAAATATTTTATTATTATTTAAAAATACTTTGACCATCAGTTGGGCCAAAACGGCTGAAGCAAAAGCAACCATAGTTTGCAGCCTGGTAGCTTTTGCCGCGGAATCGCCCAGCCATTAAAGGTCCAGTTCGAATCTAAACTTTGAACTTTGACATCGACATTTTTTTTAGAATCCACCTAGAGACTTGCAACATTCTTAAAAGATGCGCATTGACAATACGAGCAGAAAAATAAATCATGGCGAATTCGTAGGGCACGTGGTTAAGGCGCCATTTTGCTTTTTTGCACTTTTGATAATTTCCCGACCCAATGCACTTATGACAATGTTCTTCTCTGAAAATATAATTACCAGGGTGCTTTTTGCACATAACGTAGCTGGGGCATTGCATATATTCTATCCAATCACTGGCTCTAATTCCCAATATTTTGTTTTAATTTTGCAAAATGTGCAAACTCCAAAACTCCAAATTTCACCAAACAACATTCCCCATCGATAAGGCATTTAGTGATTTTCGGTCGTAATAATAGATTTTTTTATTATTTATAAAAAAAACTGAAAATGCGGTGAACTTTTGCGGTTTTGAGGGTACGCATCTTAAAAAAATCTTCTTCTTCTAAATCACGACAAGACATACAGTTATGTGTGATAGCTCATCTGAAAGCTGACTATATGCTAAACAAAGTAAACAGCAACAATTTGGAATTTCATGTTGGAACTAAAAATATCCACCCTTGAATATGGTATCTTTTTTATTGTTCGCTTTTCGTTTTAACTATTTAACAAACGGACAAAGTTACTGACTGCAATCTCTTTCTTATAACAAACAATAATTTGTTTCTGGTTACGACCGCTTCAGTTTCAAACCCACGCCTTAGGTCTTTTTATCTAGGTTTTCAAAGTAAGGGGCAGATAACTGTAATTAGAAAATAGAAAATGTCACTCGTTTCTGTTGAGATGGAGTGTAGGGATGAGATTATTGACTTTTTGGAATAGTAACACATATTTAGGAGGGTTTGTGCTTTATTTATATATATAATTGTATACATTTTGATTGTTTTACTCTTCATTCCAAAAAAAAAAAATGTCGTAAATAAATTTAAAAAAATAGAGCCATGGGCTCTGTAGCTCATCAGGGTTTTATGATTTACTATCTAAAGTTGAATATTTATGTTATTTGAGTTATTGTTTACAAGCAAAAGATAGGTTCTTAGATCATAACCACTGTGACCCCATTTGGGGTCACGGGTCACAAAATCTAAAATTTAAAATCCCCATTGGCCAAGGAGTCTGCACACAACTTTTCAGCTCTCTAGACCTTTTGGAACTGGAGAAGAAGATGAAAATAGGTTTTTAAGGATGTGACCCCGGTGACCCCATTTGGGGTCACAGGGTCACATAATCTACAATTTAGAATCCCCATTGGCTAAGGAGTCTGCACACAACTTTTCAGCTCTCTAGACCTTTTGGAACTGGAGAAGAAGATGAAAATAAGTTTTTAAGGATGTGACCCCGGTGACCCCATTTGGGGTCACAGGGTCACATAATCTACACTTTAGAATCCCCATTGGCCAAGGAGTCTGCACACAACTTTTCAGCTCTCTAGACCTTTTGGAACTGGAGAAGAATATGAAAATAGGTTTTTAGGGATGTGACCCTGGTGACCCCATTTGGGGTCACAGGGTCACATAATCTACACTTTAGAATCCCCATTGGCCAAGGAGTCTGCACACAACTTTTCAGCTCTCTAGACCTTTTGGAACTGGAGAAGAAGATGAAAATAGGTTTTTAAGGATGAGACCCCGGTGACCCCATTTGGGGTCACAGGGTCACATAATCTACACTTTAGAATCCCCATTGGCCAAGGAGTCTGCACACAACTTTTCAGCTCTCTAGACCTTTTGGAACTGGAGAAGAAGATGAAAATAGGTTTTTAGGGATGTGACCCTGGTGACCCCATTTGGGGTCACAGAGTCACAAAATCTACAATTTAGAATCCCCTTTGGCCAAGGAGTCTGCACACAACTTTTCAGCTCTCTAGACCTTTTGGAACTGGAGAAGAAGATGAAAATAGGTTTTAAAGGATGTGACCCCTGTGACCCCATTTGGGGTCTCGGGGTCACAAAATCTACAATTTAGAATCCCCTTTGGCCAAGGAGTCTGCACACAACTTTTCAGCTCTCTAGACCTTTTGGAACTGAAGAAGAAGATGAAAATAGGTTTTTAAGGATGTGACCCCTGTGACCCCATTTGGGGTCATGGGGTCACAAAATCTACAATTTAGAATCCCCATTGGCCAAGGAGTCTGCACATAAAATTTCAGCTCTGTGGAGTCATTGGTTCTGGAGAAGAAGTCGAAAAAGCAAAAAGTTTACGGATGGACGGATGGACGGATGGACGGAAGGACGGATGGACGGATGGACGGATGGACGGATGGACGGACGCCGGACACCATGCCATACCATAAGCCCATCGGGCCTTTCAGGCCTGATGAGCTAAAAATTGTGTCATCGCATCATTTGTGTCAGCCTGTAAAGACCAGAAACATTTATTTTATTAGGCCTAACCAATTCCGATATTGGAACTGTATTTGCACTTACGTATGCAGTTTCAGGAAACAAAATTCGATTTTGAACACTTTCATCAAACAGTTAATAGTTAAGCTTCAAACATCCCAAAGGTGATCTAGGGGTCCTAAAATATGCATTTTGGATAATTTTTCTTAATATTCAGAAGAACATAACGCATTAACAATGTGTGCAATCTAAATGATGATAACATCTACTTAAGTGAAAGTATTAACCGTTTTATCTCAATCATGAGAAACATAATGTAGGGGTCCATTAATTTGTGATTTTTGATATACTTGAGGCGAAATCTCGGCCACACACCTGCAGCTATACACTGTGTAAAAGTCGCATTTTATTATTCTCCTATTTTTTGGCACTCCGTTTCAGCCAAAACTAAGCGCGTTAACGTTTTGAAAATAAAGGTAGCGAGAGCCGTCAATATGAAATCACGGTGGGGAACGCTTGGGCCCAATCGGCTCATTCAAGGTCCAGTTCGAATCTAAATGTCAATTTTTAACATGGGAAAACATTCTAAATGCAGATAGAGATTTGAATTTTTTTAAAGATTTGCAAAAACCATACGAGCAATAATGTAAACCATGGCGAATTCGTAGGTCAGGTACTTTGGCCACCATTTTGCTTTTCTTGAAAAATATGCAATTTTAACAATGAAAATTTGGGTCTCAATAATCCCACAGACATGTTAGAGGCTTGCAACTTTCTTCAAACGATGCACCATAACAATAGAAGGACGGCTTCATTCATTACAT
Organism: Gibbula magus; assembly: GCA_936450465.1. Classification (NCBI taxonomy): domain Eukaryota; kingdom Metazoa; phylum Mollusca; class Gastropoda; order Trochida; family Trochidae; genus Gibbula; species Gibbula magus. The sequence continues at coordinate 17,047,829 of OW388300.1, read as the reverse complement.
TTGATTTATTTATGCGCTGAATCCTTAGTCACTTGTGACTATATTTTACTTTTATATTAAATAACATTTGCTATAGTAATTAGCTTAATTAGGCTAAGGGGAACGATGCACACCACCAGGAATAATGACAGATTCATGTATGAATGATAACAGGTACACTTGTTAACGTTCTGTCCACTGATTAAATGAACGTGCATTGATGTTGGGAAGTTAATATGATATTATGTTCATGTTGGTCCATTTACAATGCATAGAAGTTCTAAATATTTTCTCAGAGATTACCAGGTACATAAAAACATTGATTGAGGCACATAAAACTACTTGGGGTTCGTCAAGGTCTCACATAGGTCAACCAACAAAACTGATCTTAACAACAAACTCTACGTTTATGAGGAGACTCTAGACGTATAGACGAGTATTGCAAATAATTGTCCTGTTAAATTGTAAACGGAGTGCTTTCCGAAATGAAAACAAATTTAGTAGAGGTAGCAGTAAAACTAATGCTGCAGATCTGATTTAATGTTGACATCATCCATATAAAAATACGACTTTATATAAGGATATTGTTAAATCGTTGTGAAATATATATCCACTTGGCTTGTTATTTCCAAGAACATCAGAAGTGCGTTTATCCACTGCATTTACATTTTTATGATTTCTGTCTGACCGTGATTCATTGATCAGTGATGTTTTGCCTATAGACTTTAAATGGAGCTATTAGAGTATTTAAAAACAATATAAGTTAGATCCTTTATAATCCAATGTACTCGTGTATGAATAGCTGCTTCTGTATATAAGTGGGTAAGTACAATAAACCAGGCTACATGATATGTCTATATCTCCCTATCTAGTAAGTGATGTGACACTCATTAAATAATAATTGAAGGTTCAAATAGTACTTTGAAAATATACCATTAAAAAAGCTGAGGAGAAATCCATGACAGAATGTTCAACATGCGCGCATACTAAAACTAAAGTAAATAATCGATATCGTTTGCAGGACGTCATAATCAAGAAACGATATGATATATGAATAGTCAGCATCTTTCTTGCAATGAAGGCAGCGTTTCTGTGTAGATACCAACACCGTTATCAAGAAAGTGATACACGAATATGGCAGAATATAGAGGCGAGGAGAGGAGAGGAGAATATATATAGTTGCAGCAAGTATATACAATTAACAAGGTAATTCCTGAACACTGGATTCCTAATTACACATGTAGTTATTGAGGCAATAAGGTGATTACGTTGATGTACAGGAGATTGACTGTGAAAACATTGAGAAAACATGCAATTGATAAAAATGATGTACACAGCTGAGATGGCAATTGATGATTGTAGGAGAGTAGCTTATTGATAAAACGAGAGTGGCCTGATTTACAAAGTGATATACGAGATTGGCTTGATGTACAAAGTGACATAGGGAGGGGCTTGATGTACAAAGTGACATAGGGAGGGGCTTGATGTACAAAGTGATATAAGAGTTTGACTTGATGTACAAAGTGACATAGGGAGGGGCTTGATGTACAAAGTGACATAGGGAGGGGCTTGATGTACAAAGTGATATAAGAGATTGGCTTGATGTACAAAGTGACATAGGGAGGGGCTTGATGTACAAAGTGATATAAGAGAGTGACCTGATGTACAAAGTGGTTGAGAACATTACACAAAGGTGGTTCGAATCCCGCCAAGGGCACGGCAACTTTGTCTGCAGTAGAGAACTGTTCTACACGCAGTAAGGTTTGGGTGCAATGCTACACTGAATGTCAGTGCAGTACCACCCATGGTTCGCTAGTTCCAGCCGTTGCTCGCAGGTTTCACCGCAATTCATAACCACATGGCGTTGCGGGCTTTCTCCCTGCCATAATACTAGCAGCCGCGATATAAGTGAAATACTCTTGAAAGCAGCGTTAAACCCTAACTCACTCACTCACTCACTCTCTCACGTAGTGTGGCAGTAACTGAATTGTCTTATTTCATGAAAATTTAATAACCTCTCAGCTTTCTGTACTCAAAGAAAATCGCCAGAGTATGTAAGTTAATTATATGCTCCGATTGACATTAAAATGAATAATATATGACCAACAATTCAGTATCCCAACAGGAAATGGTATTCATTCAATGTCGACTGCTTTTTGCACATATCAGATCATCATTTATGAAGCTGTTTATCAATTCTAAACTGAGGTGCAAAAGAAAGTATATCACTCAGTTGTATTTACCACATGTATAATTTTCAAAGTCACATATCTCGATTTTCGACGTCGTATTCAAAAACTGACTAGTTTGGCAAATTAGTCCAAACTATTAAATCAGTCAAAGAATACCGCTACGCAGTTGTTGTTTTTTTTAAATTTAAAAATTTAAATTTTGAAATTCCCCCAAATTTCATTTCATTTCTTACCCCCGTCTACATTAAATAAGGATATTTAAGTTAAAAAATAAAACTGTCACTAATTAAGTCATTCAATACTAGCAGCCGCGATATAAGTGAAATACTCTTGAAAGCGGCGTTAAACCCCAACTCCCTCATGAACGTTTACAACCCAGTATCTTACCCAGTATTCTTACATTATGAAACTACATCACATTCAATAAACACTAAACTCTCTCAGCAGATTCATTTTGTTATCCCCTACAGGGCTAAGGAGATTAAACTTAATTGATTTCTGCTCCAACTATAACGTGATTCCTTTTGGTCGATAAATCATTAGAATCAGAAGTTTTCTCATGAAAGTATATTACCAGAAGTTCTCCAGCGCTGATACAAATCAAAGACATTTTAACGATGATAGATTTGAGAGGTGAACGGTTTTACCTTGTGCATGATTATTTTCTAAAAAAATGTAACAAATGCATTTATGATATGTTTGAAGAATGTGCGATAAATATTTCATTTGACATTTTCTTAACTCAACATATTTGTTCATGAATATTCAGTCAATATTGCCATTGATATGTCAATTGTACAGACAGTTTAATCCATAAACACGTTTCGCATTGATATACGGTTAAAACTTGTCACGTTTTTTTTAAATAGATTGGTTCTATGAACAGGTCACAAGAGAATTTACATTCCCATTTCAAAACCAAGTATTCGTTTCGTCATGCGTTGATCATAAGAATGTAATTTTTATGGGTTTTTCAAACCTAACTTTTCAAGCTTAACACTCCAAATTGTAAACAGGTTCTACAACAAAATCAACGACAATTTAAAATAGCCATGTACAAATATCTTTTCTTGTCAGTTTTGCTTAATGTGAAAACCTAGAAAATGATAATACGAATCTTCAAAGGAAATACAATACAGCCGACTTCAGAATAACTTTATATTAGAATGCAGTTTAAAGTGTCTTTATTGTAAGTTTTAGATGTACCCACTCTTTTCCGAGGGCATTGGCTGATACACCTATTGATTTCAAGAATCGTGGGGCCTCCGAGGAAAGAGTGGGTACATCTGACTTATACCCCACTCCTGTCTAGTTTCTTTTGCAAAGAACATTTTTATTCTGAAAATTACAAAAATAGGAAACTTTAATAATAACCTTTTATTTTTGTTTATATAAACACAGTGGTCACATACTAAACTGTCAGCGCGCTTCAGAAAAAGCATGCGCATCATGCACGGATCACGATCGCCCGTGCATCTCGCTGAAATATACTAGCTTCACAACAGAGCTAATGGCAAATGTCACATGACCTGAGTTTTGAGAATAAACAAACTAAATTCAATATGTGTAAGACAGTTTGCATCCCATAAATACTTACCAATGACATTCATAAACAAATACACAAACCACACATATTATTTCAGGGAGTATACAAACCTTAATCAATTGGTCAAGAAAAAAGTTTTCAATTTTTATCTGCCCTCATGGCAGGACAGATAGAGGTCACTGGTTCGATCCCAGGTTTCGATTGAAGCATGCAAACTTGTGTAGAGTATTTTGACTTCGATTTAAATCGTGTATAGATATTATTGTGTAAAATGTGTTTAGAAAGTAATTTGACTCTAAAGAATTAGAATTAAAAGTGTAGGTGTATCAAACAAGTGTAGGTATATCAGAAATACACCTACGGTATCGGCTAGTACACCTACTGCTGTAACAACAGAAACCATGGCAACGAGACCTGAAGTGGGGTACCCTCACATTGATAATTCAAATAAGAACTCTATCCATACACGTTTGAACTATATGGCCTGATTACTCTGTTTGTAAATAAACATTTTGTTATCAATATCCTATCTTATTTACTGACATTTTCGGTTTAATGGCGAGATGATTAGCTGCAAATATAACAGTATTCATTTCTGCTTATGAAGACATATGATATATGTATGATTTTATGTATATTCATTACTGCAGGTTCGGTATGATTTACAATAATTATTAAATCAGTTAAATGATTTCGACTCATTACATTCACTTTTTTATCTCCAAAATGATTATATCTTTAACGCTGATTCGTTATTTATCCGAGGGAATACCAATATACTGAATGAAAAACAACTATCATACATGTATCATTTTGAACACAAATAATTTGATTTCATTTGACACTGAACGGCTATGTGATACTTCAAATAAAATTATTCAAGGAAATTTACCATTACGTTGGTAATGTTTTTATACCTCACTTGTGCTCAATTGAAACACAAGTTATTACTCAAGTTGAATTTCTCCAGGGATGTTATCATAGCAGAACTCAGTCTCCCTTTTTAGACGTGTGTGATAGAATAGCGTAACTTAGATTTCACAAATATAACTTGAGTCAACTTTCCTCTTTGTACACATAAAAACGGTTAAATGGGAAAATGTTTGCTTTTTAAGTGGTAGTTCTCTTTGGATAATCAGATCTGAGCTAACTTTCTGCTTGTGATAAAATCTGGTTAACTTAGAACCAAGCTAAAATTTACCAAACTTAAGTTTAAAATAGACTCTCCTCCTTGCACTAAGATTAGCATGTCAAAAACAATTAGCTATGTACCAAGAGCATGTGATGCTATAGTATACCATGAATATATACAATATTGGTACACGTCTTGTGATTACATTTGAAGATCCGTTTTATCCTGTCAATGTATTAAGCTATACATATGTCTGGTATGACGTCATTCCATTGTTTAGTCACTACCATTGTGACATTGTTTAGTCACAACTGTCATACTCCCTGATGAAACGAATGACAAATGTTGAAATACTGTATTTTATTAGCGTTACATTTACTTTGAGAAAGTAATGAAATCAAATAATTGGATGATACTTTTTCATAGATTGTTGTGAAATAGAACAACATGCGCACTACAACTACCATAATACACTAAGGGAACTCATGTACATGACCAATCGGTGGAATTATGTACAAGTATTTTGAGTACAATATTGATGATACCCGGGTCACAAACGTTATGTGCCTCCACCTGGATTCGAACATGGGTATCTGGCGTCGGAGGCCAGCAAACTAACCATACATTGCGTTTCACAGTAGGCAGTGAAACCATATTTTCTCATTCAAGGCTGTTGTTGATATTAATATGATGGTATGAAATGCGATCCCCACGATGCGCTTGATGTGTCACTTTATTAAGATGTGTAATAAAAATCACTCTTATCATCCCTGGTCGCCTCTTACACCTAATGGCATTTTCCGTTTGCTGGGGGAACTCGTTACTGAAGAAAATCTCTACACGCAATGCAACAAGATTTGATGGTCGCTCAATTCGCTGATTACGTATCACATTCTTCCAAATTGTATATCTTGAGTCAGGGATAGTGTTCAATAGACTTCCAGTGAGTTGTTTAAATTTGAAACATATATGCCAGACGTTGGTTTTGTGTTTTTTTTATATCGTTAATTACTCACTCTTGCTAGAAATACCATTTAATGAAAACTGTAATGTTTGAGAACGCAGACACTGTCTAATGTTTCGTTCATTAACTTTTTAACGAAGTCCAATATACATAATATTTCTGACTAGAAATTGCATGACTATATAGATGATGATTATGTCGACAATTGTTTTAGTACGAAAACCAAAATATGCTGACCTGCGTATATAATATACGTATAATAATAGTGTACACTCTGTTCACTCAAATTGAACCAAATTTTATCCATCTAAAAGTTCTAAAGTCACCTTTTCTTGAGAATGAAAGGGAAAGTGCATATGCTGTCTTAAAAGTGATAAACTAACTCATTCCACCTAAACCAATGTTGAATCTCCTCTCGTCAGCGCTCAAGCAATAAACGAGTGTGTTCTATCTTCTCACTTCCGTTTCCCGAGGCACTGGTCCTGGGACCAAAGTCCTTAAATTTAAGTGAATTATATTTTACTCACTTGCTGTTTATTTGCACTCCTGCATCAACAAATATTAACAGAAAGAAACTATTAATCAATTATAAAACAGTCATTGCATCAACAAATCTTAAAAGAAAGAAACTAATAATCAAGTATTAAACAGTCTGCACAGTCTAAAATGTTTCAGACTGTGTTGCTTAACATTATACATATACACATATCACCTCAAGGATTCGACGTCTTTCCAAGCTGAATAATATATGCAGTTGATTAATCCAACGTCTGTTACATTGTGTAGGCTAAGCTTCAATGAGTAACATCACATTATGTAATAGCTGTTTCAAATCTCCAAATACGAATAATGTATGAATGGTAGATCACAGTTACCAAATTGTCATGTCGCAGGTAATTAAAGATTTAGTTTCCTATATATTGTCTTGCTCTCTTCTAGTTATTATGTCTAATGTGCCAACATTGTCCAAACATTCAAAATGAAATAGTCATGGTATCAAGCACAATTAGAAATTCAGATTCAATGCAAACAAAACTTCATTGGGAGTGAAGTATATATGAAGTATATATGCCCTAGCGATAAAGTACTGGCACAAATGTCAATGTATCTTGATTTCTTACCTCTCGTCAATAAAAGAAAGTAACTATTAACCCAACCCACGTGTGAAGCACTGTTATATGTGTTAAGTCCTTAGTATGCTGTGGTAAAGCTGAGACATGCTGACTACACAAGTGGTTTACACCAAATAACCAATTCATTTCTGAGGATTACACTGCAGAAGATTTATGGCGATGGCAACCACACTTCAGATTTGAAGTTAGTCTTGTTGTACAGTGGAAGCAACATCAACAACCGTAATGAATTCACTTACTTGCTGGAGACCAATCCCTATTTATTGCATCTCAAAGCAGACTTATTCTCCTTTATCACGCATTGAGCTGCCACTTCAAATCACAATCAATTACAAGAGTGATTGGGACTTACTAGCATACATGAGAAGGGATTATAACGCTACTTAGCACACAGGACCTAATTTGGGATCCCTATTTCCCAAGGGTGTATTTTCTAGTTCTGACCTGTCAGTAAAGGCCCGACCTCTCGCTACTATTACTTGAACATTTGCCACTAGCACGATACACACGAACTGTTATAAAACCTGCAGTAGCAAACTAGCAGAGATTTAGTTATCCCCCGCCCCAACGAAGTTGGCGGGGGATATAGAAATGAGCTCCGTCCGTCTGTCCGTCTGTGCGTCCGGGCTTTTCCATTCCGGCCTCAAACTTCAAAACTATTCTATATATTTAGCTGAAACTTTGTACAGGTATCAACCAAGTAGTCTAGATGTGCCTTTTGCTATATAGAAATTTGAGAATTTTACTTTTTTTTTACGACTGCAAACAGTCTGGACTTGGAACCAAGAAGAGGGAAAACTATATTCCGCCCTCAAAATTCAAAACTATTCAATATATTTTGCCGAAACTCTGTACAGGTATCAACCAAGTAGTCTAGATGTGCCTTTTGCAAAATAGAAATTTGAGATTTTTATTTTTTTTATGAATGCAAACAGTCTGGACTTAGAACCAAGAAGAGGGAAAACTATATTCCGGCCTATTTTCCTATTTTGTACAGGTACCAATTGGTCTAGATGTGCCTTTTGCTATATATAAAGTAAATGCATTATATATTCAAAATGCATAAATATATTCAAAATGGCGGGGGATATGGCCGACTCTGTCTACTTGTTTTTCCTGACATGTATTAATCTTAATCATGGGAAAAAGGCAATGTCAACTTACTGATCCGGGCTGAGAAAGGTGATTCTGTTAAAACCATGTTTAATGGGCGAAACTATATGATTAAAGAGATGGTTCAACATATTAATTTCACGAATCATTGGCAATCTATTTCATCAGTTACCACATATCATGCATAAATAAAGCACACATTGAAAAAATATTAATAACTAAACTAATTATCAATGTTTAATTTGATATTTTCTTTTTTTACTTCATATCGATTTTAGGGTCTTGACATTATGTGTGTTTTCAGTATTACCATCCATCATGAAAGCAAAGACCCGCCAAGCAGTGCAGCAGCTTACATTTCTACTCATACATCTACTATCGATATTAGGCATTAACTTACGTAATAATGGGTGTTTTCAGTATTACCATCCAGCAAGTACGTGTCAATCAGCATACTTATTAAGTTTTTGTTTCATATAAACACTGATACCAGTATGAACATCACAATGGTGCAACACATATGTGACTTTGCTCTTTCTCATAGATCGTATTAGTTTATACCTCTGTCTTCTGAACTTGCATTCATGTGCACTTCAGCTTAAAAAATTGTTATGCAAACTTACAAGTGGTCTACGTTAAATACAGCGCAAACACAATTTAGTATCCTTCAATTGATGCGTTGACGAGAACCTCTTTGTCCAAAGGATATAAAAAAGACAAAATAAGTCAGGGCAAAGAACACAATATGTTTCAACATAAATTCAATGCTTGTGACAGTTACAAATGAGAATCCCGTCAAACTGGCAATCATATGACACCATTTTCCTGTTTAAGGGAAAACTTCAATGACATGATGGACAGTTATATGGCCCCCAACTGTCAATAATACAGAGATATGCATCCATTAAAGTTGATATCCATAAGAAGAGGCAATGATGTATGTGGATTAATTAATCGCCATGTTTTACCTCTCCTTCATAAAACACGAACAACATGTGTATAAAATGGCCAGTAATCTTGTTTCTATGTAAAAGGTTTATGTTTCATAAAAATTTTTAAAACATTTCCTGATCATTTCCAACAAACAATCATGTAATGTGGATATGTTATTAAGCATGAAATGTAAATAACAACTCTTATTCCTCTACACTCAGCGATAATTTTGATATTGCTTGATTGCATTTGGTATTTAAGTTACTGGACGTCATATTACGTATCATACAACCAAATATAATTGATCTGCCAATTTATTTTAACAGATTGAAATCAATACCTGAACCAATCTATAACTACATTACGGTTGATAACCATTTTATCTACATTTGCGTAAGTTATTTTATGCCAACTTTCTTCACACACATGTATTAATTAACAATTAGGATATCTCTAAAGGATGCCAAACGGTCATACTAACCAACTCCTGAATCCTACTTAGTTTCAATTTCGGACTAGTAATACAAAACATGTATGCATAACATATGACAAAAAGAGATTGGCACCAAATATAAACCAAAAGGAAATATTTCATCAAAATCAAAATTAATCAACCGCTATCATATCCAACTTTTTGCCAAAACTAATCAGTTTATAATGTCAACTTTAACACAATTATACTGCTTGATGAAGTAAAGCATGCATCATTTTAATCCTCACAACTTTGGAATAGGAATTTAAGTGGAAAGTGAGAAAATTACCTCTTATCGACCACATGTCATGTTAAGTTGATAACAACCAACAGGAAATAGAATGATTACTGAGGTAGAGATGGACGGATGGATGGACGGACAGGGCAAAAACGTTATCCTATGATCCTTTGACCTATAGACATCAGTGAAATATAAATATTGTTAATGTTGCTCTGTCTTTAAAATAATTCTCACTTTTACAGATTTAGCAATATGACTGAAGACACGTTTTACTGAAATGATAGGCACCTGAGACAGATATGAAGTACTCGAAGTTCAGTAATCAAATGTAAGTTACCTAAATTTGAAATTCGTAAATTGTATGCATCAAGCTAAAAGAGGGCAGCAAAGATATTCATTAATGGGCGTAAAATAGTTTCGTCAACCAATCAACCATTACCATTATGAAAACTTTAAAACCCTCCATATAGTCTATAATACAAGGCAAGGTAAAGTTGATGTCATTCGTTACCTGTTGTTACCCTCTGTACCTGATGTACAATGTATATCATACAATAGATCCTGTACATATTTATTGTAGCACTTCTTGATGTTAACATGGCGTACATAGTTTTACTGAATTACTGAATTTGCAGCCACTTTAGTGTGAACACACTAAAATGAGGGCCCGAAGAAAAAGGACCTGGATGGCTTAATGGGACCATTAACATTTGTTTTAGAACTCTTTATTTATTGAAGGGTTTTATTTAGCCATTGGTAACACTCAGTTTAGAGCACTTTATTTCAATAATTTTAAACAATAGTTTACTACAAGATGGAGCTTGTCACATGTCAAGTTAAATCAAGATGACAAAAGGAACGTGATGTTTATACATATCTCTGCAATGAACGTTTACATCCCAGCGTGATTGCATTAACAGAGTACATCACATTCAATAAACACTACTGACTAAGAAGGTTCACTTTTTTCCCCCTGGAGGGTTTAGGTGACTAAATCTGATTGATTTCTGCTCCAACTATGACATGATTCCTTTCGGTCGATAAATCATTTGAAACAGTAATTTTCCCTTGAAAGTATATCACCCCAAGTTCTTAAGCACTAATACAAATTAAAGACATTTTGAGCGATAATATATTTGAAAGATGAGGGTTCTACCTGGTATTGGGGCGGGATAGCGCAGTGGTTAGCGTGTTCGGCTTCGGATCAAGAGGTCCGGGGTTCGAATCCAGCTAGGGGCACGGCAACTTTGTCTGCAGTAGAGAACTGTTCTACACGCAGTAAGTTTTGGGTGCAATGCTACACTGAATTTCAGTGCAGTACCACCTATGGTTCGCCGATGCTCGCAGGTTTCACCGCAATGCATAGCCACATGGCGTTGCGGGCTTTCTCCCTGCCATAATACTAGATGCCGCGATATAAATGAAATACTCTTGAAAGGGGTGTTAAACCCTAACTCAACTCAACTCTACCTGGTATATGAAGTTGTTCTTAAAAATGCATAAATGTTAACAAGGCAGGCATTATATATCATACACTTGGTTAATTGTTGAGACATATTTCAATTAACATTAACTTACCTTAACATATATGTGCATGGACATTCAATCAACATCAATTATAGAAATTGGAATCCATTTATAAAAAAAAAACCTTGACATTCGGTTCAAATTTGTGTTACCTTGCCTTATTATATTTGAACAGAAATTTGGTTCTATAAACAGATCGAAATATATTAAACATTCCCATTTATTACTGTACCAGTTGGGTCTTTGTGCGTTGCTCATAAGAAGAATGCCATTTTAAGTTGTGTTAATTTACTTAATAACTTTTGTATATGTGATAATTCTTTCCTTTTTTAAATTTCTAGTTTTATTTAGTTCAATGACAATTTTAGATTATTGTGTACATATATCTGTTCTTCAAAGGAAGCACAAAAATGCAACAGTCATCACAATAATTTTATATCACAAACCCCAGAGTACAAGGATCGGAAACGGTTAAGTGTTACTTCAAATAAAACTCTTTAGAGAAAACTACCATTACGTCGTTTATGTTGTTATACCTTACTCGTTCCAAACAGAAACACTATTTATTACTTATTAGAATTTCTCCAGGGATTAGATCATTGCAGAGCTTCTACTCCTTGTTTGAATTTATATGATAGAATAGCGTAACTTAGATTTCTCAAATGGAATTAAGTAAATTCAGCTCTTCATACAGACCAGCCAATTCGAGAAAAAAATAGTGAAATGATAAATTGGTTACTTCTAATGTGTTATTTCTCTCGGGATTATCATACCAGAGGCACCATTCTGTATATTTGTTATTTGATAAACTGAGAGCTTATGAACTTATATATTAAATACTCGTTGATATATAGCGCACAAACTCCATACTGTAACAAGTTTCAGATCTATGTGCATATTCAGGCTTCCCATTCTAGTTAACGTGTTCGGCTTCGGATGAAAATGTCTGTGGTTCGAATCCCGCCAGGGGCACGGAAACTTTGCCTGCTGTAGAGAACTGTTCTACACGATTCTAAATTGTAAATTTAAAAAACCTGTTTTCATCTTTTTCTCCAGTTCCAAAAGGTCTAAAGAGCTGAACAGTTTTGTGCAGACTCTTTAGTCAATGGAGATTCTAAATTGTAGATTGGTGACCCTGGTGCTCCAAATAAGGGCCTCACAGGCCATGATCTTAAATCCTATTTTCATCTTCATCTCCAGAACAAAAAGACCTAGAAGGCTGAAATGGTGTGTGCAGAGTCTTTAGCGATTGAGATTCTAAATTGTAGATTTGGTGACATGTGGCCCCAAATATGGGCCTCACGGGCCATGATCTAACAATCTATTTCAGTCTTCATCATTAAACAATATAAACCCTGTTGAGATACATAGCCCATGGCTCTATTTTTTTATATTTGTAGGACCATCTGTTCGATTCAAGGGAAAGGAGGAGACTGGCAAGATGAGAACCAATGGGGTTGACCAGTCCCCGTGAGCCTGGAAGAGGTGCTGTTAGTGTGCGAAATTACCACAAAATGAACGAGTGCAAACTTAACCCAGAGTTCTTAGACAAACAAGAACAAAGATGTTTGAATGATTTATTTTAGCTTTATTTTGTAAATACATACAGGAATTTTTTTCCAACATGATAAACTTGATTAATGAGGAATGATTTGTTGAAGATACATTTGGTATACACTAGAGTTCTCTGACAAACAAATATATGTTTGAATGTTAGCCTCAACTGAGCTTTATTTTGTAATTATCCAATGGGCGGTTAAATTCCCTTTGATGTTTTTGAGACGATATAGCATGTATCAAGGAAAGTATGGTTGTATCTATGACGTCACTTATTTATCAGCCACAGTTATTTTAAACTCTCTGATAGGACCACAGTGGAGCTGCAGGGCGGTCGAAGGGCGGAGCTACAGACACCTTGCTGACGACCTTGAGTAATTACAACAATGTTGCAAAACCAGATGACATCAAAGGGCTGTGTGTCCCTCAGTAGAAAAAAACAAATGTCACTCCTTTACTGATAAAACAAATAATCAGCTGATTAGAAACTATAAACAAAATTCTAAAACAACATCATTGTTTTTAAATTGTCATGGATTAACACGAAGATAATCAATCCAGCGGAAAATAATGAACCGTCATTTAGGGATGATAATTATTCACTTGACAATTCTGTATGTTGATGTAAGAAGAAATTTCACATGGCTCGAAAACACCAGCCGGGAAAAGGAAATGCGGGACTGGTTCCAAAGCCCGACTGACTTCCTTAAGTGAAACGGGTAAACGGTAAAGCTGATTTTTCCAGACAGAAAATCATGTCACGTGACAGGCGCATATTTGTCGAACGTTGCCCATTGGATAAAACAGATACATGATTGACACAAGTTGGTGTATACAAAATATCATCTCGCTATCACTCACTCGGGGGCTCCGCCCCCTCGTGAGACGATAGCTCGATGATATTTTGTATACACCACTTGTGTCATCATGTATCTATTACATACAAATAGGAATGGACTACACTTTAGACTTGATTATGGATGTACCATCAGCAATATTCATGAATTTAAGAATGATTTTGATAAACATAGAATGCATATTTGAAAGTATCACTTGTCTTTCAAAGTAGTGTTGCTTCAATACATTTACTGCCAATATATGAACTTTGATTTGGGACATGTTACCTTACAGTTGTCTTTGAAACAATGTGTTCATTTGTTCCAGATAACAATTGATGATACATGCTTACATAGATTTGGCACATTCAAGAATTATAATGAAGATTTATGAAAATATGATTGTATACTCAAACGGCGGATAAAAGTCACACCTATTTGAATGACAGTTTACCTACTAAAAATATCACATATGTCAGAGTATAATATTTCAAAGATAGTCGGACGGATTGGAATGATTACTACATCAAAGACATATTGCAATAGTCATGCGATCAGAAGTCTATTCTAGCATGAACACATGATATTCTAGAAAACTTCTAATGATTCATAAGACATATATTAAGTTCGGCAATTGTAAAACCATGATACCTGATAATGAGCATAACTACTTTTGGATGGCCACAAAAATATACTACTTCTGTCACACAACAGATATTATTAGAGAAAAATCTCAAAAATAATTAAAATAAATACCATTAAAAAGTTTCTTTTCACATTTTCATTGTCACCAAGAGTAGGATTCTATACATGTCGGACGGAATGATGAGTACATATTGTAATAATCATGCAGGCAATGAGTCTATGCTTGCATGCAAGCAAGATTAAAGAAATCATTTTGGCAATGTCATAGCTACCAAACCAAAGTAGCCAGTGCAGAAGCAAACAATGCTCCAAATAGCATATACTTATGGCCAATATTGATTGCCATAGTTTCAGAAGTGCGCCAAAACTGTTCAAGTTAATCTTGATCTATATATTGAACGAATCTGTTTGACACATAAGTTATAGTTATAGGGAAAATGTATTTGGCACATTCATAACATTTGAGATCAAAGATTTAATACATTTTTTTTAAAAACTGAAAGTTGGTTCTTCAATCATTATTTTCTTATTACCGGTATTTATAAGCTATTAAAGTGAAGGTTCTATCAGGTGTTATTTGTGGAAGCACAATTTTATTGGACATTCACGTTTATATATAATGTTATTGATACCTCAAGTTAGCACACTCCGCTTAAAACATTAGTGAGAGTAATATTTTTCTTAGTAAAGAAAATAAAATAGATAATGAAACCTGATCAGATACTCCCTTTAACAGACATTGTGGTCTCATGCAAGAGACAATCAAATGTCTTCCCATTCAACCTTCTTTTTGGATTGACCACATTTGCATGTTGTGTCTTTAAAGGTTATATTTGTCCTTAAAGGGGCAGTATCACGGTTTTTTTCAAATTTTATTTGTTCAAATTTTCCATTTATAATGATAGTTCATGTCATTTATATTTACTTAAGAGGGTAAAATATCTTATTACACAAACCAATTTCCCGTAGTGGTAAAAACAGTTGCGTAGAAAGCAAAAACTGCATGACGGCCATTTTATTGTGAACACAATTTAGTTTTTCGAATGACAAAAAACGATTTCCATGTCTTTACGAACCATGTACACTCATTTTATAGCTTGTTTTTCGAAGAGGGAAGGGATTATTTTTCAATTACATTTCATCGACTTATTTCACGTGAAAAACGTGCTACTGTCCCTTTAAATCAATGGCCACATGTGTCACTGGACCGGGAGCACCTTCAATGTCCATATCATCTCTTTAGAGAGGAGTACCAGATACTGGTGTATGTACACTTTTCGCATTTGTACTTTCGCGGGTAAGTTCATGTATGGCACTTTGAACATTCAGCTTGTACTTAGTGGCAAATTTCTTGTCACTAGTTCACAATGATGTTCCAATGAGTGTGTTTTTATGTGTCTTGGGAGTGCTTTTACAGTCTTGTCACATACGTCACACTTTGTGAATGAAACTGTATGGTATTGTACATGACGCCTCATGCCTCAAAGGTTTTGAACACTTTTCCGCAGCTTACAAACTCCTTGATGAGTATGCACTTTAGTGTTGTGCTCTTTCCGTAGCTCAGTGTTGAAGAAGGTGACTGGTCATGTCACAAGTGTCACACCCGAAGTTGTATTTTCGTACATGTTTTCTCCTTCTATGTGCACGTAGTGTTGCTTGGCTCTTAAAGTTCTTACCACATGGCCTGCAGTTGACATGAAGATTGGTATCTCTTGGAGCTTTGAAATACAAGAAATACCTGAAGTAATAGTTTTAAATGACCTAAATAAAGGAATACTATTCCCAGGACATATTGCCATTGCTTATTCCTGAACCAAGTGTGAGAATAGAGTATGTATGTAAAGTATGTTTACAAGACATGACATGACATGCATATACGTTTAATATAAAGATGATCTTTAATTGATGTGCTGGTAGGAGGTGTTTCTTGCAAGTCGCTGATTTCAGCCTACGCAGCTTGGACCTGCGAGCCAATGACAATTCATATCACTTCGTTGAAAAGCATGCGAGGTCATTTTGTGAGTCATCCGTCACCGGTTATCTCCCTTGACCATTTCCGTCTTATCCTATTGAGCATTTTCTTTGGTTACTGACTTCGTCACGCCGGCAAAGGGCGGGTAATTTTAGTACAGATTTCTCTGATAGAGTTTCACATGGGTGATTTAGTGGAGAGTAACGGAGCATATATTAAACCATGGGTAACCGAGGATGCTGGGATTTCAGTTACATGGGAATCTAATAACAGAGCTGATAGAGCTGACACATCCTCATGTTGAATCTGTGAATTGTAAATAAACAACTTTGATCAATCAACCAACTAAAATTTACCTGTCAATGTGCACCTGGAAAGCGCGAGAAAAATCAAAGTTCGTTTGCAAAATGAAAATGACTTGGTAAATCAAAACTGCTATCATAGATCACACAATATTGAAGAAGATGATTACATACAGAAACACACATATTGTTTACTTTACTTCACTTCAGACTAGTAAAGGTTCCATCTTAGGTGCGTAGCTTAAGCCTACAAATCTACTCAAAGTTGAAAAGAAAACCTCGCCTGGCCGATCTGGGTACCAGATTTTGTAGAATCGCAAGCTTGACAATGACATCTATGCACATAGATCTGAAGCTTATTACAGTAAGGAATTTTTGCGCTATATATCAACGTGTACTTTAGAAGATATAATTCATTCACCAATATTCCGTCTTCTTTGCTTGCCGCCATTTTGCTAGACTGAGAACGAGGCTGCGGACGATTTGTTGATCATTCCTCTTGATTTGTCGTTCGTCTTGCAAGCTCGACGGCAGTTCTTTGCTACTGTTTTTGGCCGTCATGCGTGGTTCGAGTCTCTGTCAAGCGATTTGTCACCCGTTTAAGAGGATATGAATTCAGTTTTAGAGGATTAGGATTTAGTTTAGGAAGGTTTGTCGTCCTAATGCGGTGAATTGTGAACTGTTTACGTGTATATTTGTACCGTTTTTGTGTACCGTTTGGATTGTAGCCCTAGCAGTAGGCATTGGAACCATATCCTTTGTCTTATTCCAATGCCGTCAATCAAGTAAACTAAATCAACAACTGATGGATGCTCACATGCATATAGGATAGTTCTTATATCCCTTTATTTCTTCTCGGATTACCTCAACTTTTGTTCGTAAACAGACATGATCGATATCATCATTAACTTTAACAGTTTTTTTTTTAGAAAAAGAAGAAACAAGTTGAACCTATCTTCTGAATAGCGAGGGCAATGCTGTTCGGCCATAATACATTAAAGATGTTCACCAGTAATAATGTGTTTGAGGTGGTGTACAACTATATTTCCACAAATAAATATTGAAATGAAGATAGCTTTTAATAAAACAAAATAAGTCAAAGCATATTGACTGAAAAGCTTCACAAACATGCACTTCAATACACGTTGGAAAAGGATATGTATGCATTCATATGAATTTAAATGCCAATATTATCATTAAAATTCAGATTATTTTATATAACTCTGAAGGGTTTCCTTTAACATCCTTCACTCTCTTCCTACCATAAGACATTGAAGATCGTTGTAACTGATTGCCGAGTTTGTGTTAGTACGAAAGTGAATTGCGTTTTACAGGTTAAGATAGACCATTGGACCTGATGGTGGAAGGTTATTAACTGCAATACCTACAAAATCCATAATGGGATAATGGACGTGTGGCATTCAAGGTCGTTGTTGACGTTGATGTTAATACGATAATATGAAATGCGATCACCTTGTTGTGGGTGGTGTGGCACTCTTTTTAAGATGTGTCATACAAACCACTTTAATCATGGCTGGCCATCTCATACTCCTAATGGCATTTTCCGTTCGATGGGGAAACTCGCTATGGCAGGAATCTTCACACGCAATGTAACAACGTGTGCTTGTGGCTCTGTTCCCTGATTACTTATCACATCTTCCCCTTGTATATTTTGCGTCAGGGATAATATTAACCTTTCAGAAATACAGTTTGTTGTTTGAGAAAATATGCCAGACGTTTTTAACTGTGTTTATCGAGAAGTACTTACTGTTACCGGACATACCGTTTTAATGCTCATGGAGTCAGTATAGCGACGATACAAAGGCGTGAGTACAGATTTCTGATCGAAAACAGGACAATGCACCATGGCTGGTATGGCTCAGCGTAGTAATTTATCACTTGCTTAATTAAAGATAAGATAGATAATACAGGTACAAAATGCCAGATCCTAGCATCTGTTTTAAAACACATTCTTGCGTTTTTATATTTTATGTTTTAACAGTGAAATTCAAACTGTTATTCTAGTTTATGATAACATTCAGTAATCGGGATATATTAGTATAATAATGGATACATGTAGATCTACATCCTCAGGATATTACCAATATTTCTTAACATATTGCAAGGTGTTTAGAGCTTTATCTAGCACCATACACTGCAATAGAACATGTGTTATCTTCAATACTTTTCTCCAAAACATAATAATCTGATAAGAGTGTTTGTTCCCATGCCACAGAATGTTATTTTTGCCCCACCATGGAGCATACAGACTGCCAGGCAAAAGAATGTACATGTCTCAATTGGTTTCGATTAATTCAATAATATTTCAAAAATATGCATTTGACTTTCTATGGCACGATACAATAATACTTATCTACAGTAGTTTGAATGAATTACTTGGTGACTGTGGTTAATTTTAGCTAAAATATCTTTGATTAATGAGGACAGATGTCTTATATGTCAATGAACAGTTGAAGAATTTTACAATTCAAAATAAAATTTATTTTTTTAAAACAAAAAAAACTTGTAGAAGTAGTCTGTGACTGTTGACTTAACACCTGACTGTTCAGGTTTAGAGTATGACATTGAAAACTTGAGATATATTCAAATGAAAATCATACATATGATAAAACCAACAAGTGTGTACTTTCTCTCTTTTAAATGTTAACCTTTTCAAAGTTAACTTTAACCGTGTAACGAAACAGTCTGACTCTAAAGGAAACCACTCTCGAGAGGTTCAGTCAAAATGTATCATAGCGATTTATCATGTAACATAGCCCTGTCAGATAGTTAGGAAACGTGTTAACTGGTGCAATTATACAATTGATGCAAGATGTCAGTGTCTTCAACCACAGAGTAGTTTCAACTTACATTAAGTAGCACTACTAGTGAATGCTGTGGCAAAGCTGGGACATGCAGACTAGACAAGTTGTTGACACCAATTAGCCATTTCATTAAGATTAATGGCGATGGCAATTACACTTCAGATTTCACATTTCAGATTTACCGTTAGCCTTGTGGTACTGTGAAAGCAACAACTATTTGTTGTATCTCAAAACAGACTTTTCTCCGTTATCACGCATTGAGCTGCCAGTTCAAATCACAAACAATTACAAGAGTGATTGGGACCTACCATCATACATGAGAAGGGATTATAACGCTACTTAGCACACAGGACCTAATTTCCCTATTTCCCAAGGGTGTATTTTCTAGTTCTGACCTGTCAGTAAAGGCCCGACCTCTCGGTACTATTACTTGAACATTTGCCACTAGCACGAAACACACAAACTGTTATAAAACCTGCTGTAGACTACTAGCTAAGAATTAGTTTTTCTTGACATGAATTAATCATGGGAAATAGGCAGTGTTAACTTACTGACCCGGGCTGAGAACGGTGATTCTGACATATAAACTTCATGAACCAAGTTAAAACCATATTTAATGGGACCAAAATATATGATTAAAGAGATGGTTCAACATGTATTTTTTTCACGAATCATTTGCAATCTATTTCATCAGTGACCACTTATCATGTATGAATAAGGACACATTGAAGAATATTAATAACGAAACTAAGTATCAATGTTTAATTTGATATTTTCATCTCATACATTTCATATTGATTTTAGGATATTGACATTATGTGTGTTTTGGTTTTAACCATCCATCATGAAAGCAAAGACCCGCCAAGCAGTGCAGCAGCTTAAATGTCTACTCATGCATCTAATATCGATATTAGGCATTAACTTACGGAATAATGTGTGTTTTCAGTATTACCATCCAGCAAGTACGTGTCAATCAGCATATATACTAATTTATGAACGTCACAATAGTGCAACACATCTGTGACTTAGCACTTTCTCATTCATATACACTTCACCTTAAAAACTGTTATGCAAACTTACAAGTGGTCTACGTTAAATACAGCGCAAACACAATTTATCTCCTTCAATTCATGAAAACCTATTTGTCAAAAGGATATAAAAAAACGCACAATAAGTCAGGGCAAAGAACACAATATGTTTCAACATAAATTCAATGGTTGTGACAGTTACAAATGAGAATCCCGTCAAACTGGCAATCATACAACACCATTATCCTGTTTAAGGGAAAACTTCAATGACATGTTGGACAGCAATATGGCCCCCAGCTGTCAATAATACAGAGATATGCAGCCATGAAAGTTGATATCCGTAAGAAGAGGCAACGATACATGTATTTGGATTAATTAATCGCCATGTTTGACCTCTCCTTCATAAAACACAAACAAATGGAAAGTGTTTCAGAATGATTCATATCCATGTGAATGAAATGGTCAGTAATCTGTTTTGTATCTAATAGGTTTATGTTTCAATACAAATGAAACTGTTTTACAAACTTGTTTTAAAAACATTTCTTGATGATAGTTTCAAATGCAAATGTCGTTACATTCGTGCACATGGCGTAAGAAGTAATATTTCATTCCTTAATTGCAAATTATTCTACTTCAATTTGTGATGGTTATTAAGTCAAATATTTAACAAATGGAACATAATAATGATATATTTTAAGTAATATCAACATGTAATGTTGATATGTTATTATGCATGAAATGTAAATAACAAATCTTATTCCACTACACTCAGCGGAAATCAACAAGATATGTTATGTATTAAATGTGTTGCAATAAACACATCTTGGTAGCATGTTCCAGTACCGATTGCTTGATTTGGTATTTATGTTACTGGACGCTATATTGCAAAGTACCAAATATAATCGATCTGCCAATTCGTTTTAAGAGATTGTTGTATTGAAATCAATACCTGAATCAATCAATAACTACATTAAGGTCGATAACCATTTTATCTACATCTGTTTAAATACTTATTATGCAAACGTTTTCTCTCACACATGGATTAATTAACAATTAGGATATCTCTAAAGGATGCCATACGGTCATACTAACCCACTCCTGAATCCTACTTAGTTTCAATTTCGGTAATACAAAACATGTATGCCTAAAATATGACAAAAAGAGATCGGCACCAAACATAAACCAAAAATAAATATTTCATCAAAATCAAAATTAATCAACCGCTATCATATCCAACTTTTTGCGAAAACTAATCAGTTTATAATGTCAACTTTAACACAATTACACTGCTTGATGAAATAAAGCATGCATCATTCTAATCCTCACAACTTTTAAATAGGAATTTAAGTGGTAAGTGAGAAAATTACCTCCTATCGACCACATGTCATGTTAAGTTGATAACAACCAACAGGAAATAGATTACTGATTACTGAGTTGGAGGTGGACAGGGAGACTAGGCGAAGACTACGAGTGAAATACAAATGTTGCTCTGTCTTCACCATAGAAAACTAGTGTCACTGTTGCATTGACTAAATACACGTTTTAATGAAATGATTAGCACCTGACACAGATATGAAGTATTCGAAGTTCATTAATCAAATGTAAGTTCTATAAATGAAATCGTAAAGCTCTTAATTGTATGTCCTGCGTTTTAATAGATTCAAGTGGAAAAGCTGCGTTAAGTTTGATACAAATCAATATAACACCACGTTACGTGGTAAACAACATTTCTGTAGGAGGTTATACAAGAAACATCAACACGTTGCGAGGAATTACGGAATATTTGCCACGAGTTAGTTATTGTGATCAAGTTTGACATACAAATTCACGAGGGATAGATCATTTAATGCATAAATATCGAAAAACAAGACGTGAGTTTACGATCATAGAATAGAGTGTAAAACCCAAATTGTACTCATACATTCATTCAGCGTTTTTTATCAGTGTTATTAATATATAATTGTTGTTTTTTTATTCCATTATAAACAATTCCTTTATATTGTAAATATTGTCGCAGAATGAGAGAAATTAGTAACTTTGGACTCGCTCAGTTGCAATGTAAGATAGGAATGTAATCAGGTCACTAAATGACGGACTGTTAATCATGCCACAAAGACATGACGTCTTGGTAGTTCAGCCAGGGACTCGTGCATGCTGCTTCACCTTTCAATTTCACCGCAAAGCATAGCCACATGGCGTTGCGGGCTTTCTTCCTGCCATAATACTAGCAGCCGCGATATAAGTGCAATACTCTTGAAAGCGGCGTTAAACCCCAACTCAACTCACCTCACCTCACCTTCAAATGTAGTACTGTCAATGTGGTCTCGGAAATATACACTGAACATAGTTAGCTATTTAATGTTTTACTAGCCTGTGACTTGAGGTAGGTAGGGTGGACAATGGTCATCTGTGTCATCTAGCTAAAAAGATGGCAGCAAAGATATTCATGAATTGGCATAAAGTAGTTCTGTCAACCAATCAAAATCCCATGACCATTATGAAAACTTTAAAACTCGGCATATCTTTGACCACTTAGGTAAGAATATGTTTTACAAGCTGTCGATATACTCCATAGCCAACCAACCTAGTTCAATAAAAAGTTCATCCTTCTTGTTTCAAAACATTTTCGTTATACATTATCTTGCTCTGGCAGACTTGCGGAGACTTAAACTGATTTGAAGTAAGACAGTCAATAAAACAAGGCAAGGTAAAGTTGATGTCATTTGTTACCTGTTATAACAATATGTGCCTAATGTATAATATATATCATATGATGCATCTTTTATCTAAATATATGGTGTACATATTTATTTTAGTACTATCTTGATTTTACTATGATGTACATAGTTTTATTGAATTTAGTGAATCTCCGATAATCGATGTTGTTATAACAAATATTAAAATGGAAAATCCAAACTAATGAAAGACCAACAATATCACAGTTTTAAGGTTTAAAACGAAGCTCCAGATAACCTGAATTGTCGATATAAATAGTTCATATATTCTTCACCATAATATTTTGACTACCCTCAGAACTGAAGTTTCAACTTACAATGTACATGCATATTACAGAGTATGAAAGCATGAATTAAAAGAGTTGCAAACTTTAAAACATGTGTTGGTATGTGTAGGATTTGAATTACAATACAGATGTGAAGCATTCAGATTATGGTTTGGAATATGTTAATTTTGGAAAAATCGTAACAAGGAAAATAAGAGTTCCAGTTTGCAGATAGCAAGGTAATTAATGCCATGTGCATTCTATTGTAGTTGTCATTATTTGAAATGATGTGAAATCGGTGAGATCAGTGAAAGTATGCCTACAGTATGTACATTTTCAATGTTAGTTTATTGATCTTGCAAAAATGAACATTTCTGGACCCAGATACTGTCACAATTCTATTAAATGGCCAATCTAATAATTCTTCAAAATGCTAAATTATATAAAGTATTTGAAATACAAATTTGTTTATAAATGACTGTTTTGTTTGTATAACATAGTAACACGGTGTGAAGGAAATTGTGTATATGTTTCCCTAGTGTGTCAACCATTTAACATTATGGCAACTCTAACTGTGTTACTCAAAGCATAAATGGCACACAGGTGTTCATCAGGCTGTGTATGGTTATTGATTCGTCTGAGCAGTGCCAGATTAGATCGTTATCAAACTTGATTAAAATGTCCGTCCTTAATGTTCAAACAAATCTCATCAATTGGCATCTAATGTTTTTTTTTCAACCATAGCTTATATTTTGGACTGATAATAATCTTACCCTCTTTCAGTTCATATAATTGATAGCATGCATACAATGTTCATTACGTTCATTTTCATTACTTATGAACTCTTATTCATATAAATGATTTTCATGTTGAATATTTTGCATCATCATCGGCGTTATCACCATCATCATCTGTGTCGTTCTCATCAACACAATCATAAATCACGATTTCTACCAGAATAATGTGAAACAGTTAATGAATGAAAACAGACTGGGTCCAGAAATCCTACTATGTGTTGAACCGCTTCACGACATTGTAGCACCGAAATAAAGTCCTCTAAACTGAGTGTTACTGATGGTTAAATAAAACCCATTCAAAGTTGCAGTGCCCTTAGCAGGATTGAACCTCGGACCCCCTGATCTGAAGCCGACACGCTAACCACTGCGCTATCCCACCTCTCCAGACTACATCACATTCAAAAAACACTTTACTGCTTTAGCTGGTTAATGTTTTCATCCTGGAGGGTTTAGGTGACTAAACCAAATTGATTTCTGCTCCAACTATAACATGATTCCTTCGGGTCGATAAATCATTGGAATTGAGAGTTTTCCCATGAAAGTATATTACCACAACTTCTTAAGCACTGATGCAAGTTAAAGACATTTTAAACGATGATAGATTTGAGAGAGGAAGCATTCAACCTGCTAAATGAAGTTTTTCTTAAAGATGCATAAACTTTAACAAGGCATGCATTATATATTATACAATTGGATCATTTGTGAGAAATATTTAATTTAACATGGTTATTCACTCATTATATTAATATGATTTTTTTTACAGAAAAGGGAATCCATTAATAAAAAAAAACTTTGACATGTCATATTATATTTGGACAGAAATTTGGTTCTATAAACAGATAGAAATATAATAAACATTCCCATTTTTACTCTACCATTTGTGTAATTTTAGGTTGTTTTAACTTACTTAAAAACGCCCTTGTTTATGTGATAATTTTTGTTTTCTAAATTTCTAATTTCTGAATAACTTCAATGACAATTTTAAATAATTGTGTTCATATATCTGTTCTTGTCGGTTTGGCTTCCTGCGAAAATTAATGTGATAGCACAAATCTTGAAAGGAAACACAAAAATAAAACCGACACCAGGATATGATTATTTCACAAAACACATTTTACGGAGTACAGTTCAATAAGTCTTTATTGTAACCACCTGTTTATCACAACCTCAAAAAAAGGTCACGATACCAAATATCATTGAACTTTGTGGCCTGATTATTCTGACTGTAAATAATGTTTTTTGTAATCAATATCCTCATTTACCGTATTTATCTATAGTTAGATTTCATCCATTATCATAAATGAAGATTAACAACGAAGCGTGGATGTCATGTTGCTTTTGTAACTTGATTGACTGTATTACAATATTTTGCCAAGGAGAGCGAGAAAATAGTACGTTTTTGATTAAACGTAATTATTTATACTTACCTGTTGACTAGACCTACTTTGCCTTACCTCCTATAGGTAATGCTATTTCAACCTTAACACAGACGAACTTGAAGAGTGGAGAAGGGGTGCGTAAAATCCCTTATCCAAGGGGCGGTAAGTCTAGGTGGTCTCGTGACGTCACTACCTGTTCATGTCACTCTCCGAAAGTCCCCAAAAGGCAAGACAGACCAAGTGGGGAGGATGGGAGGGCCTAGAGCGTAGGTCTAGTCAACAGGTAAGTATAAATAATTACGTTTAATCAAAAACGTACTATTATTTAAATACCTATCTGTTGACTAGACCTACTTTGCCTAGAATCCCACCGCAAGGAGGCGGGTCAGTAGATACATGGTAGTGACGAGACCAGCGACTAGCCCTGAGTGTAAGCTAACCTACGAGTCCTACACCCTGTGGTGAGGACAAGGTAAAGCCCGGGAGATACCATCTCTACCGTTTAGCGGATCAAAGAGATAACCCTGCCACTCAACTTCCGATCAACACACTGCCCCCAAACCCAAACAGGGAGGGGGGTGTTAAAGCGAAGTTAAAGAAAACCAACAGACACGAGAGCTAGCAATGTAAACCATGTTGATTTACAATGAGCCTTAAAGCTCCTAAGGGGGTTGACCCCTTCTTGGTCTGGTTGGGGGGACCACCTTCGCCTGAGCGAAGATCTGTGGACCCAGCCTAGAGATGCCTTCAAGATCTGCTGTTGAGGCATCTCGTAGGTAATGGTTGGCGAAAACCTCTGATGAACGCCAAAAACATCCTGCCATGACATCCGAAACCGCGATGTTGCAGTGATACGCCATCGTGGCTGATACTGCGCGGATCTCATGAGGGTTTGAATGCGAAGACGAAGGCAACTCAGCGGCCTTGTACGCATCAATGACCGCCGACCTTAGATACACCCCCAACGCTCGCTTATCTAGCTCCTTGGTGCTCCACGGCGAGTGAGGCAAGAACAGACGACGCCTGCCATCTCTCAGCCTGCGGGTACGCTGCGTGTACACCCTCAAAGCCCTCACCGGCCACAGAGAGAGATCCACACCTCCTGAGTCAGAACCCAGAGTCGGGATAGAAAACGTACGGCCAACTTCATCAGCTGCCTGGTTCTTACAGACAAGGTCGGGCGCCAACCCAAGAGAGGCCGATCCCCCCCTCCCAGACCTCAAAACGTAGAAGGTCCGCCTGCAAGGCATGGATTTCCGAAATGGTCACCAGAAAAATGACCTTGATGGTGAAAGGGAGGAGGGGTACGCCAGAGAGCGGTTCATACGTATCGGAGCGAAGATGGTTGAGCACATTTGCTAAGTCCCACTCAGGGGGACGAAGCTTCGTTCTGCCGTCCACAGAGCAGAAGGTTTTAATGAAGGCCCATGAGGACCGACACAACTAACCCTGGCGACCTCTTACCGAGGTGAGGTGAGTTAGGGTTTAACGGCGCTTACAAGAATATTTCACTTATATCGCGGCTGCTAGTATTACGGCAGGGAGAAAGCCCGCAACACCATATGGCTATGCATTGCGGTGGAACCTGCGAGCAACGGCTGGACTAGCGAACCATGGGTGATACTGCACTTAAGTTCAGTGTAGCCTGCACCCAAAACTTACTGCATTCTCTACTAGAGACAAAAATGCCGTGCCCCTGGCGGGATTCGAACCCCGGACCTCTTGATCCGAAACAGAACGCGCTAACCACTGCGCTATCCCGCCCCCTCTTCCTGAGAACGGAGAGGATAGCAGACATGTTGGTATTAAGCGATGACGCCTTAAGACGCCTGGTGTAGCGTAGGTATACTAATTACTCCGCCACCTGAGGAACTGAGGCCTCTGTTGGGATGAAATCTTTCCGAGCACAGAAGGAGGCGAAGACCTGCCACTGGAAAACATAGAGTTTCCTAGTGGTCTTCATATGAGAGGTAGCTTTGGCATTGGCGACGGACCTCGAGTATCCACTGCTCTTTAGTCCTCTTTTAACACAAGCCAAGCGTGAAGGCAGAAGCCCTGAGGGTTCACGTGTAACCTTTTGCTTGGCCTGCTGAGGAGCAGATCTCTCAGCGGCTGAATCGGAAACAGGTTCCTGAAGACTTGGCTACCTACATGGGAGACATAGGTTGGCAATTGCCGAAAGGGAGAAAAAAACCCGACTTGACCCGAAGTAGTGCTGAACTCTTCAAAGACGAAGCAATGGACTTACGAACGACTGAAACATACGCCCGGAAACCTGAAGACGATAGAGTGACACACTCGTTACACAGTTCCTTGCACTTCATACAAGGCAAGTCCTAGCAGACTTCCTACCTCTGCAATTACAAAAACGCAGAGTACATAGTGAAGCAAAAACGGCGGTAGTAGAGTAACTAGGTGAGTGATAGTCGAGACCTTGACGAGACCATCCAGTCACTAACAGGTGACTGACAAACGAGCCACTGACGCGTGTAAGCTAGGGGAGGTGAATGATACTCAATTCACTTAACAGGTGAGTGACAGACGAGCCAGTGAAGCGAGTAAGCTAGACGATGTAAGTGACACTCAAGTTACTTAACAGGTGAGCGCCAGGCGAGCCACTGACGCGTGTAATCTAGACGAGGCGAGTGCCAGTTTATTCACCTAACAGGTGAGTGACAGCCGAGCCCCTAACGCGTGTAATCTAGACGAGGTGAGTGACAGGTGAGTGACAGACAACAGATGAGTAACAGGCGAATCACTAACGCGCGTAATCTAGACGACATGAGTGACAGTCTAACGCATGTAGTCTAGACGAGGTGAGTGACAGGTGAGTGGCACTCACATCACTAAACAAAAAAGTGATCTTGAGGAAGTTTGCATTAAGCAAACGAAACGTAGAAACCTGTAGATAGCTGGTTTTAGAGTAGGACACATCTATGTTATCCTAAACAGAAGAGTGACCGCCGATTCACTAACTTGCATCATCCAGACGAGGTGAATGACAAACGAGTCACTGATACGAAACACCTAATCAAAGCAGTGTAAGAACTCAGTTCCGACACTATGACAACAACCCTTCCGATAGTTGAATACTTCAACAACACCAAGAGTGTAAACTCACAAACGTAGATAACGAGACGCTTAAGTGAGTAATACGCAAGGTTAAGACGAGGCACTCAAGTCGAGTCGAAACTCACCTAACGCGAATGATTAGCGAGTGACAGGCGAAAAACGAGTGACTGGCGAGGCAAGCTACTGGCAAGGCGAGACACTGGCAAAGCTAATCACAGGCGAGACGAGGCGCGTCAACGCAGAGTCGAGACTATATGGCGAGTCGAGTCTCAATGACTGGCGAGGCGAGTGACTGCCGAACCGAGTCACTGGTGAG
Source organism: Gibbula magus (assembly GCA_936450465.1). NCBI lineage: Eukaryota > Metazoa > Mollusca > Gastropoda > Trochida > Trochidae > Gibbula > Gibbula magus. The sequence goes on along the minus strand of OW388300.1, from coordinate 17,018,867 downwards.
ATGATCCGAGTCAAGAAGAATCGAGCGTAAGGCGAAAGGTTGGCGAAGCGAGTAACTGGCAAGGCAAGTCACTGGCGAGGCAACGCGAGTCAAGCTGATTCAACTCGAAGGTGAATGACTGGCGAAGGTGAATGACTGGCGAAGCGGATGCTTTGCAAAGCGAATCCTTGGCGAAGCTAAGCCTACGCGAGAGACTTCCCCTTCCCGTGCGGGAGCTAAGTCCCCTTCAGAACAAAAGGAAGCCTTCCTGGCTGCCGACGAATTGGGTCCTGACACGCTGGCCTGACTGAGTGGTACCTCCGCGAACGAGGCCATCTCCGACAGCCTTGGGACTGAGTCGATAACCGGCGGATCCTCCGACAACCACACACCCTCCGCATCCGACACTATATTGATGAACGTAGGGTCCGAGAAACTGTCGAATGGGGGTCCGCCGCGTAGCGAGTCAAATTGATTCGACCTAAAGCGATGGACTAGCGAAGCGAGTGACTGGCGTTACCGAGACACTGGCGAGTAGATGCTAGTACAGTAGAATCAAACCAAAGGCGATTGGTAGGCGAAACCAATAACTGGCGAAGCGAATCACTGGAGAGACGGAGCGAGTCCAGTCGATTTCAACCTAAGGCGATAGACTAGCAAAGCGAGTGACTGGTGTAAGCGAGACACTGGCGAGTAGAGGCTAGTACAGTAGAATCAAACCAAAGGCGAATGACTGGCTAGGGGTCCGCTCGCGTAGTGATAAGCTAGGCGAGTGACTGGAGACGCGTAGGTAGTTGATACGGACCGAAGGCGTATGACTGGCGGACGCGAATGACAAGCGAAGCAAGTCACAGGCGTATGGCGAAGCGAGTCAACAACCAACAGTCGAAGGTGACTGGCGGAGGGTACGCCTTACAAGGCGTGCGAACCGAAGCAGTCAATGAAGACAGGTGAGAGAAACACAAAGACACGAGCTGCACGTGCAAGGCAAGCAGCTACCTCTCGGGCGGCCACACATCAATCACATGTCAACAAGGCCCTTGTACCCCAACACCTACTAAAACAGATTGTTAAACAACCTGCTAACGACGAATTGTAGATATAGCAGTTGAAAATATCCCTCAAAATAGTAAGAGATAACTAGCAAGTTAGCAACCAAGTCGCTAAAAATACCCAGTCTCAGAACAAAACTAACACGTCTGTCTTGCTCTGCAACTAATAGGAGAGTGACATGAACAGGTAGTGACGTCACGAGACCACCCAGACTTACCGCCCCTTGGATAAGGGATTTTACGCACCCCTTCTCCACTCTTCAAGTTCGTCTGTGTTAAGGTTGAAATAGCATTACCTATAGGAGGTAAGGCAAAGTAGGTCTAGTCAACAGATAGGTATTTAAATAATATTATTTTACTAGTACGAGAAGGACAGGGAAGATTTGTATTCATCGATTTTAAAATGTGCACAGGGTGACAATATTTGAATTTGATTGATTACAAATCTAAGAAAAGTGGACGAATATTGGTAATCTTTTTAAAAATATGTACTTATAAATCACCAAATAATGAGGTATTTATTGATTTTAGACTGCACTTGAATTCTCTAGGTACTTACAAAAGATATGTTGAGCCAGTCAGAATCTTATTGTTGGTTGTTAGGAACTCCATCTGCATGGTTAACTATATTAAAGTTAACTGTATTACGCTGTGGATCTGCTTTAATACATCATTTTCGATTGGTTAAATACTATTTTACTTCAGTAATTATTTGGGAAAAGTCAGGGATGATGTTTTCCAATTCACCAATAAATGGCAATGGTATAATTAATAATTGGATATTTGTGTTGCACCTTTTCCACACCCTAAGGTATGCTCAAAGCACTACAATTATTACCCTGAAGGAATTGTACTTTCAAGGCTGCTACTAAACGCTTTGTCACTACTTCCCGTTTTCAGGTGCCCATGTGTACAGCTTGGTTGACTGGGTGCGATGTGGATGACGTGCCTTACCCAAGGACACAAAACAGTATTTGCCCCATACAAATCTTTGGTGTATCCATCGGGATTCGAACCAGGGTCATCGGCGTGAGAGGCAGACATGCTAACCACTACACCACCGTACTTCTCGAACATGAGTTCTCCAAATAACGTTGTTAAATATAAAAAGTAATACCACATCTACAGATTCCTTACGAAATGCCCAAAGTATGCGCATTAATAATATGTGAAATGGATTAAAAGAAAATCTGCTATCAGCCATGTTTTGACCAGCCGCCATTTTTGGAGTGGGTAACTGCAGGTACAATGCATAGTTTCAATTATTTCCTAGCATGACTTTTAGGAGTTTCTTGTCTAAGGCTCATTCCTCGAGAACAAACCTCTTTTGATATCGTTAACTGTCTGTTTGTCCTTATCAGTACTCTAACGATTACTAGCTAAGTGAAACACCACCAAGGAAACGCTTCCAATCTATATTAATATTAATACAATACCGTGCCTGTTTATCGCGAAGGGTAATTGAAAGAATACTATCTAAGTAAAAATATTACCCGTGAAATCTTACCAGTACACTATGAACTTCAATAATGAAAAACACAGTGTACATAAGAACAGGAAGATACTCTGGATATACACGACCTTTCAGAGTGTATACTCACTCCTCCATCAGGTGCAATGACATTTCACATTCCACCTGATGAAGGAGTGAGTATATCTTATCAATATTCTCATTCCATTTACCATTTATGTTATTTTTCGATTTCACCCAATATCATAAATAGAGACTAATACCCAAGCTGGAATATCATAGTACTATTTTTACAACAGAAGTTATGCAATGACTGCGAGTGTGTTATTTTTTTTATTGTATTCATATGTATCATTATTAAGTGTGGACATTTCAGTGTAGATCATTTGCGCATGCAGGTTGGTTATGATTTACAATTAAATATGGCAACTTAGTTTAATGATATTGCCGCATTACATTCACATTTCTATCTCTAAAATGATTTTGTCTTTAAAGCTCATTTATTATTTAACCAAAGGGAATAACATATTATAATTATAAAACACTTTAATCTCGGACAAGGCTATACATTCATAAATGCATAATGTTGAACACACATAATTGAATGTTCATTTGTAACTTTATAGAAAAGTGATACTTCAAATCAAACTCTTCAGAGAAAACTACCATTACGTCGCTTATGTTTTTTTTTATACCTAACTTTGGTGAAACACAATTTATTACTCAAGTAGAATTCCTCAAGGGATGAAATCTTTGCTTAGCTCCTACTTCTTATTTGAATTAATATGACAGAATAGCGTACCTCAAATGGAATTAAGTAAATTCTACTCTTCATACAGACTAGCCAAATCGAGAGAAAACATGTTAAATGATAAAGAGGATACTTCTAAAGTTTTATTTCTCTTGGGATAATCAGACCAGAGGCACCATTCTGTATCTTTCTTATTTGATAAACTGAGAGCTGATAAATGTTAAAGAGACAACTTCACTATTTGCATGTTTTATTAATATGACAAAAATGATATCAAGAATTGTGTTTAGTATTGAAATAAAAAAACATTAAGAGCATTTGGTACTTCAGAATGATATTAATATAATCATTAATATATATATGTGCTTGTGTTAACCTCCATAACTGTTAGGTGGATTGAGTGCAATGTTGATGAAGTGCCTTGCCCAAGGACACACTATAATAATTTACCCATTTAACAAATGTTAGGTGGCTCCAGCGGGATTCGAAGAATGGTCTTTGGCATGAAAGGGCAACAAGACACTGTGTTCCACAGTAGGAATTCGAACCATATTATCTGTCTCATTCCAATACCGCCAATCAAGTAAACTAAATCAACAACTGATGGATGCTCACATGCATATATGATAGTTTTCATATATCTTCCCTTTATTTCTTTTCGGATTACCCCAACTTTTGTTCGTAAACTGACACGCCCGATATCAACAACATTAACATTAACATTTCGGTTTTTGTTAAAGAAAACGAGATGAAACAAGATGAACCTGAATAGCCAGCGCAATGCTACTAACGTGTTCGGCCATAACACATTGAACATGATCACCAGTAATAAAGTGTTTGAAGTGCTGTACAACTATATGTAAATATTGAAATGAAGATAGCTGATAATAATTAAAAAGATAAGAAAAGTTCCACATGCATGTACCTCAAATACATGATGCAAAAGGATATGTATACATTCATGTGTATTTTAAATACAATATCATTATAAGATGTCGGTTTTAATTCAAACAAGAAAAGCCTTTAAAAAGGCATGGTTGGAGGCATCTTGTTAAGGCTAAAATATATTATAAAAAGGATATGTATGTAATATGTACATATAGCAAAATGAAGCCTGCATTATGGTCATTTTGGGGGATAAAAGTTTTGATTACTAATCACACAATTAGTCATTCAATTCAAAAGTCGCAAATAAAAGAATTTTACCTCGATCATCTAAGTTGTGTTTATGCTTTTCAATTTACATACATTATTTATTCATAAATAAAATAAAATAATATATAATTTATCATTTAAAAATGAAAGTGAACATTCAACTTCCCCGATTAATTTTAAAGCGCAACTCCTGGGTGCTTTTTCTCCAATTTTGAAGTAGGCCTATATTATGAATTTGATCAAAACGTTGTTGAGAGTTGTGTCATTGTTAGATTCCAGCAATAAGAATATGTAGGCCTATTTTCCCTGAAACACGCAGTCAACCATTTGTTAAACATTTGCAAATTTAAAGTGTACCAATTCGATTGATTATGAAGCAAATTATGTTTATCTGTGGAAGGAAGGCATATGGACCTTTTTTAATACAAGGATAATGGCCCGGTATCCTCATGCTTGGTGCTATCAGTTTGGACATAAATATGGTTCTATCCAATATGTGCTTATACATGTACAAGCTTAACTATCATTAATTCAATAACAGTACATTGAGTACCATTATGCAAGTCTGATTGGCATTGGAAATATTGATAACTGAGTGGAAGGTTGGTGTGTTGATTGACAACCACTATTATCGTTTAGTATATGCTTGCTCCGCGCGTATAACATTAGCGTGTAAAGTTTCTTGGATTTTTCCGAAACTGCAGTGCGAAATTATGCACTTGAATTGGTACATGTCTGCTCATGGAGGTGTAAAATGGCTTTGAATTGAAAAATCTTATGTTTACTAACATTCAGACTCAGAATAACACAACGGTCGTTTCTATTTTAGATGTTTAGACAAAATCTCTTTTCGCAGTAAAAGGGGATAATTATTTCGGATAACCCACATGGTCACGTGGTTACAAATTTGTTACAACCGTGTTCGTTGGTCATATGCTTTTTCCAAAGTATGAAGAGGCCAAGCATGATTGATCGAAAGTTTATTTTGAATATTCCAACAGTAATATAGCGTGAAATCCAACTGCGTATCAGGTTGGAGGCGGTTTGCGCCTCCAACCAATAAATATGAAGGGTCTCCTTCAACCTCCTTGAAGATCGCTGTAACTGATTGCCGACTTTGTGTTAGTACGAAAGTGAATTGCATTTTACAGGATAAGATAGACCATTGACCTGATGGTGGAAGGTTATTAACAGCAATACCTACACACAATGATAATGGGATAATGGACGTGTGACATTCGAGGTCGTTGTTGATGTTAATACGATAATGTAAAATGTGATCACCTCATCGTGGGTGATATGACACTTTTTTTAAAGATGTGTCATATAAACCCCTTTAATCATGGCTAGCCATCTCATAGTCATAATGCCATTTCCCGTTCGCTGAGGAAACTCGCTATGGCAGGAATCGTCACACGCAATGTAACAAGATGTGATGGTCGCTCTATTCGCTGATTACTTATCACATTCTTCCCCTTGTATATTTTGACTCAGGCACAGGACAAAAACTGTTTGAATCAACCTGCCGGATTCTTAAGGATCTGGCAAAATTTGGGAGAATGCGGAAAGATCCGGCAAATGGATTCCATCACTTTCTGTCCTGTGGGGGTTGATATTAACCTTTAAGACATCCAGTGTGTTGTTTGAGACAACTATCCCAAATGTTATTAACTGTGTTATTGTATCGAGCAGTACTAATTGTTCTGGTCAGTATAGTGACGATACAAAGGCGTGAGTACAGAAAACCGGACAATGTACCATGGCTGTCGTGCGTCAGTCAGTAAAATGTTATTTTTTAAACTTGTCTACACCAAACAAAAATACAAATTTGTGTTGCAAATGTTTAATATATCACATAGAAAAGTGCATTTAAATGGGAGGTGTAGTTTGGTATCAGTCCAAGTAAAAGGCTCTGCTAGGTTTTCATTGGAAACAAGTAATTATCATATATTTTGTGTTTGGGATGAATATGCAGTTGAGTAACATTATTTGAACTCAAGTCAGCACATATGGTATGTTGGCACGTATCACTAATAATAATCCAAGGATGAATAATCAAAGAGTTCTACGGCCACTCAAATGCTCAGCGTAGCACTTGATCACTTGCATTGAAAACTGAAAAAGAAATTGGTCCAAACAATACAGGCAATTCCAATTGTGGTCAGTTACGTCTTCAGGTTCAATACAGAATGATGACACGCATCAGTTGTGTTTCATCACATTTTATAGGGCTTTAATATGTGCTGACATAATACATGTGTCGATTTCAGTTCAGATAATTTCACTCAACTTGCATATTCATTCTCAATCACCAAATATATCATAATTACTAGTTCCCAATTACAATTGAACAACATCATTTTATATATCGAACCAAAACTATACGTCCCATTTACATGGACAGACCTTTAGAACCTTTTCAACCTCAGGTTGTGTTTTTGTGTGTTGTAAATATGTTTCCAAAATTACGTTTGGCTAAGAGATGTGCGTTAATCGCATTGTATGTTTTTCGATCAGAAATAACTACTTTTAAATATATATCATCACTATACTGGGTCGGTTATCTTCAAATTGGTAATTGTAGGCAACAGTCAGTACGTCTTGATACAAATACACCATCTATAACGTTTAACAGGACTGACCAGTGACCATTCATCCCCGCAACAACACAATATATGTCAAAACGAAAGTAAGAATGTCCTGTATTTACACATCAAACTGAAAGTCAAAATTTATAAACTTAATATGTTTAAAGCTCATTAGTTATTAGATGTGTTAATTAAACTAATGATATCTTTTCTTAGGATCACGGTAGGGTGATATTGTAATTATCTGATAAGGTTAAACATGCTATGATTTCCCATTGTTGAGTAATGACATGACAAAAACATGCTACAAACATGACTGTGACTAAACCCTTTCTCATTGATCGTGTTAGTTGAATTTACTATCTTCAGAACTTGAATTCATACACTGTCGGCCAAAAGAAGCGCCTACTAAATATCTTATCAGATTTTGTAACAGTTGCACCATTTTTGCATAATATATTTACATTTCAGAAGTTGTCATGTCACAAAAGAATGATGATTGTTAAAATGACATAACAGAAATTGTTCAGTTTTCGATCAGTGCTTGGTAAGAACAACATTAAAACAAATTTTCATACAACCACAAGCAAGACTACAGGAATGCAATTAGAATTAAAGTGGTGATGACAGATGTCATGAACGTGGTTATGGTGCGGAAGTGAATTAACCGGAAATAGTGGTCTTCATTGGGTGTGACTTCATTGACTCGAACCACAATTTTTCCACGATTTCAATGGACCTTCATAATTATTGCATTGTTTCCGTTACTTAGGGACAGCCATTAATTATATTTCAGAAATTATATCATCGTTCATTTTAAGGAAAATTGGCCTTTCTTTTGGCCGACAGTGTATACATTTTAACATTAAAAACAACTGTGATGTAAACTTACAAAATCAACCACGATACTCTCAATGCAAACAAAATTTATCAACTTTTCCGTTGATGAAAGGCTATTTGCGCAAAGGATATAAAACGTCAAAGCAAAGCACATAATCTGTTTCACCATAAATTCAATGGTACTGACAGTTACAAATGAGAATCCCGTCAAACTGACAATCATATGAAACCATTATACTCTTGAAGGGAAAATTTCAAATGAAAGTTTGACAGTTTTATAACTCCAAGGTGTCAGTATGACAGAGATATGCAGCCATGAAAGCTGATACCCAAAAGAAGAGGAAATGATACATACATGCTGACTATTGAATTGTCATGTTTGACCTCTCCTACAAAATAAATTAAATTCCGATTTCGTGATCAATAATATATATGTGCTTATAAAGGTAAAAATCTGTCTCATATCTTATAGGAATATGTTTTCTTACAAATTACACCTTTGTACCTACTTTTTCTAGACATTTCCGGGGGCGGGATAGCGCAGTGGATCAAGAGGTCCGGGGTTCGAATCCCGCCAGGGGCACGGCAACTTTGTCTGCAGTAGAGAACTGTTCTACACGCAGTAAGGTTTGGGTGCAATGTAATGCTATCTCAGTGCAGTACCACCCATGGTTCGCTAGTTCCAGCTGTTGCTCGCAGGTTTCACCGCACGCATAGCCACATGGTGTTGCGGGCTTTCTCCCTGCCATAATACTAGCAGCCCTGATATAAGTGAAATACTATTGAAAGCGGCGTTAAACCCCAAATCACCTCACCTCACCTCTAGACATTTCCTGATTAAAGTTTCAAACATGTGTCTAAACATTCATGGATGAAGTTATTTATTTATTAATTACAAATTATTCTACTCCAATGTTTATGGACAACATATATTATTTCAAATAATTAACGTTTTATGCTAATTATCAATATGTCAAATAATATCAACAATCATGACATGTGAATTATGTTATAATACATGAAATATCTAAATCAAGTCATATTCCATAGCAACGTTACAATTAGAGGAAAATCAACCAGATATGTAATGTTTTCGGATTACCAAATTAAAAAAAAATATGCATGATATATATATATTATGCTTTTGATCTTTTGTAAGCAGGAACATACATTTTGGTGAAAAACAATTTAGATATTCAGAAAAAAAGTATATTACCTTATTGTACCTTGCTGAATAACGTTCATTTGTCTCTGTCGAGAGTGAAAATGTCAAACCGACAATGTTGCTCGTAACATAATGTATTCTAATGTTGTATTAATCAGTTTATTCTCTGGGCATCACCAATCAATCTCCTCTGTAACACGCCTGACACTGGTAGCAATAATTTTCTGGGCATCTTCAATGGTGCATAGTTGCCTATGTAATCAAGCATACACAGTATATAAAGATAGCCATTTGATCGACTGGCAGTTTTCAGAATGAAATACCAGTTAGAAATAACTGATAAACTATCGCTGAAACTTACCGACATAATATTGACTTCAACATTTATACTAACAGTAAATTAATGGATAAGCTCGTTTCAGATATATGGTAAGGTGTCATTCTGGAAATTTCACTTAATTAGTTCTTTGCTGATGACTTTTTAATCACATAATCAATGGTGTCGTATAGAACAAATACATATACATATTAACTATACACTTGAAATACATTTATATGCAGGTAATTCCAGCAGTGTCCCTGAGTGAAATCGATTGGTACAGTGCGCTTCAACTTGTCACATGAAAGTAGATCGAATGGACGAGAACTGAAAAGAATCAAAGAAAAAAGAGAATTGAAATCTCTGATTGAAGTGTACCTATTCAATCAACTGGTCAATACATTTACCGACACCTTCAAAAGACCACAGTTATTCATTTAGGTTCACATCAGACCAAAACAAAATTGCATGATTCTAGAGATCAATCAGAAACTCAAAAGTTCGAGATTGTAAAATAAACCCCAGATGCTCAAACAGCATTTAAAGTTTGTACATGATGTTTGTTTATTGCGATTAAATGTTGGATGAGAACCAAATCGACTTGGATCATCTATTTTATATATTGAAGTCAATGTACTCGTTTTGGAGTCTCAGTTACTGTTTGAAGTAGGAAAATATATAAAAAAAAGGTTTTATACAATAGAAATAACAATGGTGTATATCGTATGAATAGAATAGTTATTAATGCTTAAATTTCTCAAAATCTTAATTCATCAATATCCATTATAGGTCAAATAGTGTATATAATATTGCATTGTTCATAAAAGAAAGGTTAAGATTAAATAGTTATGAAAGAATTCAATTCACATTGGGCCCTTCAGCGTCTGAAAAGGGAATGTTGCTGTTTTCCCAGAGAATGATTGTGGCACAAGATAATATTCTGCAGAAGTTCTACACCGGTATTGACTTTTCGTTATGTCTGCATGTTATGAACATCATGTCAACAAAATTTGAAGCTCAATACAGCGTTATCAGTAATTACGATTTTTTTTACAATGGACTCACGTTTCTTTTGCTGTTCAGTATACTTACTCCCTATCTTTCTTTAGTCTTTCCATTATTAGTTATTTTTTTCGCTGAAACTGTAATACGCGATCCTAACCAGGAACATTAAACTTAAATTGCATTAATGTTTCAATAATAATGGTTTTTCGTCAAGGAACAAATTAAAAAGAGATGAGCTGATTTTTTTCAATACCAAGGGCAATGTTACTAAGGCGTTCTGTCATAGTTCTTTGGCAACTATGTTTAATGTTCATCTAAGGCAGCAATGCATTTAACATTAGTTCTCTGCTCAGAAGCCAGAGATTTGAATTAATCACCACCAAAGAAATGAGGATGTTTTAGGGTTAGGTGAGAGAACGAAGGTGAAACGAGATGAACTTATTTTCTGAACATCGAGGGTAAGTTTTTGGATGTGTTTGTTCATAATTGTTGAAGATGTACTAGTAGTTCTTGTGACAATGTGTGATATTTCTGATTATAATAGAAGGGAATATTCTCTGAAAAGTTTTGATCTTTGAATAATGTACATCTATGAAATGATTTTACAATAGAAATCAATGATTGCTAATATCTCTGAAGTTAAAAGAAGCACTAAACAACTATATTTCAAACATTTATCTAAAAAATAATATTCATGATATTACATGTATCGTGACACATCAGAACGTGTTCCATTGAAGTCATAAGATAACGAATCAGTATATTGATTGAAATAATCTGCATACTGTATATATTTTCTGTTGTAAACACACGGTCCAAATGCACACATATATGTTTAAATGGCAATCTAACCATAAGCTGTCGTTTTTATTTAATGTTATAATAGGAACAACTGCAGAGACTCCTTCTACCTTGTGTTACATCTTCAGTTCTCTTCAAGAACCAATAACTATTCCTAGCATAACGTCTTTGAGATTGTTGTTACTGATTGCTGGTTTTGTCTTAGAACAAAACTGAAGTACGTTTTGCAGAAGATACACCATTAGCCTGATGAAGTTTACAAGGTACAACACTTCCATGTACCTTAACGATAATGACCGAGTTGCATTCAGGGTCGTTGTTGTTGGATATGAAAAGCGATTGCCTCATTTATGTTTGATGAGGCAATTTTTAAAGGTGTGAAAAAAAACAGCTTTAATCACGGCTGGTCATCTCATACATTTAATGCAATCACTAGTGAGCTGGGAAAACGTTTTGTGGAAGAACTCTTCACACACAATGAAACAGGATGTGAAGGTCGCTTAGTTCGCTGATTACCTATAACATTATTCACGTGGTACATTCCTCTCATAATGAAGGTTTTACAAAAGTAAAGTACATGTAATTGTGATTTGGTTGAATGGGAAGTACATGTAAACACATTATCCCGGTCAATTGTGGAAAGTTATTTAAGTCTTTGCTTCTAACAGTACTTTTCATATTGTAGTAAACTGACAGACAAACGAGACATACTTTTCAAGATAGTACAGAAAAAACAGTTGTCGGATAAAGATACAAAATCTGGCAAGTTTAAAATTCATGAAATATGAACATTATGTCAATAAAAGATACTGTCAACAGAACGTACCACCTGGGACTTTATTTCGTTGACACATAATTGTTGTAGGACAAGAAAACAACTGCTATTTAATTCTTCTAGTAAATGGCATTCCAAAACGATGAATATTTGAACAGATGTTATAGTGTTGGTGGAAATAGTTAATATACAGTGTATACCTTACAAATCTGCCATCACATTATATTCAATTACTTGCATTAATAACAAATTAAGATTAAGTGTTTTTCAGCAATATGTACGCTCAGTGAAGTACCATTTGGTCAAGTATACTCTAAATACATATCTTAACAGTTTATTAGGTGTGTCATCAATTTAAATAATAAGTGAAAACTCGTACATCAACAAAGAAATATGAGCTTTTGATGACTTTAACAAATCAACAACTGAAACCAAGGGACATTTACGCCAAGGTTTAGCTCACCCACATACATCCATTAACAATTTGTATATACTGAAAGTCATGCAATACATATCGATTATATTACCCCGGGAAATGTGTCATATGACTTTTATGAAACGAGTAAAAAAGTTTCATAAAATTTGAATGTCATATGACACAATTTCCAGTTCCTTTCTCACCAATTCTATTCATTTGAATTTGTATGAACAAAACATTCAGGAAAAGGCCCACTTGTGCACATGTGTACTATAAAAAAGATACAAACTCGTTTATTTCAACCATATGGGTAATGAAACCAATGAAATCTCACTTAAATCTTACTTAGTTTCAATTTCGGACTAGTAATTGCAAACATCCATGCACATAACCTTTCATCATGGGTTGCACACTTAATATATTACCGAAAATATCAAAGTCAAAATATATCAAGCGCGATCATAGCCTGCTTTTTGACAACATTTATTCGTTTATAATGTCCCATTAAACACAGAAACACAGCTTGATGAAATAAATCAGGCAACGTTTCAATCCTGACAACATTTAAATGAGGATTTTAGTGGCTGAAAACTACCTTTTATCGACCAAAGTCATGAACATTTAGTGTATAAGGAGAAACCAAAATACAACATACGAAACGGAATGGTTACTGAGATAGGATTGGATAGTCGGACAGATATACATTGCAATGGATATATTCCGCGATATCACATATCCGTGAAAGATACATAAACATATTCCCAAATACATTATTTCTGTGGCCTATTTCTCCTTAAGCAAAACAAAACTTGAGTTCATAATGGATTCGTTTAATATTCTTTCCCTTACCATTACTCTAATATAACACTATGGTGTCATGTAGTTGACAATAACAGGGCATTGTCCATTCTACTGCCAAAATGATATCTCCTGAGAGTTATCTCCCGTGGAACACAGTTTTGGGTGCTAAATGAATAAGCCCGGCATTGTGGCAAGCAACAGGTGCCTATTTGAATCCAATGATTCAATTCTATCCCTTGATGTTGATATGCATGTGAACTTACAAGCCCATATATAAATGTGGTTTAAAACAATTGCAATTATGCCTTATCATATTTTCTTTACACGACGTACATGGCACACAAGTTGCCATCAGGCTGTATATTGTCATCGATTCGTCGGAGCAGTGTCGTATAAGTTTATTACTAAACTTGATGAATGTCTGTCCTTAACGTTCAGACAAATGTCTTTGATTTGATTAAAGCAAGCATGTCTTATATCTGTTGATCGATCTTCACTTCAACCTGAATCAATCCATTTTATTAAGAACATGAATGCAATGTTCCTATACTGGTATATTCAATTTCATTTATATTTCTATATGGCATGATTATATTATGATTATATTGATTAATATTATAATGACAAGATATTCGTCAGCAACATCGTCCTCACCACAATCATAATTTCATGTATCATCAGCATCCCTGTCTTCAACTTATCATATAAGTCCTTAAAGTCCAAGTGTTTTACTCCATAAGAAAAGCTGCTAAACTCATAAGTCATATGTAGAAAATGTTTTTGCTTTAACTTAAGATATCAAGTGTTGCACACCAGATATAAGAAACCTATCACTGACTGTACTTGCAGCCATAGTAGCTGACAATTAACAAAGCAGGGATAATTGGTAAACACACACTTGTGTCCATCTTTTATATTTGGTTGGTATGTGAAAGTCTGATTTGACTTTACAGATGCAAATGTGTGTCATCTACATCTGTCACAGGCTTCTAACGCCCTTACGCTGGCTACCACCGAACCAGGGCCCATATTTTCGAAGCTGTCTTAGCGCTAAGATAGTCGTAAGTCAATGTTAATGTATGGCACTTACGACTATCTTAGCGCTAAAAGAGATTCGAAAATATGGGACAGAGTAATTGAGCCATTTAAGTAATGAACGGTATGTATCATTTTGTCATCAAATCATAATTTCTAAATCACAAAGCATATCTGACAACATGTCTGACTTGTCTATCATTTATTCAAAAGTGTTGTTTCCCCCCTTTTGTCCAAGCAAATAATACAAGAATTCAAGTATATAAACATCATTGAAGAGAAAACATGTACAGATAAGTGTAGTTGAGTTGGAATGGTCATAGAAATAACATCTGGACTAGATTATTACAAACCTCTTGTAATCACAGTTGGAATAAGCTATTGCTTTAGTGATATTGTAGAAGTTTGGTAACTCTCTCTGGAAAAAAACAAAACTGATTCTATCCTCTTTTGAATGTTATTTTGAAAATGGCATCATTTTTTACAAGACCTACAACATTTAATGGATCATGTCCTTTGGAAAGAATGCCGAATAGAATATTTCCCTTTGTAAAATTTATATGATTTCCATTTTGTTATTTAGCAAATTTTTCAATTTCAGTCCCGGAAGATTTAATAACATAATACATACACAATATCGGCAGTGGATATATTACAAACGGATTCAGAAAATGCATCATTTTGAACAACTTCAAAGTCACTTATGTGCGATCCCGTCCAATGCCCCCCGGGGAGACATCTGCATTGGTGCATTCACAAATATTGATAGAAATAAATTGAAATAGGCAGCAAAGCCTTTTCAAATTGATATTATTCAGTCTATACGGGCTGTTAAATCACCTGCTGTGTTTCAGGCAGTGTTTCATAACATTATGCACATATATACATATACCACTTCACGGAAATGGAAACTGTTAGTGTGTTTATGTGATCAGAATAATTTGGCTTATCCTACATTTCAACAAGTAAAACCTACACATGGAAACCAAGTGGAACACAGAAAATACGTTGACAATTACAATAAACATGAATAAACATCAACATCAATAAACTGAAAGAACAGATAAATCTGGTTTAAACCAAATATATAAGTATAATGTGGAAACCATTACACCTATCAATTCATGGAAACCAGACGGAACACATATGGAGGTGTTGGTAAAGAGCTGCAATGGATATTACCCGCATCTGGTGCTAAATGCAGTTTCAGTTTGGACGGAAAACCAACATGAAACTATAAAACATGTCTGTATACAAAATGGAAATGATGGCTTCCATTCGTTTCTTCTCAGTTTCAATGTTCCCGAAACAAGGTATTGTTTGCAGTTTGTTAGATTATGTTAGCTGTTACAATATGTCTTTTACAAATCTCAAAATACCAGGTGTTGGTTGTCGATATTTCCAATGTAATTTGAATAAATACATGTTAATGACTTCAACTCAGTTACAGATACAACTAAGTTTCGTATTGCCATTTACGATATTATTTGCAAAACCATGTTGACATATTGTCATGTTCCGAGCATACTATTTATTGTGTATAATTACAATTCTCCAGCATACAAAACATATAAATATCATTCAAAATTATACATATTAACACAGTTTACAGAGACTAGAATATGATATACATGAAAGTGGTTATCGTGCAACATTGCACTTATCAGAATTTGTTCTCTAATGCTGCAAGGAATAAATGATTGGCGAATCCTGTTTGTTCTAAAAGTCGGCATTCGCAGTCTACGTCTAATATGAAAAAGTACAATCAGCAACGAAACAAACTGTACAAATTCAACAATACCAGATGTAGAGATACCGGGGTGAGGCACATGCTGAATAGATAAGTTGTTGTCACGAATAATCAATTCATTTCTGAGACTCACATATCACAAGTTTAGAGAACTTGCGATCACACTCCAGATTTGCCTTTAGCCTTGTGGTACTGCAGAAGCAACAAAATCAGCAACCGAAATCAAATCCATGTACATGCTGGAGTCGAGCCTAACTTCTTGCATCTCATCGCTAGTTATTCTCTCCTTTATCACGCATTGAGCTGCCAGTTCAACTCACAATCAAATACAAGAGTGATAGGGACTTACTATCATACATGAGAAGGGATTATAACGCTACTTAGCATACAGGACCTAATTTGGGATCCCTATTTCCCAAGGGTGTATTTTCTAGTTCTGACCTGTCAGTAAAGGCCCGAACTCTCGCTACTATTACTTGAACTTTTGCCACTAGCACGATACACACGAACTGTTAAAGAACCTGCTGTAGACTACTAGCTAAGACTTAGTTTTTCCTGACATGAATTAATCATGGGAAATAGGCAGTGTTAACTTTCTGACCCGGGCTGAGAAGGGTGAGTCTGACCTAAAAACTTCATGAACCAAGTTAAAACCATATTTAATAGGACCAAAATATATGATTAAAGAGATGGTTCAACATGTTTTTGTTCACGAATCATTTGCAATCATTTCATCAGTGACCACTTATCATGTATGAATAAGGACACATTGACGAATATCAATATCGAAACTAATTATCAATGTTTAATTTGATATTTTCTTCTCATACATTTCATATCGATTTTAGGGTCTTGACATTATGTGTATTTTGTTTATTACCATCCATCATGAAAGCAAAGACTCGCCAAGCAGTGCAGCAGCTTAAAATTCTACTCATACATCTAATATTGATATTAGGCATTAACTTACGGAATGATGGGTGTTTTCAGTATTACCATCCAGCAAGTGCGTGTCAATCAGAATATATTCTAATTTATGAACGTCACAATAGTGCAACACATCTGTGACTTATACCTTTCTCATTTATATACACTTCACCTTAAAAACTGTTATGCAAACTTACAACAAGTTGTCTATGTTAGATACAGCGCAAACACAATTTATCTCCTTCAATTGATGAAAACCTATTTGCCCAAAGGATATAACAAAGACAAAATAAGTCAGGGCGAAGAACATAATATTTTTCAACATAAATTCAATGGTTGTGACCGTTACAAATGAGAATCCCGTCAAACTGGCAATCATACGACACCATTATCCTGTTTAAGGGAAAACTTCAATGACATGGTGGACAGTTATATGGCCCCCAGCTGTCAATAAGACAGAGATATGCAGCCATGAAAGTTGATATCCATAAGAAGAGGCAATATGATACATGTATTTGGATTAATTAATCAGCATGTTTGACCTCTCCTTCATAAAACACGAACAAACGGAAAGTGTTCTGAAATTAGGCATATCAATGTGTATGAAATGGTCAGTAATCTGTTTTGTATCTAATAGGTTTATGTTTCAATACAAATGAAACTGTTTTACAAACTTTTTTAAAAACATATCTTGATGATAGTTTCAAATGCAAATGTCGTTATATTCATGCAGTAATATTTCATTCCTTAATTGCAAATTATTCTACTCCAATTTGTAATGGTTATTAAGTCAAATATTTAACAAATGGTTCATAATAATGATATATTTTAAGTAATATCAATGTAATGTTGAAATGTTATTATGCATGAAATGTAAATAACAAATCTTATTCCACTACAAACAGCGGAAATCAACTTGATATTGCTTGATTGCATTTGATATTTAAGTTACTGGACGCCATATTGCATAGTACCAAATATAATTAATCTGCCAATTTGTTTTAACAGATTGTTGTATTTAAATAAATACCTGAACCAATGAATAACTACATTACGGTTGATAACCATTTTATTTATTAATTAACAATTTGGATATCTCTAAAGGATGCCATACGCTCATACTAACCAACTCCTGAATTCTACTTAGTTTCAATTTCTGACTAGTTATATAAAACATGTATGACATAAAAGAGATCGGCACCAAACATAAACCAAAAAGAAATATTTCATCAAAATCAAAATTAATCAACCGCTATCATATCCAACTTTTGCCAAAACTAATCAGTTTATATTTCAACTTTAACACAATTATACTGCTTGATGAAATAAAGCATGCGTCATTCTAATCCTCACAACTTTGAAAAAGGAATTTAAGTGGAAAGTGCGAAAATTACCTCTTATCGACCATATGTCATGTTAAGTTGATAACAACCAACAGGAAATAGAATGATTACTGAGGTAGAGATGGACGGATGGATGGACGGACAGACGGACAGGGCAAAAACGTTATCCTATGATCCTATGACCTATACACATCAGTGAAATATAAATATTGTTAATGTTGCTCTGTCTTTAAAATAATTGTCACTTTTACAGATTTAGCAATATGACTGAAGACACGTTTTACTGAAATGATAGGCACCTGAGACAGATATGAAGTACTCGAAGTTCAGTAATCAAATG
This sequence comes from Gibbula magus, assembly GCA_936450465.1. Lineage (NCBI taxonomy): Eukaryota > Metazoa > Mollusca > Gastropoda > Trochida > Trochidae > Gibbula > Gibbula magus. The sequence continues at coordinate 17,000,352 of OW388300.1, read as the reverse complement.
CAAGTTCCGTAAATTTGAAATTCGTAAATTGTATGCATCTAGCTAAAAGAGGGCAGCAAAGATATTCATGAATGGGCGTAAAATATTTCGTCAACCAATCAACCATTACCATTATGAAAACTTTAAAACCCTCCATATAGTCTATAATACAAGGCAAGGTAAAGTTGATGTCATTCGTTACCTGTTGTTACCCTCTGTACCTGATGTACAATGTATATCATACAATAGATCCTGTACATATGTATTGAAGCACTTCTTGATGTTAACATGGCGTACATAGTTTTACTGAATTACTGAATTTGCAGCCACTTTAGTGTGAACACATTAAAATGAGGGCCCGAAGAAAAAGGACCTGGATGGCTTAATGGGACCATTAACATTTGTTTTAAAACTCTTTATTTATTGAAGGGTTTTATTTAGCCATTGGTAACACTCAGTTTAGAGCACTCTATTTCAATAATTTTAAACAATAGTTTACTACAAGATGGAGCTTGTCACATGTCAAGTTAAATCAAGATGACATAAGGAACGTGATGTTTATACATATCTATGCAATGAACGTTTACATCCCAGCGTGATTGCATTATCAGAGTACATCACATTCAATAAACACTACTGACTAAGAAGGTTCACTTTTTCCCCCGAGGGTTTAGGTGACTAAATCTGATTGATTTCTGCTCCAACTATAACATGATTCCTTTTGGTCGATAAATCATTTGAATCAGGAATTTTCCCTTGAAAGTATATTACCACAAGTTCTTAAGCACTGATACAAATTAAAGACATTTTGAGCGATAATAGATTTGAAAGATGAGGGTTCTACCTGGTATAGGGGCGAGATAGCGCAGTGGTTAGCGTGTTCGGCTTCGGATCAAGAGGTCCGGGGTTCGAATTCAGCTAGGGGCACGGCAACTTTGTCTGCAGTCGAGAACTGTTCTACACGCAGTCAGGTTTGGGTGCAATGCTACACTGAATTTCAGTGCAGTACCACCTCACCTCACCTCGCTTGTTCCGCCGATGCTCGCAGGTTTCACCGCAATGCATAGCCACATGGCGTTGCGGGATTTCTCCCTGCCATAATACTAGCAGCCGCGATATAAGTGAAATACTCTTGAAAGCAGTGTTAAACACCAACTCAACTCAACTCTACCTGGTATATGAAGTTGTTCTTAAAAATGCATAAATGTTAACAAGGCACGCATTATATATCATACACTTGGATAATTGTTGAGACATATTTCATTTAGCATTAACTTACCTTAACATATATGTGCATGGACATTCAATCAACATCAATTATAGAAATTGGAATCCATTTATAAAAAAAAACCCTTGACATTCGGTTCAAATTTGTGTTACCTTGTCTTATTATATTTGAACAGAAATTTGGTTCTATAAACAGATCGAAATATAATAAACATTCCCATTTATTGCTGTACCATTTGTGTCTTTGTGCGTTGCTCATAAGAAGAATGCCATGTTAAGTTGTGTTAATTTACTTAATAACTTTTGTATATGTGATAATTCTTTCCTTTTTTAAATTTCTAGTTTTATTTAGTTCAATGACAATTTTAGATTATTGTGTGCATATATCTGTTCTTCAAAGGAAGCACACAAATGCAACAGACATCACAATAAGTTTATATCACAAAACACAGAGTACAAGGATCGGATACGGTTAAGTGTTACTTTAAATAACACTCTTTAGAGAAAACTACCATTACGTCGCTTATGTTTTTATACCTTACTCGTTCCAAACTGAAACACTATTTATTACTCAAGTAGAATTTCTCCAGGGATTAGATCATTGCAGAGCTTCAACTCCTTGTTTGAATTTAAATGATAGAATATATATTTCTCAAATGGAATTAAGTAAATTCAGCTCTTCATACCGACCAGCCAATTCGAGAAAAAATTGGTTAATTGATAAATTGGTTACTTCTAATGTTTTATATCTCTCGGGATAATCAGACCAGAGGCACCATTCTGTATATTTGTTATTTGATAAACTGAGAGCTTATAAAGTTATGTATTAAATACACGTTGATATATAGCGCACAAACTCCCTACTGTTATAAGTTTAAGATCTATGTGCATATTCAAGCTTGCCATTCTAGTTAATGTGTTCGGCTTCGGATGAAAATGTCTGTGGTTCGAATCCCGCCAGGGGCACGGAAACTTTGCCAGCTGTAGAGAACTGTTCTACACGATTCTAAATTGTAGATTTCGTGACCCAATGACTCCAAATGGGGTCACAGGGGTCACAACCTTAAAAACCTGTTTTCATCTTCTTCTCCAGTTCCAAAAGGTCTAAAGAGCTGAACAGTTTTGTGCAGACTCTTTAGTCAATGGAGATTTTAAATTGTAGATTGGTGACCCTGGTGCTCCAAATAAGGGCCTCACAGGCCATGATCTTAAATCCTATTTTCATCTTCTTCTCCAGAACAAAAAGACCTAGAAGGCTGAAATGGTGTGTGCAGAGTCTTTAGCGATGGAGATTCTAAATTGTAGATTTGGTGACCCTGTGGCCCCAAATAAGGGCCTCACAGGCCATGAACTAAAAATCTATGTCAGTCTTCATCATTAAACAATATAAACCCTGATGAGCTACAGAGCCCATGGCTCTATTTTTTTATATTTGTAGGACCATCTGTTCGATTCAAGGGAAAGGAGGAGACTGGCAAGATGAGAACCAGTCCCCGTGAGCCTGGAAGAGGTGCTGTTGGTGTGCGAAATTACCACAAAGTGAACGAGTGCAAACTTATCCCAGAGTTCTCAGATGTGGTGAACAAAGATGTTTGAATGATTTATTTTCCAACATGATAAACTTGGTTTATGAGGAATGATTTGTTGAAGATACATTTTGTATGCACTAGAGTTCTCCGACAAACAAATATATGTTTGAATGTTAGCCTCAACTGAGCTTTATTGTGTAAATACAAATAGGAATGGACTACACTATAAACTTGATTATGGATGTACCATCAGCAATATTCATGAATTTAAGAATGATTTTGTTAAACATGGAATGCATATTTGAATGTATCACTTGTCTTTCAAAGTAGTGTTGCTTCAATACATTTACTGCCAATATATGAACTTTTATTTGGGACATGTTACCTTACAGTTGTCTTTGAAACAATGTGTTCATTTGTTCCAGATAACAATTGATGATACATGCTTACATAGATTTGGCACATTCAAGAATTATAATGAAGATTTATGAAAATATGATAATGTATACTCAAACGGCGGATAAAAGGCACACCTTCTTGAATGACAGTTTACCTACTAAAAATATCACATATGTCAGAGTATCATATTGCAAAGATAGTCGGATGGATTGGAATGATTACTACATCAAAGACATATTGCAATAGTCATGCGATCAGAAGTCTATTCTAGCATGAACACATGATATTCTAGAACACTTCTAATGATTCATAAGACATATATTAACTTCGGAAATTGTAAAACCATGATAATGAGCATAAATACTTTTGGATGGCCACACAAACATACTGCTTGTGTCACAAAACAGATATTATTAGATAAAATCTCAAAAATAATTAAACGAAATACCATTAAAAAGAGTAGGATTTCATACATGTCGGACGGAATGATGAGTACATGCACATGTTGTAATAGTCATGCATGCGATGAGTCTATGCTAGCATGCAAGCAAGATTAAATAAATCATGTTGGCAATGTCATAGCTACAAAACCAAAGTAGCAAGTGCAGAAACAAACAGAGCTCACAAATAGCACATACTTATGGCCAATATTTATTAAGTTTCAGAAGTGCGCCAAAACTGTTCAAGTTAATCAATATCTATATATTGAGCAAAATCTGTTTGACACATAAAGTTATAGTAATAGGGAAAATGTATTTGGCACATTCATAACATTTGAGATCAAAGATTTAATACATTTTGAAAATAAACTGAAAGTTGATTCTTCAAGCATTATTTTCTTATTATCGGTATTTATAAGCTATTAAAATAAGGTTCTATCATGTATTGTTTGTGGAAGCAAACTTTTATTGGAAATTCACGTTGATATAATGTTATTGATACCTCAAGTTAGCACACTCCGCTTAAAACATTAGTGAGAGTAATATTTTTCTGAGTAAAGAAAATAAAATAGATAATGAAACCTGATCAGATACTCCCTTTAACAGACATTGTGGTCTCATGCAAGAGACAAATGTCTTCCCATTCAACCTTCTTTTTGGATTGACCACATTTGCATGTTGTGTCTTTAAAGGTTATATTTGTCCTTAAAGGGGCAGTATCACGTTTTTTTTCAAATTTTATCTGTTCAAATTTTCCATTTATAATGATAGTTCATGTCATTTATATTTACTTTAGAGGGTAAATTATCTTATTACACAAACCAATTTCCCGTAGTGGTAAAAACAGTTGCGTAGAAAGCAAAAACTGCATGACGGCCATTTTATTGTGAACACAATTTATTTTTTCGAATGACAAAAAACTATTTCCATGTCTTTACGAACCATGTAAACTCATTTTATAGCTTGTTTTTCGAAGAGGGAAGGGATTATTTTTCAATTACATTTCATCGACTTATTTCACGTGAAAAACGTGCTACTGTCCCTTTAAATCAATGGCCACATGTGTCACTGGACCGGGAGTGATTGTGCACCTCCAATGTCCATATCATCTCTTTAGAGAGGAGTACCAGATACTGGTGTATGTACACTTTTCGCATTTGTACTTTCGCGGGTAAGTTCATGTATGGCACTTTGAACATTCAGCTTGTACTTAGTGGCAAATTTCTTGTCACTAGTTCACAATGATGTTCCAATGAGTGTGTTTTTATGTGTCTTGGGAGTGCTTTTACAGTCTTGTCACATACGTCACACTTTGTGAATGAAACTGTATGGTATTTTACATGACGCCTCATGCCTCAAAGGTTTTGAACACTTTTCCGCAGCTTTTACATGGGGGGTAATTTTAATACAGATTTCTCTGATAGAGTTTGCCATGAGTGATATAGTGGTGAGTAACGTTGCATATATAAAACCATGGGTAATCGAGGATGCTGGGATTTCTGTTATATGGTAATCTAATAACAGAGCTGATAGAGCTGACACATTCTCATGTTGAATCTGTGAATTGTAAATAAACAACTTTGATCAATCAACCAACTAAAATTTACCTGTCAATGTGCACCTGGAAAGCGCGAGAAAAATCAAAGTTCGTTTGCTAAATGAAAATGACTTGGTAAATCAAAACTGCTGTCATAGATCACACAATATTGAATAAGATGATAACATACAGAAACACACATATTGTTTACTTTACTTCACTTCAGACTCGTAAAGGTTCCATCTTAGGTGTGTAGCTTAAGCCTACAAATCTACTCGAATTTTGCAGAATCGCAATCCTGACAATGACATCTATGCACATAGATCTGAAGCTTATTACAGTAAGGAGTTTTTGCGCTATATATCAACGTGTACTTTAGAAGATATAAGTCGTAGTAAAAGAAAACAACATTCATCAATATTCCGTCTTCTTCGCTTGCCGCCATTTTGCTAGACTGAGAGCGAGGCTGCGGACGATTTGTTGATCATTCCTCTTGATTTGTCGTTCATCTTGCAAGCTCGACGGCAGTTCTTTGCTGCTGTTTTTGGCCGTCATGCGTGGTTTGAGTCTCTTTCAAGCGATTTGTCACCCGTTTAAGAGGATATGAATTCAGTTTTAGAGGATTTGGATTTAGTTTAGGAAGGTTTGTCGTCCTATTGCGGTGAATTGTGAACTGTTTACGTGTATATTTGTACCGTTTTTGTGTACCTTTTGTATGGTAGCCCTAGCAGTAGGCATTGGAACCATATCCTTTGTCTTATTGCAATGCCGTCAATCAAGTAAACTAAATCAACAACTGATGGATGCTCACATGCATATAGGATAGTTCTTATATCCCTTTATTTCTTCTCTAATTACCTCAACTTCTGTTCGTAAACAGACATGACCGATATCATCATTAACTTTAACAGTTTCTTGTTGTTGTTTTTTTTTAGAAAAAGATGAAACAAGTTGAACCTATTTTCTGAATAGCGAGGGCAATGCTGTTCGGCCATAATACATTAAAAATGTTCACCAGTAATAAAGTGTTTTAAGTGCTGTACAACTATATTTCCACATATGCATATTGAAATGAAGATAGCTTTTAATAAAACAAAATAAGTCAAGGCATATTGACTGAAAAGCTTCACAAACATGCACTTCAAATACACGTTGGAAAAGGATATGTATGCATTCATATGAATTTAAATGCCAATATAATCATTAAAATTCAGATTATTTTATATAAATCTGAAGGGTTTCCATTAACCTCCTTTACCCTATCTAACATCTCTTCCTACCATAAGACATTGAAGATCGTTGTAACTTATTGCCGAGTTTGTGCTAGTACGGACGTGAATTGCGTTTTACAGGACAATATAGACCATTGACCTGATGGTGGAAGGTTATTAACTGCAATACCTACACAATCCATAATGGGATAATGGATGTGTGGCATTCGTTGTTGATGTTAATACGATAATATGAAATGCGATCACCTTGTTGTGGGTGGTGTGGCACTCTTTTTAAGATGTGTCATACAAACCACTTTAATCATGGCTGGCCATCTCATACTCCTAATGGCATTTTCCGTTCAATGGGGAAACTCGCTATGGCAGGAATCGTCACACGCAATGTAACAACGTGTGCTTGTGGCTCTATTCCCTGATTACTTATCAAATCTTCCCCTTGTATATTTTGCGTCAGGGATAATATTAACCTTTCAGAAATACAGTTTGTTGTTTGAGAAAATAATTATGCCAGACGTTTTTAACTGTGTTTATCGAGAAGTACTTACTGTTAACGGACATACCGTTTTAATGCTCATGGAGTCAGTATAGTGACGATACAAAGGCGTGAGTACATATTTCTGATCGAAAACAGGACAATGCACCATGGCTGGTATGGCTCAGCATAGTAATTTATCACTTGCTTAATTAAAGATAAGATAGGTAAGACAGGTACAAAATGCCAGATCCTAGCATCTGTTTTAAAACACATTCTTGCGTTTTTATAGTTTATGTTTTAACAGTGAAATTCAAACTGTTATTCTAGTTTATGATAACATTCAGTGATCGGGATATATTAGTATAATAATGGATACATGTAGATATCTACATCCTCAGGAAATTACCAATATTTCTTAACATATTGCAAGGTGTTTAGAGCTTTATCTAGCACCATACACTGCAATACAACATGTGTTATCTTCAATACTTTTCTCCAATACATAATAATCTGATAAGAGTGTTTGTTCCCATGCCACATAATGTTCTTTTTGCCACACCATGGAGCATACAGACTGCCAGGCAAAAGAACGTACATGCCTCAATTGGTTTCGATTAATTCAATAATATTTCAAAAATATGCATTTGACTTTCTATGGCACGATACAATAATACTTATCTACAGTAGTTTGAATGAATTACTTGGTGACTGTGGTTAAATTTTAGCTAAAATATCTTTGATTAATTAGGACAGATGTCTTATATGTCGATGAACAGTTGAAGAATTTTACAATTCAAAATTAAATCATTTTTCTTTTTAAAACACAAACACTTTTAGAAGTATTATTTGACTGTTGACTTAACACCTGACTGTTCAGTTTTAGAGTATGACATTGAAAACTTGAGATATTTTCAAATGAAAATCATACATACATGTATGATAAAACCAACAAGTGTGTACTTTCTCTATTTTAATTGTTAACCTTTTCAAAGTTAAATTTAACCGTGTAACAAAACAGTCTGATTCTAAAGAAAACAACTCTCGAGAGGTTCAGTCAACACTTCTCATAGCGATTCATCATGTACCTTAGCCCTGTCAGATAGTTAGGAAACGTGTGAACTGGTGCAATTATACAATTGATACAAGATGTCAGTGACTTCAACCACAGAGTATTTTAAACTTACATTAAGTAGCACTACTTGTGCATGTTGTGGCAAAGCTGAGACATGCAGACTAGACAAGTTGTTGACACCAACTAGCCATTTCATTTCTGCAGAAGATTAATGGCGATGTCAATTACACTACAGATCTTATTTTTCAGATTTACCGTTAGCCTTGAGTTACTGTGGAAGCAACAACTATTTATTGCATCTCAAAACAAACTTGTTCTCCGTTATCACGCATTGAGCTGCCAGTTCAAATCACAATCAGTTACAAGAGTGAATGGGACTTACTATCATACATGAGAAGGGATTATAACGCTACTTAGCACACAGGGCCTAATTTTGGATCCCTGTTTCCCAAGGGTGTAGTTTCTAGTTCTGACCTGTCAGTAATGGCCCGACCTCTCGCTACTATTACTTGAACATTTGCCACTAGCACGATACACACGAACTTTTATAAAACCTGCTGTAGACTACTAGCTAAGAATTAGTTTTTCCTTACATGAATTAATCATAGGAAATAGGCAGTGTTAACTTACTGACCCGGGCTGAGAACGGTGATTCTGACCTAAAAACTTCATGAACCAAGTTAAAACCATATTTAATTGGACCAAAATATATGATTTAAGAGATGGTTCAACATGTATTTTGTTCACGAATCATTTGCAATCTATTTCATCAGTGAAATGAAAGCAAAGACCCGCCAAGCAGTGCAGCAGCTTAAATTTCTACTCATACATCTAATATCGATATTAGGCATTAACTTACGGAATAATGTGTTTTCAGTATTACCATCCAGCAAGTACGTGTCAATCAGCATATATTCTAATTTATGGACGTCTCAATAGTGCAACACATCTGTGACTTAGCCCTTTCTCATTCATATACACTTCACCTTAAAAACTGTTATGCAAACTTACAAGTGGTCTACGTTAAATACAGCGCAAACACAGTTTATCTCCTTCAATTCATGAAAACCTATTTGCCCAGAGGATATACAAAAAACAGAAAATAAGTCAGAGCAAAGAACATAATATGTTTCAACATAAATTCAATGGTTGTGACAGTTACAAATGAGAATCTCGTCAAACTGGCAATCATATGACACCATTATCCTGTTTAAGGGAAAACTTCAATGACATGTTGGACAGCAATATGGCCCCCAGCTGTCAATAAGACAGAGATATGCAGCCATGAAAGTTGATATCCGTAAGAAGAGGCAATGATACATGTATGTGGATTAATTAATCGCCATGTTTGACCTCTCCTTCATAAAACACGAACAAATGGAAAGTGTTTCGGAATGATTCATATCCATGTGAATGAAATGGTCAGTAATCTTTTTTGTATCTGATAGGTCTATGTTTCAATACAAATGAAACTGTTTTACAAACTTTTTTTCAAAACATTTCTTGATGATAGTTTCAAATGCAAATGTCGTTACATTCGTGCATGGCGTAAGAAGTAATATTTTATTCCTTAATTGCAAATTATTCTACTCCAATTTGTAATGGTTATTAAGTCAAATATTTAACAAATGGTACATAATAATGATATATTTTAAGTAATATCAACATGAAATGTTGATATATTATTATGCATGAAATGTAAATAACAAATCTTATTCCACTACACTCAGCGGAAATCAACAAGATATGATATATGTATTAAATGTGTTGCAATAAACACATCTTGGTAGCATGTTCCAGTACCGATTGCTTGATTTGGTATTTATGTTACTGGACGCCATATTGCATAGTCCCAAATATAATTGATCTGTCAATTTGTTTTAACAGATTGTTGTATTTAAATCAATACCTGAATCAATCAATAATTACATTAAGGTCGATAACCATTTTATCTACATCTGTTTAAATACCTTTTATGCCAACGTTTTCTCTCACACATGTATTAATTAACAATTAGGATATCTCGAAAGGATGCCATACGGTCATACTAACCAACTCCTTAATCCTACTTTGTTTCAATTTCGGACTAGTAATACAAAACATGTATGCATAAAATATGACAAAATGAGATTGGCACCAAACATAAACCAAAAAGAAATATTTCATCAAAATCAAAATTAATCAACCGCTATCATATCCAACTTTTTGCGAAAACTAATCAGTTTATAATGTCAACTTTAACATAATTACACTGCTTGATGAAATAAAGCATGCATCATTCTAATCCTCACAACTTTTAAATAGGAATTTAAGTGGTAAGTGAGAAAATTACCTCTTATCGACCACATGTCATGTTAAGTTGATAACAACCAACAGGAAATAGAATGATTACTGAGTTGGAGATAGACGGATGGATGGATGGACAGGGAGACTAGGCGAAGACTTTATCCTACGATACATACCAGTGAAATAAAACTGTTGTTAAATTGCTCTGTCTTCACCATAGAAAACTAGTGTCACTGTTGCATTATGACTGAATACACGTTTTAATGAAATGATTAGCACATGACACAGATATGAAGTATTCAAAGTTCATTAATCAAATGTAAGTTCTGTAAATGAAATCGTAAAGCTCTTAATTGTATGTCCTGCGTTTTAATAGTTTCAAGTGGAAAAGCCGAGTTAAGTTTGATGCAAATTCAATATCACACCACGTTACGTGGTAAACAACATTTCTTTAGGAGGTTATACAAGAAACATCAACAAGTTGCGAGGAATTAAGGAATATTTGCCACGAGTAAGTTATTGTGATCAAGTTTGACATACAAATTCACGAGGGATAGATCATTTAATGCATAAATATCGAAAAACAAGACGTGAGTTTACGATCAAAGAATAGAGTGTAAAATACAAATTGTACTCATACATCATTCATGTACTCTCTCATAACCTCATGATGGGCGCATCTAAATAGTTTGCTACCTAGCTATTTTTATCAGTAAGATTAATATATAATTATTGTTTTTTTTATTCCATTATAAACAATTGCTTTATATTGTAAATATTGTCGCAGAATGAGAGAAATTAGTAACTTTGGACTCGCTCAGTTGCAATGCAAGATAGGAATGTAATCAGGTCACTAAATGACGGACTGTTAATGATGCCACAAAGACATGACGTCTTGGTAGTTCAGCCAGTGACTCGTGCATGCTGCTTCACCTTTCAATTTCACCGCAAAGCATAGCCACATGGCGTTGCGGGCTTTCTTACTGACATAATACTAGCAGCCGCGATATAAGTGCAATACTCTTGAAAGCGGCGTTAAACCCCAACTCACCTCACCTCACCTCACCTTTCAAATGTTGTACTGTCAATGTGGTCTCGGAAATATACACTGAACATAGTTAATATACACTGAACATAGTTAGCTATTTAATGTTTTACTAGCCTGTGACTTGAGGTAGGTAGGGTGGATATTGGTCATCTGTGTCATCTAGCTAAAAGATGGCAGCAAAGATATTCATGAATTGGCATAAAGTTGTTCTGTCAACCAATCAAAATCCCATGACCATTATGAAAACTTTAAAACTCGACATATCTTTGACCACTTAGATAAGAATATGTTTTACAAGCTGTCGATATACTCCATACTCCATAGCCAACAAACCTAGTTCAATAAAAAGTTCATTCTTCTTGTTTCAAAACATTTTCGTTATACATTATTTTGCTCTGGCAGACTTGCGGAGACTTAAACTGATTTTAAGTAAGACAGTCAATAAAACAAGGCAATGTAAAGTTGATGTCATTTGTTACCTGTTATAACAATCTGTGCCTAATGTACAATGTATATCAAATGATGCATCTTGCATCTAAATATATGGTGTACATATTTATTTTAGTACTATCTTGATTTTACAATGATGTACATAGTTTTATTGAATTTAGTGAATCTCCGATAATCGATGTTGTTATAACAAATATAAAAATGGAAAATCAAAAATAATGAAAGACCAACAATATCACAGTTGTAAGGTTTAAAACGAAGCTCCAGATAACCTGAATTGTCGATATAAATAGTTCATATATTCTTCACCATAATGTTTTGACTACCCTCAGAACTGAAGTTTCAACTTACATGCATATTACAGAGTATGAAAGCATGAATTAAAAGAGTTGCAAACTTTTAAAAATGTGTTGGTATGTGTAGGTTTTGAATTACAATACAGATGTGAAGCATTCAGATTATGGTTTGGAATATGTTAATTTTGGAAAAATCGTAACAAGGAAAATAAAAGTTCCAGTTTGCAGAGAGCAAGGTAATTAATGCCATGTGTATTCTATTGTAGTTGTCATTATTTGAAATGATGTGAAATCGGTGAGATCAGTGAAAGTATGCCTACAGTATGTACATATTCAATGTCAGTTTATTGGTCTTGCAAATATGAACATTTCTGGGCCCAGATACTTTCATAATTCTATTAAATGGCCAATCTAATAATTCTTCAAAATGCTAAATTATATAAAGTATTTAAAATACAAATTTGTTCATAAATGACTGTTTTGTTTGTATAACATAGTAACACGCGCAGGACAAAAAGTGGTGGAATCCGTTTGCCGGATTCTTCCGGATTCCTCCGGATTCCTCGGGATCCGCCAATTTTTGGGAGAATCCGGAAGGATCCGGCAATCGGATTCCACCGCTTTTTGTCCTGTGACGGTGTCAAGGAAAGTGTGTATATGTTTCCCTAGTGTGTCAACCATTTAACATTATGGCAACTCTAACTGTGTTACTCAAAGCATAAATGGCACACAGGTGTTCATCAGGCTGTGTATGGTTATTGATTCGTCTGAGCAGTGCCAGATTAGGTCGTCATCAAACTTGATAAAAATGTCCGTCCTTAATGTTCAAACAAATCTCATCAATTGGCATCTAATGTTTTTTTTCAACCATAGCTAATATTTATGGACTGATAATAATCTTACCCTCTTTCAGTTCATATAATTGATAGCATGCATACAATGTTCATTATCACAGGACAAAAAGTGGTCGAATCCATTTGCCGGATCCTTCAGGATTCTCCCAAATATTGGCGGATCCTGGGGAATCCAGAAGGAAGCGGCAGGCGGATTCCACCACTTTTTATCCTGCGTATGTTCGTTTTCATTACTTATGAATTCTTATTCATATAAATGATTTTCATGATGAATATTTACATCATCATCGGCGTTATCACCATCATCATCTGTGTCGTTCTCATCAACACAATCATAAAGCACGATTTCTACCATAATAATGTTAAACAGTTAATGAATGAAAACAGACATTGTCTGGGTTCAGAAATCCTACTATGTGTTGAACCCCTTTACGACATTGTACCACCCCATAATTACTGAAATAAAGTGCATTAAACTGAGTGTTACTAATGGCTAAATAAAACCCATTCAAAGTTGCAGTGCCCGAGGCAGGATTGAACCCCGGACCCCCTGATCTGAAGCCGACACGCTAACCACTGCGCTATCCCACCTCTACAGACTACATCACATTCAATAAACACTTTACTGCTTTAGCTGGTTCATTGTTTTCATCCTGGAGGGTTTAGGTGACTAAACCAAATTGATTTCTGCTCCAACTATAACATGATTCCTTCTGGTCGATAAATCATTGGAATCAGGAGTGTTCCCATGAAAGTATATTACCACAAGTTCTTGAGCACTGATGCAAATTAAAGACATTTTAAACGATGATAGATTTGAGAGAGGAAGCATTCAGCCTGCTAAATGAAGTTTTTCTTAAAGATGCATAAACTTTAACAAGGCATGCATTATATATTATACACTGGGATCATTTGTGAGAAATATTTAATTTAACATGGTCATTCACTCATTATATTAATATGAACATTTTTACAGAAAAGGGAGTCCATTAATAAACAAAAAACTTTGACATTCCGTTCAAATTTGTTTTACCATGTCTTATTATATTTGGATAGAAATTTGGTTCTATAAACAGATCGAAATATAATAACCATTCCCATTTTTACTCTACCATGTGTGTCTTTGGGCCTTCCTCGTAAGAAGAATGTCACTTTAGGTTGCGTTAACTTAATAAAAAACGCCTTTGTTTATATGGTAATTCTTTTTTTCTAAATTTCTAATTTATGAATAACTGCAATGACAATTTTAAACCACACATTCGTCTTGAAGACCTAATAACTGTGTACATATCTGTTCTTGTCAGTTTTGCTCCCTGCGAAAATTAATGTGATAGCACAAACCTTGAAAGGAAACACAAAAATGCAACCGACACCAGGATATGAGTATTTCATAAAACACACAGTTCAATTAGTCTTTATTATAACCACCTGTTTATCACAACCTCAAAAAGGACACGATACCAAATATCTTCTGACTGTAAATAATGTTTTTTTTGTAAACAATATCCTCTTCTCATTTACCATATTTATCTATAGTTAGATTTCATCCATTATCATAAATGAAGATTAACAACGAAGCGTGGATACATGTTGCTTTTGTAATTTGATTGACTGTATTATCATATTTTGCCAAGGAGAGCGAGAAAAATAGTATTTTACTAGTCCGAGAAGGACAGGGAAGATTTGTATTCATCGATTTCAAAATGTGCACAGGGTGACAATATTTGAATTTGATTGATTACAAATCTAAGAAAAGTGGAAGAATATTGGTAATTCTATGGTAAATTCTATTGGTAAATTATGTACTCATAATCACCAAATAATGAGGTATTCATTGATTTTAGACTGCAATTGAATTCTCTTGATCCTTACAAAAGATATGTTGAGCCAGTACGAATCTTATTATTGGTTGTTAGGGATTGCCAACAGCTCCATCTGCATGGTTAACTATATTACAGTTAACTGTATTACGCTGTGGATCTGCTTTACTATTTTACTTCAGTAATTATTTGGGAAAAGTCGGGGATGCTGTTTTTCAATTCAACAATAAATGGCAATGATATAATTAATAATTGGATACTTGTGTTGTGCCTTTTTCACTCCAAAAATGGCGGCTGGTCAAAACATGGCTGATCGCAGATTTTCTTGTAATCCATTTCACATCTGTACTAGGGTACTTTCCTACATATTATCAATGCGTATACTTTGGGCATTCACCAAGGAATCTGTAGATGTCATGTTTACTTTAAGAAGTGTGTAAATACATCATAATCTGAGTTTGAAAAATTGAAGCGTTAGAAGGGTAACTGTAGAAATATATATTTGAGAAGGTTAACTTAGATGTTTGTTAAAGTTCAAGAGATGGTATCAAAGTAGTAAAACCGTTTATGAAAAAGTAAAAATGTAATTAATATAAGATGTTGTCGACCTTAATAACCTTCTTCGATTTAAATTTGTTGACGCATCATTTCTGTAGGACGTCACAAAAGAAGACAACATCGCTTTTACACGTCAGAATTGTGTCAGCAAATATATTTCCTGAAAATAAAAACTATGCATAGTTTCAATTTTATTTCCTAGCATGACTGTAAGGAGTTTCCTGTCTAAGGCTCACTAATGGAGAACAACATTCCTTTGATATCGTTAACTGTCTGTTTATCCTCATCAGTAATCTAAAGAATACTAGCTAAGTGAAACACCAACAAGGAAACTCTTCCAAGTAATATTAATATTAATACAATCCCCTGCTCGTTTATCGCGAAGGGTAATTGAAAGAATACTATCTAAGTAAAAACAGTACCTGTGAAACCTTACCAGTACACTATGAACTTCAATAATAAAAAAACACAGTGTACATAAGAACAGGAAGATACTCTGGATATACACGACCTTTCAGATTATATACTCCTTCATCAGGTGGATTGAACATTTCAATATTCTCATTCCATTTACCATATTATTATTTGTTCGATTTCATCCTGTATCATAAATAGAGACTAATACCCAAGCGGGAATATCATAATACTATTTTTACAACAAAAGTTATGCCATGACCGCGAGTGTGTTATTTTCTTTGTTGTATTCATATTTATCATTATTAAGTGCGACGTTTCAGTGTAGATCATTTGCTCATGCAGGTTGGTTATGATTTACAAATAAATATGGTAACTTAGTGTAATGATATTGCCTCATTACATTCACATTTCCATCTCTAAAATGAGTTTGTCTTTAAAGCTCATTTATTATTTAACCAAAGGGAATAACATATTATAATTATAAAACACTTTAATCTCCGACAAGGCTATACATTCATAAATGCATACTTTTGAACACAAATAATTGAATTTTCATTTGAAACCTTATGGATAAGTGATACTTCAAATCAAACTCTTCAGACAAAACTACCGTTACGTCGCTTATGTTTGTTTTATACCTAACTTGTGTGAAACACAATATATTACTCAAGTAGATTTCCTCAAGGGATGAAATCTTTGCAGAGCTCCTATTTCTTATTTGAATTAATATGACAGACTAGCTTACCTCAAATGGAATTAAGTAAATTCTACTCTTCATACAGACTAGCCAAATCGAGAGAAAAAAAATTAAATGATAAAGAGGATACTTCTAAAGTTGTATTTCTCTTGGGATAATCAGACCAGAGGCACCATTCTGTATCTTTCTTATTTGATAAACTGAGAGCTGATAAATGTTAAAGAGACAATTTCACTATTTGCATGTTTTATTAACATGACAAAAATGATATGAAGAATTGTGTTTAGTATTGAAATAAAAAGACATTAAGAGCATTTGGTACTTCAGAATAATATTAATATAATCATTAATATATATATGTGCTTATGTTAACCTCCATAACTGTTAGGTGGATTGAGTGTAATGTTGATGAAGTGCCTTGCCCAAGGACACTCTATAATAATTTACCCATTTAACAAATGTTAGGTGGCTCCACCGGGATTCGAGGAATGGTCTTTGGCATGAAAGGGCAAGAAGACACTGTGTTCCACAGTAGGAATTCGAACCATATTATCTGTCTCATTCCAATACCGCCAATCAAGTAAACTAAATCAACAACTGATGGATGCTCACATGCATATAGGATAGTTTTCATATATCTTCCCTTTATTTCTTTTCCGATTACCCCAACTTTTGTTCGTAAACTGACACGCCCGATATCAACATAAACATTAACATTTTGGTTTTTGTTAAAGAAAACGAGATGAAACAAGATGAACCTGAATAGCCAGCGCAATGCTACTAACGTGTTCGGCCATAACACATTGAAAATGATCACCAGTAATAAAGTGTTTGAAGTGCTGTACATCTATATGTAAATATTGAAATGAAGATAGCTGATAATAATTAAAAAGATAAGAAAAGTTGCACATGCATGTACCTCAAATACATGATGCAAAAGGATATGTATACATTCATGTGTATTTTAAATACAATATCATTATAAGATGTCGGTTTTAATTCAAATAAATCTAAAGGGTCTCCTTCAACCCTCTTTAAGATCGTAATAACTGATTGCCGACTTTGTGCTAGTACGAAAGTGAATTGCATTTTACAGGATAAGATAGACCATTGACCTGATGGTGGAAGGTTATTAACAGCAATACCTACACACAATGATAATGGGATAATGGACGTGTGACATTCGAGGTCGTTGTTGATGTTAATACGATAATGTGAAATGTGATCACCTCATCGTGGGTGATATGACACTTTTTGACATTTTTTGAAGATGTGTCATATAAACCCCTTTAATCATGACTAGCCATCTCATAGTCCTAATGCCATTTCCCGTTCGCTGGGGAAACTCGCTATGGCAGGAATCGTCACACGCAATGTAACAAGATGTGATGGTCGCTCTATTCGCTGATTACTTATCACATTCTTCCCCTTGTATATTTTGATTCAGGCACAGGACAAAAACTGTTGGAATCAACCTGCCGGATTCTTAAGGATCTGGCAAAATTTGGGAGAATGCGGAAAGATCCGGCAAATGGATTCCATCACTTTCTGTCCTGTGAGGGTTGATATTAACCTTTAAGACATCCAGTGTGTTGTTTGAGACAAATATCCCAAATGTTATTAACTGTCTTATTTTATCGAGCAGTACTAATTGTTCTGGTCAGTATAGTGACGATACAAAGGCGTGAGTACAGAAAACCGGACAATGTACCATGGCTGTCGTGCGTCAGTCAGTAAAATGTTATTTTTTAAACTTGTCTACACCAAAACAATTACAAATTTGTGTTGCAAATGATTGATATATCACATAGAAAAGTGCATTTAAATGGGAGGTGTAATTTGGTATCAGTCCAAGTAATAGTTTCTGCTAGGTTTTCATTGGAAATAAGCAATTATCATATCGTTTGTGCTTGGGATGAATATGCAGTTGAGTAACATTATTAGCAACTCCAGTCAGCACATATGGTATGTTGGCACGTATCACTAATAATAATCCAAGGATTGATAATCAAATGCTCTGCGTAGTTCTGTATCACTTGCATTGAAAACTGAAAATAAAATTGGTCCAAACAATACAGGCAATTCCAATTGTGGTCAGTTACATCTTCAGGTTCAATACAGAATGATAACACGCATCAGTTGTGTTTCATCACATTTAATAGGGCTTTAATATGTGCTGACATAATACATGTGTCGATTTCAGTTCAGATAATTTCACTCAACTTGCATATTCATTCTCAATCACCAAATATATCATAATTACTAGTTCCCAATTGCAATTGACCAACATCATTGTGTATATACCGAACCAAAATTATACGTCCCATTTACATGCACATACCTTTAAAACCTTTTCAACCTCAGTTTGTGTTTTTGTGTGTTGTAAATATGTTTCCAAAATTACGTTTTGCTAAGAGATGTGCGTTAATGGCATTGTATGTTTTTCGATCAGAAATAACTACTTTTACATATATATCATCACTATACTGAGTCGGTTATCTTCAAATTGGTAATTTTCGGCATCAGTCAGTACGTCTTGATACAAATACACCATCTATAACGTTTAACAGGACTGACCAGTGTCCAGTTGTTGAGTAATGACATGACAAAAACATGCTGCAAACATGACTGTGATTAAACCTTTTCTCATAGATCGTGTTAGTTGAATTTACTGTCTTCAGAACTTGAATTCATCCACTGTCGGCCAAAATATTCTGCATAATATTTACATTTCAGAAGTTGTCATGTCACAAAAGAATGATGATTGTTAAAATGAGATAACAGAAATTGTTCAGTTTTCGATCAGTGCTTGGTAAGAAAAACATTAAAACAAATTTTCATACAACCACAAGCAAGAATACAAGAACGCATTAGCATTAAAGTGGTGATGACAGATGTCATGTAGGCGGTTATGGGGCGGAAGTGAATCAACCTAAAATTATGGTCTTCGTTGGGTGTGACTTAATTGACTCGAACCACAATTTTTCCACGATTTCAATGGACTTTCATACTAATTATTGTTTCAGCAACTTAGGGACAACCATTAATTATATTTCAGAAATAAGTTCATCGTTCATCTTAAGGAAAGTAGGCCTTTCTTTTGGCCGTCAGTGTATACATTTTAACTTATAAATAACTGTGATGTAAACTTACAAAATCAACCACGTTACTCTCAATGCAAACAACATTTATCAACATTTCTGTGATGCGTAAATGAAACGCTATTTGCTCAAAGGATATAAAGCAAAGCCCATTATCTGTTTCAACATAAATTCAATGGTACTGACAGTTACAAATGAGAATCCCGTCAAACTGACAATCATATGAAACCATTAAACTCTTTAAGGGAAAATTTCAAACGACAGTTTGACAGTTTTATAACTCCAAGGTGTCAATATGACAGAGATATGCAGCCATGAAAGTTGATACATATAAGAAGAGGCAATGATACATACATGTAGACTGCTGAATTGTCATGTTTGACCTCTCCTACATAAAATAAAAAAAAATGAAATTCAGATTTCGTGACCAATACCATCTATGTGCTTAAAAAGGTCAAAACAAATCTGCCTCGTATCTGATAGGAATGTGTTCTTACAAATTACACCTTTGTACCTACTTTTTCTAGACAGTTGCTGGATGAAGTTATAAGTTATATTCAATTCCTTAATTACAAATTAATATATTCCAATTTTTAAGGAAAACAGATGTTATTTCAAACAGTTAACGGTTCATGGTAATGGTATATTTCAAATAGTATCAACAATCATGACATGTGAATTATGTTATAATGCATGAAATATCTAAATCAAGTCATATTCCATAGCAACGCTACAATTAGAGGAAATTCAGCCAGATATGTAATGTATTCTGATTACCAAGTTTTAAAAATAAATGCCTGATATATAGTATGCTTTCGGTCTTTTGTAAGCAGAAACATACATTTTGGTGGAAAACAATTTTAGATATTCAGAAAAAGGTATATTACATTTGTCTCTGTCGTGATTGAAAATGTCACGATAATGTTGCTCGTAACATAATGTATTCTAATGTTGTATTAATCAGTTTATTCTCTGGGCATCACAAATCAATCTCCTCTGTAACACGCCTGACACTGGTAGCAATCATTTTCTGGGCATCTTAAATGGTGCATAGTTGCCTATGTAATCAAGCATACAAATTATATAAAGATAGCCATGAGTTTTTGATCGACTGGCAGTTTTCAGAATGAAATACCAGTTAGAAATAACTGATAAACTATCGCTGAAACTTACCGACAGAATATTGAACATTTATACTAACAGTAAATTAATGGATAAGCTCGTTTGAGGTATATTGTAAGGTTTCATTCTGGAAATTTCACTTGATTAGTTCTTTGCTGATGACTTTTTAATCACATAATCAATGGTGTCGTATAGAACAAATACATATTCATATACATATTAACTATACACTTGAACTACATTTATATGCAGGTAATTTCAGCGGTACGTCCCAGAGTGAAATCGATTGGTACAGTGCGCTTCAACTTCAACATGAAAGGAGATCAAATGGACGAGAACTGAATATAATCAAAGAAAAAAGAGAATTGAAATCTCTGATTGAAGTGTACCTATTCAATCAACTGGTCAATATATTTACTGACACCTTCAAAAGACCACAGTTATTCATTTAGGTTCACATCAGTCCAAAGCAAAATTGCATGATTCTAGAGATCAATCAGAAACTCAAAAGTTCAAGATAGTGACATAAATCCCAGATGCTCAAACATCAAATTAAAGGTTGTACCTGGTGTTTGTTTATTGCAATTAAATGTTGGATGAGGACCAAATCGACTGGGATCATCTATTTTATATATTGAAGTCAATATACTCGTTTTGGAGTCTCAGTTACTGTTTGAAGTAGGAAAATATATTTAAAAAAAGGTTTTATACAATAGAAATAACAATGGTGTATATCGTATGAATAGAATAGTTTTTAATGCTTAAATTTCTCAAAATCTTAATTCATCAATATACATTATAGGTCAAATAGTGTATATAATATTGCATTGTTCATAAAAGAAAGGTTAAGATTAAATAGTTATGAAATAATTCAATTCCAGTTCACATTTTGTTGTTAATATGTATGCTATCTTATAAACGTAATGTACAAAACATAAAAGGTTCAACGAGTTGTTGTCTAATAACGGGAAGGCAACGACAACGGTTCACAGAGGATAGACGACCAATTTATATTAGGGCCAAATATTAATTTGTTGAATATAATCCTCGCCACACTGTTGAAAAACACAACAATCTGGTCTACTTAAATACAATTTTGTATTTCCTATGAAACTTTCTCAATCACTGCATTTAAAAAAATATATTATTTATTATTATATAAAATCAATTACATCTATCGTGTTTTTTTAATGTGCATTTGAGTGGTTTACAATAATGTGTGATTAATTATTTAAACATTTTGGGTTTTTTAAGTGTGTGTTAATTATCCAAGGACACCATGATATGTTAAATTTGTATACGAAAACAATGAACTCTGAACACCCATTTCGTGTGAAAATTATGAAATTAATTTGCAAGAACAATTTGGCGGACTTTAGTAGTATTGGATCATGGAAGAAAAAAGCTGATAAAAGTAAGATAATTGCATAATATATCATAATATCATAATTGCATAAAAATCAGTTCGAGCTTAAAATAATTTTGATGTAAAGGAAACAACCTCACACAAAACTATCATATGATTCTTAGGATAGTATACTTAACAGCAAAGGAAACGCAAGTTTTAATGATTATAGTTTCTGTTTGCATATCAGCTCACGGTTTGTCATATCATTAGTATATGTCACAAAACATGTTGAGATACTGGTACTGTAGAGTACAGATAGTTATCATTGCAACGTCAAAAAGTATCAGTTAGCGAAAACGAACGTCACATATTGTCATGATCTGCATGAGCCCGGTAAAATACAAATTACTCATGCTGTAATCCGAGACTTGCTCTGTGAAAAGGACCCAGAATTGTGACTCAATGTTTAAGAAGTTAATGTATGGCAAAAAACGTGAAATTTTCGGAACTGGGATATTTGCCGATTACATGCTGAACAAATTGCAAGGACTGTAAATGTGCTCATGGAACACCTTCGTACCGAAAATGAATGACACATCTTGAAGTTTTACCAAATTAAGACCCATAGAACCATTCTAAATGAAATTCAAAATGCCGTCATTATGTCAAATGAAATTCAGCAAGGGGTTTCGCATCAAACAAGTTCATGGGTAGTGTTTGCAGAAGTTCCAATTGCATTTAGAGCACATTTGGCCCTTCACCGTCTGAAAAGGGAATGCAGCTGTTTTCCCAGAGTATGATTGTGGCACAAGATAATATTCTGCCGAAGTTCTACACCAGTATTGACTTTTCGTTATGTCTGCATGTTATGAACATCATGTCAACAAAATTTGAAGCTCAATACAGCGTTATCAGTAATTACGATTTTTTTTACAATGGACTCACGTTTCTTTTGCTGTTCAGTATACTTACTCCCTATCTTTCTTTAGTCTTTCCATTATTAGTTAAATTTTTCGCTGAAACTGTCATACACGATCCTAACCAGGAACATTAAGCTTAGGTTGTATTAATGTTTCAAAAATAATGGTTTTTCGTCAAGGAACAAATTGAAAAGAGATGAGCTGATTTTTTAATACCAAGGGCAATGTTACTAAGGCGTTCTGTCATAGTTCTTTGGAGAATATGTTTAATGTTCATCTAAGGCAGCAATGCATTTAACATTAGTTCTCTGCTCAGAAGCCAGAGATTTGAATTAATCACCACCAAAGAAATGAGGATGTTTTAGGGTTAGGTGAGGAAATGAAGGTGAAACGAGATGAACTTATTTTCTGAACAGCGAGGGCAAGTTGATGGATGTGTTTGTTCATAATTGTTGATGATATACTAGTAGTTCGTGTGACAATGTGTGATATTTCTAATTATAATAGTAGGATATATTCTCTGAAAGGTTTTGATCTTTGAATAATGTACATCTATGAAATGATTGTTACAATAGAAATCAATGATTGCTAATATCTCTGAAGTTAAAAGAAGCACTAAACAACTATATTTCTAAAAAATAATCTTCATGATATTACATGTATCGTGACACATCAGAACGTTTTCCATTGAAGTCATAAGATAACGAATCAGTATATTGAGTGAAATAATCTGCATACTGTATATATTTTCTGTTGTAAACACACGGTCCAAATACACACATATATGTTTAAATGGCAATCTAACCATAAGCTGTCGGTTTTATTTAATGTTATAAATAGGAACAACTGCAGAGACTCCTTCTACCTTGTGTCACATCTTCAGTTCTCTTCAAGAACCAATAACTATTCCTAGCATAAAGTCTTTGAGATTGCTGTTACTGATTGCTGGTTTTGTCTTAGAACAAAACTGAAGTGTGTTTTGCAGAAGAAGATACACCATTAGCCTGATGAACTTTACAAGGTACAATACATACATGTCCCCTAACGATAATGACCGAGTTGCATTCAGGGTCGTTGTTGTTGGATATGAACAGCGATTGCCTCATTTATGTTTGATGAGGCAATTTTTAAAGGTGTGACAAAAATAGCTTTAATCACGGCTGGTCATCTCATACATTTAATGCCATCACTAGTGAGCTGGGAAAACTTTGTGTGGAAGAACTCTTCACACACAAAGAAACAGGATGTGAAGGTCGCTTAGTTCGCTGATTACCTATAACATTATTCACGTGGTACATTCCTCTCATAATGAAGGTTTTACAAAAGTAAAGTACATGTAATTGTGATTTGGTTGAATGGGAAGTACATGTAAACACATTATCTCGGTCAATTGTGGAAAGTTATTTAAGTCTTTGCTTCTAGCAGTGCTTTTCATCTTGTAGTAAACTGACAGACAAACGAGACATACTTTTCAAGATAGTACAGAAAAAACAGTTGTCGGATAAAGATACAAAATCTGGCAAGTTTAAAATTCATGAAATATGAACATTATGTCAATAAAAGATACTGTCAACAGAACGTAGCACCTGGGACTTTATTTCGTTGACACATAATTGTTGTAGGACAAGAAAACAACTGCTATTTAATTCTTCTAGTAAATGGCATTCCAAAACGATGAATATTTGAACAGATGTTATAGTGTTGGTGGAAATACTTAATATACAGTGTATACCTTACAAATCTGCCATCACATTATATTCAATTACTTGCATTAATAACAAATTAAGATTAAGTGTTTTTCAGCAATATGTACGCTAAGTGAAGTACCATTTGGTCAAGTATACTCTAAATACATATCTTAACAGTTGATTAGGTGTGTGTCATCAATTTAAAAAATAAGTTTAAACTCGTACATCAACAAAGAAATATGAGCTTTTGATGACTTTAACAAACCAACAACTGAAACCAAGGGACATTTACGCCAAGGTTTAGCTCACCCACATACATCCATTAACAGTTTGTATATACTGAAAGTCATGCAATACATAGCGATTATATTACCCCGGGAAATGTGTCATATGACTTTTATGAAACGAGTAAAAAAAGTTTCATAAAATTTGAATGTCATATGACACAATTTCCAGTTCCTTTCTCACCAATTCTATTCAATTGAATTTGTATGAAAAAAACATTCAGGAAAAGGCCCACTTGTGCACATGTGCACAATAAAAAAGATATAAACTCGTTTATTTCAACCATATGGGTAATGAAACCAATGAAATCTCACTTAAATCTTACTTAGTTTCAATTTCGGACTAGTAATTGCAAACATCCATGCACATAACCTTTCATCATGGGTTGCACACTTAATATATTACCGAAAATATCAAAGTCAAAATAAATCAAGCGCGATCATAGCCTGCTTTTTGACAACATTTATTCGTTTATAATGTCCCATTAAACACAGATACACAGCTTGATGAAGTAAATCAAGCAACGTTTCAATCCTGACAACATTTAAATGAGGATTTTAGTGGCTGAAAACTACCTTTTATCGACCGAAGTCATGAACATTTAGTGTATAAGGAGAAACCAAAATACAACTTATGAAACGGAATGGTTACTTAGATAGGATTGGATAGTCGGACAGATATACATTGCAATGGATATATTCCGCGATATCAAATATCCGTGAAACATACATAAACATATTCCCAAATAAATTATTTCTGTGGCCTATTTCTCCTTAAGCAAAACAAAACTTGAGTTCATAATCGATTCGTTTAATATTCGTTCCCTTACCATTACTCTAATATAACACTATGGTGTCATGTAGTTGACAATAACAGGGCATTGTCAAATTCTACTGCCAAAATGATATCTCCTGAGAGTTATCTCCCGTGGACCACAGTTTTGGGTGCTAAATGAATGAGCCCGGCATTGTGGCAAGCAACAGGTGCCTATTTGAATCCAATGATTCAACTTTATCCCTGGATGTTGATATGCATGTGAACTTACAAGCCCAGATATAAATGTGGTTTAAACAATTGCAATTATGCCATATCATATTGTGCTTAACACGACGTACATGGCACACAAGTTGCCACCAGGCTGTATATTGTCATCGATTCGTCTGAGCAGTGTCGGATAAGTTTATTACCAAACTTGATGAATGTCTGTCCTTAATGTTCAGACAAAGTTCTTTGATTTGATTAAAGCAAACATGTCTTATATCTGTTAATCGATCTTCACTTCAACCTATATCAATCCATATTATTAAGAACATGAATGCAATGTTCCTATACTGGTATATTCAATTAATTTATATTTCTATATGGCATGATTATATTATGATTATATTGATTAATATTATAATGACAAGATATTCGTCAGCAACATCGTCCTCACCCCAATCATAGTTTCATGTATCATCAGCATCCCTGTAATCAACATATCATATAATACCTTAAAGTCCAAGTGTTTTACTCCGAAAATAAAGTTGTTAAACTCATAAGTCATATGTAGAAAATGTTTTTGCTTTAACTTAAGATATCAAGTGTTGCACACCAGATATAAGAAACCTATCACTGACTGTACTTGCAGTCATAGTAGCTGACAATTAACAAAGCAGGGATAATTGGTAAACACACACTTGTGTCCATCTTTTATATTTGGTTGGTATGTGAAAGTCTGATTTGACTTTACAGATGCAAATGTGTGTCATCTACATCTGTCACAGGCTTCTAACGCCCTTACGCTGGCTACCACCGAACCAGGGCCCATATTTTCGAAGCTGTCTTAGCGCTAAGATAGTCGTAAGTCAATGTTAATGTATGGCACTTACGACTATCTTAGCGCTAAGAGAGATTCGAAAATATGGGCCCAGAGTAATTGAGCCATTTAACTAATGAACGGTATGTATCATTTTGTCATCAAATCATAATTTCTAAATCACAAAGCATATCTGACAACATGTCTGACTTGTCTATCATTTATTCAAAAGTGTTGTTTCCCCCCTTTTGTCCAAGCAAATAATACAAGAATTCAAGTATATAAACATCATTTAAGAGAAAACATGTACAGATAAGTGTAGTTGAGTTGGAATTGTCATAGAAATAACATCTGGACTAGATTATTACAAACTTCTTGTAATTACAGTTGGAATAAGCTATTGCTTTAGTGATATTGTAGAAGTTTGGTAACTCTCTCTGGAAAAAAACAAAACTGATTCTATCCTCTTTTGAATGTAATTTTGAAATTGTAATAATTGTTTACAAGACCTAGACATTTAATGGATCATGTCCTTTGGAAAGAATGCCGAGTAGAATATTTCCTTTAGAAAATTTATATAATTTCCATCTTGTTTTTTAGCAAAGTTTTCAATTTCAGTCCAGAAAGATTTAATTACATAATACATAAACAATATCGGCAGTGGATTTATTACAAACGGATTCAGAAAATGCATCATTTTGAACAACTTCATAGTCACTTATGTGCGATCCCGTCCAATGCCCCCGGGGAGACATCTGCATTGGTGCATTCACAAATATTGATAGAAATAAATTGAAATAGGCAGCAAAGCCTTTTTAAACTGATATTATTCAGTCTATACGGGCTGTTAAATCACCTGCTGTGTTTCAGGCAGTGTTTCATAACATTATGCACATATATACATATACCACTTCACGGAAATGGAAACTGTTAGTGTTTTTATGTGATCAGAATAATTTGGATTATCCTACATTTCAACAAGTAAAACCTACACATGGAAACCAAGTGGAACACAGAAAATACGTTGAAAACTACAGTAAACATGAATAAACATCAACATCAATAAACTGAAAGAACAGAGAAATCTGGTTTAAATCAAATATATAATTATAATGTGGAAACCATGAAACCAATCAATCCATGGAAACCAGACGGAACACATATGGAGGTGTTGGTAAAGACCTTCAATGGATATTACCCGCATCTGGTGCAAAATGCATTTTCAGTTTGGACGGAAAACCAACATGAAACTATAAAAAAAAATGCCTGTATACAAAGTGGAAATGATGGTTTCCATTCGTTTCTTCTCAGTTTCAATGTTCCCGAAACAAGGTATTGTTTGCAGTTTGTTAGATTATGTTAGCTGTTACAATATGTCTTTTACAAATCTCAAAATACCAGGTTTCGGTTGTCGATATTTTCCATGTAATTTGAATAAATACATGTTAATGACTTCAACTCAGTTACAGATATAACTAAGTTTTGTATTGCCATTTACGTCATTATTTTCAAAACCTTGTTGACGTATTGTCATGTTCCGAGCATCTAAGATAAGATAATATTTATTGTCCCAAAAAGGAAAATTGTTCAAAATATCATTCAAAACAATACATATTAACACAGTTTACAGAGACAAGAATATGATATACATGAAAGTGGTTATCGTGCAATATTGCACTTATCAGAATTTGTTCTCTAATGCTGCAAGGAATGAATGATTGGCGAATCCTGTTTGTTCTAAAAGTCGGCATTCGCAGTCTACGTCTAAACTGTACAAATTAAACAATACCAGATGTACAGATACTGGGGTGAGGCACATGCTGAATTAATAAGTTGTTGTCACGAATAATCAATTCATTTCTGAGACTCACATATGACAAGTTTAGAGAACTTGCGATCACACTCCAGATTTGCCGTTAGCCTTGTGGTACTGCGGAAGCAACAAAATCAGCAACTGGAATCAAATTCATTTACATGCTGGAAGCGAGACCCAACTTCTTGCATCTCATCGCTAGTTATTCTCTCCTTTATCACGCATTGAGCTGCCAGTTCAACTCACAATCAATTACAAGAGTGATAGGGACTTACTACCATACATGAGAAGGGATTATAACGCTACTTAGCACACAGGAGCTAATTTGAGATCCCTATTTCCCAAGGGTGTATTTTCTAGTTCTGGTCTGTAATACAGGCCCGACCTCTCGCACATGTTCGTCGGGAGCAGGATATGCACGAAGTGTTATAAAAACTGCTGTAGAAGACATCAAGGAGTTAGTTTTTCTTGACATGAATTAATCATCTGAAATAGGCAATGTGTAACCTCCTAGTCTCCACTGAGAATGGTGAAGTAATAACTCCATGAATGTATCTTGCCACAACATCGTGCAGAACGAAATATATCACATGCTTACTAATGGGTAATCATTATCAGCATGGTTAGAGATAAAGTTCACCGTGCTTTCTTACGATTCATTAGCAATCTATTTTATTTGTAAACCTTTCTTATGCATGACACATCATGACATATTGAAGCAAATTAAAACGCTACTTATAACTTGGTTTCATTTGAAATTCGCCTGCCTAATCCACAACTTCAATTTAACTATTGTTTCCTTGCTCTAGGAAGGAACTAATCAGTTGTAGAAATGTAATATTATTTCAACAATCTTCGACAAAGCGGTTCCCTCATGATGCTTATATACAGTAAATCGAATTTATTATTCCCTAATTTATCCAGAGAAAGACATCATTAATGAGAAATTTTTAAATGTTTATGTGCCTCTGGTCGTGATTGCAAAAGACCTGTATATATTATCACATACTGATGGATATCAAACGCTATATCGATTGATAATTTTCTCAGAATCTGTGTTGTCACAGTGAAGTATTCTGTTTCTTAACACCATTACTGTTGTCATTGTGAAGTATCCTGGTGTTTGGCACTATGTGTGTTGTCATTGTGAAGTATTCTGTTGTTTAGCACCATATATGTTGTCATTGTGAAGTATCCTGGTATTTGGCACTATCTGTGTTAACATTGTGAAGTATCCTGGTGTTTGGCACCATCTCTGTTGTCACTGTAAAGTACTGTAGTGTATGGTACTATTTGTGTAGTCACTAAATTAGTGTGGTGTATGGCGCTATCTATATGTCACTGTGAAGTATTCCTGTGTATGGCACCATCTGTGTAGTTATTGAACATTTGACGATTTACCGTGTATGCCACCGTCTATGTAGTCATTGTGGAGTATTCTGGCTTATGGCACCACCAGTGCTGTCGGTTTATATCTATACTTAAGGTAAATACGGTATTATGAGAGAGTACTACCGCAGACAGGTGCATTCAATGCACGTGAAGGACGTGGTCACGTGGCAGAGGTTATAATGACTGTAAATAGCGGGAAGGCAACAACAACGTTTCACAGAGGATAATGTCCAATGTTCATAGAGTATAGGAGACCATTTTATATTGGGGGCAAATATCAATTTATTGAATATAATTATTTCCACACTGTCGAAAATCACATACATTTTAAATTTTAAAGTTATAATTTCTCATGAACATTTCTAAATCACTGCATTTCAAAAGTTTATACAAGCATTCACATGTACTCACTATATTATATCATCCCAATCTGTGTTCCACAAGAGATATCAACTATGTGAAATATCTCGTTTTGGCAGTAAATTTTGCACAATACCTTGTTGCCGTCAACAACATGACATTATAGTTCAAATGGATGGAATTACCATGAAACCGCATTTTTGTTATCAGAAATGAGCGGGCCACTGCAAATGATAATGGCCCTCTCAACTCTGATGACGGGCCATTATCACTGGGTTTTTAAGCGACGTCACTTTAGAATCTCCTTTTTAAATTTCAACAAATATGGCGACAAAATTAGCGTGTCGACTTTAAAAAAAAATGTTCCACATGTCTTTCTTTTAAACTTGGACACATATTTTTGCAAAATAATATCATAAAAACGATTTGACAATACAAGCGCACTGATTTTAAGTGTTTTAAACAAATAAGCTAGGAGGAATATCATTCTCACTCACCTCCGGTAGACTTTCAATGTTAGTTATAGGTAGCCTAAATAAGCATGCATCCTAAACTTGCTAAATATGTAGCGATTCGTTTATTTTCATTATTTCAATGATTGGTCAAATAATAAAACACGACTATGCATCAGTATGATAATAATAAGAAATAGACTGCTTTTGGTTTCCCAATCTACGGCTGACATTCCGACTATGACGTCATTATTCACAGTTGTTTTTCGGCGATAGCATGATCCGGTTTTTGCTGTTTTGTTCATATACGACGTTAAATAAAACTTGTAGAAAAATTCGGGTACAAATGAATCCCAACCATTTGAGCTATAACAGGGATAACGTTGTGTTTTCAGGGCATTATCATTTGCAGAAGCCCTCAGTCTCCTTCAATTGCCCTCCTTCGTCGGTCAGAAAATTCAGAAAATGAAGGTCGAGCAAAAAATAATGTTGATGTAAAGAAAATAACCTCGGACATAACTCTTATATGACTCTTAGGATAGTACTTACTCTCTCTTTAGGCCTTATAACTAAAATCTGTCCCAAAACTGTCATACACGAAGGGAAACATGATATCAAATGTATCAACCTATGATAATTAGCGTGTCTGCTAACGCTTCCATTCACTGACTACATGCAGTAGTTTTCATCACTAATTACTTCAATTGTTTGAAATTGGGGGTCTGTGACTCGTCAGCAGACAGGTTAATCAGCAACATATTTGATCTCATTTTTATCCTCGACTCGATGTCCTTTTTACCAGGAACATCAACTTTAGATTTTATCAATGTTCTTTTATTAATCAATAATGGTCAAGGATTGACAAGAAATGAGCTTATTTTTTGTAACCGCGAGGGCAATGTTATTAAGGTGTACTGTCAAAATTATTTGCAAAATATGTTTAATGTTCATCTGAGGCAACGCATTAGAAAGGTGACATTACTTCCCTGCTCTGAAACATGAGATTTGAATTAATCTCCAGCAAAGGAATGAACTGATGATGTTTGGTTTTAGGGTTAGGTGAGGAAACGAAGTTAAAACGAGTTGCGCTTATTTTCTGAACAGCAAGGGCAAGTTGCTTTATGTGATTGGTCATAATGTTTGATATTATAGTTCTTTAAAATGATATGTGATATTTCTAACTATAACAGTAGGAGATATTCTCTGAAACGTTTTGATCTTTAAATAATGTACAACAAAGAGATGCATGTCGCGAATCAATAGGATTGTTAGAATAGAAATCAATTATTTGAATTTGCTAATATCTCTGAAATATTAAGAGGCACTAAACAACTATATTTCAAATATATATCTAATAAATAATGTTCATGATATTGCATATCATGACACATCATCAGAAATGTTTCCATTAAAGTCATAACATAGCGAATCAGTATGTTGATTGGAGTTATTGACAAACTGTTTAAATTAAGTGTGGTAATTACACAATCAAAATGCACACACACATACATATATGAAAATGTAACCATAAGCGGTTGTTTTTATTTAATATTATAAATAGGAACATCTTCAGAGAAGCCTTCTACCTTTTGTTACATCTTCAGTTCTCTTCAAGAACCACTAACTATTCCTAGCATAACACCTTTGAGATTGCTGTTATTCATTGCTGATTTTGTCTTAGCACAAAACTGATTTGCGTTTTGCAGAAGATACACCATTAGCCTGATGAAGTTTACAAGGTACAATACAAACATGTCCTCTAACCATAATGATCGAGTTGCATTCAAGTTCGTTAATACAAGGATGTGAAAAGCCATTGCCTCATTTATGTTTGATAGGCAATATTTTTTTATAGATGAGTCATTTAAACAGCTTTAATCACGGCTGGTCATCTCATTCATCTAGTGCCATCGTTACTGAGCTGGGAAACCTTTTTTGTTGAAGAACTCCTCACACACAATGAAACAGGATGTGAAGGTCGCTAAGTTCGCTGATTACCTATTACATTCTTCACGTGGTATATTCCTCTCATAATGAGGGTTTTACAAAAGTAAAGTTAATGTGATTTGGTTGAATTGGAAGTACATGTAAACATATTATCTCGGTCAATTGAGGACAGTTATTTTAGTCTTAGTTTTTCATCTTGATAAGTAGTGTTTTTCATCTTGAAGTAAAATGACAGACAAACGAAACACATTTTTCAGGAAACTACAAAAATTATAGTTGTCAGATAAAGATACACAATTTTGCAAGTTTAAAGTTCATGAAATATGACAATTATGTAACTAGAAAATACTGTCAACAGAACGTATCAGCTGGGACTTTATTTCGTTGACACATCATTTTTTTAGGACAAGAAAACAAGTACTGTTTAATTCTTCCAGGTAATGGCATTCCAAACCGATGAATATTTGAACAGATGTTATTGTGTTGGTGGGCATACATAATATACAGTGTATACCTTACATATCTGCCTTCACATTATATTCAATTACTTGCATTTATACAAAAATCAAGATTTGTAAAATATGCATGAACAATACCAAGAGAGTGGTTAATAAAAGTAATTTATCATCCAAAACATCATAATCACGATGACGTAACAATGCTATGACATCACAGCGCTGGAAGCCAAATCGCAGTTTTGTATTCAGATATTTTAATGTTTCATTAAAAACTAATGAAGAATGATTTTGGATGATAAATGGAATCTCACCCTCGTGTCTTCTGATATCAAGCAAGCAGGCCTCGGATATTATTAACTTTTATCAACTCGAGTTGATATTTTTGATATCAGAAGATACTTGGGTGTGATTCTCTATATGTACGCTCAGTGCAGTACTTTACCATTTGGTCAGGTTGACTCTAAATACATCTCGTATCAGTTTATCAAGTGTGTCTCATCAATTTAAATAATAGATATAAACTCGTACATCAACAAAGAAATATGAGGTTTGGATGACTTTAACAAACCAACAACTGAAAACCAAGGGACATTTACGTAAAGGTTTAGCTCACCCACAAACATCCATTAACAATTTGTATATACTGAAAGTCATGCAATACAATGCGATTATATTACCCCGGGAAATGTGTCATATGACTTTTATGAAACGAGTAAAAAGGTTTCATAAAATGTTAATGTCATATGACACAATTTCCAGTTCCTTTCTTACCAATTCTATTCAATTGAATTTGTATATAAAAGCATGTGCAAGTTTAAAAGATATCAACTCGCTTATTTCTACCATATGGGTAATAAAACCAATCAAATCTTACTTAGTTTCAATTTCGAACTAGTTATTGCATACATCCATGCACATAATCTCTCATCATGGGTGATGACAGCTTCGAAGGTTGCACACATAATGTATTACCGAAAATATCAAAGTCAAAATATATCAAGCGTAATCATAGCCCGCTTTTTGACAACATTTATTCATTTATCTTGTCCCATTAAACACAGATACATAGCTTGATGAAGTAAATCATGCAATGTTTCAATCCTGACAAATTTAAATGAGGATTTTAGTGGCTGAAAATTACCTTTTATCGACTGCAAGTCATGAGCATTTAGTGTATAAAGAGGAACCAAAATACAACTAATGGAACGGACTGATTAATGAGACAGGATTGGACAGTCGGACAGATATACATTGCGATGGATAATTTGCGCAATATAACATTTCCGTGAAACAAAAATAAGAATATTCCAAAATAAAACTCTCCTTAAGACAAAGAACTTGAGCTCAAATTGGATTGGTTTAATATTGCTCTACTGTTACTTAAATTGCCGGGACCAAAGAAACGTGTTTACTAGATTTGTTAAGTTTAGTGGTATTTACTTTGGCTGTTCCCAGTGTATAACATTATGATGTCATTACTCGAGTATGTAAAAGCATTATGATGTATTGTAGCTGACGATGACAGGTCATTCAAATGCCAAAACGATATCTCCAGGGGATATCTCTTGTGGAACACAGTTCTGGATGCTATATGACTAAGCCCATCAAACTTGATGAATGTCTGTCCTTAAGGTTCAGACAAATATCTTTGATTTGATTCAAGCAAACATGTCTTATATCTGTGGATCGATCTTCACTTCACCCTCTATCAATCCATATTATTAGGAACATGCACTGAATGAATGCAATGTTCCTTTACTGGTATATTAAAATTCAATTATATTTCTATATGACATTATTACTCAAACATCATGTTATATTGATTAATATTATAATGATAAGATATTCGTCGGCAACATCGTCCTCACCACACTCATAATTTCATGCATCATCAGCATCCTAGACATCAACATATCATATAATACCTTCAAGTCCAAGTGTTTTACTCTGTTAAACAGTTCATTAATGAAAAGACACCTTCTTTGTTCTTTAAAGGTTCGATGTATAGCGACAGTGGTGTGGAACTCTTCAATGTTAGGTAGATTTGTCAGTCTTATAAGAATTCTAGAGTTGAGACATTGTACCATACTCAAAACTGTACTCCAAATGTTAAGGTTTCGCTACTCCAGTCAGATCACTTGACCTACCTTCGAGCCTGATGGGGAATGGACTCGCAGGGCTTAACCTAACCATAAACATGCGTTTAAGAACTCATTATTATTATAAACTTCTTGTTCACAGTTGGAATAAGCTATTGCTTTTGTGATATTGTAGTAGTTTGGTAATTCTCTCTGGATATACAAAAGTCTTTCTATCCTCTATTGAATGTTATATTTGAAAATGGCGTCAATTTTACAGGACATAGGGCATTTAATTGATCATTTCCTTTGGAAAGAATGCCGAGTATAATAGTTTCATTTGTAAAGGTTACATTATTTCCACCTTGTTATTCAGCAAAGTTTTCAACTTCATTCCAGAAAGATTTAATTCCATAATCGATAAACAATATCGGCAGTGGATATATGAAAGCGTAATTCAGAAAATGTATAATTCTTGAACAGCTTCATAGTCACTTGTGTGATCCCGTCCCATGCATCAGCGGGATACATTTGCATTGGTGCATTCAGAAATAATGATAGAAAGAAATAATAAATGAATTATGTAACAAAGCCCTTTTGAACTGATATTATTCAGCCTGTACGGACTGTTAAATCTCCTGATGTGTTTCAGGCAGTGTTTCATAACATTATGCACAGACATAAACCACTTCACGGAAATGGAAACTTTGACTGTTTTTGTGATTAGAACTACAGAAAAAACCAACATGAAAACAATGTGTAAATGTTCAATAAACTGAAGGAATAGAAAAATCTGGTAATTATAATGTGAAACCAGTTTGAAACCAGACAGAACAAGTATTTAGGTGTTGGTAACGAGCCTCAATGGATATTACCCGCATCTGGTAAAAATGCAGTTTCAGTATGGGCAGAAAACCTGCATGAAACTACAAAACAAATTGCCTGTATACCAAGAGGAAATGATGGCTTCAGTTTCGTTTCTTCTCAGTCTCAGTGTTCCAGGAACCAGGTAATGTGTGCGTAGTGTGTTACCTTATGTTAGCTGTGTTACAATGTGTCTTTTACATAGATGAATCGCATGATTAATTCTGACATTTGTTATAAAAATCAAAATACTAGGTGATAATTGTCAATATTCTCATGTAATTTGAATAAATAAATCTTAATGACTTCAACTCAGTTACAGTTACAGTTAAGTTTCGTATTGCCCTCTTAAAATTATTATTTACAAAACCTTGTCGTGTTCCTTTCATCCAATATGAAACAACACACTCAGCAACAAAACAAACCAACAAATTGTTAATAAAAAAAAAATAGCAGATGCTTGGGTGAGACACATGCTGACGAGACAAGTTGTTGTCACGAATAATCAATTCACTTCTGAGTCTCACACTGCAGAAGATTTGAGAACTTGCGATCACACTCCAGATTTGCCGTTAGTCTTGTGGTA
Source organism: Gibbula magus (assembly GCA_936450465.1). Taxonomy (NCBI): domain Eukaryota; kingdom Metazoa; phylum Mollusca; class Gastropoda; order Trochida; family Trochidae; genus Gibbula; species Gibbula magus. The sequence goes on along the minus strand of OW388300.1, from coordinate 16,963,824 downwards.
CTGCGGAAGCAACAAAATCAGCAACCGTAATCAAATCCATTTACATGCTGGAAGCGAGGCCCAACTTCTTGCATCTCATCGCTAGTTATTCTCTCCTTTATCACGCATTGAGCTGCCAGTTCAACTCACAATAAATTACAAGAGTGATAGGGACTTACTATCATACATGAGAAGGGTTTATAACGCTACTTAGCACACAGGAGCTAATTTGGGATCCCTATTTCCCAAGGGTGTATTTTCTAGTTCTAGTCTGTAAGTAGAGGCCCGACCTCTCGCTGCTATTCCTCGGGACTTAAACGTGCCGACAGCAGGATATGCACGAAGTGTAATACAACTTGCTGTAGAAGAATATCAAGGAGTTAGTTTTCCTGACATGAATTTATCATCTGAAATAGGCAATGTGTAACCTCCTAGTCTCCACTGAGAATGGTGAAGTAATAACTTCATGAATGTATCTGCCCACAACATCGTGCAGAACGAAATATATCACATACTTCCGAATGTTGTCACTGAAGTATTGTGGTGTATGGCACTATTTTCATTGAAGTCATAACATAACGAATCAGTATATTGATTGAAATAATTTGCATAATGTATATATTTAATGTTGTAAATACACGATCCATATGCACACACATAAGTATGTTTAAAAGGCAATCTAACCATAAGCTGTCGTTTTTATTTAATATTACAGATAGGAACATCTGCAGAGAAGCTTTCTACCTTTGTTCAGTTCACTTCAAGAACCAATAACTAATCCTAGCGTTACTTCTTTGAGATTGCTGTTACTGATTTCTGATTATGTCTTAGAACAAAACTGAAGTGCGTTTTGCAGAAGATACACCATTACCCTGATGAAGTTTACAAGGTACAATACTTCCATGTCCCCTAACGATAATGACCGAGTTGCATTCAAGGTCCTTGTTGTTGTTGTTAATACGAGGATAAGAAAAGCGACTGTCTTATTTATGTTTGATGATGGACATTTATTATAGATGGTTCATTAAAAACAGCTTTAATCACAGCTGGCCATCTCATAACCTAATGTCATCGTTAGCAAGCGAGGACAACTTTTTGTGAAAGAACTCTCCACACACAATGAAACAGGATGTGAAGGTCGCTAAGTTCGCTGATCACCTATTACATTCTTCACGTGGTATATTCCTCTCATAATGAAGGTTTTACAAAAGTAAAGTAATTGCGTTGTGGTCGAATGGAAAGTACATGTAAACACATTATCTCGGTCAATTGTGGAACGTTATTCAAGTCTTAGCTTTTCATCTTGATAAGTAGTGTTTTTCATCTTGATGTAAATTAACAGAGAAACCTTACAAATCTGCCATCACATTATTTTCAATTACTTGCATTAATAACAAGTTAAGATTAAGTGTTTTTCAGCAATATGTACGCTCAGTGAAGTACTTTACCATTTGGTCAAGTATACTCTAAATACATCTCTTATCAGTTTTTAGGTGTGTCTCATCAATATAAATAATAGGTATAAGCTCGTAAATCAACAAGAAATATGAGGTTTGGATGACTTTAACAAACCAAGAACTGAAACCCAAGGGACAGTTACGTCAAGGTTAAGCTCACCCACATACATTCATTAACAGTTTGTATATTTGCCAGTCACGCCATACATAGAGATTATATTGCTCGAAGAAATATGTGTCATATGATTTTTATGAAACGAGTAAAAACTTGTGTATTGCGAAAGTTATATGACACACTTTCCAGTTCCTTTCTTACCAATTCTATTCAATTGAATTTGTATAAAAACAGTCAGGAAAAGGCCGACTTCTAGGGGGACGGCAAGCTACACTGACGTCATGAACAATTGTTTTATAACGTCAAAGACTACGAAATGTCGGAAGTTGAGTGAAACAATGGTTGCTAGACACACGTGATATATGCACAAGTGATCTATACAAATATATCAACTCGTTTAGTTCAACCATATGGGTGATAAAACAAAAAATTTCACTTAAATCTTGCTAAGTTTCAATTTCGGACTAGTAATTGCAAACAGTCATGCACATAATCTTTCATCATGGGTTGCACACTTAATGTATTACCGAAAATATCAAGCGCGATCATAGCCTGCTTTTTGACAACATTTATTCGTTTGTAATATACCATTAAACACAGATACACAGCTTGATGAAGGAAGTCAGGCAACGTTTCAATCCTAACAACTTTTAAATGAGGATTATAGTGGCTGAAAATTACCTTTATCGACCGAAGTCATGAATATTTAGTGTATAAGGAGAAACCGAAATACAACTAATGGAGTAGAATGTTTACTGAAATAGGATTGGATAGTCGGACAGATATACATTGCAATGTATATATTCCGCGATATAACACATCCATGAAACATAAATAAACATATTCCGAAATGAATTCTTTCTGTGGCCTATCTCTCCTTTAAAAAACAAAACCTGGGTTCATAATGGATTCGTTTAATATTCGTTCCCTTACCATTACTTTAATATAACATTATGATGTCATGTAGTTGACGATAACAGGCCATTGTCCAATTCTACTGCCAAACGATATCTCTTGAGAGTTATCTTCCGTGGAACACAGTTTTTGATGCTAAATGAATAAGCCCGGCTCTGTGCCAAGCAACAAGTGCCTATTTGAATCCAAAGATTCAACTTTATCCATGGGTGTTGATATGCAAGTGAACTTTCAAGCCCCGATATAAATGTGGTTTAAAACAATTGCAATTATGCCTTATCATATTGTGCTTCACACAGCGTACATGGCACACAAGTTTCCATCAGGCTGTATATTGTCATCGATTCGTCTGAGCAGTGACGGATAAGTTTATTACCAAACTTGATGAATGTCTGTCCTTAACGTTCAGACAAATTTCTTTGATTTGATTAAAGCAAACATGTATTATGTCTGTTGATCGATCTTCACTTCAACCTATATCAATCCATATTATTATGAACATGAATGCACTGTTTGTTTACTGGTATATTAAAATTCCTTTATATTTATATATGGCATGATTATATTATGATTATATTGATTAATATTATAATGACAAGATATTCGTCAGCAACATCGTCCTCACAACAATCATAATGTCATGTATCATCATCATCCCTGTCATGAACATATCATATAATACCTTAAAGTCCAAGTGTTTTACTCCGCATACAAAGTTGTTAAACTCATAAGTCATATGTAGAAAATATTTTGCTTTAACTTTAGATATCAAGTGTTGTACACAACATACTAGAAACATATCTCTGAATTTACTTGCAGCCATAGTAGCTGATAATTAACAAAGCAGGGATAATTTGTAAACAACTTATGTCGATCTAATATATTTGGTTGGTGTATGAAATTCTGATTTGACTTTAGAAATGAAAAAATATACTAATGGTAAAAATTATTGACACCCCTCAACAGAAAATGGATTGTAGCAAATTAAATGCATGGACAGTTAAAATTGTTCTATATTATTTGTTTTCGAAATTAAATGGCACAAACTGTAAACTAAACAATGCTTGCCATGTATGTATTGTGAGCGAATGAGAAAGATTTTGTGTAAAGTTAGGTTCAGTAGCTTTTTTTTTAAAATGCAACTTTTGATTACTTATTAGAACCAAAACGAGAACACTCAAACACTTTAACAATATACTATATACCAATGCCAAGATCTCAAAACTCAAGGAATGAACTCTTTTGAATAAATTTCATTTTTCGTATATTCCTCTTTCTTTGGTAGTTTAAAGTGGAGAAATAGCAAATGCTCAAAGACACTATTCACAAAAAGACGTCCAGTAGTAACATGTTTTACCAAAAGAATAATCGAAACTGACACGTTACGTTGTTTATGTAATATTTCATTCCTTATAACTATTAGGGGGTGTCAACCGTTATTAACATGAGTATATGTGTCATCTACATCTATCACATGCTTCTAACGCCCTTACTTTGACTATCACCGAACCAGATTAATTGAGCCGTTTAAGTGATGAACGGTATGTATTATTTTGTCATCAAATCATATTTTCTAAATCACAAAGCATATCTGACAACATGTCTGACTTGTCTATCATTCATTCAAGGACTTTAAATACTACAATGGTTTAAGACAAATGATGCATGGTTCAGAATTGTTGTTTTTTACCAAGAAAATAATACAAGAATTCAAGTATATGAACATCACTGAAGAGAAAACTATACAGATGAGTGTAGTTGAGTTGAAATGGTCATAGAAATAACTTACGACATATTGACTAGATTATTACAAACTTCTTGTAATCACAGTTGGAATAAGCTATTGCTTAAGTGATATTGTAGAAGTTTTGTAACTCTATCTGGAAAAAAACAGAACTGATTTTATCCTCTTTTGAAAGTAATTTTGAAATTGGCATTATTTTTTAGCATTTAATAGATCATGTCCTTTGAAAAGAATGCCGAATAGAATATTTCCTTTTGTAAAGGTTATATGCTTTCCACTTTGTTATTTAGCAAATTTTCAATTTCAGTCCAGAAACATTTAATTACATAATACATAAACAATATCGCCAGTGGATAAATTATAACATGATTCAGAAAATGTATCATTTTGAACAGCTTCATAATCACGTTATGTACGATCCCATCCCATGCCCCCCGGGGAGATATCTGCATTGGTGCATTCAGAAATATTGATAGAAATAAATTGAAATAGGCAGCAAAGCAGTTTTCAGTTTTACGGACTGTTAAATCACCTGAATTGTTTCAGGCAGTGTTTCATAACATTGTGTACAGACATATACCACTTCACGGAAATGGAAACTGTTATTGTTTTTTACATGTATGTGATCAGAATAATTTGGCTTATCCTACATACTAACGGGAAAAACCTTCACATGGAAACCAAGTGGAACCTTCCAACAAACCTTCCAATTGATAAACTACAGTAAACATCAACATCAAGAAACATCAGCATCAATAAACTTAAAGAACAGAGAAATCTGTTTTAATCCAGGTATAATTATAATGTGGAAACAATGAAACCAATCAATTCATGGAAACCAGACGGAACACATATGGAGATGTTGGTAAAGAGCTGCAATGGATATTACTCGCATCTGGTGCAAAATGCAGTTTCAGTTTGGACGGAAAACCAACATGAAACTATAAAAATAATGTGCCTGTATACCAAGTGGAAATAATGGCTTCGATTCGTTTCTTCTCAGTTTCAATGTTCCCGAAACAAGGTACTGTTTGCAGTTTGTAAGATTATGTTAGCTGTTACAATGTGTCTTTTACATAGGCAACTCGAATGATTAATTCTGGTTCTCGTTTCAAATCTCAAAATATCAGGTGTCAATATTTCCCATGTAATTTGAATACAAACATGTTAATGACTTCAACTCTTTTACAGTTACACTTAAGTTTCGTATTACCCTGAACGTTATTATTTGCAAATCCTTGTCGACATATTGTCATGTTCCGAGCACTGGGGTGAGACACATGCTGACTAGATAAGTTGTTGTCACGAATAATCAATTCATTTCTGAGACTCACACAGCACAAGATTAGAGAACTTGAGATCACACTCCCGATTTGCCGTTAGCCTTGTGGTACTGTGTAAGCAATAAAATCAGCAACCGAAATCAAATCCATTTACATGCTGGAAGCGAGACCCAACTTCTTGCATCTCATCGCTAGTTATTCTCTCCTTTATCACGCATTGAGCTGCCAGTTCAACTCACAATCAATTACAAGAGTGATAGGACTTACTATCATACATGAGAAGGGATTATAACGCTAATTTGAGATCCCCATTTCCCAGGGGTGTATTTTCTAGTTCTGGTCTGTAAGTTGAGGCCCGACCTCTCGCACATGTTCGTTGGGACTTAAACGTGCCGACAGCAGGATATGCACGAAGTGTAATAAAAACTGTTGTAGAAGACATCAAGGATTTAGTTTTTCCTGACATGAATTAATCATCTGAAATAGGCAATGTGTAACCTACTAGTCTCCACTGAGAATGGTGAAGTAATAACTCCATGAATTTATCTTCCCACAACATCGTGCAGAACGAAATAAATCACATGCTTACGAATGGGTAATCATTATCAGCATGGTAAGAGATAAAGTTCACCGTGCTTTTTTACAATTCATTAGCAATCTATTTCATTTGTAAACCCTTCTTATGCATGACATGTGACATATTGAAGCAAATTAAAACGCTACTTATAACTTGGTTTCATTTGATATTCGCCCGCCGAACCCACAACTTCAATTTAACTATTGTTTCCTTGCTCTATTTAGGAACTAATCAGTTGTGAAAATGTAATATTATTTCAACAATCATCGACAAAGCGGTTCCCTCATGATGTTCATATACAGTAAATCGTATTTATTATGTCCCCCGAAAAAAATTTCACTTCAATTATTCACTTGTGGATCCGGTTTTTACTCCTTTGTTCATATACAACTCTAAATAAAACTTGTAGAAGAATTCGGGTACAAAAGAATCCCCTCCATTTGAGCTATAATAGGGGTAACTATGTTTTTTCAGGGCATTATCATTGGCAGAAGCCCTCAATCCTCTTCAACTGCCCTCCTTCGTCTGGCAGTTAATTGAAGACCTCGGTCTTCTCCCAATGATCACGCCCTGAAAAATAACGTTACCCCTGTATCACAATGCTTTGATATGATCGAGTAATAACATCACAATGATATGACGTGATAAACATGATGACATGTCAATACTATAATATATCCGCATTGGAAGTCAAATGGCAGAGCTGTGCTCTTAGTTTCATTGAAGCGTAATAAGAATTATTTTGGCTGATGAATAGAATCTCACCCTCGTGTCTTCTCATATCAACCCTCAATGACGTTGCTTCATTGATTTTTAGTTAGTTTAAGTGTGTGTTAATTATCCAAGGAAACTACAATATGTTTAATTTGTATACGAAAATAATGACATATGAACACCTATCTCCTTTGAAAATTAAGTAATAAGGTGCCAAGTTCAATATCATCATGGTGGACTTCAGTATTATTGGATCATGGATGAAAAGAAAATGATAAAAGTAAGATATTTTAAAATATTCAGAAAATGAAGGTCGATCAAAAATAATATTGATGTTAAGGTAACAACCTCGCACATAACTCTTATACGACTCTTAGGATAGTCCTTACTTCCTTTCTTTCTTTAATCTTTCCCTTATCACTAACATTCTGTCCCGGAACTGTCACACACGAAGGGACACATGCGATCAGAATTATCTACCTATGCTAATTAGCGTGTCTGCTAACGCTTCCATTCACTGACTACATGCAGTAGTTGTCATCACTAATTACTTCATTTGTCTGAAATTGCGGTCTGTGACTCGTCAGCAGACAGGTTAATCAGCATAGGTAGACACATCTGATCTCATATTTATCCTCGACTCGATGTCCCTTTAACTAGGAACATCAACCTTAGATTTTATCAATGTTCTTTTATTAGTTCATAATAAAGGTTGTAAGTCAAGGAACACATTGACAAGAATTGAGCTTATCTTTTTATAATAGCCTGATGAAGTTTACAAGGTACAATACTTCCATGTACCCTAACGATAATGACCGAGTTCAATTCAGGTTCGTTGTTGTTAATACGAGGAAAAGAAAAGAGACTGTCTTATTTATGTTTTATGAGGCAATTTTGCTATAGAACGTTCATAAAAACAGCTTTAATCACAGCTGGCCATCTCATAACCTAATGTCATCGTTAGTGAGCTGGGAAAACTTTTTATGGAAGAACTCTTCACACACAATGAAACAGGATGTGAAGGTCGCTAAGTTCGCTGATTACCTATTACATTCTTCACGTGGTATATTCCTCTCATAATACACAAGTAAAGTAAATGTGATTTGGTTGAATGAAAAGTACATGTGATGTGCTTCTATTGGAAGTACATGTAAACACATTATCTCGGTCAATTGTGGAACGTTATTTAAGTCTTTGCATGTAGTAGGGTTTTCATCTTGAAGTAAAACGAGACATACTTTTCAAGAAAGGAGAAAAATACAGTTGTCGGATAAAATTTCAAAATTAGGCAAGTTTAACTTGAAATATGAACATTATGTTAATAAAATATACTGTAAACAGAACGCACCACCTGGGACTTTATTTCGTTGACATAATTGTTGTAGAACACAAATGCAAGCCCTATATTATTCTTCTAGTTAATGGCATTCTAAAACGATTAATATTGGACAAGATGTTATTGTGTTAGTGGCAATACATAATATACATTGTATAACTTACAAATTTGCCATCACATTATTTTCAATTACTTGCATTAATAACAAGTTAAGATTAAGTGTTTTTCAGCAATATGTACGCTCAGTGAAGTACTTTACCATTTGGTCAGGTATACTCTAAATATATCTCTTATCAGTTTATTAGGTGTGTCTCATCAATTTAGATAATAGGTATAAGCTCGTACATCAACAAAATAACATGAGGTTTGGATGACTTTAACAGACTAACAACTGAAAACCAAGGTACATTTATGCCAAGGTTTAGCTCACCCACATACATCCAATAACAATTTGTATATACTGAAAGTCATGCAATACATAGCGATTATATTACCCCGGGAAATGTGTCATATGACTTTTATGAAACGAGTAAAAAAGTTTCATAAACTTGTAATGTCATATGGTACAATTTCCAGTTCCTTTCTCACCAATTCTATTCAATTGAATTTGTATAAAAAAAACATCCAGGAAAAGGCCAACTTCTATGGGGACGGCAAGCTACACTGACTTCATGAACAATTGTTTTGCAACAAGTGATGAAATGGCGGAAGTCGTGGTGAAACAACGGTTGCTAGACACTCGTGATATATGCACATGTGCACTATAAAAAAATATAAACTGGTTTATTTCAACCATATGGATAATTAAACCAATGAAAGCTCACTTAAATCAATTTCGGACTTGTAATTGCAAACATCCATGCACATAATCTTTCATCATTGGTTGCACACTTAATGTATTACCGAACATATCAAAGTCAAAATATATCAAGCGTGATCATAGCCTGCTTTTTGACAACATTTATTCGTTTGTAATGTCCCATTAAACACATATACACAGCTTGATGAAGTAAATCAGGCAACGTTTCAATACTGACAACTTTTAAATGAGGATTTTAGTGGCTGAAAATTACCTTTATCGACCGAAAGTCATGAACATTTAGTGCATAAGGAAAAAACCAAAATACAACTAATGGAACAGAATGATTACTGAGATAGGATTGGATAGTCGGACAGATATACATTGCAATGGATATACTCTGCGATATAGCACATCCGTGAAACATAAATAAACATAGTACCAAATAAATTCTTTCTGTGGCCCATCTCTCCTTAAGAACAACAAAACCTGAGTTCATAATGGATTCGTTTAATATCTCTTGAGAGTTATTTCCGTGGAACACAGTTTTGGATGCTAAATGAATAAGCCCGGCACTGTGCCAAGCAACAAGTGCCTATTTGACTCCAAAGATTCAACTTTATCCCTGGGTGTTGATATGCATGTGAACTTTCAAGCCCCGATATAAACGTGGTTAAAAACAATTGCAATTATGCCTTATCATATTGTGCTTCACACAGCGTACATGGCACACAAGTTTCCATCAGGCTGTATATTGTCATCGATTCGTCTGAGCAGTGACAGATAAGTTTATTATCCAACTTGATGAATGTCTGTCCTTAACGTTCAGACAAATTTCTTTGATTTGATTAAAGCAAACAAGTATTATGTCTGTTGATCGATCTTCACTTCAACCTATATCAATCCATGAATGCACTGTTTCAAATTCATTTATATTTCTATATGGCATGATTATATTATGATTATATTGATTAATATTATAATGACAAGATATTCGTCAGCAACATCGTCCTCACCACAATCATACTTTCACGTATCATCATCATCCCTGTCATCAACATATCATATAATACCTTAAAGTCCAAATGTTTTACTCCGAATATAAAGTTGTTAAACTCATAAGTCATTTGTAGAAAATATTTTGCTTTAACTTTCGATATCAAGTGTTGCGCACAACATATTAGAAACATATCTCTGAATTTACTTGCAGCCATAGTAGCTGATAATTAACAAAGCAGGGATAATTTGTAAACAACTTATGTCGATCTAATATATTTGGTTGGTGTATGAAATTCTGATTTGACTTTAGAGATGAAAAAATATACTCATGGTAAAAATTATTGACACCCCTAAACAGAAAATGATTTGTAGCAAATTAAATGCATGGACAGTTAATATTGTTCTAAATTATTTGTTTTCGAAATTAAATGGCACAAACACATGGTGTAAACTAAACAAGACTTGCCATGTATGTATTGTGAGCGAATGAGAAAGATTTTGTGTATAGTTAGGTTCAGTAGCTTTTTTTTTAAACGCAACTACTCAAACACTGTAACAACATACCAATGCCAAGATCTCAAGACTCAAGGAATGAACTCTTTTGAATAAATTTCATTTTCCGTATATTCCTCTTTCTTTGGTAGTTTAAAGTGCAAGTGGAGAAATAGCAAATGCTCAAAGACACTATTCACAAAAAGACGTCCAGTAGTAACATGTTTTACCAAAAGAATAATCGAAACTGACACGTTACGTTGTTTATGTAATATTTCATTCCTATAACTATTAGGGGGGTGTCAACCGTTATTACCATGAGTATATGTGTCATCAACATCTGTCACAGGCTTCTAATGCCCTTACTTTGGCTATCGCCGAACCATATTAATTGAGCCGTTTAAGTGATGAACGGTATGTGTGATTTTGTCATCAAATCATATTTTCTAAATCACAAAGCATATCTGACAACATGTCTGACTTGTCTATCATTTATTCAAGGACTTAAAATACAACAATGGTTTAAGGCAAATAATGCATGGTTCAGAAATTGTTGTTTTTCCTCCTATTTTCCAAGAAACTGATTCTATCCTCTTTGGAATGTAATTCTGATAATGTCATCATTTGTTACAAGACCTATAGCATTTAATGGATCATGTCCTTTGGAAAGAATGCCGAATAGAATATTTCCTTTTGTAAAGGTTATATGATTTCCACCTTGTTATTTAGCAAATTTTCAATTTCAGTCCAGAAACATTTAATTACATTATACATAAACAATATCGGCAGTGGATAAATTATAACATGATTCAGAATATAATAATTTTGAACAGATTCAGACATCTGCATTAGTGCATTCAGAAATATTGATAGAAATAGATTGTAATCAATAGGAAGCAAAGCCTTTTTAAACTGATATTATTCAGTCATTACGGGCTGTTAAATCACCTGATGTGTTTCAGGCAGTGGTTCATAACATTATGCACATACATATACCACTTCACGGAAATGGAAACTGTTATTGTTTTAATGATATCAGAATAGTTTTTGCTTATCCTGCATTTCAACAAGTAAAACCTACTGCAAACCTTCACATGGAAACCAAGTGGAACCTTCAAATAAACCTTCCAATTAATAAACTACAGTAAACATCAACATCAATAAACATCAACGTCAATAAACTGAAGGAACAGAGAAATCTGGTTTAAACCAAGTATAATTATAATGTTGAAACCATGAAACCAATCAATTCATGGAAACCTGTTGGAACACATATGGAGGTGTTGGTAAGACCTGCAATGGATGTTACCCGATTTGGTGCAAAATGCATTTTCAGTTTGGACGGAAAACCAACATGAAACTATACAAAAAAATGCATGTATACCAAATGGAAATGATGGCTTCAATTCGTTTCTTCTCAGTTTCAATGTTCCCGAAACAATGTACTGTTTGCAGTTTGTTAGATTATGTTAGCTGTTACCATGTGTCTTTTACATAGGCGAATCGCATGATTAATTCTGATACTGGTTTCAAATCTCATACCATCTCAAATACCAGGTGATGGTTGTCAATATTTCCCATGCAATTTGAATAAATACATGTTAATGACTTTAACTCAGTTACAGATACAATTAAGTTTTGTATTGTCCTTAAGGTTATTATTTGCAAAACCTTGTCGTCATATTGTCATGTTCCGAGCATCTAATGTGAAAAAGTACGATCAGCAACGAAACAAACTGTACAAATTAAACAATACCAGATGTACAGATACTGGGGTGAGGCACATGCTGAATAGATAAGTTGTTGTCACGAATAATCAATTCATTTCTGAGACTCACATATCACAAGAGAACAAGAGAACTTGTGATCACACTCCAGATTTGCCGTTAGCCTTGTGGTACTGCGGAAGCAACAAAATCAGCAACCGTAATCAAATCCATTTACATGCTGGAAGCAAGGCCCAACTTCTTGAATCTCATCGCTAGTTATTCTCTCCTTTATCAATCATTGAGCTGCCAGTTCAACTCACAATCAAATACAAGAGTGATATAGACTTACTATCATACATGAGAAGGGTTTATTACGCTACTCAGCACACGGGCGCTAATTTGGGATCCCTATTTCCCAAGGGTGTATTTTCTAGTTCTTGTCTGTAAGTAGAGGCCCGACCTTTCGCACCTATTCCTCGGGACATAAACGTGCCGACAGCAGGATATGCACGAAGTGTAATAAAAACTGCTGTAGAAGAATATCAAGGAGTTAGTTTTTCCTGATATGACATCTGAAATAGGCAATATGTAACCTACTAGTCTCCACTGAGTACGGAGAAGTAATAACTTCATGAATTTATCTGCCCCCAACTTCGTGTTGGAATGACATATCTCACATTATTCGGAATAGGTAAACAATATCAGCATGGTTAGAGATAGAGGTCACCGTGCTTTTTTACGATTCATTATCTATTTTATCTGTAAATGCTTCTTATGCATGACATATTGAAACAAATTAAAATACTAATTATATCCTGGTTTCATTTGATATGCGCCCGCCTAACCCACAACTTCAATTTAACTATTGTTTCCTTGCTCTAGGAAGGAACTAATCAGTTGTAGAAATATAATATTATTTCAACAATCATCGACAAAGCGGTTCCCTCATGATGCTTATATACAGTAAATCGTACTTATAACCCCTAATTTATCCACAGCAGCACTCTTTTGAAAGTCACTTAACCAAGGTGACACCATACATGTAAGTGTCTCTACTCATATCTCAGTGTTAGCAGGGAATCATCCTTTACTCTATGTTTATCCAGCAATGAAACGGGCTACCCAAACGCACCCATTGTTGTTGAACTTCACTGACGGAGGTCAAATTAGCTATGCACAGGACCACGTGCCACCACACGTACACACGTGTCATTAATGATAAACTTTAAAATATATGTGTGCCTCTGGTCGTGATGGCAAATTACTTGTATATATTGTGACATACTAATGGATATTACACGCTATATCGATTGATAATGATCTCAGAATTATTTCAATGTATAGTTTAAACATTGTATTGTGGTGTTTGGCACTATCTGTGTTGTCATTGTGAAGTATTCTGTTGTTTAGCACCATCTCTGTTGTCACTGTAAAGTATTGTGGTGTATGGCACTATTTGTGTAGTCACTGTGAAGTATTGTGGTGTATGGCACTATTTGTGTAGTCACTGTGAAGTATTGTGGTGTATGGCACTATGACACCATCTGTGTAGTCATTGTAACAATTTACCGTGTGTGCCACCGTATAGGTAGTCATTGTGGAGTATTCTGCATTATGGCACCATCAGTGCTGTCGGTATATGTATTTACTTATGGTAAATACGGTATTATTAGAGAGTACTACCACAGACAGGTGCATTCAATGCACGTGAAGGACGTGCATGTGCATGGCAGAGGTTATAATGAAGGTGAATAACGGCAAGGCAACAACAGCGTTTCACAGAGGATAATATCTAATGTTCATAGACCATAGGAGACCATTTTATATCGGGGGCAAATATCAATTTATTAAATATAATTCTCTCCACACTGTCGAAAAACTTATAAATGTGCTCTATAATAATTACAAATTACAAGTTCTTATGAACATTTCTAAATCACTGTATTTTAAAAGTTTATACAAGCATTCACATGTACTCATTGTATTTTATCATCCCAATCTGTGTTCCACAAGAGATATCACCTATGTGAAATATCGCGTTTTGGCAGTAGATTTTGCACAATACCTTGTTGTCGTCAACTACATGACATTATAGTTCTAATGGATGGAATTACCATGAAACCGCACTTTTGTTATCAGAAATGAGCGGGCCATTGCAAATGATAATGGCCCTCTCAACTCTGATGACGGGCCATCATCACTAGGTTTTTAAGTGCCATCACTTTAGAGTCTCCTTTTTAAATTTCAACAAATATGGCGACAAAATGAGCACGTCAACTTTTTTTAAAAATGTTCCACATGTCTTTCTTTTAAACTAGGACACATATTTTTGCAAAATAATATCATAAACACGATTTTAAGTGTTTTAAACAAAATAAAGAAGAATATCGTTCTCACTCACCTCCGGTAGACCTTCAATGTTAGTTATAGGTAGCCTAAATAAGCATGCATCCTAAACTTGCTAAATATGTAACGATTCGTTTATTTTCATTATTTCACTGATTGGTCAAATAATAAAACACGACTATGCATCAGTATGATATTAAGAAATAGACTGCTTTCGGTTTCCCGGTCAACAGCTGACATTCCGACTATGACGTCATTATTCACTTGTGACATCACAGTGTTTTTTCGGTTTTTGCTGTTTTGTTCATATACAACTGTAAATAAAACTTTTAGAAGAATTCGGGTACAAAGGAATCCCATCCATTTGAGCTAAAATAGGGGTAACTTTGCTTTTTCAGGGCATTATCATTGGCAGAAGCCCTCAGTCCTCTTCAACTGCCCTCTTTCGTCTGGCAGTTAATTGAAGACTAGGTCTTCTGCCAATGCCCTGAAAAACGACGTTACCCCTGTATCACAATGCTTTTACAATGATTGCACCATTGCTTTTTAGTGATTTTAAGTGTGTGTTAAGTATCCAAGGAAATTACAATATGTTTAATTTGTATACGAAAACAATGACCTACGAACACCTACCTCCTGTGAAAATTTAGTAATAAAGTGCCAAGTACAATATCATCATGGCGGACTTTACTATTATTGGATCATCGAAGAAAAAAGCTGATAAAAGTAAGATTTTTTCAAATATTCAGAAAATAAAGGTCGAGCCAAAAATAATGTTGATGTAAAGGTAACAACCTCACACATAACTATTATGCGACTCTTACTTCCTTTCTTTCTTTAATCTTTCCCTTATTACTAACATTCTGTCCTTAAACTGTCATACATGAAGGGACACATGCGATCAGAATTATCTACCTATTCTAATTAGCGTGTCTGCTAACGCTTCCGTTCACTGACTACATGCAGTAGTTTTCATCACTAATTACTTCAATTGTCTGAAATTGGGGGTCTGTGACTCGTCAGCAGACAGGTTAATCAGCATAGTTAGACAAATCTGATCTCATATTTATCCTCGACGCGATGCCCCTTTAACCAGGAACATCAGCCTTAGATTTGATCAATGTTCTTTTATTAGTCAATAATAATGGTTGTTGGTCAAGGAACACATTGACAAGAATTGAGCTTATTTTTTGTAATAGCAAGGGCACTGTTATTAAAATTGTTCTGGCATAATTCTCACGAAAATATGATTAATGTTCATCTAAGGCAACATATTAGGAAGATAACATTAGTTCCCAGGGGCATGTTTTGGACAACTATATTTCAAATATATATCTAATATAAAATATTCATGATATTATATACCATGACACATCAGCACTTTTTCCATTGAAGTCATAACATAACGAATCAGTATATTGATTGAAATAATTTGCATACTGTTTATATTTAATGTTGTAAATACACGATCCAAATGCACACATATACGTAAGTTTAAATGGCAATCTAACCAAAAGCGTCGTTTTTATTTAATATTATCAATAGGAACAACTTCAGAGAAGCCTTCTACCTTTTGTTACATCTTCAGTTCACTTCAATAACCTATAACTATTCCTAGCGTAAAATCTTTGAGATTGCTGTTACTGCTTGCTGATTTTGTCTTAGAAAAAAACTGAAGTGCGTTTTGCAGAAGATACACCATTAGCCTGATGAACTTTACAAGGTACAATACATACACGTCCCTTAACGATAATGACCGAGTTGCATTCAGGTTCGTTGTTGTTGTTAATACGAGGATATGAAAACGACTGTCTTATTTATGTTTGATGAGGTAATTTTGTTAAAGATGGTTCATAAAAACAGCTTTAATCACAGCTGGCCATCTCATAACCTAATGTCATTGTTAGTGAGCTGGGAAAACTTTTTGTGAAAGAACTCTTCACACACAATGAAACAGGATGTGAAGGTCGCTAAGTTCGCTGATTACCTATTACATTCTTCACGTGGTATATTCCTCTCATAATAAAGGTTTAACAAAAGTACAGTAATTGTGATTTGGTTGAATGGGAAGTACGTGTAAACATATTATCTCGGTCAATTGTGGAACGTTATTCATGTCTTAGCTTTTCGTCTTGATAAGTAGTGTTTTTCATTTTGATGTAAAATAACAGAAAAACGAAACATACTTTTTCAAGAAAGTACAGAAAATACAGTTGTCAGATAAAGTTTTGCAAGATTTCAAGTTTAAAATTCATGAAATATGAAAAATATGTTAATAAAAGATACTGTCAACAGAACGTACCACCTGGGACTTTATTTCGTTGACACATAATTGTTGTAGGACAAGAAAACAACTGCTATTTAATTCTTCTATTAAATGGCATTCTAAAACGATGAATATTGGAACATATGTTATTTTGTTGGTGGAAATACATAATATACATTGTATACCTTACAAATCTGCCATCACATTATTTTCAATTACTTGCATTACTAACAAGTTAAGATTAAGTGTTTTTCAGCAATATGTACGCTCAGTGAAGTACTTTGCCAGTTGGTCAAGTATACTCTAAATACATATCTTATCAGTTTATTAAGTGTATCTCATCAATTTAAATAATAGGTATAAGAACGTACATCAACAAAGAAATATGAGGTTTGGATGACTTTAACAAACCAAGAACTGAAAACCAACGGACAGTTACGTCAAGGTTAAGCTCAACCACATACATTCATTAACAGTTTGTATATTTGCCAGTCACGCCATACATAGAGATTATAATGCTCGAAGAAATATGTGTCATATGATTTTCATGAAAAAAACTTGTGCATTGCGAAAGTTATATGACACACTTTCCAGTTCCTTTCTTATCAATTTTATTCAATTGAATTTGTATAAAAAACAGTCAGGAAAAGGCCGACTTCTAGGGGGACGGCAAGCTACACTGACGTCATGAACAATTGTTTTATAACGTCAAAGACTACGAAATGTCGGAAGTTGGGTGAAACAATGGTTGCTAGACACACGTGATATATGCACAAGTGATCTATACAAATATATCAACTCGTTTATTTCAACCATATGGGTGATAAAACCAAAAAAAATTCACTTAAATCTTGCTAAGTTTCAATTTTGGACTAGTAATTGTAAACAGTCATGCACATAATCTTTCATCATTGGTTGCACACTTAATGTATTACCGAAAATATCAAGCGCGATCATAGCCTGCTTTTTGACAACATTTATTCGTTTGTAATATACCATTAAACACAGATACACAGCTTGATGAAGGAAATCAGGCAACGTTTCAATCCTTACAACTTTTAAATGAGGATTATAGTGGCTGAAAATTACCTTTATCGACCGAAGTCATGAATATTTAGTGTATAAGGAGAAACCGAAATACAACTAATGGAGTAGAATGTTTACTGAAATAGGATTGGATAGTCGGACAGATATACATTGCAATTTATATATTCCGCGATATAACACATCCGTGAAACATAAATAAACATATTCCGAAATGAATTCTTTCTGTGGCCTATCTCTCCTTTAAAAAACAAAACCTGGGTTCATAATGGATTCGATTAATATTCGTTCCCTTACCATTACTTTAATATAACATTATGATGTCATGTAGTTGACGATAACAGGCCATTGTCCAATTCTACTGCCAAACGATATCTCTTGAGAGTTATCTTCCGTGGAACACAGTTTTGGATGCTAAATGAATAAGCCCGGCTCTGTGCCAAGCAACAAGTGCCTATTTGAATCCAAAGATTCAACTTTATCCATGGGTGTTGATATGCATGTGAACTTTCAAGCCCCGATATAAATGTGGTTTAAAACAATTGCAATTATGCCTTATCATATTGTGCTTCACACAGCGTACATGGCACACAAGTTTCGATCAGGCTGTATATTGTCATCGATTCGTCTAAGCAGTGACGGATAAGTTTATTATCACTTGATGAATGTCTGTCCTTAACGTTCAGACAAATGTATTTGATTTGATTAAAGCAAACATGTATTATGTCTGTTGATCGATCTTCACTTCAACCTATATCAATCCATATTATTATGAACATGAATGCACTGTTTGTTTACTGGTATATTAAAATTCCTTTATATTTATATATGGCATGATTATATTATGATTATATTGATTAATATTATAATGACAAGATATTCGTCAGCAACATCGTCCTCACAACAATCATAATGTCATGTATCATCATCATCCCTGTCATCAACATATCATATAATACCTTAAAGTCCAAGTGTTTAACTCCGCATACAAAGTTGGTAAACTCATAAGTCATATGTAGAAAATATTTTGCTTTAACTTTAGATATCAAGTGTTGCCACAACATATTAGAAACATATCTCTGAATTTACTTGCAGCAGGAGTAGCTGATAATTAACAAAGCAGGGATAATTTGTAAACAACTTATGTCGATCTAATATATTTGGTTGGTGTATGAAATTCTGATTCGACTTTAGAGATGAAAAAATATACTCATGGTAAAAGTTATTGACACCCCTAAACAGAAAATGGATGGTAGCAAATTAAATGCATGGACAGTAAATATTGTTCTGTATTATTTTTTTTCGAAATTAAATGGCACAAACACATGATGTAAACTAAAGAAGACTTGCCATGTATGTATTGTGAGCGAATGAGAAAGATTTTGTGTATAGTTAGGTTCAGTAGCTTTTTTTTTAAATGCAACTTTTGATTATTTATTAGAACCAAAACGAGAACACTCAAACACTGTAACAATATACCAATGCCAAGATCTCAAGACTCAAGGAATGAACTCTTTTGAATAAATTTAATTTTTCGCATATTCCTCTTTCTTTGGTAGTTTAAAGGTCAAGTGGAGAAATAGCAAATGCTCAAAGACACTATTCACAAAAAGACGTCCAGTAGTAACATGTTTTACCAAAAGAATAATCGAAACTGACACGTTACGTTGTTTATGTAATATTTCATTCCTATAACTATTAGGGGGTGTCAACCGTTATTACCATGAGTATATGTGTCATCAACATCTGTCACAGGCTTCTAACGCCCTTACTTTGGCTATCGCCGAACCAGATTAATTGAGCCGTTTAAGTGATAAACGGAATGTATGATTTTGTCATCAAATCATATTTTCTAAATCACAAAGCATATCTGACAACATGTCTGACTTGTCTATCATTTATTCAAGGACTTAAAATACAACAATCGTTTAAGGCAAATAATGCATGGTTCAGAAATTGTTGTTTTTCCCCCTTTTCCAAGAAAATAATACAAGAATTCAAGTATATAAAAATCATTGAAGAGAAAACATGTACAGATGAGTGTAGGTGAGTTGGAATGGTCATAGAAATAACTTAAGACATCTGGACTGATTATTTCAAACTTCTTGTAATCACAGTTGGAATAAGCTATTGCTTTAGTGATATTGTAGAAGTTTGGTAACTCTCTCTGGAAAAAACAAAACTGATTCTATCCTCTTTTGAATGTAATTCTGAAAATGGCATCATTTGTTACAAGACCTGTAGCATTTAATGTCCTTTGGAAAGAATGCCGAGAAGAATATTTCCTTTTGTAAAGGTTAAATGATTTCCACCTTGTTATTTAGCAAATTTTTCAATTTCAGTCCAGAAAGATTTAATTACATAATACATAAACAATATCGGCAGTGGATATATTACAACATGATTCAGAAAATGTATCATTTTGAACAGCTTCATTATCACGTTATGTACGATCCCGTCCCATGCCCCCCGGGGAGACATCTGCATTGGTGCATTCAGAAATATTGATAGAAAGAAATTGAAATAGGCAGCAAAGCCTTTTTAACTGATTTTATTCAGTTTTACGGACTGTTAGATCACCTGAATTGTTTCAGGCAGTGTTTCATAACATTATGTACAGATATATACCACTTCACGGAAATGGAAACTGTTATTGTTTTTCCATGTATGTGATCAGAATAATTTGGCTTATCCTACATACTAACAAGTAAAACCTACTGCAAACCTTCACATGGAAACCAAGTGGAACCTTCCAACAAACCTTCCAATTGATAAACTACAGTAAACATCAACATCAATAAACATCAACATCAATAGACTTAACGAACAGAGAAATCTGTTTTAAACCAAGTATAATTATGATGTGGAAACAATGAAACCAATTAAGTTATGGAAACCAGACGGAACACATATGGAGAGGTTGGTAAAGAGCTTCAATGGATATTACCCGCAGCTGGTGCAAAATGCAGTTTCAGTTTGGACAGAAAACCAACATGAAACTATAAAAATAATCGGCCTGTATACCAAGTGGAAATGATGGCTTCGATTCGTTTCTTCTCAGGTTCAATGTTCCCGAAACAAGGTTCTGTTTGCAGTTTGTTAGATTATGTTAGCTGTTACAATGTGTCTTTTACATAGGCGAATCGCATGATTAATTCTGGTTCGCGTTTCAAATCTCAAAATACCAGGTGTCAATATTTCCCATGTAATTTGAATAAAAACATGTTAATGACTTCAACTCAGTTACACTTACACTTAAGTTTCGTATTGCCCTTAACGTTATTATTTGCAAAAACCTTATCCTCATATTGTCATGTTCCGAGCATCTAATATAAAATAGTACAATCAGTAACGAAACAAACTGTACAAATTTAGCAATACCAGTTGTACAGATACTGGGGTGAGACACATGCTGAATAGATAAGTTGTTGTCACGAATAATCAATTCATTTCTGAGACTCACATATCACAAGATTGGAGAACTTGCGATCACACTCCAGATTTGCCGTTAGCCCTGTGGTACTGCGGAAGCAACACAATCAGCAACTGTAATCAAATCCATTTACATGCTGGAAGCGAGGCCCAACTTCTTGAATCTCATCGCTAGTTATTCTCTCCTTTATCACGCATTGAGCTGCCAGTTCAACTCACAATCAATTACAAGAGTGATAGGGACTTACTATCATACATGAAAAGGGATTACAACGCTACTTAGCACACGGGAGCTAATTTGGGATCCCTTTTTCCCAAGGGTGTATTTCTAGTTCTGGTCTGTAAGTAGAGACCCGACCTCTCGAACCTATTCCTCGGGACTTAAACGTGCTGACAGCAGGACATGCACGAAGTGTAATCAAAACTGCTGTAGAAGAATATCAAGGAGTTAGTTTTTCCTGATATGAATTAATCATCTGAAATAGGCAATGTGTACCCTCCTAGTCTCCACTGAGAATGGTGAAGCAATAACTCCATGAATTTATCTGCCCACAACATCGTGCAGAACGAAATATATCACATGCTTACGAATGGGTAATCATTATCAGCATGATCAGAGATAAAGTTTTATACGATTCATTAGCAATCTAGTTCATTTGTAAACCATTCTTATGCATGACTTGTGACATATTGAATCAAACTAAAACACTACTTATAACTTGGTTTCATTTGCTATTCGCCCGCCTAACCGACAACTTCAATTTAACTATTGTTTCCTTGCTCTAGGAAGGAACTAATCAGTTGTAGAAATGTAATATTATTTCAACAATGATCGACAAAGCGGTTCCCTCATGATGCTTATATACAGTAAATCGTATTCCTTAAACCCTAGTTTATCCAGAGAAACACATCATTAATGAGATAAACTTTTACATATGTTTGTGCTTCTGGTCTTGATTGCAAAAGACCTGTATATATTGTCACATGCTGATGGAAATCAAACACTACATCGATTGATAATGTTCTCAGAATCTGTGTTGTCATTGTGAAGTATTCTGTTGTTTAGCACCATCTCTATTGTCATTGTGAAGTATCCTGGTGTTTGGCACTATCTGTGTTGTCATTGTGAATTATTCTGTTGTTTAGCACCATATATGTTGTCATTGTGAAGTATCCTGGTATTTGGCTCTATCTCTGTTGTCACTGTACAGTATGGTGGGGCATGGCACTATGTGTGTAGTCACTGTGAAGTATTGTGGTGTATGGCACTATTTGTTTAGTCACTATGAAGTATCCTGGTTTGTGGCGGTATCTTTGTTGTCACTGTAAAGTAGTGTGGTGTATGACACTATTTGTATAGTCACTTTGAAGTTTTGTGGTGCATGGCACTACCACACCATCTGTGTAGTCATTGTGACGATTTACCGTGTATTCCACCGTCTATGTAGTCATTGTTGAAAATTCTGGCTTATGGTACCATAAGTGCTGTCGGTATATGTATTTACTTATGGTAAATACGGTATTATGAGAGAGTACTACTGTAGACAGGTGCACTCAATTGCACATGAAGGACGTGCGTGTGTGGTCACGTGGCGGAGGTTATAATGAAGGTAAATAACGGGAAGGCATCAACAACGTTTCACAGAGGATAACATCTTATGTTCATAGTCCATAGGAGACCATTTTATATTGGGGGCAAATATCAATTTATTAAATATAATTTTGTCCACACTGTCGAAAAACACATAAATGTGCTCTATAAAAATTAAAATGTTAATTTCTTATGAACATTTCTCACTGCATTTCAAAGGTTTATACAAGCATTCACATGTACACATTGTATTATATCACCCCAATCTGTGTTGCACAAGAGATATCACCTATGTGAAATATCTCGTTTTGGCAGTAGATTTTGCACAATACCCTGTGGCCGTCAACTGCTGACATTCCCACTATGACGTCATTATTCACTTGTGAAGCACAGTTTTTTTTCGGCGGTAGCACGATCTGGTTTTTGCTGCTTTGTTCATATACAACTGTAAATAAAAATTGTTGAAGAATTCGGCTACAAAAGAATCCCATCCATTTGAGCTATAATAGGGGTAACTATGTTTTTTCAGGGCATTATCATTGGCAGAAGCACTCAGTCTTATTCAACTGCCCATGATGACGTCCGAATACCTTACTTCCTTTCTTTCTTTAATCTTTCCCTTATTACCAACATTCTGTCCCGAAACTGTCATACACGAAGGGACACATGAGATCAGATTTATCACTTATGTTAATTAGCGTGTCTGCTAACTAATTACGCTTCCCTTCACTGTCTACATGCATTCGTTTTCATCACTAATTACTTCAATTGTCTGAAATTGGGGGTCTGTGACTCGTCAGAAGACAGGTTAATCAGCATAGGTAGACACATCTGATCTCATATTTATCCTCGACTCGATGTCCCTTTAACCAGGAACATCAACCTTAGATTTTATCAATGTTTGTCAATTTATTTGTAATAGCAAGGGCAATGTTATTAAAATTGTTCTGGTACAATACATGCATGTCCGCTAACGATGATGACCGAGTTCAATTCAGGTTCGTTGTTGTTGTTAATACGAGGATAAGAAAAGAGACTGTCTTATTTATGTTTTATGAGGCAATTTTGCTATAGAACGTTCATAAAAACAGCTTTAATCACAGCTGGCCATCTCATAACCTAATGTCATCGTTAGTGAGCTGGGAAAACTTTTTATGGAAAACTCTTCACCACAATGAAACAGGATGTGAAGGTCGCTTAGTTCACTGATTACCTATTACATTCTTCACGTGGTATATTCCTCTCATAATGAAGGTTTTACAAAAGTAAAGTTAATGTGATGTGCTTCTATTGGAAGTACATGTAAACACATTATCTCGGTCAATTGTGGAACGTTATTTAAGTATGTGCATGTAGTAGGGTTTTCATCTTGAAGTAAACTGACAGACAAACGAGACATACTTTTGAAGAAAGGAGAGAAATACAGTTGTCGGATAAAATTACAAAATTAGGCAAGTTTAAAATTCATGAAATATGAACATTATGTTAATAAAAGATACTGTCAACAGAACGTACCACCTGGGACTTTATTTCGTTGACATAATTGTTGTAGAACAAGAATGCAAGCACTATATTATTCTTCTAGTTAATGGCATTCTAAAACGATTAATATTGGAACAGATGTTATTGTGTTAGTGGAAATACATAATATACATTGTATAACTTACAAATCTGCCATCACATTATATTCAATTACTTGCATTAATAACAAATTAAGATTAAGTGTTTTTCAGCAATATGTATGCTCAGTGAAGTACTTTACCAAGTGGTCAAGTATATTCTAAATACATCTCTTATCAGTTGATTAGGTGTGTCTCATCAATTTAGATAATAGGTATAAACTCGTACATCAACAAAATAACATGAGGTTTGGATGACTTTAACAGACTAACAACTGAAAACCAAGGTACATTTATGCCAAGGTTTAGCTCACCCACATACATCCAATAACAATTTGTATATACTGAAAGTCATGCAATACATAGCGATTATATTACCCCGGGAAATGTGTCATATGACTTTTATGAAACGAGTAAAAAAGTTTCATAAAATTGTAATGTCATATGATACAATTTCCAGTTCCTTTCTCACCAATTCTATTCAATTGAATTTGTATAAAAAAAACATCCAGGAAAAGGCCAACTTCTATGGGGACGGCAAGCTACACTGACTTCATGAACAATTGTTTTACAACATCAAAGTGATGAAATGGCGGAAGTCGTGCTGAAACAACGGTTGCTAGACACTCGTGATATATGCACATGTGCACTATAAAAAAAAAACTGGTTTATTTTAACCATATGGGTAATTAGACGAATGAAAGCTCACTTAAATCAATTTCGGACTTGTAATTGCAAACATCCATGCACATAATCTGTCATCATTGGTTGCACACCTAATGTATTACCGAACATATCAAAGTCAAAATATATCAAGCGCGATCATAGCCTGCTTTTTGACAACAATTATCCGTTTATAATGTCCCATTAAACACAGATACACAGCTTGATGAAGTAAATCAGGCAACGTTTCAATACTGACAACTTTAAAATGAGGATTTTAGTGAAACTTACCTTTATCGACCGAAAGTCATGAACATTTAGTGCATAAGGAAAAAACCAAAATACAACTAATGGAACAGAATGATTACTGAGATAGGATTGGATAGTCGGACAGATATACATTGCAATGGATATATTCTGCGATATAGCAAATCCGTGAAACATAAATAAACATAGAACCAAATATATTCTTTCTGTGGCCCATCTCTCCTTAAGAAAAACAAAACCTGAGTTCATAATGGATTCGTTTAATATCTCTTGAGAGTTATCTTCCGTGGAACACAGTTTTGGATGCTAAATGAATAAGCCTGGCACTGTGCCAAGCAACAAGTGCCTATTTGAATCCAAAGATTCAACTTTATCCCTGGGTGTTGATATGCATGTGAACTTTCAAGCCCCGATATAAATGTGGTTTAAAACAATTGCAATTATGCCTTATCATATTGTGCTTAACACGACGTACATGGCACACAAGTTTCCATCAGGCTGTATATTGTCATCGATTCGTCTGAGCAGTGACAGATAAGTTTATTACCAAACTTGATGAATGTCTGTCCTTAACGTTCAGACAAATTTCTTTGATTTGATTAAAGCAAACATGTATTATGTCTGTTGATCGATCTTCACTTCAACCTATATCAATCCATGAATGCATTGTTTCAAATTCATTTATATTTCTATATGGCATGATTATACTATGATTATATTGATTAATATTATAATGACAAGATATTCGTCAGCAACATCGTCCTCACCACAATCATACTTTCACGTATCATCATCATCCCTGTCATCAACATATCATATAATACCTTAAAGTCCAAGTGTTTTACTCCGAATATAAAGTTGTTAAACTCATAATTCATTTGTAGAAACTATTTTGCTTTAACTTTCGATATCAAGTGTTGCGCACAACATATTAGAAACATATCTCTGAATTTACTTGCAGCCATAGTAGCTGATAATTAACAAAGCAGGGATAATTTGTAAACAACTTATGTCGATCTAATATATTTGGTTGGTGTATGAAATTCTGATTTGACTTTAGAGATGAAAAAATATACTCATGGTAAAAATTATTGACACCCCTAAACAGAAAATGATTTGTAGCAAATTAAATGCATGGACAGTTGATATTGTTCTAAATTATTTGTTTTCGAAATTAAATGGCACAAACACATGGTGTCAACTAAACAAGACTTGCCATGTATGTATTGTGAGCGAATGATAAAGATTCTGTGTATAGTTAGGTTCAGTAGCTTTTTTTTTGGATTATTTTTTAGAACCAAAACGAGAATACTCAAACACTGTAACAATATACCAATGCCAAGATCTCAAGACACAAGGAATGAACTCTTTTGAATAAATTTCATTTTCCGTATATTCCTCTTTCTTTGGAAGTTTAAAGTACAAGTGGAGAAATAGCAAATGCTCAAAGACACTATTCACAAAAAGACGTCCAGTAGTAACATGTTTTACCAAAAGAATAATCGAAACTGACACGTTACGTTGTTTATGTAATATTTCATTCCTATAACTATTAGGGGGGGGGGGGGGGGGGGGTGTCAACCGTTATTACCATGAGTATATGTGTCATCAACATCTGTCACAGGCTTCTAATGCCCTTACTTTGGCTATCGCCGAACCAGATTAATTGAGCCGTTTAAGTGATGAACGGTATGTGTGATTTTATCATCAAATCATATTTTCTAAATCACAAAGCATATCTGACAACATGTCTGACTTGTCTATCATTTATTCAAGGACTTAAAATACAACAATGGTTTAAGGCAAATAATGCATGGTTCAGAAATTGTTGTTTTTCCCCCTTTTTTCCAAGAAACTGATTCTATCCTCTTTGGAATGTAATTCTGATAATGGCATCATTTGTTACAAGACCTATAGCATTTAATGGATCATGTCCTTTGGAAAGAATGCCGAATAGAATATTTCCTTTTGTAAAGGTTATATGGTTTCCACCTTGTTATTAAGCAAATTTTCAATTTCAGCCCAGAAACATTTAATTACATTATACATAAACAATATCGGCAGTGGATAAATTATAACATGATTCAGAATATAATAATTTTGAACAGATTCAGACCTCTGCATTATTGCATTCAGAAATATTGATAGAAATAGATTGTAAGCAATAGGAAGCAAAGCCTTTATAAACTGATATTATTCAGTCATTACGGGCTGTTAAATCACCTGATGTGTTTCAGGCAGTGGTTCATAACATTATGCACATACATATACCACTTCACGGAAATGGAAACTGTTATTGTTTTAATGATATCAGAATAGTTTTTACTTATCCTGCATTTCAACAAGTACAACCTACTGCAAACCTTCACATGGAAACCAAGTGGAACCTTCAAATAAACCTTCCAATTAATAAACTACAGTAAACATCAACATCAATAAACATCAACGTCAATAAACTGAAGGAACAGAGAAATCTGGTTTAAACCAAGTATAATTATAATGTTGAAACCATGAAACCAATCAATTCATGGAAACCTGTCGGAACACATATGGAGGTGTTGGTAAGACCTGCAATGGATGTTACCCGATTTGGTGCAAAATGCATTTTCAGTTTGGACGGAAAACCAACGTGAAACTATACAAAAAAATGCATGTATACCAAATGGAAATGATGGCTTCAATTCGTTTCTTCTCAGTTTCAATGTTCCCGAAACAATGTACTGTTTGCAGTTTGTTAGATTATGTTAGCTGTTACCATGTGTCTTTTACATAGGCGAATCGCATGATTAATTCTGATACTGGTTTCAAATCTCAAAATACCAGGTGATGGTTGTCAATATTTCCCATGCAATTTGAATAAATACATGTTAATGACTTTAACTCAGTTACAGATACAATTAAGTTTTGTATTGTCCTTCAGGTTATTATTTGCAAAACCTTGTCGTCATATTGTCATGTTCCGAGCATCTAATGTGAAAAAGTACGATTAGCAACGAAACAAACTGTACAAATTAAACAATACCAGATGTACAGATACTGGGGTGAGGCACATGCTGAATAGATAAGTTGTTGTCACGAATAATCAATTCATTTCTGAGACTCACATATCACAAGAGAACAAGAGAACTTGTGATCACACTCCAGATTTGCCGTTAGCCTTGTGGTACTGCGGAAGCAACAAAATCAGCAACCGTAATCAAATCCATTTACATGCTGGAAGCAAGGCCCAACTTCTTGAATCTCATCGCTAGTTATTACCTCATTTATCAATCATTGAGCTGCCAGTTCAACTCACAATCAAATACAAGAGTGATATAGACTAACTATCATACATGAGAAGGGTTTATAACGCTACTTAGCACACGGGAGCTAATTTGGGATCCCTATTTCCCAAGGGTGTATTTTCTGGTTCTTGTCTGTAAGTAGAGGCCCGACCTTTCGCACCTATTCCTCGGGACATAAACGTGCCGACAGCAGGATATGCACGAAGTGTAATAAAAACTGCTGTAGAAGAATATCAAGGAGTTAGTTTTTCCTGATATGACATCTGAAATAGGCAATATGTAACCTACTAGTCTCCACTGAGTACGGAGAAGTAATAACTTCATGAATTTATCTGCCCCCAACTTCGTGTTGGAATGACATATCTCACATTATTCGGAATAGGTAAACAATATCAGCATGGTTAGAGATAGAGGTCACCGTGCTTTTTTACGATTCATTATCTATTTTATCTGTAAATGCTTCTTATGCATGACATATTGAAACAAATTAAAATACTAATTATATCCTGGTTTCATTTGATATGCGCCCGCCTAACCCACAACTTCAATTTAACTATTGTTTCCTTGCTCTAGGAAGGAACTTATCAGTTGTAGAAATATAATATTATTTCAACAATCATCGACAAAGCGGTTCCCTCATGATGCTTATATACAGTAAATCGTACTTATAACCCCTAATTTATCCACAGAAGCACTCTTTTGAAAGTCACTTAACCAAGGTGACACCATACATGTAAGTGTCTCTACTCATATCTCAGTGTTAGCAGGGAATCATCCTTTACTCTTTGTTTATCCAGCAATGAAACGGGCTACCCAAACGCACCCATTGTTGTTGAACTTCACTGACGGAGGTCAAATTAGCTATGCACAGGACCACGTGCCACCACACGTACACACGTGTCATTAATGATAAACTTTAAAATATATGTGTGCCTCTGGTCGTGATGGCAAATTACTTGTATATATTGTGACATACTAATGGATATTACACGCTATATCGATTGATAATGATCTCAGAATTATTTCAATGTATAGTTTAAACATTGTATTGTGGTGTTTGGCACTATCTGTGTTGTCATTGTGAAGTATTATGTTGTTTAGCACCATCTCTGTTGTCACTGTAAAGTATGGTGGTGTATGGCACTATTTGTGTAGTCACTGTGAAGTATTGTGGTGTATGGCACTATGACACCATCTGTGTAGTCATTGTAACAATTTACCGTGTATGCCACCGTATATGTAGTCATTGTGGAGTATTCTGCATTATGGCACCATCAGTGCTGTCGGTATATGTATTTACTTATGGTAAATACGGTATTATTAGAGAGTACTACCACAGACAGGTGCATTCAATGCACGTGAAGGACGTGCATGTGCATGGCAGAGGTTATAATGAAGGTGAATAACGGCAAGGCAACAACAACGTTTCACAGAGGATAATATCTAATGTTCATAGACCATAGGAGACCATTTTATATCGGGGGCAAATATCAATTTATTAAATATAATTCTCTCCACACTGTCGAAAAACTTATAAATGTGCTCTATAATAATTACAAATTACAAGTTATTATGAACATTTCTAAATCACTGTATTTTAAAAGTTTATACAAGCATTCACATGTACTCATTGTATTTTATCATCCCAATCTGTGTTCCACAAGAGATATCACCTATGTGAAATATCGCGTTTTGGCAGTAGATTTTGCACAATACCTTGTTGTCGTCAACTACATGACATTATAGTTCTAATGGATGGAATTACCATGAAACCGCACTTTTGTTATCAGAAATGAGCGGGCCATTGCAAATGATAATGGCCCTCTCAACTCTGATGACGGGCCATCATCACTGGGTTTTTAAGTGCCATCACTTTAGAGTCTCCTTTTTAAATTTCAACAAATATGGCGACAAAATGAGCACGTCAACTTTTTTAAAAAATGTTCCACATGTCTTTCTTTTAAACTAGGACACATATTTTTGCAAAATAATATCATAAACACGATTTTAAGTGTTTTAAACAAAATAAAGAAGAATATCGTTCTCACTCACCTCCGGTAGACCTTCAATGTTAGTTATAGGTAGCCTAAATAAGCATGCATCCTAAACTTGCTAAATATGTAACGATTCGTTTATTTTAATTATTTCACTGATTGGTCAAATAATAAAACACAACTATGCATCAGTATGATATTAAGAAATAGACTGCTTTCGGTTTCCCGGTCAACAGCTGACATTCCGACTATGACGTCATTATTCACTTGTGACATCACAGTGTTTTTTCGGTTTTTGCTGTTTTGTTCATATACAACTGTAAATAAAACTTTTAGAAGAATTCGGGTACAAAAGAATCCCATCCATTTGAGCTAAAATAGGGGTAACTTTGCTTTTTCAGGGCATTATCATTGGCAGAAGACCTCAGTCCTCTTCAACTGCCCTCTTTCATCTGGCAGTTAATTGAAGACTAGGTCTTCTGCCAATGCCCTGAAAAACGACGTTACCCCTGTATCACAATGCTTTTACAATGATTGCACCATTGCTTTTTAGTGATTTTAAGTGTGTGTTAAGTATCCAAGGAAATTACAATATGTTTAATTTGTATACGAAAACAATGACCTACGAACACCTACCTCCTGTGAAAATTTAGTAATAAAGTGCCAAGTACAATATCATCATGGCGGACTTTACTATTATTGGATCATCGAAGAAAAAAGCTGATAAAAGTAAGATTTTTTCAAATATTCAGAAAATAAAGGTCGAGCCAAAAATAATGTTGATGTAAAGGTAACAACCTCACAAATAACTATTATGCGACTCTTACTTCCTTTCTTTCTTTAATCTTTCCCTTATTACTAACATTCTGTCCCGAAACTGTCATACACGAAGGGACACATGCGATCAGATTTATCTACTTATGCTAATAAGCGTGTCTGCTAACGAATTACGCTTCCCTTCACTGTCTACATGCAGTAGTTTTCATCACTAATTACTTCAATTGTCTGAAATTGGGGGTATGTGACTCGTCAGCAGACAGGTTAATCAGCATAGTTAGACAAATCTGATCTCATATTTATCCTCGATGCGATGCCCCTTTAACCAGGAACATCAGCCTTAGATTTTATCAATGTTCTTTTATTAGTCCATTATAATGGTTGTTTGTCAAGGAACACATTGACAAGAATTGAGCTTATTTTTTGTAATAGCAAGGGCACTGTTATTAAAATTGTTCTGGCATAATTCTCACGAAAATATAATTAATGTTCATCTAAGGCAACATATTAGGAAGATAACATTAGTTCCCAGGGGCATGTTTTGGATGTGTTTGGTCATAATGTTTGATGATATACAAGTAGCTCTCTTGACAATATGGGATATTTCTAAATATAACAGTAGGAGATATTCTCTGAAACATTTTGAGATTTGAATAATGTATATCTAAGAAATGAATATGGCGAAACATTAGGAATGTTACAATAGCAATCACTGATTTGAATTTGCTAATATCTTTGAAGTATACGAGACAACTATATTTCAAATATATATCTAATATAAAATATTCATGATATTATATACCATGACACATCAGCACTTTTTCCATTGAAGTCGTAACATAACGAATCAGTATATTGATTGAAATAATTTGCATACTGTATATATTTAATGTTGTAAATACACGATCCAAATGCACACATATACGTATGTTTAAATGGCAATCTAACCAAAAGCGTCGTTTTTATTTAATATTATCAATAGGAACAACTTCAGAGAAGCCTTCTACCTTTTGTTACATCTTCAGTTCACTTCAATAACCTATAACTATTCCTAGCGTAAAATCTTTGAGATTGCTGTTACTGATTGCTGATTTTGTCTTAGAAAAAAACTGAAGTGCGTTTTGCAGAAGATACACCATTAGCCTGATGAACTTTACAAGGTACAATACATACACGTCCCCTAACGATAATGACCGAGTTGCATTCAGGTTCGTTGTTGTTGTTAATACGAGGATATGAAGAGCGACTGTCTTATTTGTTTGATGAGGTAATTTTGTTAAAGATGGTTCATAAAAACAGCTTTAATCACAGCTGGCCATCTCATAACCTAATGTCATCGTTAGTGAGCTGGGAAAACTTTTTGTGAAAGAACTCTTCACACACAATGAAACAGGATGTGAAGGTCGCTAAGTTCGCTGATTACCTATTACATTCTTCACGT
Organism: Gibbula magus; assembly: GCA_936450465.1. Lineage (NCBI taxonomy): Eukaryota > Metazoa > Mollusca > Gastropoda > Trochida > Trochidae > Gibbula > Gibbula magus. The sequence continues at coordinate 16,930,981 of OW388300.1, read as the reverse complement.
GGTATATTCCGCTCATAATGAAGGTTTTATAAAAGTACAGTAATTGTGATTTGGTTGAATGGGAAGTACGTGTAAACATATTATCTCGGTCAATTGTGGAACGTTATTCAAGTCTCAGCTTTTCATCTTGATAAGTAGTGTTTTTCATCTTGATGTAAACTAACAGAGAAATGAAACATACTTTTTCAAGAAAGTACAGAAAATACAGTTGTCAGATAAAGTTAAAAAATTTTGCAAGTTTAAAATTCATGAAATATGAAAAATATGTTAATAAAAGATACTGTCAACAGAACGTACCACCTGGGACTTTATTTCGTTGACACATAATTGTTGTAGGACAGGAAAACAACTGCTTTTTACTTCTTCTAGTAAATGGCATTCCAAAACGATGATTATTGGAACAGATGTTATTGTGTTGGTGGAAATACATTGTATACATTGTATACCTTACAAATCTGCCATCACATTATTTTCAATTACTTGCATTAATAACAAGTTAAGATTAAGTGTTTTTCAGCAATATGTACGCTCAGCGAAGTGCTTTACCATTTGGTCAAGTATACTCTAAATACATCTCTTATCAGTTTATTAGGTGTGTCTCCTCAATTTAAATAATAGGTATAAGCTCGTACATCAACAAAGAAATATGAGGTTTGGATGACTTTAACAAACCAAGAACTGAAACCCAAGGGACAGTTACGTCAAGGGTAAGCTCACCCACATACATTCATTAACAGTTTGTATATTTGCCAGTCACGCCATACATAGAGATTATATTGCTCGAAGAAATATGTCATATGATTTTTATGAAACGAGTAAAAACTTGTGTATTGCGAAAGTTATATGACACACTTTCCAGTTTCTTTCTTACCAATTCTATTCAATTGAATTTGTATAAAAAACAGTCAGGAAAAGGCCGACTTCTAGGGGGACGGCAAGCTACACTGACGTCATGAACAATTGTTTTATAATGTCAAAGACGACGAAATGCCGGAAGTTGGGTGAAACAATGTGCATGTGCACTATACAAATATATCAACTCGTTTATTTCAACCATATGGGTGATAAAACCAAAAAACTTTCACTTAAATCTTGCTTAGTTTTAATTTCGGAGAAGTAATTGCAAACATTCATGCACATAATCTTTCATCGTGGGTTGCACACTTAATGTATTACCGAAAATATCAAAGTCAAAATATATCAAGCGCGATCATAGCCTGCTTTTTGACAACATTTATTCGTTTGTAATGTCCCATTAAACACAGATGCACAACTTGATGAAGGAAATCAGGCAACGTTTCAATACTGACAACTTTTAAATGAGGATTTTAGTGGCTGAAAATTACCTTTATCGACCGAAGTCATGAACATTTAGTGTATAAGGAGAAACCGAAATACAACTAATGAAACAGAATGTTTACTTAAATAGGATTGGATAATCGGACAGATATACCTTGCAATGTATATATTCCGCGATATAACACATCCGTGAAACATAAATAAACATATTCCGAAATGAATTCTTTCTGTGGCCCATCTCTCCTTTAGAAAAACAAAACCTGAGTTCATAATGGATTCGTTTAATATTCGTTCCCTTACCATAACTTTAATATAACATTATGATGTCATGTAGTTGACGATAACAGGCCATTGTCCAATTCTACTGCCAAACGATATTTCTTGAGAGTTATCTTCAGTGGAACACAGTTGTGGATGCTAAATGAATAAGCCCGGCACTGTGCCAAGCAACAAGTGCCTATTTGAATCCAAAGATTCAACTTTATCCCTGGGTGTTGATATGCATGTGAACTTTCAAGCCCCGATATAAATGTGGTTTAAACAATTGCAATTATGCCTTATCATATTGTGCTTCACACAACGTACATGGCGAACAAGTTTCCATCAGGCTGTATATTGTCATCGTCTGAGCAGTGACGGATAAGTTTATTATCAAACTTGATGAATGTCTGTCCTTAACGTTCAGACAAATTTCTTTGATTTGATTAAAGCAAACATGTATTATGTCTGTTGATCGATCTTCACTTCAACCTATATCAATCCATATTAGTAAGAACATGAATGCACTGTTTCTAATTAATTTATATTTCTGTATGGCATGATTATATTATGATTATATTGATTAATATTATAATGACAAGATATTCGTCAGCAACATCGTCCTCACAACAATCATAATTTCATGTATCATCATCATCCCTGTCATCAACATATCATATAATACCCTAAAGTCCAAATGTTTTACTCCGCATACAAAGCTGTTAAACTCATAAGTCAAATGTAGAAAATATTTTGCTTTAACTTCAGATATCAAGTGTTGCACACAACATATTAGAAACATATAACTGAATTTCTTGCAGCCATAGTAGATGTAATTAACAAAGCAGGGATAAGTTGTAAACAACTTATGTCGATCTAATATATTTGGTTAGTGTATGAAATTCTGATTTGACTTTAGAGATGAATAAATATTCTCATGGTAAAAATTATTGACACCCCTAAACAGAAAATGGATGGTAGCAAATTAAATGCATGTACAGTTAATATTGTTCGATGTTATTTTTTTTCGAAATTAAATGGCACAAACACATGATTTAAACTAAACAATACTTGCCCTGTATGTATTGTGAGCGAATGAGAACGATTTTGTGTAAAGTTAGGTTCAGTAGCTTTTTTTTTTAAATGCAACTTTTGAGTATTTATTAGAACCAAAACGAGAACACTCAAACACTGTAACAATATACCAATGCCAAGATCTCAAGACTCAAGGAATGAACTCTTTTTGAATAAATTTCATTTTTCGTATATTCCTCTTTCTTTGGTAGTTAAAGTACAAGTGGACAAATAGCAAATGCTCAAAGACACTATTCACAAAAAGACGTCCAGTAGTAACATGTTTTACCAAAAGAATAATCGAAACTGACACGTTACGTTGTTTATGTAATATTTCATTCCTATAACTATGAGGGGGTGTCAACCATTATAACAATGAGTATATGTGTCATCAACATCTGTCACAGGCTTCTAACGCCCTTACTTTGTCTATCACCGAACCAGAGTAATTGAGCCATTTCGGTGATGAACGGTATGTATTATTTTGTCATCAAATCATATTTTCTAAATCACAAAGCATATCTGACAACATGTCTGACTTGTCTATCATTCATTCAAGGACTTAAACTACTACAATGGTTTAAAGGGGCAGTAGCACGTTTTTTGGCTCAAATAAGTTGATGAAATGTTTTTGAAAAATAATGTCACTAATAGTAAAACACCCTTCTTCAGAAAATGAAGTTATAAAATGATTATACATGGTTCCGGAAAGCCATGGGAATCGTTTTTGTCGTTCAGAATAATAAAATGTGTTCACAATCAAATGGCCGCCATGCAATTTTTGCTTTATACGCAACACCATTATTACCACTACGGATAATTGGTTTGTGTAATAAGATATTTTACCCTCTAAAGTAAATATAAATGACATAAACTATCATTATAAATGGGAAATTTGAAAACATTAAATTTTCAAAAAACGTGCTACTGCCCCTTTAAGGCAAATGATGCATGGTTCAGAATTGTTGTTTTTTCCAACCTTTTCCCCATGAAAATAATGCAAGAATTCAAGTATATAAACATCACTGAAGAGAAAACTATACAGATGAGTGTAGTTGAGTTGGATTATTACAAACTTCTTGTAATCACAGTTGGAATAAGCTATTGCTTAAGTGATATTGTAGAAGTTTTGTAACTCTATCTGGAAAAAACAGAACAGCTTTTATCCTCTTTTGAAAGTAATTTTGAAATTGGCATCATTTTTTACAAAACCAATAGCATTTAATGGATCATGTCCTTTGAAAAGAGTGCCAAATAGAATATTTCCTTTTGTAAAGGTTATATGGTTTCCACCTTGTTATTTAGCAACTTTTCAATTTCAGCCCAGAAACATTTAATTACATAATACATAAACAATATCTGCAGTGGCAAAATTATAACATGATTCAGAAAATGTATAATTTTGAACAGATTCATAGACATCTGCATTAGTGCATTCAGAAATATTGATAGAAATAAATTGTAAGCAAAAGGCAGCAAAGCCTTTTTAAACTGATAGTTTTCAGTCTATACGGGCTGTTAAATCACCTGATGTGTTGCAGACAGTGTTTCTTAACATTATGCACATACATATACCACTTCACGGAAATGGAAACTGTTATTGTTTTAATGTTATCAGAATAGTTTGGCTTTTCCTGCATTTGAACAAGTAAAACCTACTGCAAACCTTCACCAAGTGGAACCTTTCAATAAACCTTCCAATTAATAAACTACAGAAAACATCAATAAACATCAACATCAATAAACTGAAGGAACAGAGAAATCTGGTTTAAACCAAGTATAATTATAATGTTGAAACCATGAAACCAATCAATTCATGGAAACCTGACGGAACACATATGGAGGTGTTGGTAAAGACCTGCAATGGATGTTACCCGATTTGGTGCAAAATGCAGTTTCAGTTTGGACGGAAAACCAACATGAAACTATAAAAAAAAATGCATGTATACCTGGTGGAAATGATGGCTTCCATTCGTTTCTTCTCAGTTTCAATGTTCCCGAAACAATGTACTGTTTCCAGTTTGTTAGATTATGTCAGCTGTTACAATGTGTCTTTTACATAGGCGAATCGCATGATTAATTCTGATACTGGTTTCAAATCTCAAAATACCAGGTGATGGTTGTCAATATTTCCCATGCAATTTGAATAAATACATCTTAATGACTTTAACTCAGTTACAGATACAATTAAGTTTTGTATTGTCCTTAAGGTTTTTATTTGCAAAACCTTGTCGTCATATTGTCATGTTCCGAGCATCTAATATGAAAAAGTACGATCAGCAACGAAACAAACTGTACAAATTCAACAATATCAGTTGTACAGATACTGACGTGAGGCACATGCTGAATAGATAAGTTGTTGTCACGAATAATCAATTCATTTCTGAGACTCACATATCACAAGAGAACAAGAGAACTTGTGATCACACTCCAGATTTGCCGTTAGACTTGTGGTACCGCGGAAGCAACAAAATCAGCAACCGTAATCAAATCCATTTACATGCTGGAAGCAAGGCCCAACTTCTTGCATCTCATCGCTAGTTATTCTCTCCTTTATCACGCATTGAGCTGCCAGTTCAACTCACAATCAATTACAAGAGTGATATAGACTTACTATCATACATGAGAAGGGATTATAACGCTACTTAGCACATAGGAGCTAATTTAGGATCCCTATTTCCCAAGGGTGTATTTTCTAGTTCTGGTCTGTAAGTAGAGACCCGACCTCTCGAATCTATTCCGCGGGACTTAAACGTGCCGACAGCCTGATATGCACGAAGTGTAATAAAAACTGCTGTAGAAGACTGTCAGGAGTTAGTTTTTCCTGACATGAATTAATCATCTGAAATAGGCAACGTGTAACCTCCTAGTCTCCACTGAGAATGGTGAAATAATAACTTCATGAATTTATCTGCCCCCAAAAGTGTACGGGAACGAAATATATCACATTCTTAGGAATGGGTAATCATTATCAGCATGGCTAGAGATAGAGGTTCACCATCGCGTTTTTACGATTCATTAGCAATCTATTTTATATTTAATGCTTCTCATGCATGGCTTGCGAGATATTGAAACAAATTAACACGTTAATTATAACTTGGTTTCATTTGATATTCGCCTGTAATTCAACTATTGTTTCCTTGCTCCAATAAGAAACTACATGTTATTGGTTGCAATTGCAAAATGTCATTTTCTTTCAACAATTATTGACAAAGCGGTTGCGACAGTAATAAAGTGTCATTATTAACCCCTAATTAATCCAGAGTCCTGTGTTTTGTTCATTTGACTACTATCAGTGAAATTCATCAACAATAGGTGTGTGTAGCTCATGGGTTGATTACCTGCTTCATTGATTCCCTGTCCACACAAGTTTTGAGTATGTTATGTTTCGGCAACAATGTCAGCTGTGGAGAATAGTTCTACATGCAATAGGGTTTGGGTGCAGTGTTATACTGAATTTCAGCACAGTACCACCCATGATTTGCTACTTTAAGCCAATGCTCGCAGGTTTCACTGCATAGCCACCAAGACGCTGAGGGCTCTCTCTCTCTCTCTCTCTCTCTCTCTCTCTCTCTCTCTCTCTCTCTCTCTCTCTCTCTCTCTCTCTCTCTCTCTCTCTCTCTCTCTCTCTCTCTCTCTCTCTCTCTCTCTCTCTCTCTCTCTCTCTCTCTCTCTCTCTCTCTCTCTAGCTCTCTCTCTTTCTCTCTCTGTCTCTCTCTAGCTCTCTCTCTTTCTCTCTCTGTCTCTCTCTCTCTCTCTCTCTCTCTCTCTCTCTCTCTCTCTCTCTCTCTCTCTCTCTCTCTCTCTCTCTCTCTGCAATAATTCAAGCAGCCGTTATAAAAAAGAATACTCTTGAAAGCGGCGTTGAACCCCAACCTGCCTCATCTCACTACTTTCGGATTTAATACATCTGCAGACAATTATATGTATATATTTCAAAGACATTGATTTTTGGCAAGTGTCCTTGCAAACATACTCGAATGCAACTTTAAATACAGTGAGAAGTAATTTACTTTTCAAGGACAGACAGACATTTTATTCAGTATAAAGGCCAAAGGCCCAAAATACAATTACATTACAAATTTGAAACAAGCGCACATAAAAGATAACAGGTTTATGAATTTACAAATGCAGCTCTAGTTTTACATACACAATTAAGAAAGTTAACAACATTCATGATAATACCTTTATCTTTACTGCTAAGAATATAGATTAGATTTTGTGTATTTGATGTATTGTACAGCAATGGAGCAATAAACTTATTTCTAGCATCTTCATACAGTTTACAATAAAAAAGAATGTGGATTTCATCTTCAACACAGTTAATATTGTCTACTTTACACTCTGTCAGCCATTGGTATATTGTTGTATCTTCCTGTTTCTATACCTAACCCATAATTACTGCACCTGAATTTTGCTAAAAGGGATTTTAAATAGGGAGATATAGATAATGATAGATAGCTTTCTACGTGTAATAATGATTTAAAATGCTTGTAGGCAAATGAATCTGAAAGATTATGAATATCTGCAGACCATGATTGTTTTAAAATATCAGAGAGCCTAAGTTTAAATTGCTGCATAAAAACTTTGCTATCACCAACATCTTGGGAAAGCCATACAAATCCAAAACCAAATTCAAATAAGATATTCTTAATATATGTAGCCCAAGTAAGCCTACCCGAATCATCAAGAGATTTCAACATATCATAACCCTGAAATGGAAGCCTATGTGAATCTAACTGAATTAACCTACACCAATACTTAACCGCTCTAGACATATAATTAAACTGCAATGGAAGCCTACCACATTCCCCTAACACCATGCTGCTACTAACATTTCTACCAACTCTAAGAAGCTGTCTACAAACTTTAATCTGGAGACCTTCAATAATTTTACAATAAGATGTTCCCCAGACTTCAGAACCATAACACAAAATAGGCAGAATAATAGAGTCAAACAATTTAAAAAGATCCTGGGGTGACAAAGTTCCAAAATTTCTTTGAAAAGAATAAATAGAGATAAGTGCTTTATTACCTTGGGAAAGTAGACAGTGTTGAGCCTTAGTCCATGAAAGTCTAGGGGTGAAAACTATACCGAGATACCTATAAGATGATACAACATCAATTTGTTTACCTTCGAAGAACCACTTTTCATAATGTCTCAAATATCCTGAATTGCGAAACACCATAATTTTTGTTTTATCCAAATTAACCTTCATACCAGTATGCCTACAAAATAGCTCTAGTGCATTTAACCTCTTCTGCAACTGTAGTGCAGTATCTGCAACCCCTGACACATCATCAGCAAACATCAATGCATAAAGATTATCTACACTAACACTTAAATTAACACCTTTTCCTCCAAACTTTTCTAAAACTGAAAAAAGCCTATTGATAAAAATTATGAATATTTGGGGGCTTAAAATACAGCCTTGACGGGTACCTTGATTACATCTGAAAGTATCAGTGAGTCCATTTGGGGTCCTAACACAAGCTACCAGCTTCGAATACATGGAAACTAAGATATAGTAGAACTTACCAGTTATTCCGACATCCTTAAGACAATCAAACAATACTTTATGGTTAATTGTATCGAACGCCTTTGAAAAATCTATAAAAACACAATAAAATCTACCCTTTTTCTTATGAGCATACTTTTGAACAACAGCATTCAATGAAAATATATGATCAACAGTGCTATACCCAGCTCTAAATCCAGCCTGACACTCACTGATAATATCATTCCTCTCACACCACTTCTGCAGCCTGGATGTTAAAATACAAGTAAACAGTTTACAAAGAGAATCTATTAAAGAAATACCTCTATAATTACCAGGGTCTTGTCTCAATCCTGATTTAAATAGTGGGCATATTATACTTGCACCCCAAACATCTGGGAAATAACCTTTATCAAATATTTGATTAAAAAGTAATGTAAGATACTTCAAAGAGTATGGTTTGGATGATTTAATGAATTCAGCTGCTATGCCATCAGGCCCAGGAGATTTATTATGTTTCAGCTTGTCCATGTTTGAGTTCACTTCCTGTTCAGTTATGATATCATTCAAGTCATCATCACACTCATTATTACACACTGCACCTGGAATGTCACATGAAGGTAACTGTAATACCTGCTCACATGTCAACAGAGATGAGAAATGTTTAACCCAGTCACATGGCTCAATATCAGTATTTATATTAGATGGTTTTCTAGCAGATTTAAGTAACTGCCAAAACAATTTTGGGTCATTCCTAGCTTCCACAAGTTTGAGTTGCTTATGTTCATAATATTTTTTCTTTTTCACTTTAAAGAGGCATTTCAATGATGATCTTAGAGATCTGAATACACCGAAGTCTACACCGAAGTCTCTATGTGCTCGCAGAGCAGCATATTTTTTATGTTTAAGTTCATCCAATTCCTGATCCCACCATGGAGGCTGTGTTTGAGTTTTTCTTGTGTAGGGTCTATATAATTTCCTAGCAAAACCTGCAGACTGATAGAAAATGTTTATGATCAGTAATATTGCTGAGTCAATGTTCTTATTTATTTTATCACACAGGGTTTCATTTTCAGTTGCAATTAATCCTTTAAAGTTGTTGATGAAATTTTCAGAAGAATCCTGATCCCATATAAACTTTATCCAATCACGAGAAGTGTGCTCATGTACAGTGGCAGCACTGGGTAGTTTGGTGTCTGATTGACTATTATCATTCCTGTTGGCTTCACAATCACCTGATGAGTATGAGCCAGTCACAAATGCACAAGATATGGGAAAATGGTTGGAGTAATCAACATCTTCAACTTTAAAATCAGTCATAAGTGGAAATAACTTTGTTGAGGCTATCATGTAATCCACAACACTTTGCCCATTATAGGTAAAACAGGTAAACTCTCCATGTATATCTGCAAACAGTCTACCATTTAATATATGGATACCAAAACTTCTGCACAGTTCTGTAAGCTTTTTTCCATAATTATTCAAACACTGATCTTTATTGGACCTGGGGATATCAAAGTCATCACTTGGGTAATCATCTATGTCATGTTGAATAAAATCAATATTATCACTTGGAATATAATCCAAAAGATCTTTAGTTCTTGCATTTAAGTCACCAGCTAGAAAAATATCCTTATCTGGATGATCTGCAGAAATAATATGGAGGTAGTCTTCAAGATAATCCATACCATCACAATCACTGTTTTTATATATTGGTGAAGTTTCTGGAGATATATAGGTAAAGAACAAAATGACATCACTTTCCCAGTTCCAAAGTGTACTATTTAGGAGTAATATGACAGAGTTTTCAAAAGCATGATATATTCTTGATATGTACCCTTTACTAATCAATGTTTTATTAATGAGGACTGACACTCCTCCACTGTATCTACCAAAACGTTTAGTTTTTTCTCTCACACAGTTCTCTGTAGCATAGCCCTCTAAAAAGTCACAAAATTCCGCTTTCGACTTAACAAACGATTCAAGAAAGGCAACAATATCATATTTTTGTATAAATTCCTTCAACTCACTGCATTTTGTGTATTTATTGAGCCCCTCTATGTTCCACGAGAGAATAGTGAACAGCGAACCTTGGCCTTCACATCACATTTGTTTACTGTTGTCGGTCGAGTTTGGAGTGATCTCCCTTGTTGAATCAGCACTTCCGGGTCCAAACATCGAGCTGTCAGGGTCCGCCCACTTTGGAATGCTGCTGTTTTTATCTGATGAACTCACTTTCACGATAGATTTTGATTCCCGATCGTATCTATACACATCTCCATCAACAATGAGCTTGTTGAGTCTCACTTTGGGACGTTTTCCAGCTTGTTGAGCCCGTCTGAACCAGTGTGAAAGAGCACGCCTGTCCTCCCGAATGTGTTGTGGGAAATCTTCGTTCACTCGGTATTGTTGTTGGGAGTTTTTGTCAAGCACCTCTCTTGCCTGTTTTTGTACAAAGTTCTTGTCTGTTGTGGTTACAAATTTAACAATAATTGGCGAATTTGTCTTCCTCATGTTTAATCGATGTGCTCTGTCTATGTATATATCGTTCACATTTTCAATGTCAAGAGTGTCAGATAGAAATTCACGCACTTTTTGCTCGGAGATTTCCCAAGTCTCGTTGACTGTACCTGCAATCCCGTGAATTATCAAATTATTCCGTCTACTTCGGCACTCAAAATCATCTAGGCGTTCTCTCATTAGTGACAGTTCTGATTTGAGACATTGATTTTCAGCTTTCAACCCCTCGAACTTCTCGTGCACTTCGGCCGCCATATTGTCAAGCTTGGTGTTCAAACTTTTAAAATCTTGAGACAGATTGAAGAGACCTGATTTTAATTCTTTTAGAATATTCAGTACCTCAGACGTATCTTTGTCTGTCCCCTGTAGTCCGACTGCTCCTGTGGGATCAACCGATAGCGTGGTTTGTTGTCGTGTGTTGGGTCGGGGACCGGGACCGGGGCCGGGGTTAGACTCGACATTTCCACATGTCACCAACAGAGTACTTAGGAGCAATAATAGTCTCAAACACACAGAAACGTAATGTTTTTGTACAACATAACCTTCAAAACTTTTCTTTGCCTTGTTTGGTTGAATGAAACAGCCGATTTTCGCTCTATATTGAGCTAAACATATCCCCATGGTGAGAGCTCCGAGACACACGTCCTACCAGGTCACCGTCATGCGCAGACTTTTCAAGGATGTGCTGATGAAAGGCTACGTGCTCAGAAGATATAAAAAGGGCGTAATAACTCAGAGGATAATTGTCAAAACACATAATAAGTTTCGGCATAAATTCAATAATAGTGACATTTACTAATGAGAATCACGTCAATTTTCAATCATTTGAAACCATTATCGCCTCGGAGTGAAACTTTCAATAGTTTGCAGGCGACGTGTTTGGCAGTTTTATAGCTCCACCGAGTCATTAGACTTTGATAAAGATATTCACTAAGAATAAAGATACTTAGAGGAAAGGCAATGATACATGTATGTCTTCTGGCTAGATGCCATTTTAGACGCCATTCTCGGCTTATGGCGTCCGGCGTCCACCCATCCGTTCTTCCGTAATCTTTCCACTTTTCCGACTTTTCAAGAACAAGTGACTCCAGACAGCGAATATTTTATGTACAGTCTTCTTGGCCAATGGGCTTACAGAGCTAATGGCTCCGTTTTTCAAATGGACTTTCGTTATCAAGGTATCCATGTGTATCATCTGGTCAGTGATCCGCCTTTAACCTTATGGGTATTTGTTTTCTTAAATATGAGAAATGCATATGTAGTTACACATTTTGATTAAGACGTCTCCTTATCTAGTTCCTCATTTGCGAGATTAGTCGCTCCGTCTTCCAGTTGTTCATTTTGAATATCCTTCTTAGCATACACGAATATCATATAGTAATCACACATGGAGATGGTCATTTACATGTATATGAACTTGTTCAGCATCTTTGAGAGAACAGTGTATTGATGTCTTACAAATATTATAAATGATCTTTCGATTAGGACTGAGCCATTGATAAGGTAAATAATGTGAGTATTATTTCTATTATATTTCTAATTAATGTTCGCTCTTCTGCAATAAGGAATATTGGAATAGTGGAAAAAAGATTGCATTTGCCTACTCGTCTGTAGCATAGTGAGTATGGTTGATTAATGTTCTTCACATGAAGTTTGGTTTTATCATGAACCATTACAGAGGCGATATATGAATAATAAATCTCTGTATTTTATAATGATATAATATAATATAATATAATATAATATAATATAATATAATATAATATAATATAATATAATATAATATAATATAATATAATATAATATTTTATAAGTATATCTATATTCGTTGCGGAACATTACTGCTCCATAATTACATCTCTTCTTATTACTAATGGAAGTTGTTTTCGCAAAATGAAACTGTGACATTAATCAATGGAGGTTTTTTTGTTTGAGTACCATAAATGTGAGAACAACGACGTCGATGTCGTCGATAACAACAGATGTCGTCCAACTACTCGTCACATTCTCTTGCTATCGTTAAATTGAATGTATGAAGAGTTATAGTGGTTGAAACGTATACATGACCGAACAGATCAGTAATGATTTCTCCACGGGTAACAGGTGTTCTTCAGTGTATCATTCTTTCAAAGGGCGTCTGAATCTCTCTTCAAGCGTAAACCACGCTCCGTAAACCATGCTCCGATTGATCACAATACGTGATTTGCCATGACCTGAATTGATGTATGGCTATTGTTATAATATATTCAATTTGATTTCACGTGGTTATTTGCAATCGATATCAACATTTGCAATGCAGAATTTTGTTTTATTCAGCAGTGCACGAACTGATCATCCATGTTTACAATTTATGTCCTTTGAAATAGAGTCCGTCTGTCTTAGGTTTTTAATTATTCATATCAAAAGACACATAATGTAAACTGCTAGGCAAAAGAAAGTACACACCTCATGTGGTTTCGATTTATTCAATATTTCACTTGATTAAGACAGGATACAACACCACTAATTTGCAGTTGTTTGAATGAATTAATTGGTGATTGGTTATTGTTTAATTAAAATATCTTAGTTAAAAGGAGACAGGGGTAAGAAATGAAGTTTACACCAACATGACTAGTGCCATGTTTAAAATGTTCAAAATGTTTACAGAATGAGGCACATCTATTGATTTTCATATATAATAATGTCTTAAATGTCGATGAAGAGTTGGGTATCATCAAAAGAAATTGCCATTTATCCAAAATGAGTTTTAAAGAATTTTCAAAATTAAAATGTCCTTCTTTTTAAAAAATTAAAAACTACGTAGAAGTATTTTTTGACTGATGACTAAATGACTACACATTTTAGTTTAAGAGTTGACGTCGAAAACTCAAGATATTTGTAATTTCAAGTCATACATATTGTAAAACAGACTAAAGTGTATACTTTCTTTTGTCTGGTAGTTGAACAACGTGAGTATAATCACTTATATATGATTAAATATGTACTCTACATTATTAACTGAGCGCTTGGCCGATGCTTACCAAATAGAGCATCACTGCAAACCAGGAAGTTTGATATAATTGATATCATAAGACACGAAACAAACGATGTATCCATGTGTATTATCTGGTCAGTGCTTAAACCTTATGGGGAAGTGCATATGTACTTAAACATTTTGATTAAGACGTCTCATTATCTAGTTCCACATTTGCGAGATTAGTCGCTCCGTTTTCCAGTTGTTCATTATGGATATTCTGCTTAGCTTACACGAATATCATATACTAATCACACATGAAGACGGTCATGTATATGAACTTCTTCAGCATCATTGAGAGAATAGTGTATTGATGTCTAACAATTGTTATGACGTTGTTATGTTTCCATGAGGGCCTAGCCTTTTATTAGGAAATAATGTGAGTATTATTTCTATTATATTTCTAATTAAAGTTCGCTCTTCCGCAATAATGAATATTGGAATATTGGACAATCCCTCACGATTAAAAAATCACTTGACGTTAAATATGTACTGTACATTATTAACTGAGCACTTGGCCAATGCTTACCAAATATAGCATCACTGCAAACCAGGAAGTTTGATTTAGTCGATATCTAAGGACACGAAGCAGAATTGGATTAAAGAGAGGGTTTTATCTGGTATTTTCTGTGGAAACGAAATTTAAGAGCACGTTCCTGTTTACTCATTTATGGTATTAATACATGCACAATCAATGCGAAACAAATTACTGAGGGTAATGTTTTATGACTTTATTTTTGAAAATTTGATAAAGGCGAAAGCACATTCATTCAAAAATAAAAACAATGAGTGAAGCCATCCATCGGCGCTACAATGTACGAGTTTGGGAAGTTTTCTTATGGCATAACACGACATATTATTTAATTTATTTTATTTTAATATTTAAAAAACAAATTAATTATGTAATTGCTGATTAGTTAAACATGATGCATTATGTGTTGCTTTGTGAATATTCCATAAACGCAGCTATTCTATTATTTTGAAAAAAATATACAATTTGCTAAAAAAAAGCAAGATGGCGGACAATCAGCGACAGAACTGCCTCTTTAACCATCCAAAATCAGTCTGATATTCGTGACTAATTGATTGACCTGCCCCATTCATTAGACATTAATTAACAACCTCCAAGTCAGTGCACGATCCCTTCGGGAAAATCTTTGGCAGTCGTCTACTGTCATTCCCGTCGGGGTATTGTTATCAATATTTCTGGCACCAATTGCTATTACGACAATCGATTCCAGAAAATGTGTATGCGTTAGGCGTAGGAAAAACGGTAGCGTTGATGTTTTTCGCAAAGGACACATTAAGAATATATAATAAAGCCATGGAGAACGGAATATAATCGAATATAAAAGTTGTTTTGTGAATCTTACGGGTATGAAGTTTGCATTTTGGAGAGTAAAACGTGTCTCTGGCTACACGCTCTGTGTTGGAGCTTTCTTATCTGAACATCTTAAGGCAGCGAGTATATTTGTGACGTCATGGAGAGTTTACGATTGAACTATCCTCGGTCTTTACAGTGTCCTGAGAACTGTCCGATTTGTAAAATTTCCGGGATTCCTTGTTATTCAGATGTACAGATTACAGGAAAGGCTGTGTTTTAAAGGGGCAGTACACGTTTTTTCGCCCAAATAAGTCGATGAAATGTATTTGAAAAATATTGTCATTTAAAGTAGACCACCCTTCTCTCTTCGGAAAATCAAGTTACAATGTGTGTGTTCATGGTTCCGTAATACCATATAAATTGTTTTTTAATTCGAAATAATAAAATGTTTTCACATCAAAATGGCCACCATGCAAATTTTGCTTTACACGCAGCACCGTTATCACCACTACAGATAATTGTTTTGTGTAATAAGATGTTTTACCCCCTAAAGTAAATATACATTACATAAACTATCATTATGAATGGGAAATGTATCATTTGTAAAATACGTGCTGCAACCTCTTGAGGGGATTTTGGGTCAAACCTGTCCTAGTTTCAAAGTTATCAACCACATTTCCGTTGTAGAAATTATTATCACGTGATGTAAAAATATGAGAAGTCAATCGGAGTACACTGGGCTTTACCCAACGTGGCATGAGCGGATTTTCTTTAAATCCGAAACCAATAAAATGACGTCATTGACACTAGAAATATATTTCATTTACATATGTAGAAAGTGAACAATTGTAACAATTATGTTATGTTGGGCATCAAACTATCTGCAGCAGCACCGGTTGTTGTCGAGGTAACGTGTCAGTGCTGGCGGTTGGTGCCTGACTCGGAGGTTGAGCATTCGACTCATCCCACAGAGATACAAAAATGTGTACTATTTAAGATATCATGATCTCAAATATAAAAAAAGGTTATGTCATTGACGCAATTGCGTCTGACGTAAAAATAATAATTTTACGTCACAGTGATAAGAAAACAAGGAGCGGTATTCAGATAAGCTATTGCAGCTTGTTTACCAATCCACTTATTTGTCAAATAAATATGTTTAAACCAAAACAAGGTTGCCTGGATAACAACTTCTTTCTTGTCAACATACACGACAATCAAGATGTTACCACCTGTCATGTATGTTTTGTTCTCAATGTATAACCTTCTCGTGTATGCTTATCTCATTGATTAAACTTGATCAAGGTTCTTAATATTCTGTATAAATGCATCCCACCTTTTTATACCGAACATTTCACCTGATGAAAGAGTAAGCATATATGTCGTACCGTCGTGTATGCTTACAATAACGAAGGCGCCACTTTTATGTTACTGGAATTAATGAGGAGACTTCCAACGACTGTTGAATAGTTTTGAAAAACATGCAGTGTGATATCTGGCTATAAACACGTTTCAGTTTAATTTGAACATAGAGGCGCTTACAACATTTTGTTTCTGATGTATGGCCATTTACAAAGGCTTTCTGTAAATGAGAGTGTGTGTTTGAAACACATTCTGTTTCAATTTATCCTATCAATCAATCCAAAATAGCATGTCTCTTATTATCAAATACTTGTACGTATATTTCGTTAATAAACGATGGTATGTTTCTGAACACAAAACTGCCATTTCATCTTGAACAGTGATCTCAGTGAAGTGATATCATTGTATGACGTAATAGTATTTTCAGATGTTTTTTTGTCATGTCGAAAAACATTCGAAGTTGTTAACATATGACGTAATAGTATTTAAGATGATTCGAAAGAACCGGTAACAACAATTAACAGCGACATCATATCCTATGTCGAAACGTCGCCTTCAAAGCATATAAGTTTTATTTCCATAAAATTATCTCTATTCTTCGTCCACGTTTCCTTTCCTTACTATAGTACATTGTAGTTCTGGCGGGATTGTAAGGTCGTGATAACCTGGTTTCTCAAAACTGTCTATATATAATATATTGATTGATTCCGAAAGCTTGCTAAATGCGCCTGCTTATTGCTTTATATCTGTGTTGACATGGTAAGTATTCAATTGATAGGTTTTCGGTGCAGATCCCTTTTATTTGCTGTCGATGTCATTCGCGGAATATAGATACTCACGTGCAAAAGAACCGTCACCATACTTAATTTCAAGATACGTACGACTGAAACAGAATAACAACATGTCTTCAGAAGTAACCTAAACAAAGTGCGAATTTTTAAAGCAATATCTGATCACATTTCTGAGGAAGACACGTTTTAGGAAATCGTCGTCGTTGCATTCTCTGTTACTAAACGAGAAAGGAGAGTCAAGGGAACATGTTGGCATGTTTTATGACAGCAATGATGCGTCAACACATTTAGGGGGGCGGGAGCGGAGTGATTAGCGCGTTCGGCTTCGGCTCAAGAGGGCCGGGGTTCGATTCATGGCAACTTTGTCTGCAGTAGAGAACTGAACCACACGCAGTAAGGTTTGGGTGAAATGCTACACTGAATTTCAGCGTAGTCCGCTAGATCCAGTCGATGCTGGCAGGTTTCACCGCAAAGCATAGCCACATGGCGTTGCGGGATTTCTGAAATACTAATATAAGTGAAATACTCTTGAAAGCGACATTCAACCCAAACTCACCTCACCTCACCTCAACACATTTAATTTAAATAACGTTATTTATGGCGGCAATCAATGTTATTCCAACATTTTATACACGTTTTACCATAAATGCCAAACATTCTGTGCAACACATGTTAAAAACTCAATGTCAGTCACTCAATTTTATTTGAACAGACAAGATATGTGTCTATCAAAAATATTCAAATTCTACTTTTTCCGACAGCAATATTACGTGTTATAATCTCTTAAAATATGGGGCCGTTTCTTTTGCACGTATAGTGTATAGTTAAAACAGTTTTTATATTATGTAAAACCCTTAGCTTTCATTGTTATTAGGTATACCCTTCTTCATGACTAATGCATGACTTATTATGAATGACTGCCCAAAGGGCTTGAATTGCTCATTTGTCTCCTGTAACATAATTTATGAAGTCACTTCACAGTATTTCATTGGGAGATGTGTAAATGTGTAGAATCTAGAAGGCGTGGATATATCTAAACCATTTTGGAATAAGACACTTCATTTCATGATAGTGTGATATGCATGAATGGTAGAATCATACATATAGGGACTGTTTGTGTTATTTGTGTTTTGAAATTCAAACGTATAAATTTGATTCAAACACATGATGTATATGTTTTCTAGGGAAATATTAAAACAATTCTGATGGCCTGAAAGATTGATGACAAGGTAAGGCTAAATAGTTGGTACATTTTTCTCATGTATTTACTTTTAAGACAATGATGTCAGGTGAATCCAGCTTACAAATTATAACCTTGAACAAAGTCTTGTAAATATACCATACAGTTTGATATCACAAAAGGTAAGTAAAATCGAAATTGTTAATACAATTTGGCTTCCTTTACGTAATAGTAAACGGTAGCTGTTACTTTTAACAATTAAACTGTTATCCAGCAGAACATTTATAAAAACAAACAATAATAATAGCTTGAACATGTTGATGTTAGTTTGATAGGCAAAATTCCCATTTCACTGAATGGCAAAATAATAAGTTAGGTTCAAAGATGCAACTACGTGAGTTATGAGTTTTTGATGATGATAATAATAATAAGGTTTACCTACCTTTGTTGTTACCATTTATTTATCGACACGATCATGGCTAATAATTACACGGCAAATATAGCTTAAATATTTATTGCAATAATACATGGACTACACATTTGATAGAAGATCCCAGGTTACATATCTACCGACTGGTAGTTGTCCCTGTACTTCCTCCCGTTCCGGGCAGTGTTCAACACCGGGGTACATATTGTGGTGGAGTGACACTGGGACACGGCTTGGGCTGACCGTTTGCGTTTCCGGCATAAGCAGATTAAGTCCAAAAACTGACGTCTGAACTTTTTACCTGTGATGAAATATAGGTAAAAGTTTATGGCATGGTTCGAGTCACAGAGAAAGAATGTCACCTGGTCAATGAGGTATTTTTGAGCATCTTCATGGCTGTTTCTTTCTACAGTCCAGAACAAATCCACAACCACAAATATAGTGCGCGGTACTGTTAAAACTACAAATACAAATGTTACAGTCATCAGCATTACCGTTATCTGACGGTCCTGTCTCACCGCTTTGCAACTCGCATTGTTCTTCTCCGTCTTCTTGGTCATTTCTATTCGCTGATTTCGAGAAAGTTTGATGGCCCTGATGATGAGAACGTTCATCGACAAGAGAAAGACACTTGGAACAACTGAGTAGATGGCGGCGTTAACCCAATACCATATGTGACGATAGAAATTAATGTACCGGATAAGTACCCCGCACAACATCCCATTCACCGTGGTATATGTCCAGAAGAGATGACAGTACACACAGAACATGATAACTCCGAGAAGAACCACACTCACACATGCTCGCCGGATACTCCAGAACACACTTATTTTTAACGGGAACTTTACAGCAACAAACCTCTCCACTGCCATGAAAACCAGGATCCAATTGGAGTATGTTGCAAGAAATAAGAACAGGAAATTCAAAATTTTACATCCAACGGATCCTATCCAAACTTCATATAACGTTAGCTGATGGTAGAGTAGTTTCTGAACTATTGCCAAGTTATCAGCTACTGCCAGAAAGGCAACGTAGAAAGTAGATGTTGTAAGTTTCTGCATTCGGATAATTGTCACAATGCTGGCAAAGTTCCCAGGGAACCCCAACGCAAAGATGAGCCATAGATAGTAATTATTGATGTAGATTCCTGTTAGAAATAACACCGAGCTGGTCACTTCATATTCCTCAACACTGCTGTTAGTGAAGTTCATCTTAAGGGACACAGCATATCACTGTAAATACCACTTAAGTCGGAGTTAGTGTCGGCAAATATTATTTTCAAATCCTAGTTGCCACAGATGTTTACAAAAACTCAAATATCTCTGGTATCCAACTGAATGGTGAACTCTAGCTCTGCGCAAGCCAACTTCAGTAACTGAGTGCGTCTGCAACTACCCCACTGCCGTTTAGCGCAGTTTATTAACAGTTCTACGTCTACGCATAGGCTGGACTACCAGTATCGATTGTAACACTACAAGAGACTCCAACGCCACTTCTCCAAGCCAATAACTCTCCGCTAGTTATCCACACAATCCCGATCATTGGAAGAGCGAGAGCCGTCGTCGACCAATCTGCGCGGCAGACAGCGAGAGGTCCAGTTTGCATGTAACGAACATATGTAACAACAAGACGTGTGCATTCAAAGAAGCCTTTTCGTCTGTCAAGAAAATGCTGAGCTTAGCATGTTTCAAATTGCTTTAAAGTAACATTTCATCTTATTTGTGCCCTTTTTAAAACCATATTCTTATAGTTACGCTTTACATGAACTAATGGGTTTCTCATATACAAGACATACTCTTTATTTTCTATGGATAACTATTTATCTACTTTTGACTAAGATGAAGATACTGAAAAAAGGAAATACCTTTTGGGAAATAATTGTGATTGCCCAATAAGCAATATGGATATTTCTCTCTTTATATGATATAATTAAGATGAAACACATCAATTTAGTAATAGTAATGTACCTGTGCCGCCCCTGAGTATTGCCTCGTACCATATCCATCAGCTAATCATATTCGTCCCATGTACTAGTAAAACTAGCTAAATTGGTGTACGTGTAGTTTAATCAAGTAAAATTTCGCTCTCAAAATGTTTACATACGGTTCTCAACCTCAGGCTTTAAAGATATCAATATTGCGTGACAAAATGCAACACTGTAATCGTCTTACTACATATATGCTGAAATGAGGTCTTTAAATGGCTTTTAGAGTGGTATACATGAGAACAGGAAGATTTTCTGGATATCAAAATTCTTTAATGTGAAAATACAGGTAACATTAAAGACGTTGTTATCCTGAACATATTTGTTCTTTTTTTAAAACAAATTCTTTAATGTGAAAATACATTTCACATTAAAGAAGTTGTTATCCAGAAAATCTTTGTTCTTTCTGGATAACAAATTCTTTAATGTGAAAATACATTTCACATTAAAGACGTTGTTATCCAGAAACTCTTCCTGTTCTTATGCTTAAATGAATGATGAATGTAATAGTAGCAGTAGCTTTACGTTTTTCATAACGAGCCATTTAATTACGGCGGAGCAAGATAAATGTTACCAATAAATTTAATAACAATTCTTGGATATACATAACACAGGCGATATATTAGAAGCCACATTATATGTGAATTATTCCTAGTAAAGAAATGATCATCTTTGCTATTTCCCAGACCCTTTGAAATCGGATTAATGTGCATCGGCTGTACCTTTGTGAAGACATATATCCTAATAAAACGTGCTGGGTATACGTATAACGGAGATAATAGGAATACATGTGTTTTTTCTTACAATTGTTTTAAATTAACGTCGTCCTTAACTATAGATTCATGTGTTTGTTGTGCATTGCCGGTATTGGTATAGACATATCATTCATTGCGGTTTGCTTAGTTGTTACCGGCCATCATATATAACTGTTTATTGATACTATCTAGGCCATAATGTTGTTTATAACATGAACATTAGCTACTTAAACAAAGACCTGGATAATACAATATATCATATAATGGAGGGTGTTATTGATGCAATAAAGCAATCTGATAAACTTGGTATCCAAATCTGATGAATATGCAAAACAGGTCAAAGGTCAAATACACGAACTAATTTCGCAAAATTCCACTCTGTTCATGCGAATCCTAAAACTGTTTACGAATCATTGAAAAGCGTAACCGGGAGTTTACCCGCGTATTTCAGCTTGAATGAATTGATATTCGAAAACAAGAAATCATCTGATATGGTACAGTGCATTTATAGTTTTAACAAAGTCAGGATAATTGTAGATTTTCTTTAAAAAATCATTCAAAGGGTCAGTGCGCTATTGACCAATAGCATTAGCTAGTAGCTGCAGTCCTGTGTATAAACATGAATCTTGATGTGTCGGTGTGTGACCTACCGACGCGCCTCGTCAATCGCACTAGCATTTTGGCAGTTCTTAAGGGCTGAGCATACGGTATTAGGTACATTAATAGGTATTGTCATAAACGAAAGAATCAACCCCACCTCACAATCAACTATCGTTTAGTGTGAAAGATATACTGTTATGCAGCAATTCCAATCAACCCTGCAACGCAACTTCCAAAACGTTGAAACTAGAGTTACTTCCCTTGTTCTAGCAACGTGACCAAGCGATTTATGAGTGCTTGTTAATTATTAGATAGATGCTTATGAACTAATTGAAAATATCTCCATGAACAAGAAACCAGGGACCAATTGTTGTTTTTTTAAAGAATCGCGCTCATTGTGTTTTTAATTGTTTTAATTAAGGACTATTTCTATGCACTTCACAGCCGATGTCTTTACCATCACTTTGATGTACCGTCTATGATATTACTCCGTTAAAACTGAGTCAATTCTTTTACCACTTTTAACACAAAAACACACTTATTTTAATAATGACATAGTATGGTAAAGAGATTATTAACCTTGTGTGTTTCCGTATCATTGATATAATAAATTTGGAATAAAGGCTCGCATAATACGATTTTTATTCCAAAAGTATGATATTTATGATACGGAAAAATACTTAGTTAATACTCTCTATGACTAGCAATATAATACGTAGGTTTGGTATCGATCTGTTCCAACGTCAAAACTAATAACACATCGACGTTAATTATTCACAGATTTAAAATCTAATCCTACGATTATTCATGATGTGTTTAGTGAAACCGCTTCTTCAAGTCATATTCAATGAATTAATGCAATTTTAAATCCCATATTCGAGGACAGAATATTAGAGGTGTTCTTAGAATAACGTTATCTCATAGTTGCCTTACATTGTCAATTTTTTAGAGATATGCAAAATAAATAATCTTCAAGGTAAGCCTGAGATCAATAGTGATTAATCTTTTTTCATAACGTAATTGTATCTTACATATTAAAATGAATATTCATCAAACAACTGACTGTTCGTCCTTTCCCAACACTGATAATAATGCAAACAAAAGAACATGTCTCATAAAACGTCGTCGAATTCTCAAGGTCATATAACGCTACAAGAATACAATATATACCTAATCATGTAACTTTGAAGACTATTACATAAGCTTTAATACACTCACGTGCATAACAAACGCCGCCAAACAAAAGACAAGATATTTCAAACCGCGTGCGATACATATGACTGAAACAGAATTGCATAATGTCTTTTGAAGCCAACTAAATTTTGAATTTCAAAACATTATTTCCCAGAAACAGATTTTTTTAAGAATTCGCTGTTGTCGAATATGAAATGTAGGGAGTCCTACAGATAAGATGCGTCAACAGATTTAAGTCAAAGCAAATTATTAATGTCATCTTTTGATAATTACATTTCTACATTTAAGAAATGTGTTTACATTCCGCATGGTGTCCAGCTTTGCAAACATCAGTTAAACAATATGAGTTTCGTTATGTATGAAAACAACTTTATAATCACACTCATAGCAAACCATTATCCTTTAAGGAGAGATGGGACCCAACAATCGAACTCGCTTACGGTAACATTTTGCGACAACAATTTATTGTTGAGAATAGGTTTCAAAATATGTGGATTACATCGTGTTGGGCATAGACTTATCCGTACACTAACGGAAAGAGTTTTTATTTACCGTAACGCCCTTTTAACGGTCATATTACGACATGCCGCATAACGTTACCGTCACCTATATTCGCGGTAAATATGTGACTATGTGTGTTATTCTAATTACATACCTATCTCAAGTTATTGACAAATTTAAATCGCCTGGTATAATAAACTGGTTGTTATTCCTTCACAACCCACTCTTATATTGATAGTATGTTCAATAAGTATTACACGGTAGGCCGTCAAAGTTACACCTGAACTCATCAAAATTGCCGTGTCGTCATGTTTTTACGTTATGATTTTAAATTACGTAAATAATGAAATACCTACGGTGATCCAATATTTTTATTTCTGAATTCGTTTGTTATTCAAATGTGCACATTATATTTCATTACTAGCAACATCTAAAATATGTGTGTCAGATTGTGGACAGAAATATTTGATAAGATTGTAGAATCGCAAGCTTGTTTTAGACATAAATATTCGACGATTGATAATGCATTTATTTTAAGTGCCTTGATAGAAAAACAAATAACCAAGAAAAGAGGTAAACTATATGCTGCGTTTATAGACTTCAAAAAGGCTTTCGATACGGTTAAGCGCCCAAAGTTATGGAACCTATTTAACAGTATTGGAATTAAAGGCAAGTTATTCCAAATCATACATAATATCTATAGCGATGTCGCTGCCTGTGTAAGGAACAATAACATATATTCTGAATTCTGCACATGCCCTTTAGGACTGAAAGAAGGTTGCATCATGAGCCCACTAATATTTTCCATTTATATTAATGAATTAGAAACCAATATTGAAAGTTCAGATTGTTATGGGTTACAACTCATGCCAGATCTTGTACACATATATCTGCTTTTGTTTGCTGATGGCATTGTGCTGTTTTCTAATGTGTGCAGGGATCTTCAAAAACAGCTGAACATTCTCTCTTCATTTTCGATCGAATATGGTTTGAAGGTGAATATAGCAAAATCAAATATAATGGTATTCAGAAAGGGCGGCGCAAATGAGAAATGGAATTTTGACAATGAAGAATTGAAAATTTAAATTCAAGTTACAAATACTTAGGCATATATTTTACCCCGCAGTTGTCGTGGAATCATGCTATAAGCATAAAAGCTATAAAAGCGAGCTTTGAATAGTATACTTAAGGCGTTGAATATGAACTGCTTCATAAATAGCCAGACATTCTTAAAAAAATGTTATAGCAAAATACTACCGATCCTAACATATGGCTGTGAAATTTGGGGACATAAAAATTACAATGCATTAGAAAAAATTCAGATAACAGCGTGCATGAGGTTTTTTCAACTAGCTATTAAAACACCTAATTATGCTGTCCTCGGAGAATGTGGTCGCTTTCCACTATTTGTGAACACATCTGTGAGAGTCGTCAAATATTGGCTTAATATAACCAGAATGTCTGAACACAGATATGTCAAGAAATCTTGCAAAATGTCTTTTCTTTATGATACAAATGGTAAGGTAAACTGGGTTACTAAAGTTAGGCATATGTTATGCTCAAACGGATTTATGTACGTATGGGAAAACCAGGGAGTAGAGAACATAAATTTATTTATCAGTGAATTTAAACAAAGAATGCAAGATGTATCAATATCAGATTGGTTTGCTTCAATAGATAAGATATCTAAACTCCAAAACTACAAAAGCTTTAAGAATAGATTCGAAACCGAAGTCTATATAAATTCACTACATTTAAATAAATTCAGAAGTACTTATGCTAATTTCCGATGTGGTACACTCTCACTTGAAATAGAAACTGGCAGGATGAATGGCATAGACCGTAAGGATAGATTATGCAGAGTATGTAAATCAGGGGAGATAGAGGATGAATATCATTGTTTACTTATTTGTAAACCACTTGCAGACATCAGAAAACGATATATAAATGTCACAACAATCTCCAAACAACATTAACAGTTCATTGATTTGATGTCAAATCATAATGATGAAGTCATTAGGAAGTTGTCTATGTATATATACCATGCAATGATATTTCGAAATACTCTTATTCAATAAGCACCATTCTTTTATTGTATACGCATGTGCAGAATGTTGTAATAATATTGTATTCTATGTTGTTATAGGCCGTAGGCCTAGATATCAACCGCAATAAAGAACTTGACTTAACGTGTCAGTGAAAAATCCTAATGAATATGCGAAAACGGCGTTGAAAATGCCGTTTTTAATTAAACATTGCTTAATTTAATTTTATTTCTCTTTCTAGTGTCATTAATTTTCAAAATATAGACTAGTTATACATTCCCGTATGTGATTTAAATGTATCGTAAAGGATTCTGATTTTATTCGTGAAAGTGAGCGCTTCATTTAAATACATCAAATCAGTCAAAAATGACGTAATTTGCCGATGGTTGTAATATTATTAATGCCGATAACTCTTTTAATCGCTTCGTGACCCCCAAATATTCATACATTTTTGGATAAAGGACAAACTAACTTGCTATTTTGAATAAATAAACGAATTCCAAATTATTATATTTCATCGTCCCATCTCTCCTTAAACACCAAACATTCTGGCCACAAACGATTTTGAAAACCTGATTTCAGCACCCAAAGTGTGCTTGAAGAGGCATTACAATCAAAGTATCATATTTTGGTACATGGAATATTGAGTACATGTACTTATTAACTAAACACATGTCTGTCGAATACATTCAATATATCTAATTTCTCCGACAGCAGTATTTAGTTCCATACTCTCCTGAAAATGTTGGCACGTTTCTTTTGCAAGTGAATATATTAGTATAGCTCCATGTTTGACTCATACTGGAAGCGCACAAGGAAATAATGAAGTACACTTTGCAGTATTGTTTCTCAAAGAGAATTAAGCATGGACCTGAAAAAAGGAAGGTCTCAGCTTTTTTACTGTGAATTTGAGAGATTGCTCTGTTCTGGTGCAGGGTCGTATACAAACGAACTGCGAGAATAATTGATTTACGTCAGAAGCAACATAGACTTTGACCGTGAGTGAGTTGTGGTTTAACGCCGCTTTTAAGAGTATTTCACTTATATCGCGGCTGCTAGTATTATGGCAGGGAGAATGCCCTCAACGCTATGCATTGCGGTGAAACCTGCGAGCATCGACTGGAACTAGCGAACCATGGATGGTACTATGCTGAGTTTCAGTTAAGCATTGCACCCAAACCTTACTGCGTGTAGAACAGTTCTCTACTGCAGACAAAGTTGCCGTGCCTCTGGCGGGATTCGCACCCCTCACCTCTTGATCCGAAGCCGAACGCGCTAACCACTGCGCTTTCCAGCCCCCGACTCTAACCGTAGAGAACTGATTTGAGTGTAAAGTGTCACTGACGAGCTCATTCTGTCACACTCTTAAACACGTTCAATATTCTAAACATAGGTATACATATGTACATACAGGTAGTATTACGTAGCAACTTGCTGAAGGGCGCTTTGTCCCCGCCCGATCACTTTTAAAAATGTAAATATAATATAAAAAAGTCACTTTGCTTCTCAGCTGATCTTCCGTTGTTTTTCGTCTTTGAGCCTTGTATCACTGGCAGTTATTGGCATCATTATATCTGATAAAAGGTTAACTGCACTTGCGTTTGGTTGTATTAAATGCTGAAAGTCAAGAAAGCTACGCCATACCACTCTGCCATATAATGTAATCGCTTTTCTGACCCTAGACAATTAGGGTTTAAGGAATTACCATTTACAATACTGCACTAAAGCTTGGATTTAAATGCTGGAATCCCTCAAAAGTCGGTGGAGATATAGAAAATAACTGACACTTCTATTGTGGTTCTGGATTTTAATCTCTTCAGTCATGAATTTACCTCCCCACAAGGGGTGATTCGAAGTAATACCTGTTCTGTAGTTGGACAGATGCATTACTCTCGTGTCAAAAACTAAATTCCGACGTTGACATACAGACACATAATTTACGTTGGTGTCCCATCAATAATTTATAAATGCCATTGTGAACATAACACAACACCAACTGAGCCCCTCCTGATTTAATTATAAGAGAGGCACAGGGGAACGAAACCACAGGAACTCGATATCGTAATTAATAATAATAATAATAATGAGGATACTTATATCGTGCTGAATTCCAGAACACAAAGAGCCATGCTCAAAGCACTACACACATTACTACCCTGGCGTAAGGACCAATATCGTTCCTTTTTTATTCTCAACTCCCTTTGGAGTATGCAACCTGAAAAAACGTAGGTAAAAACACAACACCCTATATAACCAAAGGACCAAGGGCAGCCATATTGCGGTTCTGAGGGCCCATGCAACATTAGGTCAAAATTTACGCTAAGAATTGGTGACATTCCCAAACGAACGTAAGCACCTATCACCTATCTCCGCAAAACCCGGCTGATTTCCACTATACATGTATGTCACCCTACGATAAGTTTAATAGCTCTTCAAACTCGAAAATCGAGCACAAAAACCTCTCCCGTGAACGTTACCCATTCGAACGATCTGATTGGTCCGTTATGGGGAACAAACACCACAGCCTGGTGAGAACGGTTAGATGTTTCGAAAATTGCTTCGCTATTAATTCAACACCTGATCAAAGGAAAACTTTGAAATGTGAACTACCGAACCAGCTCAACGGACCAATCAGATCGTTCGAATGGATTTCGACTGCGGAGTAACGTTCACGGAAGAGGTTTTTGTTGTCGATTTCCGAGTTTTTTTTGCCTACGTTTTATCTACGTTTTAATTACGATATCGAGTTCCTGTGAACGAAACCGGTATACTGTGGATACAGTTTCTGTTCATTATATTTTCTATATTTGGAAATTGGAATAAAGGGATTGATTGATATGTTGGTCTTAGTATTGCTGATTTGTTCTCTCTGATCATTAAATAAATGACCTTGCCGTATTCCTTACATACGCCCTTGTCCGTCATTGTGATGAATGTATGGCAGGTTGAATAAATAATAATAGCAATTAGTAGCAGACGTATTCATCCTGGTACTTTATATAAGGATAGATTCAATTACTCTAAAATCAGATGCAGGTTATAAAGACATATGAAGGCACATATATAATAAACCCTCCGATGGATGTAAACTGAGATGTATGAATAATAGTTAAACACACATGCTATAACTCAGTTTGATGAAATAGCTTTTCAATTAAATTCTGTACACTGTATGCCTAGTATCGTTGAACTTAATTCCTAATTATAAACTGTAAATAATTGTTAAAGCTCTCCTGTAACTACACAAGCAGGTGTAAATAGAGTATACTAATTAATAATTAATAAATGAATAAAAATCAATTTAAACATACATAAAAAGCTACTCATTGATTCACTCGATATGATAATTAACACATAAAATATAATAGAAATCACATACAAGGCCACTCATTAATGTTTTCTTTATGTTATTTTTGGTCATAAATCAATTGTCGATGGTTAATGTGGAATTAACTGAGATAAATTGTGTTTTCTCGGTTAATGAATGCGTAAAAATCCCGAATGTGTTTGTTGGTGAAAATAATCACCGCTGGACTCACTTGAGTTCCCTTGTAACATAACGTCACGTTACGTTAAACTAAATCAGGAGTTCAGACTCTTTTATTTCTTAAACGTTTTAATTAAGCATTTATGCCAAGTCAGATGCATGTTACAGGGAGTTTGTTTTACGTGTGTGTGAGGTCTTGAAGATTTACTACCCTTTCAAAACGAATTTTTTGCGCCTGCTAAATATCAAGTCGCCATGCCAAACACATTTCAAAACAAAATTGTCCCACATTTAAGATTGTCAATGCAAATATAGTTTTAAATATGAGCTCAGACATGTTCCATATTGATACACATTGTAGGATCCGCAGTATATTGTATGATATATGTATCAATTATATCAAATTCAATCCGGGCGACATTAGATTTATCATCATTTGCTCACTTAATGATGTCCTCCCGGGCGACATTTTAGATTGGAGTTATCTCCAATTTCTTACAGGCAACAGCTGGTGAGCACACAGGAACAGCTAGTCAATCATTAATTGTGTTTAACATTCAATTATTGTCAATTTTTTTATATATGTGTAAGTTACAAAAGTATCACTAAATCAAAATATTTTTTTAATTTTGTTGTTGACATTTCTTTTGCCCTTGGTATATTAACTTGATACATCATCTGACTGTTAGGGATTTGCTGGAAACATATAAAACCTCAAATGGCTTGCTGACATGCGTCAATTCGTCAATCTGATTCTGCCGCATAACAACCTGCAATGTAAATTCGTGAATTAGTACATATAAAATGTACATTGGAAATATTTGTTCAAGGTGTGATTAAAATCGACCTTGTTCCAAGGGGAAAACTTGCAAATTAATGCATCTACTGGGATACGAACAGGTTCTGTAGATTCCTCGCCACAAGGTCTGAGAACACCCCGTATACGCGCGTGTTTTAAACCAGTTTAGTGCAGTCAAAGCCCAGTCAAATAGCTGGCCAATCACATCATAGTTTTTAAACGGTCTATGTTTTGAAAGCATTCGGAACAGACGACAGGAGAGCTGTTTGGAGTTATCTGTCCCTAGCTTCTCGCTCCGAAAGCTTTTGTTGGACGTCTTGTGATTGGTTAAGTGAATTGCGTCAGAACACGGAAGTCTACGGACTTTTATCAGACGGTTTGGCGTGGACACCACTAAACGATATGAGTTTGTATCCCTGTAGATGCACTATTTTGAAATTTTTAGTCCTCGGAAAACCGTCGATTTTAATCAGACTGTATTTGTTCATAAGATATGTGGGCATCAAATTGAAATATTATTACAACGAAACATGTCTTGTTGATGACCCTTGCTTTGAGGCTAAAGTAATATGGTCAGTTGACCTCCATTTTGTGGTTATGCATAGGCGTTCTTGATAGACTAACACTCACAATCAATAGGACACATGTGGTTACTGTGCACGTACACCGGATATAAAAAGAAGGGTTATGATTAACCTGTACGTTACGTTACTCGTTAGTTCACAGACATCAATGTTCATCTTACAAAGAACAGACGTGATGTGTGTTATCATTATAAGCAGAATCGACTGACACCAGGTTAAAGAAAGGTAGACCAGCTTCCAGATCAATGGCCTCCCCTGTTAGACCTTAGGCAACGTCCCAATGCAAGGCATAACTCTTGCCAGTCTCCATTACTGGCTGATTTAAGCCATGCAGTATTATACATTATATTGTTACATTAGTGGGTAAAGCAACTCATTACACGACCCGATAAGCCGTATCCATAGAAAAACGCTAGCGTATTCGAAGAAAATGGTGCGTCGTATAAAGCGACATTTATATGAAACTCTTCAGTGAGGGAAGTAGATTTGTAGGTCTCATGAGAATTTAAGAGTTCTGACAGCACGATCGACGACCATTCATCATTGTACCATATTTAAAACTCTACTCTGAGTGTTTAGGTATCGCTACAACAGTCAGACCACATGGAATACCTTCGAGCGGCGATTTAAATGGCTGCTCGGTGAGAAATCGACTCGAATGGGTTAACCAAACCATGTACCTTCATTTTAGAACGCTTTTGATTTTTTTGTGAGAGTACTAAACTGAAGCACAAAAGAAACGTCACCCCTCAGTTGTTTTTTATCATATGTATAATTTTCAATGTCAAATTTCTCGAGTTTTCGACGTCGTATTCAAAATCTGAATAGTTTGGGAAATTAGTCCAAAACATTAAATCAGTCAAAGAATTCTTCCACGTATTACACAAAAATACTTAAAAATAAAAAATTTGAAATTTAAAATTCACCCAAAATAATTTTGATAAAACACAACTGTTCATCGATACATAACACATACTCTGTGTGAAAATCAATAAAATTGCCTCGTCATGCACACATTTACAACAATTTGAACATGGTAGGTGTCATGTTGGTATAAATTTCATTTCTTACCCCTGTCTAGTTAAAAAAATTATATTGTAATCAAAAAATAAAACAGTCACCAATTAAGTCATGAAAACTACTGCCAAAAAGTGTTATTGCATCGTGGCATAATCAAATCCATCTCATTTCTTTAAAATATCAAATTAATCGAAACCGACCGAGGTGTGACGTTTCTTTTGTGCTTCAGTTTATATTTCAGTAAGAAAACCGTGCTATAGTTTTGTAGTTAGTTTTGTGTTATGATTAAGAAAAGTTAAGAGAACAATAATATACTTATAGGATATCTAACGAGCTTCCCCTTTCATATCAAGTTTATGTCCCGAGTGAAATAATGTTGCTTTGTCTCGAGCCTTGGCGAGAGACAAACCAAATTTATTTCACGAGGGACATAAACTTGATATGAAAGGGGAACGAGTTATGTATCCTATTTATTACCAACATGTATTTCATAGGATTTATTGTGTTTTATTATATATGTATGTTGTCACCTATAAAGGAACGGAACAGTGGAGTAATATCAACCCTGTCACAGCATCTATAAGTTCATAATATTGCGACGTTAAATATCCACGCTTTTAA
Organism: Gibbula magus; assembly: GCA_936450465.1. Taxonomy (NCBI): domain Eukaryota; kingdom Metazoa; phylum Mollusca; class Gastropoda; order Trochida; family Trochidae; genus Gibbula; species Gibbula magus. The sequence continues at coordinate 16,898,645 of OW388300.1, read as the reverse complement.
AATCAAACCATTCTATAATCCGTGATGTTCGGTATGGCGAGTCATGCTGAAGGAAGCGTACGTAATATAACGTCTCCCTGCTCGAGGACATGAGATGAGAGTTATCCGTCCTTTGAATGACGTCATGTGGCCCCCATTCGCATGTTTCTCGTCGTCGGAATGTGTAAATAAGCGAAAACAACCTCATTAAATGTAAGTTTTAGATGAACATCGCCGTTGAAATGGCTTTCCTTTCGGTTATGTTTGCCTTGTAAGTATAAATTCACTGTGCATCGTTACGAACACGTTATTTTCACCGAGATACTGAGCGTTTGGTGCAATGTCATTCCCAACGGTACGATTGAGAGCAAACACTCTTGCTGCATTCTAAACTTTGTGTTTATTAGCTCTGCTCTAGTCATGGTGTATTTGTTAATTATTCATTAAAACAATACGATTTCATGAACTAACTGAACAATGAGATACATATTAATTATAAGTGTTGTCGTAAAATACTTGTAATTTCATGAATGAATTCACGTTCGTTTTATGAATGAATAAAGTAGTCCAGCCAGTGTAATCGTTCATCGTTAGCCAATCAAATTACTTAAAGGTGTTATGACACATATATGTGTCATAACATATTGTTATGAAACCCCTTTACGAAGCACCACGTGTGTAATAACCTTGTCTTTCTCTACTTAGTTAAATCACAACATTTGATGTGATTGTATAAGACCGTCTTTACATTCCGAGAATGACTGATTGAGGTTATGTTTATTTGACCTTCCACTAACCAACGGAATGCGGGAATTTTGAACCAATCAACAGCGCATTTCCTCAGTGTTATCGCTACTGTAACAAGCTGCCATTGGTCATACATTTGACTTAATGTATCCGCAGTTTCGTTTGAATGTCCTTTTTCACATATTAAATAAACACCCAACAAACCACCGAAAATATCCATCTGAATCGCTGTTGCAAGAATGCAAGTAGCTCAACTATGATTGATTATGGATGAATATGCTTGATTTTACAGCGGAATTACGAGATAAACAACATCAGAGTCAGTTGAACATTGATTGCAATATGATATACATGCATTCAACTCAGTAACTTAGGAAATAGGATTATAGTTTTGTATGAACTGATATCAGTCTGAGTGTAAAGACGTTCAAAACGGACGTATCGCATGCTTTACTCTGGCATTAACTTTGGTCCCTGGGCTGCAATATGTTAGGCTAGGGAAGATTATAAATGTTGCTGTATTTAGTGAGCTGCGACTGGTTCCTTCAATACTTGAGTAATCTGATTAGATCCGATACTATGTAATAGGTTTAAATGTGTATCTCCTTATACATTACACTGTCCCTTGGGTACTTAGAACTGGATATGGGTTCCTGAAGGTGCACATTTCATAATCTGCAGACAAGAGGTCCGGGGTTCGAATCCCGCCATTGGCACGGCAACTTTGTCTGCAGTAGAGAACTGTTCTACACGCAGTAAGGTTTGGGTGCAATGCTACACTGAATTTCAGCGTAGTACCACCCATGGTTCGCTAGTTCCAGCCGATGCTCGCAAATGCATAGCCACATGGCGTTGCGGGCTTTCTCCCTGCCATAATACTAGCAGCGGCGTTAAACCCTAACTCACCTCATGATTTTGATTCAAACATATTTATTCAAGAGAAAGGATTGGGTACAAGTTTTCCAACTTAATGAAACCCTCTCTTATGTACAATGTTGACAAATAATATTGAAACGAGACATGTTTATATGGAAATATGGGTATATTTACAAAAGAATCCGAAATGACATAGCATAGTATAATGACAAAAAATAAATATTCTAATGGGTAAGCAGTTTCTATCTTAATTGTCAAATCTTTCAGTGAGAGATATGTAATTATGTAAAATGTGCACGTTGTCATTATGAGAAAGATTTACGTTGCCATTTAACAACAAGTCTAAATTTAACTGTACTCTGTTATTGCATAATATACTAATATTTTGAAACATTTGATGTCTAATATTATGATACATAATACATTCCATGAAATAATTTAAAATAATGTTCACAAGGAGATTCAAAATTACATTCAGTGTGGTCCGAGAGTCCAATACTTTATAGATCATCATTTGATTTGCTATTTGAATATCTTAACTGAGTGTGAATTATGTTGAGTTTTCTTTTAGCAAGTGAGAAATGTGCAGGTGATTTAAGTGTACGCGGAAATCTATATGATTTAAACAAATGTATGGAGGCAGCTTCTCTTACGTGCAGTGGGAGGCTATTCCAAAGTTGTGAACACCTCACCTCACCTTTTATAGAGCCAAGAATTGGATGCTGATTTGCAATATCATGCTCTGATGAATGTAAGTCGACAGTTATTGTGTCCTTTTCAAAAATCGTTTGTAGTAATAAGTCATTTAGAGACGGATTAACAGAGCTACATGCTATAAGATATACTGTTCAATAAACTACACACAGTTTATATTTCAAAGTTTATGTAAGTTCAACAGAAAACCTAAATAAAATGTTACAGATTTAAAATTACGATATTTGTTCTTGTTTTTTCGATTGATTAGAGGTTGCTCTTTTTGATAGTAACTTACCAAAGTCCATCTCCGGGAAAAGTTTATTTTTGAAGGTTAAGTTGCTTGCCCAGATGATTATGCACCACTGAGGGGCAGCACGCACGATACTCTTCACGATGTTTCAAGTAGGATGATTTGCCTTTCTGAAATTATTTCCAATAACCACATATTTGTAAATGTCTCCGACTAGGCATTGGATAAATGAATACTCTATGAAATGGACGTGTTACATGTAAGATGAATAGACATTGCAACGCTAAAACATGGCATATTTAATACGCTAAACGTTTTAAAGTAAACACGTGGAACTGAAATGTCATATTTTTTTCAATATGTTATCCATTTCATGAATATTTAAAAACTTACTTTTGCAAAAGAAAACACATGAATGCAAAGAAGAAGCATTCTCACGGGTGTTGCTTTGATAAAAAAGTCACAGCCATATACCCATCAGTCTCATCCATGACGTCAAGGGATGTAATCATATAAACTGACCGGCAAAAGAAAGTATACCACTCACTTGTTTTCGATTAATTTTTGTTTTAAAGAAATGCGATGCATTTGATTATGGAACGATACAATAACACCTCTCGGCAGTAGTTTGAATGACTTAACTAGTGACTGTTGTATTCATTAACTAAAATATCATTATTTTAAAGTAGACAGGGGTAAGAAATCAAATTTACACCAACATGACTCCTGCCATGTTTAAAATGTTGTAAATGTGTGCAGGACGAGCCACATTTATTGATTTCCATACAGAGTATGTGTTATATGTCGATGAACAGTTGTGTGTTTAATTTGAATTACAAATTTTAAACCGCGTAGAAGTATTTTTTGATTGATTTAATGTTGTGAACTAAATTCACAAACAAGTCCGTTTTTGAATACGACGTCGAAAACTCGAGATATTTGACTTTGAAAATTATACATACATGATAAATACAACTGAGTCATATACTTTTTTTATTTTGCCCGTACGTTTACGTTATCATCAAACTGTCTGATAACGTTAACACAATCAGCACAAATTACGTTTGGTCCTACAGACTAACTGATAACAATAACAATTCCAGTGTACACATGTCTAACTTCCTTTGTAAGTTATTAAGAAAAGATCCAATTGTTTTTACAAAGGAATGTATGCATTCTTCTGAAAATAGATCTGTGTACAGACACGTCGCTCTTGCTCATTCGTAAAACTCAATTACTGCAACCCATGATTCAATAGAAATCAATTTGATGCTTTTCAATGTGTTAGCCAACACTCAGCCTAATCAAGGAGAGAGTATATTCACCAAACTTCAAGAACTTGACATCCAAAACGCCTGTGTATTCTACTTTAAAATACCAGACCCTTTGCAACATATTTTATATCAAATGTGGTTATCTCACCGTTAAGAAGATAGTCAGAACTGATGGCTGATGGCTCGGAAGGTAGAAAACTAAAACCAGGCCAAGACATGTATATCTATGTACATAAATGTAAAATGAAACTAGGATTGACGCCTCAATACTTAGGTCTTAAAGACTTCTTCTTGACCTTGAACTCCATGTTGGACTCAGGGCTATTCGTCAGTTTCTCTGCTTTAAAATGAGCTATCAAACATGTCTCTATCTTCAACAGTATTTTTTTACAAACATTCTGCAAAGACAATGACCTTCTACAAATGGAAGAATCACTTATTAATTGACCCCTTCATGATGTTTCTCACGGTTAAGACAAAATGGTTAATATTTTTACACTAAGGTGTAACGAAAGTTGTGCTTTATTTTCAAGTTAAGTAGATGTAATCATCATTAAGATTGCATACATAAGTAATTCGTTATGTTGCTCTGAATATTCAAGAAAATAGTCAACAATACTTAAATTTGGACCCTTAGACAAAGTTTGCGATGTTCGGAGCATAACTATCAACACATGTAAAATGAAATTATTATGATAACCATTATTAGATACTTCGACTAACTTACTTCACACTTACTACCGATTATGGCATAATACCTGAAATATTGTATTAACCATGCATTAATACCACCCGTCCCATGCACATGTTCCAAAATCCGGTTGATTGGGATATATTGTGTAACTGTGTTCATACATCTAACAAAAATATATTATCTTCTGAAAACAGAAATACTTAATGTATCTGATGTTAATGATGGCAAGTACGATAATGTGTTGTTTTTCATTTACACATAACTGTGTCTTTTGATTTAATTAGGAAAATTGGGAAACATTGTATAACTTAGTTTCTTAATTATATAACAAATATATATTATCTCCTGAAAACAGAAATACTAAATGTATCTGAGGTTGAAATCGGCAGGTATGATAATGTGTTGTTTTTCATTTACACCTTACTGTGTCCTGTGATTTAATTAGGAAATTTGGGAAACATTGTATAACTCTGTTCATATATCTAACAAAAATATAATTTCTCCTGAAAACAGAAACATACTAAGTGTATCTGATGTTGACGATGATCAAATATGTTAATGTGTTGTTCTTCATTTACACTCGATTGTGTCCTGTGGTTTACTTCGGAAAATTGGGAAACATTTTATAACTTAATTCCTTAATTATATAACAAACATATACTATCTCCTGAAAACAGAAATACTAAATGTATCTGAGGTTGATGGTGGCAAGTATGATAATGTGTTGTTTTTCATTTACACCTAACTGTGTCCTGTGATTTAATTAGGAAAATTGGGAAACATTGTATAACTCTGTTCATATATGTAACAAAAATATATTATCTTCTGAAAACAGAAATACTAAATGTATCTGATGCTGATGATGGTCAAGTGGGTTAATGTGTTGTTCTTCATTTACACTCGATTGTGTCCTGTGGTTTATTCGAATGATCCTTTGAGGATTTGTGGTGATAAAAACCAATCAATATCTTCACTCGTTTGTGTTCCCTGGCGCCGTGAGCTGGTGAAGCACCAGATTGTAGATATTATACTGCCCTTTAAAGGTACATCCATTGTGTTGATTGGGGACAAATATGGCAAACGTTATAGTTGGTCTTATTTCATCGAGAAGTACCAACTGTAAACGAAAACTACCATTTTAATGGTAGTTTTCTTAGTATATTGACGATATGAAGGTAAAAGTATCGATTTCTGGTCGAAAACCGGACAATACACAGCGTGTGGCGCGCGCCAATGAGTCAAACGTAATTTTGGAATCTTATTTTAACCTGACAAAATAACAAATTTGGGTTGATAATATTCAATAGGTCATATAACTACCGTGCATGTAAACAGGACGTGCAGTTTCGGTTTCTGCACATGCATAATGATGTTACTCGATTTTAATTGGAAATTAGTAATTGTGATATTTTTGGCGATTGGAGATGAATATGTAGGTTGAGTGAATTTGTTTGTATTGTAAACAGCACATATGATGTGTTGGAACGTTTAAAAGCAAAATACAATTTTATGAAACACAATGGATGCACCTTTAAAGGGGCAGTAGCAAGTTTTTTTACAAATTTTATTTTTTCAAATTTCCCATTCATAATGATAGTTTATATCATTCATATTTACTTTAGAGAGTAAAACATCTTATTACACAAACCAATTATCCGTAGTGGTAATAACGATATTGTGTATAAAGCAAAAAATGCATGGCGGCCATTTTATTGTGAACACAATTTATTATTTCTAATGACAAAAAACGTTTCCCCTGGTTTTACGAAACCATGTACACTCTTATTTTAGCTTGATTTTCTGAAGAGGGAAGAGTGTTTTACTGTTGGTGACATTATTTTTCAATTACATGTCATCGACTTATTTCACCAGAAAAACGTGCTACTGCCCCTTTAAGATAAATAAAATAGTTGTTAATGTAAGTTCCGCTATGTTTTTATTGGCTGAGTATTGGCCCTTTGGTGAACATTCGCGTCTATAAACTAAATACCCTTTGATCTGTATATATCAAGAGACACTAACACGTTACCATTTCTACTCACTGACAGTGAGTTACTGAACTTTATGGCCTGTACAGAGAACTTGATATTATTGTGTGTTAATGGATAGGTTTGGGGTTCTTAACCCCCAGTGTTCAAATATTTTTCTTTTGATGACTCGTTGCAATTCTAGTGAGTTAGTCACTGCTGCTTTGTCACCAATGCCATGTCGGGTTATAGAAGAATTAATCTTGAAACTTGCGTCATCTCAACTCATATGCATGCGTGTTAAATGTCGTTTTACTTCAATATCAAACTACTAGTTCCAAAGTTCGACATGTCTTATTATAGGTTAAATAATCTTGAAACTTGCGTCATCTCAACTTATATGCATGCGTGTTAAATGTCGTTTTACTTCAATATCAAACAACTAGTTCCAAAGTTCGACATGTCTTATTATATGTTAAATAATCTTGAAACTTGCGTCATCTCAACTTATATGCATGCGTGTTAAATGTCGTTTTACTTCAATATCAAACTACTAGTTCCAAAGGTCTACATGTGATATTACGGGTGAAATAATATTGGGACCTGCTTTGTCTCACAACAATTTCATGCTAAACGTCATTTCCTTTCAATGTCAAACAACTTGTTCCAAACTTCATCCAACTTTAAGTTTACAAACTGAAATGAAAATGAGTCGTCAATGATATCCTTATTAACTTGATACAGGTGCTGTGTTACTTTCTGTTTCGTACTTTGTAAAACGTGAGTCGCTGACGAACGGGATTACAGAGTAACGAACCTGATTATGGAGTTTAGAAATTTGCATTTTGTAAGTGTTCTTTTCAATGGATATCCAATTTTCTATTCAAATCAGAAATCCAGATCATGGCTTTGCATGAAACCCTTAATTAAGTTTCAGTGGTATCCTATTATCGTGCATATGGTCTCCAGAACTGAACGAATGCTCCGAAAGTAAGATCGTTGTGATTTCAACAGATTATTGAACACAGATTTGTTGTTTTAAGCACTGCATTGGTAATGAAGGGGAATATTTCATCAGGTCCAACAGTCCAGTTCCAACATAATGTAACACAACTTTATTCTAATTTTTTTTCGCTGAAATAAGTATCCCCCCCTTTAATGACTATATAACCAGGTTAATATTATACCTAAATGGTTAGTGGATAAACATACTTTGTTGGCAATTCAGCGGTATTTTATGGACTTTTCTACTAAATTGTTACTAAAGTTTAATTGTATGTACAAGATAGAGATTGGTGACTCTAACTATTAGGTATATTGGAAATACTTGTTGTTTTGATGTTATTGGATATTAGAATATCAACTCAAAATGGTATGGGTAGGTTTTGTTTCCGAACCGTAAGTTGTAATTGGAAACATGTATCGTTTTAGGACGAAGAAAATCACGCCTTTGAAATAGGGAGGTGAGATGAGGTGAGGTGAGTTGAGGTGATTATGGGTTTAACGCCGCTTTCAAGAGTATTTCACTGATATTACGGCTGCTAGTATTATGACAGGGAGAAAGCCCGCAAGGCCATGTGGCTAAAAGGTGAAACCTGCGAGCATCGGCAGGAACTAGCAAACCATGGGTGGTACTACGCTGAGATTCCATGTAGCATTGCTGTGCCCTTGGCCGGATTCGAAACCCGGACACCTTGGTCTGAAGACGAAAGCACTGACGACTGCGCTACCCCTCGTGAAATAGGGACTTTGAGTAATATATATTCGTATGCATAGTGGCGATGCAAGATGAACTCTTTGGCTTATTATCATGTAGCAGTGAAGTGAACTGTGTACCAGATAATCAATATAATAGTTAAATTTAACATTATTTTGGTTAGAGCATTTTCAGAATTTTGATAATGCATGTCGACATTATCTTGTATGTGGTTATCACGTTCTGCGATGTGGCGATGTGAGTATCGTATGACAGTTTTCCATGAAATGTACATCTCCAAATATAAGGGCATGTTGCAGAGCACTGTCATTATCAGTTAGATGAATAAATTAAGGCAAACTGCATGGATTGTGAATATAGATTGAACAGGTGGTAGACTTGGAATTGAATGCTAACCTCAATGGTTGGACATTTTGTCAACGTTATGTTTTATTGTCCTTTCACAAACCATTCTGTTTGAAAACAGCAGCAAAAACAAATGTTACGAAAAGAAAGAACAAATGATAAATTGAAACATTTTGACAGTCATGATTTGCCAATGAGTGTGTGACAGAATAAGTCTTTTAAATATGTCCAACGTCGCCCTCAATTGTGCTACTGACATTAACATTATGGATATGGATGGTACCAAGTTTAAATTGTCATTCCAAGATGGCGTCAGTAATCTTAGTTATTGTCTGTTTTCATCCCAGTTCAGTAGTAGGTAATCTGAGAAATGACATATGTTCTGATATCTTATTAATATTGTATAGAGGGACATGAAAGGAGTTTATTATCTCTTGCCCGTTGTCGAAGTGTGAATGTTGCCTAAAGATATCAAGTCGATGTGATATATATCTATAATTACAAAATGATTTTCTTACATTAATTTCCGGGAATCTAATTGGACGAGAGCTCTCAAAAACCTGCTGCCATTTCTCGAGGAATGCAGATAGAATGTGCCACCAACCTCGTGCATTCATACCTTGTGACGTCACAATCCATTTGAACAAACGGTCGGGTCTGTTGGTTCTTACAACTAAGCGAAACATGTTTATTGAAAATAAGAAAAAATACGTCATATCGTCTTCACATCTACGTCGATAACTGAATTATGTACATTTCTTTTCAAAATGAGATAATTAACTTCAAAGATACAAGTCATCAAGCTTGTTCACTTATAGCACTTCACTGACAGTAGTCATGTTTGAACTCTAGGCAATTGTACGCAATGTATTGCTGTTATACTTCGACAGAGCCACAAAACATGTAAAACAATCTTTAAATATGTATGTGCTGTCACGCATGTCAGTTCACTAGCCATGATAATTCAATAATAAACATTTGATATGTACAGTCCTGATGAGGAAAAATATACAACAGTAAAATGCAGCTGAAATATTTGATTCATTTACACAATTGTTTCTGTATTTCAGTCACTGAGGCGAGGTGATTTGAGGTTTAACGCTGCTTTCAACAGTATTTCACTTATATTATGGATGCCAGTATTATTGCGGGGAGAAGGCCCGCAACACCATGTGGCTATGTATTGCGATGTAAAAAATGGCTGGAACTAGCGAACCATGGGTGGTACTTCACTGAAATTCAGTGTAGCATTGCACCAAAACCATACTGCATGTAGAACTGTTCTGTACTGCAGGTAAATTTGCCATGCCCCTGGCGGAATACGAACGCTGGGCCTCTCGATCAGAAAGCCAAACACGTTAAGCCCCTCCTGGCATTGAAATACTGACATACATCGAATCATTCTGAAAAGTATCAATAATGGTAAGATAAAAAAAAATAATTCATTTTTCTACAGTTTAAATACATTTATGTTTCATCAATTAAATGTGAGAATGTAAACATTGTGTAGATGGAAACGATCACTTTACAACTGTAAAGTTACACACCCTAACTCATTACTCCAAGATGAAAGCAGTTTTGTTATACTTCGCTGCAGAAAAACCAGAATTTGACGTTCACTGATTTCTTATTCATAGCAATAAAGAACTTGCATTCATATCGTGTTGTGTTTATTCATCTCTACAACTTCTAAATTGGATCTCTAAGAAATAACTCTTCACTTTGTATGAGAACCATTGCGTTGTTGTTACATTTATATGAAAGCATATACTCAAGAAAATAACTCTGTATTCGCCATTAACATCTTAAATTTATAAATACTAAGAACCCTAATTGATGATTTGATCTACATATCACGATGCACACATCGGCTTTGCTTTGTTTAACGCTTGAAGAATACTGAATGTCAAGCGATTTGTTTTCATTTAAATGAAATAAAAAAAACAGCAGAGCAAACATGTTTTCAATATAAATCATCATTAACAATTGTTTCTCCGTTTAAAGATAGCAGAGCATGGTTGAAAACACGTTATCACTCTGAAGGCAAGCATGAGAAACATGGTTTCATTAAAGACACTGTAGTACGTTTTGTTCAGTATTGTTGATAAAATGTATGCAGTACATGTAAAACAACACATTACACATTATGATTACCCGTAGTGTCACGTGTAAACGGATACTGATAGTGGTCATTTTAATGTGAACACCTTTTAATAATTCGAGAATTGGAAATGGATCCACGTTGCTTAACCGAATGATAACCATTCATTTAAGAACTTAATTTACTGAATGAGGATGACCGTTGCGCAATTGGTAACATTCTTCTCTCTCAATTATATCTTTATTCCAATAAGAATACTATTGTCCCTTTAACATTGTGTAAGTCACTTATTGTCCTGGGAAGGGATAGTGCAGTGGTTAGCGCGTTCGACTTTGGATCAAGAGTAGTTCGAATCCCGCCAGGGGCACGTCAACTTTATCTGCAGTAGAGAACTGTTCTGCGCGCAGTAAGGTTTGGGTGCAATGCTTCACTCAATTTCAGTGGTCCGCTAGTTCCAGTTTCAAGTTTCACCGTAATGCACAGGTAATGGCGTTGCGGGCTTTCTCCCTGCCATAATACTAGCAGCCGTGATATAAGTCAAATACTTTTGAAAGCGGCGTTAAACCCTAATTCCCCTCACCATACTTATCGTCCTTAACATGATATGTTCATGATATCTATTTTGTATTGGTTTCTCTGGCGGATTGCTGCCCATTTGAGCGAAAGTACGTACTCGTCTTCAGTCATTATATTTTGAACATTATACCTAAAATAAATAATTGTTTCTGATATATTAAGGTGTTTTAAAGTATTTATTCTTCATCGTTTTAATTATTTCTGTTGCTATTGAGTATTTTTGAAGTAAGAAAAGAAAAACACTGAATACACATCGTTCTGAAGATAAACCTATTCTTGATTTAATCTGAAATACTTAAGAGTTATGCAAATACTTATATATCACTGACGATTACCTATGACATCCTCATACATCTATTGAATGCGATGGAAGGTCAGAACACAAATTGAGTTAATGAAGGTATCAATAACATCCGGTCAGATGCCATCATCAATATATATTCATCTATCGTGTCCGAGCAGATGTTAATTGTGATGAAGGAGCTCATCAGGAATTTGCTCTAATGAGTTATCACTATTGGAGATGTTCAAGTTGTCAATATCAACAGACAACAAGCCTTTCTAGGTTAGACATATCCTTGATATAAACTCCATTAGGCGAAGGTATATTTCAGTTTGAAGAAACTTAACATTTATGTTACACAGGACAAAAAGTGGTGGGATCCGTTTTCCGGATCCTTCCAAATTCTCCCAAAAATTGGCGGATCCTGAAGAATCCGGTGAAATCCGGAAGGATCCGGCAAGCGGATTCCACCACTTTTTGTCACGTGTTATACATTAGCTATATTATGTTGTGCAGCATGATCTAAAACAATATTTAAATTGCTTAATCTGAGTACATGTCACTTGGTAAGTTACGAAAAGTTAACCGTATTTTAGACCGTATTTTAGTTCTTTTCTGTGTTTGCATTTATGAACTGTTCTCTTCAAATAGTCACCCGATCCATGTTATTTTGAATGCAGGTCGATTGGTTTGTAAGTGACAGCAATTCTCATTAAAATAATGACGAGCTACAGTACATTCCAAACCATGGAGTAAACCTTACTCAGTCACAGGGCTGTCAGATCTCTAAAATGTTTCATTCATCATTCCAGAGCGAGCGGGAGTTATATTGGATACACAATTTGATACTCACTGACCTTTCCACACGCCTTGACGACACATGATCCAGTGGTATATGACCGTTATGTCAACCTCTGAGGGTAAGGGAAAACTTGTGATTGTTTTAGTGTTCTGTTTTCTCACAGCATTTGTTTCACGTGTGTCACTAAAAGTTTAACTCACATACATTGTAGAGAGTTTAAGCCGGCGTAGTGTGAGGAGAAACATTGCCCAGATCAATAACTTAACAGTTTCATGTTTGTATATCCAATTACAATACGTTTAGAGTTGCATTTATCGATTTCCATTGAAGAAAGGAATGTTTTATCCATTGCCAACTCTAGGTGTTAATACGACATGACATGTTCCCACATTTCAATGTTCGTTTAACTTGTCTTTATTGGTCTCGGAAGATTTGCCAGCTAATGAAATTAAGAATATGTGCATATGCGCACAAGGATGTTGCTCATGGTTGTTGCACAATGATGTGTCAGTTTACTAAACTTATTTCAGGATGTGTCTTAGGAGACGATAATCTTCTGTTATCTAAAAGCCAATTTGCATACTTGCAATGAATGAATTTAATTTAAGCATCCTATGGAAAAAATTCAGTGGATTACCGAGCGATTGTTCAAAGGGAGATATGCTGGCATTGCTTTACATGATAATTATTCAGACGTTATTAGTGTAAAGTAAAGTAAAGTTTGTAGAACACGTTAACCTTCTAATATTTGTTCGATTTGCTCTACTGAAGCCACGGATTATTATTTGGATTATGTAAACAAGCGTAATGTCAATGCAATGATTGAATTACTTAAATAAAAGGGTAATATACATGAAATCCACAAAACCAACTCATTTGTGACTTCCCATTCTACGTTGTTATACCCACCTTTACTGCCTTTGAAAACGGAAATGATATATTCAGTGTACAGGCGTTTTCATGAAGTTACAACATTAATTCGACAAAGGTTAACTTCATCATGTCAACATTCACGGCATGATGCTAATGTAGAGTTAAGTTTTGAGAATCAAGAACACTGTTTTATTTAGAAACACTACAAGCACATGTTACTTAAAACGTTATGCCCAACATAGATGCACTTGTCCTACGCTCTATGTTTTATTATCAAATTAACTCACAATGTAAAGTTTATTTATTCTCTTCTCTGATGTTTGTCAGTTTTTGTTTTATATAATGTGTTTTTTTTATTCGTGGGCTTAGGCCTTTTACTGAAGTAAACGAATCGATTGATGACCATCATTAAGCCAACAGAAGGTGATTCTTCTTTATCATCCAAAACTCGCTCCCACAGTTAATATCGCCTGTGTGAGATCAAGCGATATCTACAAGCGATATCTACATTGTAGAGATCGCTACAATCAAATCGTCATAATCATGTTATAGCACAAGATAATGGCATCACAAAGTTTTGACATCACTGAGAACACTCCTGATAATGCTATGACGTCACAATGGTGATTGTGTAACAATTATTTGATGTCATAATGCTTATGAATTAACAATGCTATGACCTCACTGAGGTCACTGCTGAAGAAGCTAAGTGGCCGTTTTGTGTTTCAGATATGTAAGTTTGGCTAATAATTGTTGAAAAATGATTTTGAATGATAAATAAAATCTCAACCTCATGTCTTCTGATATCAAATATATCAACAATCGTTGATGAAAGTAAATAGAGACTCCGCAAGCCTCGGATATTTGTAACTTTAATCAACTCGTGTTTATATATTTGATATCAGAAGACACTTGGGTGATATTCTTTATTGATCACCATTCATAAATTCATAAATGTCAACTCGATGACTTTAAATAACATGTCGCATATTTGATAATGCTTAATATTTGGGAATTTACATAATACGTTTGTCCTGCCCCATGACTGTGTAAACTATTAGAGCCTTTGATACAGTCTAGATCCTTATTCAACAAGTCTAGATAGTTCGTTATATCCGTGTTTTCCTGTTAACTGAATACACAATGATTAGGGTACAGTAAAAAGAAAATTCCATTTACTACTTTTAAAATGTAAATACCCGTTTTTCCTTCATGACCACTCAGGAATGTTCTCTCATATGAATTATATAAGGCACAATAAGCTTACAAGTACAACCCCTCTAATGTGGTAAAATCAAATAACTTTGAACACCCACCCAGCTTTCGCTCATTTTGTACCAAACCCCTCGTTTTACAAATATGCCATAACATTGGACGTCATTTAGTATTCTAAAGCTATATAAACTCTGTGTGTATCGCACTTGGTATTATAGAAGATACCTAACAAAACATAACATCAGAGAGAAGAGGATACTTGACATCCAGTATTGTACTCAGCGTATCCACATTAAACTTAGCCATGCAATGATGATAATAATAATAACGAGGATACTTATATCGCGCCAAATCCACAACACAAAGGGTCATGCTCAAAGCTCAACTCACATTATTACCCTGGTATAATGACGAACATCGTTCCTTTTTCATTCTCAACTTCCCTTGGAGTATGCAACCTGAGCTACCATTAAGGCGCTCGAAGGTTATCAGTCACACTGCCTTCACTTCCAAAACATGTACTCATTTTTACTGCTGAGTGAACAGAGGCACCTTTCGAATAAAGTATCTTGTCCAAGCCACATGACACCACAAGCCTATCAACTTATGTATCAGTGTGTGGCAGGGTATCACCCTTCAAATTCTCAGGTTTTATCCAGGAGTGAGCCGGGTAACCCATCCATCCAGCGAGTCACGCCCCTTGTTGCTGAACTTCACGGATAGCGGTGGACTGAAGACCACATGCCATCACACATATGTCGTGTTCACTGGTAAAGATGACAACCACGCATATAGAACACTACACATACTTTAATAATCATGTTGTGTGGATTACATTTAAATGTTAAAACATATCATATGGTTAAGCATTGTAGCCTTTCCAAAATGACAGGATACTTTTGAAATCATATATTTTTGCACTTTGTGTTCACTTTAAGATGTAAAACACCGTAGCGGTCCCATAGGATATGCTTTGTCTTGCAGCAAAAAAGACACATGAAGGAGGAAATGAAAAAAAGCCTTTGTGGTGAGAAAATCAGAGACGTTTACACGACACAGTCCCAAGGGATGTAACTTAACAGCTGTCTGATATCCATGTCATTTAGTGATGTTCAATAAAAGGAAAAACGATGTATTCTGCTTAAGACGTATTCAGTCATTGACATATTTTTAATTTTAAAGAGGCAGTAGCACGTTTTTTCGCTCAAAAAAGTCGATGAAATGTATTTGAAACATAATTTCACCAATCGTAAAACACCCTTCTCTCTTCGGAAAATCAAGTTAAAAATGATAGTAGTTGGCTCAGTAAGACCATGGGAATCGTTTTTGTCATTCGAAATAATAAAATGTGTTCACAATAAAATGGCCGCCATTAAATTTTTGCTTTATACGCAACATCGTTATCACTACTAGGATAATTGGTGTGTGTAATAAGATGTTTTACCCTCACATTAACACTCAGCTCTCATTCCCAATTAGTATAAAACATATGCCAGCGTTGATAATCGCTAAAAAGTTTGCATGAAAGACTTTTTGCTTATTAACACATTTATATCAATTTTCAAAAAATCAAATTTGATATTACATCTTATTTATCAACTTCTGTTATCAATCTGAAAATACAGTATAATTGGTACAATTTATAAGAGTTACAGGTAACCGTGTAAGTTCAAGCCGAGTGTATTAATGTGTCCTTCTTTGGGCTATTACTTATATTGTAAATTAGTAAGATGCAGCAGTGTTTACTTTTCAAGATTATTTCCTGCACTGAATACCGTATACACTACATATACAATAATCAAAAGGTAATAGAATGCACTTATCATATCTGAATTATTTGTTCCAAGATATGTACATCGATATAGATTCGCATGACAAACAGTGGTGGAATCCGCTTGTCGGATCCTTCCAGATTCATCCGGATTCTTCAGGATCCGCAAATATTTGGGAGAATCCGGAAGGCTCCTGCTAATGGATTCCACTACTTTCTGTCCTGTGATTGTCCATCACGTTCTACCAGTAAGAAAAAGACATTGTGAAATATATCCCACATTTCCCCCCGATATACTATACTAACACTAACAATGTGAATATGGATGAAGATTAACTTGTCATTTGGCGGTGGCGTCTGTAAACTGATCCATCTTCATTTCCTCTTTTGATGTTCTGTATCTCTAAAGACCAACATGTGTTTCTGTTATTGTATTGAGCCTAAAAAACAATTGACCTCTTGGCGTTTAACTGTCGTCTTTAAAGGGACAGTATCACCTTTTTTGCAAATTTTATTATTTCCAATTTCCAATTTATAATGTTACTTTATGTCATTGATTTTTACTTTAGAGGATACAACAGTTTACTACACAAACAGATTATCCGTAGTAGTAACAACGGTGTTGCGTATAAAGCAAAAATTGTATGGTGGCAATTTTTATATGAACACATTTTATTATTTCGAATAACAAAAACGATTCCCATGGCTTTACCGAACAATGTACACTCATTGTTACACTTGATTTTCCCTAGAGAAAAGGGTGTTTTACTATTGGTGACATTATTTTTCAAATACATTCCATCAACTTATTTGAGCGATAAAACATGCTACTGCCCCTTTAGCACTTCGTAAGTGCTGAGAATTCATTCAATATTATTGATTCAAGTACTAGTTATATACTTGATAAATGGATTAAGATAGTATGTGTGATCAAAACATGAAACATGTTTAACTCCTTCATGACACATATTTAAATCTGTATTTGAATCACATGGATGTGATTAAGGAGTCGGAGTCGAATTCTACGTTTTTGTACGGTATTCCCATATTTGAAAAACATATATAATATTACTGGATTAAACTCAATATCATAAGAAAATTGTCACCTAAAATGTAATGACTTTTCTGAAGTAACGAAAAGTTTACAAAAAGTAACCTACATAAAGTAGAGTCGAAAAAAAGAAGTTTTTCATATGGTTATTCTAAATAGTTACTGCACAATAACATTTTTTATATTCATAAATTGTTTGATAGTATCAGCATTTATACTGAATTATCATGCCAAAATTTATAAAATAAACAGTGACTGAGCCGTATTTAGATTATCGTCTGACGTCATCAGTTTAAATCCTTTTTTTCATTTACGATTTTTTTACTGCAAAATGTGTTTTGAAACATCTTAGCATTGCCCAATCCATTGCCGACGTTGACAGAGAAGCAATCAGGTTAAACATATAACTTTTTACGTCAATCCCGACGTGTCACAGCCAAAATACATTAGCTGTGCAGTTCAGTCTTACTATTGAGCAGTCGATTAACTGGGATTTCACCTGTCAAAGATGTCCTTGTGCATATGTGTTTTTTTCACTCAAACGTCGACCTATGGTATTTAACAGATGACATTAATGATAATCTGACACAAGAAGATATTGGCCTCCCTGCTTCAAAGAAAGCGTTCTTTTTATGTCCTGCCTTGTCTAATATCCCTGAGTTTTAAAAGTGACAACTGTCTTTTGATCTTAAGCTTACATGGTAGAAAATAAGGGTTCAAAGACGAAATTTTTTTAAAAATATTTGTTTAAAGTTTTATTTCCATCCATAAAATGTAAAAGATAACTGCAAAAATCGCCGATATTACACACCAAACTAGCCCCTGCGATTAATCCATTTTTTATTACAAGGAAATAGAAAGTAATATAAATGAAGCCAAAAAGCTGGGCAAAGCTTTATAATGTGTAATAAGCAGAGTCTTGATGCACATAATATTAGAAATCAGGTGATTGTATCTCATGAATTTATTCATCTGCTATGCATTTAACACTCACAACAAAGGCGTAGGAAGGGTTCAAAAGTCGGGGGGGGGGGGGGGGGGGGGGGGGGGGGGGGGGGAGTTTGTCTAGATCTTTGCAAGGGGGTGTGCTTGTTATAGAGATGTCAAGGTGTAATATTTGAGCGTCAGGTAACCATTTAGCAATGAATATTACTACAGTTTGTCCAATGATTTGAAACAACTTGCACCTTCTCAAGAACCGCTACATCCCAAAAACTGACATTTCTGGGGAGGTACCTTGCCAAATCAAAGTTTTTCTCAATAAAGTTGGTCTTAAATATCTGGATTTGCGTTTACATCTCGATGTTGGTCCCCCTCCAAAACATTCAGGCTGTGGAAAAGAGCCCCCACCCCACCCCGCCTCCCCAGTTCCTACACAAATGCACAATCGAAATATCGGGTTGGACACCTCTGATGTAACAAAATGCTTTGAAGACACACTTTTCAGTGTCTAGTAAATGAATACAAGTTAGTAAAGAAATAATACTCTCAGTTGCCATATAACTTGTCACCAGGCGGAAAAATTCACCAATAGTAAAACACTCTTCTCTCTTCGAAAAATCAAGTTAAAAATTAGTGTTCATGGCTCAGTAAAGTCTCTCCACTCTCCACTATATCACCCATGGGAAACTCTATCAGAGAAATCTGTACTAAAATTACCCGCCCGTGGCCGGCGTGACGAAATCAGTGACCAAAGAAAATGCTCAATAGGATAAGACGGAAATGGTCAAGGGAGATACCCGGTGACGGATGGCTAACAAAATGACCTTGCGTGCTTTGCAACGAAGTGATATGAATTGTCATTAGTTCGCAGGTACCTGATTGGCTTACGCCAGCCAAGGGCGGGTAATTTGAGTACAGATTCTCCTGATAAAGTTTCCCATGGGTGATATAGTGGAGAGTAACGGAGCATATATAAAACCATGGGTAACCGAGGATGAAGAACACACTATGCAGATAGTAAATATTTCTATGTGTTAATACTAAAACCCTTTGACATGCCTTTAATGGAGCCAGGAGGCGAGCTGTATTCTTCTCTTGGGGACAACTATCTATTTTATGTTTACATCATGTTACCACCAAAGACATGCATTATATAGTAACAATATATGATGTTAAAGCCCAGAGCAGCATGGGTATGTATATAGAATAACGATGACCCGTGTGATAATACGTTAATGAATCGAGTGAATGGTTTGGTATGTTAACGAGCGAAAGCCAGTTAAATACCGATGCCATTTCTGAGTTTCATAAACATGTTATCAAACGGGACCGAGTTTAATATTTTATTTATTACTCAATGATGTAAATAGTGCTGAATTGCAAAAAAATCGTTGTTAGTGACGCTCATTTGCAAATAGGTCACTCGCTATTGCAGTCGCGCGGCTAACATTATCACGTCAACCAAAAACGAATATGACCTCAAGCGCCGACGTTACGGCAGCACGCGGTGGTATCACACATGTGTGTAACCAACTAATTGTTATCTAATGAGTGATCTCACCACGGTTGAGTAATAAAATATAATAATGATTGTGCAATCTTTTTAACATCTTAAAAATGTTTGATATCTTCACATACATATCATTAAAACTGAAATGAATTAGGAATATAAATGTACGACTGCAAAGTGTATTGACAGAGATGTCTAAAGCGTCTTCAGATCAAATGGTATAAACGCCCATGCAACAGAATTGTCTACATACCACAGGGCAAAAAGTGATGCAATCCGCTTGCCGGAAACTTTCATGTTACCTCCGGCAAACGGATTCCACAACTTTTTGTCCTGTGTACAAAATGCAATCTATTTCAATCCACGAATGATACATGTGACTGAAACCGAGTTACATCATGTCTTAAATAGCCAAATAAACTTTATGTGAAATTTCAAAACGAAGACAAGTTAAAAAAAGTTGTTTGGGCTTGTTTTATAACCTTAAAATGCGTAATAAAAATCCAAGAAGGCTGAGTATGTCAACAGCATCAATTATTTATTTGATTTTTACATTTTAATATATTTAAAAAAAAAACACTTTTAAATAAAGATTTCAGCAACATAAGTGTATTTGAATTCAATCTAAAAGTACCATACCCTGATGTATAAAATTGTGAGTATATATTGACTATAAATGTGTATCGAATACATTGAATATCTATTTTCTCGGACAGTAGTATTCGTACAGAGCCCTGTCATGTTTAAATTCTTTCCCGAATTGATGCACAAAATACTTGGCTTTGTAACTGGGTCACTATTAGCTTACAGGACAGCTTTAAGCTTTAAGCGATTTTATAATATTTTTTTCAAGCGATTTTTTTTATTAATTTTGTTGGGCACACTTTGTGACTAAGATTAGCAATGCGGTAATATTTTAAGGCTTTGAAAAATCAGATCTTTGAGTTCACCAGATCGGTTTTTATATTTGGTGGCTTATTTTAAATATGTATTGAATTTGATGAGGTATATACTATTGAATGATAATATGATGGCAACGTGATAATTTCAAACGAACATGGGAAGCGATACTTTTTTTTATAGCATAAGGACTCGATCGTCGTCTTTCTGATCGCTAGTCTATCGACAATACAAGCCAGTAGGTTTAGATACACCTCTAAAACCGCACTAAACTATCAACTGCAAAGCACGTGACAAGCTCAACACACACTTCTCTGGATCAACTGATATATTGCCTCTACTTGTTTTATCTTTATCTCTACCGCCACTCGAAAGTGTGGCTGAAATTCTGATGAAATATAATCACATTGCAAAGTTACTGCTAAAAATGGTACATCTTCAATACACGTTTGGAAGTGTACAATGTAGCGATTCCGTGCAATCTGGAATGATCATAATATGCGGATTGTTCGAACAATCTGTAGATTGTGATACACCTTAAGATGGTTCGTAACATAGCAACGACCTACGAATAAACTATACCGTCGATAACTGTATTTTTGCCATGCTTGATATAATTAGAACTGGCAGTCGAGACCAGTAGCTCGTTTGATAATACATATTTAGTTGTCAAATGCTCTCGAAGGAATTGTGGTGTCGTGTCTTTTGCTTTGAAGTCAATCGTTTGAGGTTATCTAATGGTTTGATGCTTTTCATGAGCGTTGTTTGTTTGAAGAATGGTTAGTGATTATGTACTGAAGCGTTTTACAAGCATGTTCAAAAAGATCAAAGTTACAAGAATCACAGTTTGCTTTTATGAGCATCTGCAAACCGACCTCAAACACCAAACATTTTACCAGATTATTGACAAATTCGGGTGTATCAAAATTCCTTAAACTTTGATAAATACTTAGATCTTTCCTGAGTTGAATGACACAATCCTAATAAAAGAAAGTGTTCCATATCAAGCAAACTTGACAAATCATGGGTAGTATACTCTTTTTCGTTGTCCACATTCAATCATATTTACAAATTAAGCAGGAATTAGTTTACAGAACAGTCATCATCAATATTAGCATTATCAACTATATCATCATTGGCATTTACAATATGTTCGTCAAAAGAATCGTCATAATCTGAGTCTCTTTATAAGGTTGTGGGGTCCTTGGGGATGACAATGATCTTTAGGATATTCTCAGTATGTAAAGCAAAATCGCTGTCTTAGTACTTCGCAGTGTTCCTAGCTTCTCTCCAGTGAACCCCAAGTATACGATATAGATACAGAGGGTGTTTTAACATGTACTGAATCTGTTTATTTTAAAAGTAAAACATCTTGGTGGATGACTAGTTAAATCATACATATGTTGTGTTGTATATTTAGTGGTAAAACAAGGTTTGGAAGAGCCGAACACGATTTTCTTTATTGGGCTAAAGGTACAAACACGATATCAATCAATGAACATACGATTAAGAAATTAGTCGCTATTTTAATATAAAAAATAAAATTTGCAAAAAACATGCTACTGCCCCTTTAAAGAAGGACTGTATAGGAACGATAGTCATGATCCCCTAATGTTACAAATGATTATTAAATCCCAACTAATATAATTAAGATTTTGCGGATTGTTCCCTAATATAATGAAAACTATAGTGTTTGATAGAATGTCAGTTATAATGTGAACTACGTGAACTATTTTATGTACGATTTTAAGTTGGATTTTGTCACTTTACTTTTATAGGTTTTAATTGTTAAATTTAAAAGGGATGGACGGTAGAACTTGTTGTTCAAGGAGAACAGAAAGAAATTATATAGGTTGTATAATCCTTCTGGCATAGCAAGCAAGGTCTCAGTGCGTTCGTTGGGGTGTAGATACTATGTAGAATTGTTGAGCGTGCTTGTTTGATGCCGTCGTTTTTGTCTTCAATTCACAAACTGATATGTATCGTAAATGAATGAATAATAAAACAGTTTTTATAATGTACAAAAGATTACCCGTTGCAAAATTCGACACTGACAAATAAATAAGGTGTAAATTAGAACAAAATCAACACAGCCACAGTTCAAATTTGCATCAATCGATTATGTGGAAGTGACCACATTATAGGGAAAACAGCAATACAAGTCTTTTCCCCTGGATGAATGTTAGATGTGATTCAATTAAAACACTTTTTAAAAATGAATAAAAACATACATCGTACTTCTAAGAGAACTACAATTGAAGGATTCAATAATTACCTTCTCTCTCACTCATTCCGTGTCAAGTGTCACATTTCTATGGATAACAATGCATTAATGTCAGAGCATTGACAGGTCGAAATGATATAATGTATTGTCTTGAATTAAGTTGAGTGAGTTAAACTTCATTGTCATGCCTTAAAATGTTTCTTCCATTCCGAAAGTGATACACAGTATAAAAAGTGGTGGAATCCGCTTGCCAGATCCTTCCGGATTCTTAAGGATCCGCCAAAATTTGGGAGAATCCGGTAGGATCCGTCAAATGGATTCCACTACCTTTTGTCCAGTGATAAATAGAGTAAATGAACGCATCACTAAACAAACTATTTAGGTACAATACATCACCGGTCGCATAATTTGTCAAAAAATGAGAAATAACTAAGGTGTAATGCAAAATCACCACAGCCAGAATTCAAAATAGCGTTGATAAACTATGTGGAAGTGACCACATGAAAGAGAAAACATCAATGCTCGTTAATGTAATCAGATTAGTGTTCATCTCGTGAGTTATCTTGATTCTGTCAACGTGTTGTCAATTAAGAAGAGAGATACGTCACCTGCGATACAAATTATGTGTGGCACCGTCCTTATGATTAACTTCCTATCAGAAGAGATAAATATAAAAAGGCACCAGTGGGTTACAATTGCACTGGATTGATTGGTCCACATTTGTATTTTCACCATCTGTTCATTTGTGCATATCTATGTTAAAGAAGAAGGGGGGGGGAGGGTTTATTTCTTTTTGAATGTTTTAACAATACTCAGGAGACGTTGCCGCAGTATTGTACCACACACTGTAGTTCTTTCATATATGGTGTATTTGATTTCGTCAATTAAAATCAACACTTAAAAAACCACGACAGCTGATTGCATTTAATAATATCTCATTTGTATTATCCAAAATGACTTTATTTGTATATATATACTATATTTCTGATAACGTATTATGATTATACCTACATCTGTTTTTATTCTGGCATTCATGAACAGTTTGAAATAAAGTGATATTTAAATGTAATTACTGAAATGAATGTGTTGCATATATATCGCAGTTTGTCTGCACATATCTCAAGTGAACTATTCTGTCTCAGGATCAAAACTGGACACAACTGTATACGTGAAGCTCTATCACATTCGTGTCAAACTGTGTTACTCTTATATGATCGTGTTGGATTGAAATCGATCACAATGTTTGATGATTAACATTTGGTAAGTATTCTTTTCAAAGGGTGTTCGTATCTTCTATTTGAAACGTTCTGCATAGGCTAAATTCCTCTGTACGTTGAAATGGTTGCATTTGTTTTGGAATAGTTTTGTTGGCAACATTACATTCTACTTTGGGACTGGAGAACATATTATACATAACGCCATTATCTAAGCAACACGAGGTTCAAAATATCATTGCTAATTACTTTAAAGAAGAACTGTTTTGAAAATTGTAATTATTATCATCAAAATATGATAATAAAATACTTTGCTTCATGCACATGGTAAATATGCAAAATAGTATTTTGTTATGTCCGTATTTCTTTTTTCAATTTTACATGGTATATGGCGAGTTTGGTAGAATCCCACATGTTAATTCATTTAAATCGGATGGTATGTTTTTGGGCCAATCTCTGAATTGGAAAATCGTCCAAAAAAAACAAAAACATTACGTGTTCCTTGGTATATTATTCACAAGTACTGGTCGCTTCTGTGAAGCCATCAATCTGGCCAATCATCACGTGCAATGTTTGCTATTTTACGAAAATACGCTTGTTAGGAATACCCGGTGATTGTCAACTAAAACTTTTTGATCAGACCGTTAAGCCGATATCGTTGTATGGTGCTAAAGTGGGTGAAAATACTAATCAATTGGAACGTATAAATTTTAAATTTTGTAAATATATATTGAAGGTTAAGTCAACAACTCTGGCACAGACTTCATGGTTTACGGGGAATTGGAAGATACAGACTTAGTATGTCAATCAAATTAAGAATGTTGTCATATTGGTGTAAGTTACTATTATCCAAGGTAAATTATCGAATATTATGTACAACTTACAACATTCTCGGTTAAGTGCTAAATTCCCATTGATAACAGAAATACAATCTATATTAGAAATTATTAATTAACTTTCAATGTGATGGCACGTATACGGCATTTACTGCCTCGACCATATGATTCGACAACTGGGCCATTACGGGCAAACTGGGCCAATACGAGACAAACTGGGCCAATACGAGACAAACTGGGCAAATATGAGTTTGAGCATGCGCAGTCGCACATTTGGTGTAAGCCCGAAGCTGTCGCTTCACTTTGATTCATGGTATCTGTTCACCTATCTTATTTAAAATTATTATTTCAATATAAATAAGATGTTTAGTGTTGTGCAAACAGAACAAAAAGAGGCAAATTAATACAATTGTCATTAATTCCGTATTTCCGTATTGGCCGAGTTACAGATCCTCGGTCCGTTGTATTGGCCCTTGACTTTGTCTCGGGCTAATTGAGCGATTACTTTGAAACCTCTCTTGAACACGGCCCTGGACTCAACATTATGTTGATATATTTAGTGTTAGTTTTAAGTTGTTTTGTGTTTTGCTTTTCTGGATAAAAATAAATAAATAAAAGGTTATACATCTTCCTTGCAGATGACAGAAGTGATACCTACCTTATAGGTGGCAGAGGTGTATCTACCTCGTAGATGATGAAAGTGATACCTGCCTTGTGGGTGTCGGAAGTGACATCTACCTTGCAGTTGGCTGGAAGGGTACATGTATCTACCTTGTAGATGTTTAGAGCGATACCAACCTTATAGTGTACATTCGTAATAAACGCCTCGGCAAGTGTCGCAGGGGACTTACAAATATGTTGTTCTTTTATCTGGTTTGTGGTGGTGGTAGAAAGAGAAAGACTATTTACTGCAGTTTCCATTGAATTTACGTTTTTATATCACAAAACTTAGAACATGTAATCACAGACTCCCCATCGAAACTGGTAGATGGTATAGAATTGACAAATAATGAAGAGTATGTACATTCTTTAAGTGTAAGATTTGGGATGAATGTCACTTTATGTTAGAGTGTAGTTTATTAAATGAATTAAGAAACAAATATCATCCTGCTTATTACTGCAAACATGTGTCCATTGAAAAATATATTTCACGTATGTCCATAATCAATACTTGTTTAAATTGCCTTGTATATCAAACATGGCTTTCGTTTGCTCCATTAATTTGTATTTTGTTATATTCATGTATATTTGTTCACTCTATGTCATTATGTATGACTTATAAGAATACACTTGACTTGACTTTAAGAATCATTTCGGAAAGGTTACACCGAGATTTTCAATCTAATTATAATTTAATTATTTTCTATCAATACAATTAAAGCAATCAGTTGGCATGTTTGTTGTGTTTTATATAAGTCTGAACTAGTTTTATGAGAACTATACCCGCACAAAACCAGACAACTGTAGGTCCATCGGAATTGTGCCCCACGTGACCAAAATACATTCATATGATTGGACGAAAGCAGTTGATCATGACTGATCTAATACAATGTACGGCCAACTCTGTCATTATTCACTTCACTAACCCAAAGCTATAACATACTAGCTTTTTCGACTTACAAACATTGCAAACAGCCTTAAAGATACATAAAAACACTCAATTGTACCACGCATGTTTCACATGTAAACCCAATCAAATGTGTTTATTGCTACAATCAAGTATCCAATATTCCCATGCTAAAAAGAAGTAAAAGAAAAGATGTTGTTCATTACCTGTTTACATGTGAAGAATTTACTGTCGCAAGAAATAATGCATTTTTCTACGTAAATGGCCACAGCCTCCAAACTGTGTTATATGGAACACCGCAAACCAGAGATAATGTTATTACGAACATAATCTCATCCCTCCATCAATACATAATTAAAACAAAGCGCTTTGATAAAGCATCTTAGATTAGCGTGTATCATTAATGAAGTGGAACTGCAAAGAATTGTTCATAAGCAACAATCATGTACGCATGGTATCAGTATGCTTCAGTTTTTCATGTTTATGTCCAGTTCTTGTGTGAATGTTATTATATGTATGGACTGGTGAGGTATTAATATAAGTTTGCTTATTTACCGAACCAGATTCGCTATGAATAAAAATATGTTTAAACCAAATAAAAGAAAACCGTGGAACATCTGAGCATTCATCAGATGTTTCGGTGCCATGGTCATGGGAAGTGTAATAATATCCTCTGGGATTGTTTCCATCGCAGTCAGCTGATCAATCAGTTGAGGGATATCTATGTCCAGACGAGTTAGTCTCATGTTCACTAAGATTGATTAATGGAGGCCCGTTAGTATTGATACAGGTATTAGGGTAATTCAGGTCCTATCTATCTGTCACAGTCGATAGATAGCTAAGACACAATCAGCTAATTGAACAGTCATTACTGCTCATGGTAACATCTTAGTCAAATGCTAGGGAGAGATTTACATTAGTATAATGACCCAAAGGAAAACGATAGATCGTTACATTACGTTTCATTTGGAATTATTCATACTCAACCAGACATTTTAAAAGGTGGTCCCTTGCTTATTCAGATAATCATGTAGACATTATGGTTATAGACCTTACATCACTGATACAAATCCATTCATTGCTCAGATAACATTTTGATAAAAATATCAGAATATTACCCATAACATATCTAAGCAATTTAAAAAAACAATTCTGCAAACGATATTGGCATATTTGTTTAGTGATCTGGCTGCAGCAATGTATTTTCAACTTTTTCTCCAACAAATCATAGACTATTTTGAACAAAAAGTAATAAATGGAAAGTATTTAGTATCGCATTGGCGAGTGGTTTGGTTTTCAACATTAACTGCGATCAAAACACTTTGTCCATCGTGGTTCGAATTCCATACCTACCAAACGTATGTAAGAGATGTTTGGCACCGAGGGTAGTCATCCTACGTTACAACGAAGTTGCGGCGGATATTGAAATGACCTCCGTCCGTCCGGGTTTCGTTTCCGAAACAGAACTAAAAAACAAGGCCTAAGTCAATGAAACTTGGTATCCGTAACAATCAGCATGTGTAGATGTGCCTTTTTGGGTTTTCAACTGATTTAGCCTTTAGCCATTTCCATGGAAACACAGCTTAACATTTTGTTTCTGAATCAGAACTTAAAAACTGTAAGACCTAGCACAATGAAACATCTTCTGTGAAACAATCACCATGTACATGTGTTTGACTGTTCACTTCCAGATCACATCTTGAAAACTGTTAGGCAGAGATTAATACATCTTGGTAAATATATATTCTTGTGTTGCTTAAATACATAACTAATGACTCTGTCTGCTTGTTTTTTTACAGTATCCAATCATAGGTCTAATTGTCTTCAATAACAATTCTAATATGCAAAAATGACAGTCCGTAAATAAATTTCACTAGTATAAGTTTCAAAGCCAGAGATAATATTTGGAAAAGGTCAGAGTGGTTTTAAACACCAGATATAGGTCAACCTACTACTATAACTACAAAAGAGCTTAAAAATCAAACGCTGTTCAGTTAGTTCAAAATGTGAATGGTATGATCAATGACAGAATTTCCTCACAGTTGATGTGTAAAAACAACTTTATATCGAAGAAACTAATTGGTATTTCAGTGTAAATCCCTCGTCTATAAGAAGTATTCCAGATGGTAGTGTTTCCTGGTGTGACACACTCGATCATATTGATTCCAAATCCTTTATTCCTGATCCGTCTCAGGGTTGAAGGTGGATTACTGCGACCAATGTCGGAGAGGGCTTAATGCTTTCACCATTGGAGGGAAAGGGATCATTGCTCCTCACCTATTTTCCATTCCGCATGAAGCTACTTTGTTAACCGACATAGATTACACCCTAGAATTTGCATTTCTTTGGTGTTACTTTCCAAAGATACTGTCAATGTGCCACTTAGCTTAGTAATTCAGATCAGACAGTACTTGTACTTGTACTGAGGCCTGGCCAGCCATGGTTGGACATTGTCTAGTGGTCATTGTAGAGTAGTTTCGTTTTGCCAAAGTGCATATTAGGGAGCTTTAGAAAAGACAGATCATGGTGGTTGAAATATTCAAATACTTATTGGCATTAAACATGAAAACAGGGTTCCATGATTGTTAGTGATGACTAGGCTCAAAAGACAAAAAGTGATGGAATCCATTTGCCGGATCCTTCCGCATTCTCCCAAATTTTGGCGGATCTCGAAGAATCCGGAAGGATCAGGCAAGCGGATTCCACCTATGTTTGTCCTGTGGCTATATTACACTCTAGATACTCGCTTTCATTGGTCTGATACCAAAATCTATTCACTAGTTGCATAAAAATGTTATCACATGACTTTTCGTTCAGTATTAAATATACATCTCGTCAAAGATATCGCACCCTCACTTGTGATTAGTACGTAATACTGAATCTTCACACTCAAACAATTGGAACCGTGAACAATACTTGGCATTACACATGAAACATGAAACAAGGGTCCATGTATGTTAGTGATTATGAAGAAGAAGCAATTACACTTTTTGATGAAGTAGTTTAATAGTCTGTTGAACGAGGTTCACAATGTCACAACTAGCAAAATATGTAATATTATCAACATGCTTAAGATAAATAATTATTATTATAATATAACATTTTCCAGTTATATTTATCTTTGAAAAAGAAGACTTATTTCAATCGAATTGTATCTGAGTAGAGCTAGTAGGTACTGAATACACTGAAACTTTGCCAGCCACAGGTGAGATATATATTTGTTGTTATCAAATGTTATTATATGTTCAGTGGTGAAATACGGCATTTATCGGTTAAAATAAAATCTGTATTTTCACTGAGTGAAATAACATGTTATTCTACTCAGTGAAATAACACTTTCAATCATATGACGTCATCGTAACACTAGGATGACGTCATAGGAAGACCGTGATAAACTAAGGCAACCATGGGTGCTCCATTCATAAAATGAACGTCATTTAGGAACTATGCTTATTTTATTAAATCTAATATCTGCGCCACTCGTGAAAATAATATCCAGGTGTAACTTTTGCATTTTGTTAACTGAAATAGATTACACACTGCAAATTGCATTTGTTAAATGTAAGTTTCAAAGGAGAACACGAAACCAAGACTACATTTTGTTGGTAATTAAATTAAATAAAAAAGACAAGGCACTCACAATACTATATGTGGTAAAATTAGTTTCACATTACCATCATCTGGACATCTCTTAAATCTTAATCCTAATCAGAAATAGCACTACGTTTCTATCTTTTACGTAGTGTTATATGATCAATATCATGATATTAAACAATTATTGACTTCAAGTGAGGTTGATCCAATGATTTATCGACCTTGGACACATGATATTCACCGAGGCGAATATCACGTGTCCAAGGTCGATAAATCATTGGATCAACCGAATCTGAAGTCTATAATTGTTTTATTATATGAACAATGTCTTAACTTTCTATTCTGCAGTGAAATGTAACAGGTATGAGGTGAACGATTTCATCATGATACATCAAGATTCAATGAAAACAAACCGAGCATAATTTCAAATGTTTAATGTTAGAATCAAATTTGTACTTTTAACAGTTAACAATATTTTAACAATTTCAAAATATCACTGTCGAAAATATTTAAAATAAGTCATTTAATGTCCTTGTCATGGCTACGATATAGGCCTTCATACCGTACGTACTTTGTATGATTAAGTTAATTCAGTGGGTCATGAACAATGTTAACATTTGTTCCCGATACGTGCTTAAAATCTGTTAATCCTATGATGAAGGTAAACTAAAGTAATGCGTAGCCGTTCTCTTGTGCCACCTTTGGATAAAACTTGGCGAGTATTTTGTCCACTTATATCCAACTTCGAAATTCTTCAAATTCTGATGACGTTTCTCATTTAGGTAGGCCTTCATGGTCTTCTCAGCACTAGCTGTTGCCCTCGTGTTCGGCACATCCTTCTTCTTTCAGCAGAAAGTTTATTTCCTCATTAGAAACAGTGGCGAATCTTTACTTTGAAGTTTATTTCTTTGACGTTGTATCGTTTTACCGTCGACTTCCATATTGTTGATACGAAAGGGACGTAACTCTAATTCAGCACGGTCACAGGGACGAAGCGATGCCTATCGCTTGATTTACAGTACTACACGCGAAGTAGGGAGTTCAAGACCGGGATCTCCCAAAGCTATTTTTAGCCACCGGAGGTGTCCGGACTGTTATATCAACCTCTCGCGCGTCACACAGGTTGACATCGCTTGGCGTCAGTGCTGTCATGTGACCAAGTAGACCAATCAGAAAGACGGAAATTATCCATTCATATAATAATATAATATATTATTATCAAAGTTATGATGAATGTGTGATATCATTACAGCTTTTCCTCGTTTACTTATCATTCAATAGAAACATAAATACTCTAAGATTCCAGTAAAAAAACAGCATGTTATTTATATTTATTATATTCTCATGTGTAGATGGCCTGACTTTAGAATCCCTCACCATATAAGGGCTCGCTTTTCTGTTCTATATTATTTCTGTTCTAGAATATTATTTTACCTATCGGACATGCGCCGACGTTGTTTTCCCGTCGAGGCGATGACGCCATGTGTGTTGACAAAAACGGCAAGATCGGTTGCTGCTGTAGACTGACCCTTAGGACACCAATCAACCCTACGTCCAGCACATGGCATATCATTTTATCATTTAAGGGCTACTGCTGATTTCCAATTTCCTGATTTCTCAAATAGAATGTAAAGAGAACACTGATTTTGTTATCATGTACCGTAGTGTACTGCAGTAGGCCAAGACATGAGGCTTTCCCCGTCTCATTGACAGGTCGCACTTTAATTTTTAGAATTTGTGGTAGGCCTTATTGTTAACCCTTTGACACACTTCCATGATTTCATTTAACCCTTGGATACAGATGATTTAATTTAATTTAACCCTTAGATAATGTTTGATTATTTGATTTAACCTTTAGATCTCTCATACAGTAATGCCATTAGATCTAGTGATAAGCTTAGTTGTTTTATGCACTTGAGGTTATATGTAATATATGTAAGAAAAACATTGTCCGAATTTTCTACGATACCGAACCGTGTTATAATCCGATTTCCATTTGCCATCGAAATGAATTTCTAGGGACATTTTATGGACGCTTTGATCCACAGTAAGTTCCCTTGTTACTGCTTGAACTGAAATATCGTTCGGTGTCTCGTTTTTTTGGCCGACATTGGGCATTTGACATTCAACTTGGCGTTGCAAAGGTAACTCAAATTCAGAAGGAATATACTTCACATTGAACCCAATCTTTCTGTGACAGTCGTCTGGTAAGTATTATTGCGACTACCTTTTAACCTTACAGATAATACCATAGCAAGTTATATAATCAAAACAATCATTCAAGGTAGGTAGGTGCTTATTGTTATTTACAATTTTATGATGTTAACGTTTGCTGAAATACTGGAGAGTTGAGTAGAGAATATAATAAATGAAAACATGAACACGTACGTTGTTGACTTACCTTTTCGAGTAGTGAATGGTCTCGAATTGATGTAAAAAAACTGATATTTATACTAGATTACTAGTTACTGATTTCAAGAAGTAAAATTGAAATACAATATATAATCGCTGATCTTATACTTACTGTGTAACGACACCATGGCAGCGCTGACACTGTGACACAGTGTGTCCGAATGTAACCTGATGATTATTGAAGGCAGGCGATTATTTATTTCAAAAAGGGCTTCGACTCAGCAGGTGATTATTCAAGGATTAACGGTACCTTGAAAGTTTGTTTTTAATTAATAATTTAATTCATACACAATTCACTCTTCCTAGGCCCTTTGTGTCAAACATAATTACTTCTGTTTGTGTTATATTTTGTCAATGACAAATACCAAATTATTATGTTTAGAATAATAAACAGTTCTGAACCATAATTTTGTTGATTGATTAAAATACGAGAAATATGTGTAGTACCAATGGAAAAAGCAGAAAGATTTTAAATAGTGATTGAATGTCAAATTAAATAATAGTCAAATTCAATTACTCTTCTTTCCATTAATAATGGCATGCTGACTGTTTTTATTTCAGTGTGAAACTGACTACTGCAGATGAGTCTATGAAAGCAGACAATTCCAGCTGCTTTTCAAAACTAGTGTGTTCATGTAGAATGAGAAAAGAATTAGATATCTGGAACAAACCCATCATTCTGTAAGTATTTATTTTTCTGTAATTATTATTAGGTATGTAGAAACCCAAAAACTAGAGTAAACAGGTGATACATTTTACTGATAATTTGAAATATACCATATTTCCTCTAATAAGTGTCAAGGATCAAGGAGTGCTGGAAAAATAAGCGCCCGGGTGCTTATTAGAGGAAATACTGTATAGCAATTAGTTTGGGCCTGTGGTTTAAATTTTCACTAACCCAAAATAAAAAAAACACTAGCCCCGGTGCATTATTTAGTATTAAAATTTTAAATTACCAACGTAAACCTTTATGAGACATTTATTAAATCATAATAATGATTCACTCTTTCACATTCAGAGAAATAAATTTGACACTAGTCCTTTGGTCTTGAGACAAATATTGTAACCTTGGGCTAACACAAGTTGAATATTGGTAGCCCTGTGAGCTTGTAAAACTCCTGGATCACTGTGGAGTATTCATTCTATGGGTTTTCAATCTTAAAAATAATAAATAAAGCAATTAATACCAGATGAGCTACAGAGTTCTACTTTCACTAGCTATGCACTAATAGTTATATGTCCAATAGGAACAATATTGAACAGTATTAGATGGCTATCATCCTGTTCAGTTATACATTCATAATCATTGCATAATATAGATGTGAAATTTTATATTTTTAATACAATATATGTAACTATTTCAGCGATTCAGCCAACAATGTTGGAGATTATCACATTCTCCGAAGACGTATTGGACATTACACCTCTTCGACATTACGGAAACCACTAATGAAAGTGAAGGCATCATGTATGATCCCAGCCCAACAAGAGACTGTTCATTGACTTACCTGTGCAGATGAGATCCAGGTGGATGAAACGCCCCCTGCCTAGTGTTTCAAAGCAAAAATGTTCAACATGCGAGAAGTTGATGTAGAGTAAGTTGTAAGTATCACATCTTTAACTGAAATTGTAATCCCAGATATATAATTATTGTATTTTTTAAAACTAAATAAATGGCATGTATTTTCAACCTGGTAACCGGTCCCTGTCTGCTGTCCGTCCATCCGTTAACTTTTCGCTTATTACCTCATCAGGCCTGAAAGGCCCGATGGGCTTCAGACTTCTAGGATGGCACGGTGTCTATCCATCCGTCCGTCCATGTGTAAATTTTCTGCTTTTTGGATTTCTTCTCCAGAACCAATTACTCCAGAGAGCTGAAATTTTATGTGCAGACTTCTTGACCTACGGAGATTCTCAATTGTAGATTTCGTGACCCTGTGACCCCAGTTCCACATTGTCTAGAGCTGAAATGTTGTGTACACATTCCTAAGACAATGGATATTCTAAATATAAAAACCTATTCTTGACTTATTTTCCAGTATGAAAAGCTTTAGAACAAGCTGAGAACAATTTATTTGCAATCAATACATATCCTGATGAGCTACAGAGCCCATGGCTCTATTTTGAGCTCATCAGGCCTGCTATGTAATCCTGCTCCATGACTGAGCCTTTGATACAGTCTAGATCTTTATTCAGCAAGTCTAGATAACCTGAATACACAAACTGGTAGTATTGAAAAATGGCAATTGCAGGCTTTCTCCCTGCAATAATACTAGTATCCATGATAAAAGTGAAATATTCTTGAAAGCGGTGTTAATACCCAAATCAATTCTAAATTTTGAAGTTAGATTCCAAATATGTTCTATAACATTGGACATATTATTCAGCAAAGTAAAACAGTATGCCAGTTGCAGGGTATACCCCAACTTCCAAACGCAAGGCATAACTCTTGCCAGTCTGCATTACTGGCTGATTTAAGCCTTGCAGTATTTACCTCGCTTTGTTGCGCCTAGATAGTGAATCACTGGACCGGAAATGCATAGTGGGTCTGGATTTCTAAGCACAGATTTCTTAAGGAAATAGTGCAAGGCCTAAATCAGCCAGTAATGGAGACATTTAGAACTGAATTGTACAATATTGAAGTTTAAATCTTTTCTTTTGTTTCAGTTATCCATGGATGAAGCACCAGTAACTTGGCATCTTACATTGATCTGCAATCCATTCTAAGAATATTATCAACATCAGAAGCTTCTAGTCAATTACGGCTTCATAAATAATAATAATAGGATCCGATATTTCTACCGGCTGAACTCTTCACCACTAAGGGACATGCTCATAGTGAGCACACATTATTACCCTGGTGTAAAGACCAACATTGTTCTCTTTTCAATCTCAAGTCACTGAAAGTCAACTTTTCCTGAAGTCACTGGCTAATTTAAATTGATTCAGTTTCTTAATTTCCTGTGCTAGTGTAGGAGCATACATAGAAATGTTGATAAAATGCAGCATGACTTAAAATTTGTCAATGCATGATAGACTTGGAAGTTGACTGGGAGTATGCAACCTAGCTGCCAATAAAATGCTTGAACTTATGTTACGTTGCCTTAACTTTCACACCAGGTACCCAATTGTACTGCTGGGTGAATAAACCATTGTTCACGCTCATGAATATCAGTGTGTTTTATAAATGTACAAGCTTGATGTGTGGGGTCTAGAAATGGACACCACATTATGACACTTTGCTTATATTCAACACCAAATTGCAGACATAAACATTGATCTAGTTAAAAACAAGTTGATTTTTTATGGAGTTCTGTCCCTTTAATCTATTATTTAACTTAAGTCATAATTCCAGCTTTTTACACTGCTAACAGCAGTTACTGGGAAACTGATAGGCCAGCATGCTCACTTTTGTCAACACCACTAACATATTAATCCAGTGAATAAAAAAAAACATCACTTCAATCATTATATTTATTTGTTATTGTTAATACAAAATTCTCAACCTCTCCACATCATCAGCCTCGTACAGCCAAATGTCTTCACCTGCCCTCTTCTAGTCAACTGTTGTAACAAGCTGGACCCGCCCCTCTATTCATTGCTCCTTCTGTAGTGTATTTCTGTGCTTCCTTCCGCAAAATCAATTTTACTTTATTTTTAACAAGTCATTAAAAAATACATGACTTAATTGATGCAAGCATTTAATATAAAAGTATGTTTTTATTGAATCTAGTCAATAGCAAATGACAGATGATCAGATAGTTTATCACAACATAACACTTGCACCAATTTAAAAACAATTTTGCTTTTAGTTAATAATTATTAAGTTTTACCCCTTTGGTAGCCTATCTAATTCGATTTATTTTCAGTATTACCAAAGAAAAGACAAACGTAGTTATTAGTCAAGAATTTGCTGGTAATCAAATTCATTAACAAATAAAGGAACATTTAATACCGTAAATCCTTGATTAATCGGGTAGATTTTAAGTTGTAAATATATTGTAAATAAAGCTCATGCCGTGAGGTTGAAAGTCACATACATATGCCGGAATTATTTCTAAAAAGGAGACTATCGCCGGAGACACCCACTAGTGTGTCTACATTTGCTTAATTTAACTCGGCATGCGAGTATGTATATCAACGAGGAATTTATCATTAGACCGGCCGATTATACAAGCCGGGCGATTATTCAAGGTTTTACGGTATTCGGTGGCGAAGTGGAGGAGATTTCGTAGATCCATAATAAATTTTGCATTCATTTTACACAACGAAGGCTCGTACTCGTAGTACAACGGTAATGTGATGGTACAATTTTACCTTACCGATGTCTTACATAAACTCAAAACAGTATTGTCTTATAAAATTCATTGTTCAACGAATCAACAGCTGATTCAGCGATCGCGATTCGTAATGCTCGGAACAGTGAACTACAGTACAGATGACCGAACTTCGAACTTGAATTATTATTACGAACATAAATATTCTGAATATGATGACATATTTGAAATGTTCAATTCGTATTCACTTGTAGATCAGTCAATATATACACCACATGTACCCATGGAAAACATCATTACGTCCACATACCATGAAAGTTTTCTCAGTCGCTTGAGTGGCCATACCGACCTCCATGATCCACCGTGTTGTCGTGTTACACGCGAGTACCGGAAGTCACGTGACGGCTTACTGTTATTGCGTACCACTAAACTTCACACAAAAAAAACGGTTTTCAAATATAACTTAAAATTTCATTTTTTATTTTGTTTTTAAATGTTAACCAATAGGTTATGTATATTGTTAACGTTTCAGAACAGTTAATAGTGAAAAAGGTCAAAAATTTGCCGGAGTGCACCTTTAAGGTATGCCATGATGTCAATCAGGTTTTATGTTATTGCATAATGTGTAATAATGTAGACTTATTACACAGCTATATCTTCATCGAGTGAGATATAACATTGTTATTATCACCTCAATGAGATCACTGTTCATGATGCATATTGGCAGTTTGGTGTTGTTGATGCTTACATAATTGTACGGAATACTGTTGTAGAATAGTTTGATGTTTCCATGGGCGATTCCTGTATTGCAATGCCGTCCGCCATTTTCCCGCGCCGTACTCATCCCTTTCTAACAAATCCTCCTCCTTCAAAGCATGATCCCCGGGAACCTATTACCTGCCGATTTTCGCTTTAGTCGCGCGTCTACCATCTTAAGTTTCTAACTATAGGAATAACATTTATGGAAAATATGCAAAAATAGCGAGAGCAGCTAGCGACCGTGGTTGCTCATGAAAACGTTAGGAGAAAGCGCTCCCTACAAGGGGAGATAAGTTCTCAAGCCCTAGCAGGGAGTAATTGTTTCATCAAAATGTATTTTTCACATAAAATAATACATAAAATCTCTCCCTTGTTTTCTAATATAACATATAGAAATACCCGTTGATAACACTGGAGTAACGTCCGTCCATTCCACAACTTTCCACACTTGGAAATAACGATCTTTCCAAAACCGAAAGGCGTCCTTTCCACACTGTGGAATGATCACATTTCCACAGCCCACCTTTCCAAACTGTGGATTTCCATTGAAGCGTGAATAAAATCACATTATCTTTTTTCATCTCCTTACTTCTAAAACTAAATTAATAATCACTCTTCAAAACTCCTTTTCAACCTATTTATCTTAATTTATTTTAATGCCATTACATTTAAGTGAGAAATTATATATTAATCATTTAATGTAATATTTAATTTGTTCTTATCATTATGTGAAGCGTTCATAAAATCGTGGTTCAGTTTTCTGAAGCAACGGAAACATTTTGGAATAGTTTTATTACCAGTACAATAAATAATGATAGTTTCCTGTAATATCCTGAACATGTGATAGATGAGATCATTGTAATTTACATGACTAAATTATCATCATTCAGGTAACCAGAAATAATAGTTGAATAGGAAATTAAAAGGAAATGAGATTAAGACCATCCTTACATACAACTTATGGTGAATCTGTTTTCTCAACCAAACGAAGACATATCCACAGATTTTGCAAACAAATATTAACAAAGCGCGAGTGGCATTTCTGTATGACATTGAGTGAGTGAAATTTCGTTTCAATAGCAAATTAATCAGGAAATACGAGTCATACATTGCAATGGATGTAGTTTTGTTTTTTGTTAAGGGTTATAAGTATTAATTAGTTATGATGGAATGTATACGACACAATTAAAAACTACTATTATTTGAAAAGATCATTAAACGAAGCATGTTTAAAATCACAGTTCGTGTGTTTTGCCTTTGGTAAAGTTGGGATAACATTATCAGCAATATTATTATGTTCATAGTGGTCCTGCAATACACTTTACTTCATCAAAATAATTTATAAAACGTGTCAATTCTAAAAATAGTCTGTACGTTGAAACTTACATTTCTATTTTTTTTTTTTTACTAATTTTTCAATTGCCATTATGTAATACATACGAGGTATTCGAAACTATGCAAATTTATACAATTTTACGTCATGAATCTAATTAGATTGTTCCCACTTTTAACCACCCATTCACATTTTATTCACCTAATCACATAATATTTCTTTTTAAATGAAAACTGAGTTACTAATCCTTCATGTATGTATAACTCATTAACCACACAATGATTACAAATTTGTATTATACAGTTCAATCACTGAGGCAAAATGTACATTAAGTGATTACACAGGGAAAGGACACGCATATAAAATTACTTTTGTCCATACATCATAGTTTAATTGATCTTGTATATTATCGAATATTGCACCAAGTTACAAACAAATACCAATGAGAGACATCTCACAAGAGAAAATATTGCATTTCGTTAAACTATAAGATTTGAATATCATGAATATCCTTATTGTAAATTATGTAAATAATTTGTGTCAAATACCTACATAAAGTTACAATTGATCATCAAATCAATGATGTAAACAGTTTTGTCATGTCATTTTGTTATTAGAATCATCTGAAAGGTGCTGCCGAAAATAGAAACTTGTTACACAACGCCAACAGTTTGTTGTGCTAATTTGCCTGACTTGCTACAGTTCTTCAGTTAGGAAGATATAACTGTATAACGTTTTATAATTATAGACAACTTGCATAGTCTAATCTCTTTCTCTCTCTTTCCCCTCTTTCCCGCTCTCCCTCTCTGTCTCTTTCTCTTTCTCACTCTTACCCTCTCTCGCTCTCTCCCCCGTCAAAGGAATCTACCTGGCCCACCTCGTGACTTACCAAGCTAATGTAACCACATATAAAAAGGTAAACATATGTCGGACTGACAGAAAAATAATTTAAAAACCTGAAACTTGTTACACAACGCCAACATTTTGATGTGTGGTAGCGAATTTTCCCGACTGGCTACAATTTTTCAGATAGGAAAAAATAACTATATAACGTTCTACAATTATAGACAACTTGCATAGTCTAATCTATTTCCCTCTCGCCCTCCCTCTCTCTCTCCGTCCGTCTCTCTCTCTCTCTCCCTCTCTCTCCGTCCGTCTTTCTCCCTCTCTGTCTCTTTCTCTTTTTTCACTATTTACCCTCACTCCCTCGTCAAAGGAATCTACCTGGCCCACCTCGTGACTTACCAAGCTAATGTAACCACATATAAAAAGGTAAACATATGTCGGACTGACAGAAAGATAATTTAAAAACCTGAAACGTGTTACACAACGCCAACATTTTGTTGTGTGGTAGCGAATTTTCCCGACTGGCTACAATTCTTCAGTTAGGAAAATATAACTATATAACGTTTTACAATTATAGACAACTTGCACAGTCTAATCTCTTTCCCTCTCGCCCTCCCTCTCTCTCCGTCCGTCCGTCTCTCTCTCCCTCTCTCCGTCTCTCTCTCTCCGTCTCGTTGTCTCCGTTCTCTTTCCCTCTCGCCCTCCCTCTCTCTCCGTCCGTCTCTCTCTCCCTCTCTGTCCGTTCATCTCTCTCTCTCTGTACAGTCTCTCTCTCTCCCTCTCTCTCTCTCCGTCTTTCTCTCCGTCTCTCCCTCTCTCCTTCTCTCTCCGTCTCCGTCTCTCTCTCTCTCTCTCTCTCTCTCTCTCTCTCTCTCTCTCCGTCTCTCTGTCTCCGTTCTCTTTCCCTCTCGCCCTCCCTCTCTTTCTCCCTCTCTGTCCGTCCATCTCTCATTTCAGAGTGTTGTACAATGTTATTTCGATAAATACATCATCTCGGTAAAATGACAAAATTGGTAATATGAGCATTTATGCAATGTAGCAAAATCACGCATGTATTTTAATTTCACAGATATCTTGCAATATTTTACGTCATACCATCGTATGTCGTTAAATTTATATTTTATCAACATGTATTTATGAGTAGGAAATGAGCCATAATAATCTCTCTCAATACATTCCACAACAACGCAATCAAATGATTGTATATTTGAGTCATTAAGTACTGATTGTGTATTTAGTCATAATACCTGCTGAGATACACATGTGCAGTTGTTACACTGAGTTGCATAGCTACTAGCTACGACAATCTCTGCGCTCAACTTGTGCAAGACCTTAATTCGGAATACATAAAACTAATCAGTAATGGTACCTGCTATGGTCTATGGTTATACTACAGCCTGCATTTAATTACCGACCCATTCTGTAACAAATGTTGCAATTTTTGTTTGTTAAGACAAGTTTTGAAATTAAGTTTTGGTTTTGATATTTAAAACAAAAATTCAGAAGTAAATAACAAAATATTGGAATAAGTGTGTAATTGTACATACAAAATCTTAAGTTAATGTAATTAATCTACTGCAACATTGTTAATGATTACCAAACAATATATGTTTATTTTCACAATTTCCATGTTAAATTCCTCGTAGAGCTTACGGGTTTAACAACAGATGGCTGTAGCTACAGTTTAACAACAGATGGCTGTAGCTACATGCGAACACATCAGATGAAAGTAAAATTACAATTACGTTTTGAGTTTGATTTCAATCATTTGTTAAGATATCAGTAGATCGTTATTTAATGCCAGATTTAAATTATATTCAAAATAACAATTTCATTACATTGATGATGAATTGTGATGTTTTAAATGCAACAATAGCATACCACATAGCTGTCAATTTGTGGGGAGAAGTACGTTCTTAAGACAGAGTCTTTCATGTCTCACATGCTTTGTTACGAATCAATTAATCAATTGGAACGGCGACAACCACTGACGCGGTGGGTAGATACCCAATCACAGTGCGTGCTAATAAACATAGTTGTGTATTCTGTTAATTAACAAATATGTCTCGCATTCATGTACATAAATGTCTAAATAGCCGGTTGATACCCTCATCATCATAATAAAAGCTATTCTATAATATAAGAAATTCATTCATTAAATTTTAACATTCTGTTTTTCGCTGACCTTAAAAAATGTCAAAATTACCATTCAGTGTCAATAAATCATCCCATATTTAATTACTGACAAAACAAATAATAACGAACACTTGGTTTCAATTCATAGTTCTCAATTAAAACAAAATGGACAGACAGGCAACTTGCACTATAATTACAATTATCATAAGACATCAGTTCAGTTTCAAAGAGTACGCCTTGTTGTGAGTTTTGGTAATGGTTGAATACCAGAGTGCGCCCAGACTGCAGTCGACTGCAATCAGTACCGGTAAATATATATGTAATGGTTGAATACCAGAGTGCGCCCAGACTGCAGTCGACTGAAATCAGTACCGGTAATTATATATATATATATATATATATATATATATATATATATATATACAAGCGGATATGAATAAACATGCAACATATGCTAACCCGTCAGGTTTGACATATGTTACACTCAATTACCAATAACGTGATTATAATGTGATTAACATTTATATTATTTTAATAAATTTGTTTCCGCACTTCATTACAGTACAGCAAGAATGATTGAATATAGTGTTATCTTTAATTATTGAGTCACAGAATAACGAGTTTTTACCGATAATAAGGAAACAACGTTAAATGTGTGATGACTATTTTGTAAAACAGTAACATATAAAAAAAAAAAATTCATAAAGTTAAGATAAAGTGCCGTAAAAAAATGGATAGACTTCTCAAATAAGTATCCAAATGAGACATACGCGCCCAAAACACTCATAAAGCACAATAAACATACACATTTTACAAATATGATAGTGTTACTACAGTTAGTAAGAACAGATTAAGTTTGTCAATTACCATTCTCGTGTATTGCACAGACTGTTTTATGACCCGCAATTGCTATCTTTAGATAGGCTCAATAGCGTGTATTCGCGACTTCACACACATGTATATTCGGTTGTGTATTTGTGAACTCTGACGAGAGTAGTCTCTTCTTTATCCAATACACATCCACGTGTATATAGGACAAGCATTCATTCTTCAACAAATTAAATTGTATCATCAAGATAGCTAACATAAGTTTTCTGTTTAATTGTTGTCCCATATGTATATACTGTCTGTTTTGCAATTGTGTCGGGGTATGATTTGTAAATATTTTATGGCTGTATATAACAATAGGACAATCTTCAATAAAAAATAATAAAATTTATCTCATGTTCTGTCCATCGTACTTTTTTTCGGATCACAACTTGAAACTGGTGGAATCAATCAAATATTTACTTGTATGTGACGCAAGAGAGTGTCTACTGAATTTATATATTAAGAATTAAAAAAAACCCGGGAAATATTGATTAAAGGTATCGTTTGTGGAAATAAAGTGAAACCGACTGAAGATGTGACAGAAATTTGGAATTTGTATTTGTATTTGAAAATGATAAAATGTATAAATGCATGCTTTGTTTATGAAGCATATTACATTAAAACTGAATGCGTGTGCTATGTAGTACGTTCGAAGCAAACGGCCTACTAATAGTTTTAATTAATATATATATCATACTGATGCAAATGAACACAGCTAGCAAGTTCGTATGAAATGTCAAATGCAAAACATTAGTTTTAAGATACATTTTCAATAACGTGTACGCATCCTTAAATATGTCCCGTTAACACGCATTAGTTAGCTGATAGGAGAAATATTTATTGTCAAGTGGATTGTCTTATATCTGGTTGAATCAAAATGCTGGTGACAGGCAAATATTTTTGTTTATGTTTAAAGGGTATGTTTATACAAACTGGTCCGACACAAATAGTTCATCAATTTATTTAAGTCATTACATCATTTCAAATCGGGTTTTGGACCAGACTAGTATTTAAGTTTTCTTAGTGATAAGTCACTCTTACGAAATCTATGTAAATTTAGAATCGCATTACACTCCTTAAACATACAACATTTTGGAAAGGACTGTTAGACACTGGATGATCTATGATGTTCTAATTATTCTTCCTGGTCAAATAGAAGACGAATTTTACAAATGGTTAGTTTGTGACGCTTTTGCAATCAACAAACAATGTATAATCTACATATTTATAATATATCTTAATATACCTTGCCATGTTTATAAAAGATTTGATGAAAACTCACGTCATCTCAAGCTGTCATGTTAAAACTGGGCCCTATATATAGAAAAAACCTGTCTGTCAGTGATTCTTTCGCAAATAACTATTGCATATGTTTTAACGATGCATCAATATAACATGCAATAATTATGTTCGTCTGTCTGTCCTAATAGACATTTTATAAATGATATTACAAATATACTAATAGTACCGATGAGACGTTTTCACAAGGTTTGAAAACAATCTAGTATGAATTGGTGAACTGTACACGTGTCACTCAAAAAACTCCAATACACGCAGAAGTTCCAAAGATAAAATAGATAGAGGTGTCTGTAGTAGAGATCGCAATACAGTAATAACGGACATCATCAAATAATATTGTATAAATAAACAACACTATCCCAGAGAGCTAGAAAACGCAAGATTTAAAATAATTGTCATTATTTATGTAAGGTAAT
This sequence comes from Gibbula magus, assembly GCA_936450465.1. NCBI lineage: Eukaryota > Metazoa > Mollusca > Gastropoda > Trochida > Trochidae > Gibbula > Gibbula magus. The sequence continues at coordinate 16,854,293 of OW388300.1, read as the reverse complement.
ACATACAGAGCGATTTTCTAATTACGAAATATTCAATGTATAATGCATAATTTCTCCCCTGGTTTATGACCCGCAATTAAGCTAGGCTTGTTGGGGCGAGGAATGTCGTGTATTCGCGACTAGCTCTGGGTGTGTATTCGGATATATATTCGTCAACTCTGATGAGAGGGTTAACTTTAAATACTAATACACATACATACACATACACAAAGAAGTGACATAACTAGAGGGAAATGTAATATCTAGATATCTAGCGTAGGTATTCGAGTATGCAATAATGAACATGTTTATATAAATCGCCTTCTATGAAATTATTTGAGCAGAACAAATATGAAAAATCACCCCATCCAAACTGTGCTAAACAGAAACATGGGTCTGTGGTGAAATGATGTGTGCTTATTTTATGTTTTAATTGGATTTTATGATTTGTAGTAATACATGTTAAACTTCTATAAATACCTTATAGTATCATTGCTTACACAACTGTGGCCGTTTATCTAGGTCTATACTGTCAAAATGTTTAATTTTATAATGTGATTATTTGTAGTTATAGTAGTTATATCCGTTATAAATAGTAATATCCGTTATAACATGTTAAAGTCATTGCAATTTTACAATATTACATTAAAATGTTGTTTCGACAGATAATGAGACGTTTATCGTTTATAGGCTAGTATACAGCATTACATTGAAGCAAATGCACATACTAGTACCTCTTTGTCATCATAACTGTTAGATTTAAATACCGATATGAAAGTGTATATAGCGATTGTTGATAGATAGATCAATGTGGCTGCAGTACAAGATAACCAAGTCAAGTGTTACAGTCCACCAGGAAGACTTGTTTAAGAGCGAATACACATGTTACATAACACCGACCGGAACGCAGCGTTTAACAGGTATAGCCAGGGACTCCATCTGATTATATAATCCCTGGCTGACCACCGTCAGCGAAGTTTACCAAAAATGAGATTGACAAAAAGAGTCATTGCATAATAAAATACAGTTGTATATAATGTAACAAATTGACAACATTATTGTCATGATAATCACTCATATTTTGCTTAAGCTTGCGACATAACAATAAAAAAATTAATTTGTATTATGGCAGAAACTCTTCCGCATACAATCTTAAAAATAAAGAACAGGTGAACCAACACGTATTAGTATTTTCATTCAATACACTTAAACAACATGTGTTTTTTTTATCATTAATCATTCATATTAAAAAATATACACTTTCATAAGAGTAAGTCGTGTGATAGTTGTAAGGAGTCTATGATAAATTGTTTAACTCATAAATATAAATAAGAATTTCTTCTGTTCATTAAATATAAGACTGTAAAAATAATAAATCATATCAAAATAACCGGATGAAATATCGTGGAAACAGGCAGACAGATCTTTACCTATACACGTAACTGTTTAAAACAACAATGTTTGTTGGAATGAATGTCTTCATGCTCTGTTTGTTCTGAAATTGGATTTTTTATGCAGCATATGTTATGCGTGCCTAATAGTGTTCGAAATTTAAAGCAACACCTCATATTTTACTGGTCAACTCGATACTGTTTTAATGCTTGTTTTCGTTTTGCAATGAAATACCTCCAAACCAACTTGCCATGCTCAAACAGAGCAAGTATTTAATAAAAGTTTTGTAATAAAGAACAAGTGGAAAGGTATTGACATTAAAAGCTTTACGTAAAACACAGTCTTTGTTGGCATTTCTTGTAGATTCTCTGTGTTTGCTTTAAAGTTAAATTTTTCATAAAAAATAGTGCCGAGATATTTGTACTCTGGGACAACTTTTATGCTGGAATTGTCAATGAGAACGGGTTTACAGTTGTTTTTCTTCACTCTATAATCTATAATCATTGCCTTTGTTTTCGGGGTATTAAGAACTAAAACGTTAACAAGAGCGTTCTATGGTCTTATGGAAAGGGGAGTACATAATTCATTAAAATCATAATCAATAATTATTTTAAATGATAAAGTCAGCAATTGAAATGTTTTAATTTTAAATATTAATATAACATACTTCAGATTGTTAGTTCCCCCCCCCCCCTCTCTCTCTCTCTCTCTCTCTCTCTCTCTCTCTCTCTCTCTCTCTCTCTCTCTCTCTCTCTCTCTCTCTCTCTCTCTCTCTCTCTCTCTCTCTCTCTCTATCTCTCTCTCACAGAGGGATGACATAGGAAAACGTAAATGTCAGACAGCATATGAAGCATATGAAGTATGACTGCAAGTTTCTCATTGCTGTGAATGTCGATCTGAACAGTTGAGAACAACTTTGACATAACAAACATATGCTAATGTACATGATCGTTTCTCTCTTCTTCGTCACCCCAACTTCTAGAATGCCAATCAAAGAAATGTACACACTCTTTGAAACATTTCTTCTTTGAAATGTACATATGGTTAATACGATCGTTTATACATAACTTTGAGTAAAAACGAAATGATTAATGGTGAGGAAACCGATATTACCCCGCATATAAATAACATGGCTAATTAACAGGTTTAGTTAACATTATAATGTCATTGATAATGTAAATGTAAAATTCAGTCCCATGATAAACACTTTGACATGTTTTTAAAATCTACCAGTGATTGATCTTAATTGATATCGAAACTGCAAGTTAAGAAGCAGTGGTGGAGCAGTAAACAGACTGTGAGATGGGTTAATCATCAATATGACAGAACATACTTTTCCCAAGTTCTTACTGTAACTCATAGTTGTTAAGTTATGTATTTTTGTGATTCCGGTCGAATGAATAAGATGAGCTTTCGGGATAGGTCTATCAAATTTATGATAATTTAGATCACTACTGCTTGGATTAAGCATACACTGACTAATTTGAAAATCGGTCATTATTCACATCAGAAAGAACATCCAAATAGGGTAATTTGCTCTCATGAAACAAAACCTCCTATTTATCTCGATATCTTGTGTGTATTCATTTAATGTTCTCAATGTTGTTGAAAAGCGCTCTAGGTGAGCATTCACAGTTTTCTGGATATACATTAGATGATATGAATGAACATGCCAAACTCTCATTCATTTTCTCTTTCGTTCCATCGTAAGTCAATCATTATACATGAATGACCTACTTTTTAACTGATTAATTACTGGTTAGCTAATGATATCAAGGAGTGGAATAAACATTTTGTCAGCCTCCTCTCTTCTTTCAGTGATTAGTTTCATTTAAAAGATGAGCACATTACGGCGGGGAGTATTTTTCTCACCCTGTAGGATCATGTAGTGTTTAGACATGATCATAGTGATAACATTATACATAGTTATCTTTTCTTATGATGGCATCATGCCGGGATGGTTATTGGTTTTATCTTTGAACACATCCGTGATTCTTTGGTCATATGCAAACCTATTCTTTTAAAGCTGCATGATCAGTTTTGCATGATATTTTATTTGGTTCTAAAATGTACATATAACAATAGGTGCTGGTGTAAGTTATATCTTCTTAATCGACTTTCATTCTTACCCCCAAATGCTTAGTATAATAAATATATAAATGAAAACTAAAAACCAAAAACAGTTTCATACATGTGTAGTAGCCGACAATTATGGCTCTATTTCACGAATTTACTCGTTATAAGACCTATTAATGGCTATAGAAGCAAACTGTCTTCTTATCAACTTTATGAAAGTTTCCAAAATTACGTTTGACTTCATGGCTGCAGCGTACCAATATTCATTGTCCGGTTTTCGATCATAACCACGACTTTTAATGGTTGTTTGTTCGTTATAATCAACTGACTGACCGTAAACTGGCTATTTTCGGTTAAAGTTGATATCAAATAACAATTAAATAACACAAATTATACCACTGGATATATATGTGACTTCACCAACATGATTATGTCCCTTTAACATGAAATAGTATCGAATTAGAGACCCAGTTTCAGTATATGAGCGTTAGTGACATTGAACTACATAATATCTTCTTGCTCGAACTACATAAAAACTAAGTAAGCAAACTGCATTAATGACAGGAAGAAATAAATTGTTCAATGTATCAATGTTCAATTGTTTTGGTATCATGAAGGTTATCCATGTTGTAATTAATCCTATATTAACAGGTCACAAGGTGCATAATCAGGGATGTCTGCGGCATAGGGTAGTTGGACAGCATAAATTAAAAATGCTTATCAAGAAGAATTTACAGAACAACTAACCTCCAGTACATTTTACATTAAGTTTTTCCACCTAAAGTAGGATTTGTAAAAAAGTTCTAGAAAGCCTGTTTCTGGAGTTCGTTCGTAGACTGATTACATTCCAATTAAAGTCATACTTACGGATTAAATAAAAAAAAATTAAAATCATTCAACCAAAATGGGGTTTTTTTTATTAAAAATAAAATAAATTTTATCTAATTATTGTCAAAACCTTGTACATCTTTATGTTTCAAAACTTAAATATAACATTTACTTTTCAACAAGATCATTTTGGTTATCAAAATATATGAACAAATATTTTCATTAATTTCATCCTTTTAACAAAGTCAACATATTATGCTATCTCATTTTATTTTAAAGTCACTTTCTTGTTAGAATACATCTAAAATCAAAGTTTGAATTTAGTTTACAAATAATGTTTAATTAAGTCAAAATAATGAAAACAAAAATATATTTATCAACTTATTCTTTTAATGTCAAAATAGTTATCAAAGTCTAAAAAATTCCTAAATCAAAATGATATTTAATATGGTACATAAATCAAAGACAATCTAGTCATAAACGATATTTTTATGGATATTGTTGACAGGTAGCGCTTGACAAGGGGACATAACTCCATAATCTCATTAGCGTGATGGCTGTGGAAAGACCGCCTTTTGGCCTATATTTCCAAAGGGGGTTTGGAAAGGTCGTTCTTTCCGTCTTTGGAAACACGTGGAAATATGCCTCTTTCCACGGGTGGAAAGATTGGAAAGATGCCTCTTTCCACGCCAAAAGAACGCCTTTCCACAAGTGGAAAGAACGGTCGTTACTCCAGTGTAAAAGTAACTCGGAGAGCCTCCAATTGTTTCTAACATTCATCAACAGTTCGTGATCTGTTTCGTATCAGGAGGCAGTTCCATCTATCACAAGTTTATTATATTATTTTTCCGTAACGAAGCAATGACATTTAATATAAAAGTAAAAATGACATATTCACATAAACCATGCACTGATTTGTTAAGTTATTGAAATAGTTTGGGCATGATTGAGCTGATATGTGCGGTTGTAATATTATTGAAAGAAAGTCGTTAATCATCAGTTGAATTTATTTGAATTATGTAAATGCGTGTAGTAATGTAGTAATCTTTCACTGATATTATATTTCAATTTTCATGCATGATTTATAGTTCATACACTGACTCTGCCATTATAGGATTTTCAATCCAAGGAGAAGGTAGAGAAATGCACCATTTGTAAAATGTATGTCTTATGACTTTTCATGAAACGATATAGATATATTTTTTTCATTTGTTCACATAGCGACAGATGTGTTTGTAAAGTGGCCATGGGGCCAATAGTACCATGGCCTATCTTGCGCTGAAATGTAATATACATCAGTATGATCATTATATAACTTGGTGTAGTTTGTTCACAAACATGGCTAGGCATAATTAATTATTAATATAACTGGAACTTGCAATCTCGGGCTAACTTTGGTCCTCCAAAGCTGTCATTACATTCCACTTTGTGAACCATTGCAACTGAAATCGATGACTTATGCCACTATCTAAACGGAATTAGGTTAAACAGTATATTTGCCAAATATTTCAAGAACTAATATTTCTTTTTTCATGAGGTGTCGTCAATGCCGAATAATATCTGCTCATGTTTCATGCATAACTGACATAGTCGACATATTCTGTCATCTATAGAAAGATGGGGGAAGGAAACATTTTATATGCTTTTTATATTTTTCATAATAATTAGTTTACTTAAGGGTGCAAGTATGCAATGATAATAAGAATATCCTGTTTTCAGTTTGTATTACATAACTGTAACCAATGTAAAACACTATGGTAAATTTATGTTTATAGTAGATCAACGTATGGTTAAACACTGCTACTAAATTACAAATTTGTATAAACACTGATGTGGAAAGATAAATCTATGAGCTGTTGACCAGTTGGACACAGCCTGATGAAAGTAATCTGATCATTTCCCTTGCGACCCTCCTCTCAATTTTGCGGTTATTTTGTGTTCCCCGATAACCGATGTTATCAAAAGAAGGGGTAAATTAATACGTTTGAACGATGTCCCTTTAGGACGTTGATGATTTTCCTTTGAAGAAATGTGAATGATAGCAGTCACAATGTTGTATTTCATCAGTCTTTGGTTTTATTGAAACTTTGAAATAAGAAAACAAATTACAATTTTAAATTCCTTGTAAATTAATATGTTCTTCAAAGGAATTACAATCAGTGTTTCGTTTTATTAAAACTTTGGAACAAGGGAAAACATTGCAATTTTAAATTCCTTGTAAATGAATATGTTGATCAAAGGAATTACAATCTCACTACTTCATCACATGTGCAGAACGAAACATAAAGAAGGTATACTCACATCGTTATCGTTAAATCGTTATTGTAACTAATTCAGTAATAAATTCATTGTCTTCCACATTTGTATTTCACAAATTCTACTCTGTCATCTTTGAAGTGTATCTATAAACCTATTTGAGACTGTACTATTAAAACATACATAATTGTTTAATTACTCATTAAAGTTTGAGAACATTCATAGTTTGTGCAGCAACATGTATTATTACAGGACAACACCATCCAGATGTTGTCATTAATATATCGATATTATATAAAAGAATGACAACTATATTAGTTTTCTGCCAAAAAAAACGCTTGAAATTTAAAAAAATATTTCACATGCCATCTATAGATGTGTTTTCAAAATGTCAGGATGTAAACTCTGCTTAAAGGTGCATCCATTGTGTTTCATAAAATTGTATTTGGCTTTAATACGTTCCAATACACCATATGTGCTGTTAACAATACAACCAAATTCACTCAGCTTGCATATTCATCCCCAATCGCCAAATATATCATAATTACTAGTTTCCAATTAAAATCGAGAAACATCATTATCCATGTGCAGAAACCGAAAGTGCACGTTATATTTACATGCACAGTAGTTATATGGCCTATTGAACATTATCAACCCAACTTTGTTATTTTATCTGGTTTAAATAAGATTCCAAAATTACGTTTGACTCATTGGCGCGCGCCACACGCGGTGCATTGTCCGGTTTTCGATCGGAAATCGATACTGTTACCTTCATATCGTCAATATACTAAGTCGATTATCATCAAAATGGTAGTTTTCGGTAACAGTTGGTACTTCTCGATAAAATAAGACCATTTATAACGTTTAGCATATTTGACCCCCAACAACACAATGGATGTACCTTTAAGGTTTGATCTACTTTTTTCTGTTGATGGATTACATCTTCTTCATTTTCACTCTCAGAACGTTATTGTGAATGTAAGTTCATCGTTACACTGAGAAAGCATAGCATGATTAAAATGTTATGTTTGCTAATTTTGGTAATAATATCACAATGACCATTTGTCACCTTTTTTTGGGGGGCCACATACGCCTCCAACCTGTATACACAGTTGAAATTTCACCCTATAGTACAGTTGGAATATTCAAAATAAACTTTAAACCAATCATGATTGGCCTCTACACATTTTGAAAAACGTATATGACCAATGAACACAACTGTAGTTAATTTTGAACCACGTGACCATGTGGGTTATCCGAAATAATTATCCCCTTTTACTGCAAAAAGAGAATTTTGTCAAAACTCTCAAATTGAAACGATGGTTGTGTTATTTTGAATCTGAACGTTAGTAAACATAAACAGAAAAAAAAACCTTTACACGCTAATGTTACCCGCACGACACAAGCATCTACTAAATGATAATTTTAGCGGTCCATCAACATGCCAACCTTTAGTTATCAAATATTCCAATGCCAGTAAGACTTGCATAGTTATACTCAATGTACTGACAATGTATTCAAGACATTGAAGCATGTAGATCTATAAACAAATATCGGATAGAACCATATTTATGTCCAAACAGAAGGAACCAAGAATGGGGATACCGGGTCATTATCCTTGGACTAAAAATAGATCCGTATGCCTTCCTTCCATAAATAAACCACAATAAGCATCGTAATCAATCAATTGGTATATGTTAAATTATAAAAGTTTTAACAAATGGTTGACTGCTTTTTCTCTGGGAAATTAGGCCTACTTATTCTTATTGCTGGAATCTAGCAGTGACGAAACTCTTAACAACCTTTTGATTTAATTCATAATATAGGCACCTACTTCAAAATATGTTATCAGGGAAGTTGAAATTTAACTTTTATTTTCAAATGAAAGATTATCAATTATATAATGTTATTCATGAATAGATAATGTATGTACATTGTTTATACAGTATAGGCCTATACCTATGTCACACAACTTAAACAATCGAGGTACATTTTTTGTTGTTGAGACTTTTAAATTTAACAACTAATTATTTTTAAATAATCAAAGCTTTTATCCCTAAATTGGTCACAATGCAGTCTTCATGTTGCTATATGTACGACATACATATCCCGTTTATAATATTTTCTAGCCTTAAGAAGATGCCCCGGACCATGCATTTTTAAAGGATTTTCTTGTTGTTCTTCACAAGGAAGTAAAAATACGCGACTTGCCTGATCATTGCATCAATTAATCAAATTGCAAAATAATCAAATTTATATTGATTGTTCTCATCTTCGTGCCAATGTCAAATGACGTAAATGAGCGCTGGTGATCATAGTCATTCTAGAACAGTGGTTCACAAGTTATTGCTCATCAATCTTCGATCAATGAGATTACAATCGATGTAGTCATTATCCATAACATCAGTTGACCCCAGGTTAAAGCGAGTTATAACATTACCCAGATTCATTGCCGTACCTAACGAGGTTAGTACTTACAGGTTATCTTTATCAAAGAAAAATGTGTTCTACTAATTGTTTTTCTGTAACTGGTGGCGTCTGGAATATCATATTAACGATCACAACCATGGGTAGTTAAATATGTTTATGGCTGGGCTTGATAATGTCAAATACCTGTAAGCAACATACAATGTATGCATTACATTTAACTGTGGTACATGGAAATCACATTATACATAACATTTTTGCTGTGTGTTTGATATACATAATAAATTGTATTTCCTCTTGAAAATAGAACATATACATGAAATGAATATTTCTAGTGTCTTTAATACAGAAAATTACATGTTACTTGTTTATTTTGAAATATGGACAGATAAAAACATAATGATATTTGTTCCCGACAACTTGTAGAATGCATAATTTACAAAAACGGCATTTGTACTATACATATTACCATCGGCCAGTCTCCACAGGTAGAAACTGGTTGCTTGTATGGAATTTTAAAATAGGGGTTGACAATTTACAAGGGAGATGAACATAACTTTCTTATAAAAAATAGGGCTTTAAACAGTAAGAAAAAGAAAAAAAAGAAGAATAATATTTTACTCAGTATATAAGGCCATATGACCGAGATAATATCAAAGAAACGTACAGGTAACGTAGCAGTATACAGGTCAATTTTGTTTGAGATGAATGGCAACATTTTTCAACAGTTTTACATCTTCTATTTTGAGTAACTGGCTAAACTTTGATCTGATAGGATTTTCAGTATAGAAATGAGGAATGTACAGTTCTTGTTGTGAATAATATGGACATACGAGCAAAACATGGTACTCATCTTGAATAAGATCAAAAGTGTACTTATCACACAAATTATTACAGAAACACGGTTGTATCTTAAGTTTGTGACTCATACAACGGAACTTGAATAAACCGCGTAATTATGTCATGGCAAAATTAAGGATTGTTTAATAAATGATACTTACATACTTTCTTTCTCAATTAGTTGACCTGTAAATAATAAGCTCTCCTAAACAATGTCACTTAAAGGACACATTCAATGTCAATGTAACTTCATAATGATTCCAAATATGTTCTTGCATACTCTGTTTGTGACGTATTAAGTGTAATGTATGTATATTTCTCCAAGCTTAACATAGTAACTCTTAAATTATACACATATTACAGTCAGTCCCAAAGCTAAATCATAATAACACCTAACTGAACAATGGCAAGATATTCCTCAATATGATAATGCTGAAATCAAGCAAAAGAACATGGTGGAGCCTCTTAGTATAAATCACATGCTTCGGTTCCATGGTCATAAGTTGTGTAGTTGTATCATCTGGGATTGTTTCCATTGCAGTCAGCTGATCAATCAGTGGAGGGATATCTATGTCCAGACGAATTAGTCTCCTGTCACTAAGATTGATTAATGGAGGCCCGTTAGTATTGATACAGGTATTAGGGTAAGTCAGGCCCTGCCTTAGTGTCTCACATATTTTGGACATAATATATTAATAGAACAGTAATCACCTCACATCTGTCTACCCTGTGATACAATACAAATACAAACAAGCAGACAGAGTCGGCCATATCCCCTGCCATGTAGGACTTTTGAAAATATTTATGCATTTTAGATATAAAATGCATTTACTTTCTATATAGTAAAATGCACATCTAGACTACTTGGTTGATACCTGTACAAAGTTTCAGCAAAATATATTGAATAGTTTTGAAGTTTGAGGCCGGAATATAGTTTTCCCTCTTCTTGCTTCTAAGTACAGACTGTTTGCATTCGTAAAAAAAAATATATTCTCAAATGTCTATATAGCAAAGGGCACATCCAGACTACTTGGTTAATATTACACCGGAATGGAAAAGCCCGGACGCACAGACGGACAGACAGACAGACAGACATACAGACGGACGGACGGAGCTCATTTCTATATCCCCCGCCAACTTCGTTGTGGCGGGGGATAACAAACAAATACCAGAAAGTAAAACATTCTTGCTCTACGTTGGTGCACTGAGTAACACGAAAATGAGGCTGTCATCCATTTTCCCCCAATAAATTGTATTTGGAACAATCTATACCCACCCAGGTATTCATAATAGAACATAGATGTGTCCAACTCTAAAACCATCAGTTGATTCGACTAAATGCAAGCTTCCTCAAGAAATACATAGCTTTATCATGTAATCAGACTTTCTGCAGAATACCTTCCTTAAAACACGTTAATTACTGACTTTCCATAACTGCTAATGTGACTGGTAAAGTTAATCAGCAATAGACTACAACCTACAGTAATATACATAACTACTGTAAGTATATTGCATGTTTCTTGCCAGGGATTTCTAAGCTTTTGATACAGGTATCCGATGAAACCAAACCCATGTATCTGTGTATGGTGTGTATTTACCACAACACAACCCAAAACATCACAGCGCGCATTTACAACATAATATAACAAAATATGTTTGGATTTTTGAATTTGTCTTAGAGGGGGACTTCTGCCTTTGATATTTTTTCAGTTTGTTTACTTAGGGGATCAGAAACGTTGCATCTACGTTCATTCTAAAAATGGAAATTCTTCGAAAGTTGGTACCCATTGGGTAGTTTTTATAATTTCTCAGGTTACTCACATTTTGATGATGCGATTTCAATTTTCGCTTTGTGCAATCTTCTCCAAAATAGGTGAAATGTGTTTTGCCAAGTTCATATGTTAAGGTTTCATGCATTATTTACTGTCAGCATCTTTATCATCCATTTACCATAATTTCGATTGTAAAAATGATACGTTTGTTTGTTTTGCCTGTGATTTTGCTTCAGCATGCAAGATAGCTGACAATTCGGTTTAAATGTGAAACAAATATTAACTAATTTGGATATATAGGATGTGGAAAAGAAATCAAACAATGACAAGATTCTAAATTTGAGATACACATGCCCAACTCTTGAGGGAAGGGAATACAAATGATCAAAACATCGTTTAAGCTCTGAGCTGCAAATTGAGTTACGAAGTGCTCTGCATTAGTATAACTCTAACAATTGCACTGGCTGCCTGTGTGAAATTATCAAACTTGATGGACGAGAAGGGGGCTAGATAGGAACCATTGATTAAATAGTATGAACAGTGATTCTGCATCTCATTATAAGACATGACAAACATGATAGGTGAGGTGATTTGGGGTTTAACGCCGCTATCTAGAATATTTCACTATCATGGCTGTTAGTATTATGGCAGGGAGAAAGCCCGTAACACCATGTCGCTATGTTTTACTGTGAAATGGCAAGCATCGGCTGGAACTAGCGAACCATGGATGGTACTACTCTGAAATTCAGAGTAACATTGCACCCAAACCTTAATGCATGTACAACAGTTCTCTACAGTTGCCGTGCCCCTGGCGGGATTCCAACCCTTAGACAACCATGATAACTAGTTGATTGAAGTTTATGGGTATTCCAAATGACATACTTACTCTTGCGGCTATACAATTTAATATTAAACAGTTTGTTTGGAAATAATATTTTTTCAGTTGTATTTTTAGGGGTTAGCATTCTTGTCCCTCACGCAGTTAGCGCAGGTTCGAATAACTTAAAGGACAAATACGTGAGCTATGAATGTCTTTAACAAATGGGACATTGAGTTCTTGAGTGAGATTTCCTATGCATGAGGGAAAGAAGAAGATCCTTCAAAACATAACACATATGTTCTCCCATACAGAGCAAACACAGTTTAAGGTATCTTTGTATCTTTGCAGGAGGAAATGTTTTCCTTGAAAATACCATGCAAGATAAGCGAATGTGTAGTGTCGGTCTTAGCGTTACCAGGCATCTGTTATCTCAGTGGAGAATGAGGAAGCCCTATGGGTCCAGGGTAGTCTAGGGACGTCTACCCTCCGGCCCTTGTGGACACTATTGTTTGGACAGTTGGTTTGAATTTTCCTCTACCTGAAGCGGAAGAGCATCGAAATTTAACCTTCAGAAACATCTATAGAAATATTTTCATTTTAAAAAACACCCATACTTGGAATGTACAAAACTTAGACCTAAAAGGCCCCATTCTGAATGTGCATATAAGGTAACTGACAACACGTTGTTTAAATGCTACTGTGACAGACCCCCCCAAACAAAGAACATATGATGCTTTCAATATTTGGTCACTTTCTCAATTTAAAGGTGGCATTTGATTTCCGAAACAAGGAATTGGTCACAATTATCTCGACACAGTAGTCGGCTGATGACAGCAGCAGGAATATCGAGATATTTCACAAATCATTTACTTTACAGTGGTGGCCTCGACAAACAGCAAAAAGGACACAAACGCCTAGCAATTGAATCGCATAAGAGTATCTCTGACAAACAGAAACGACAGGTCTTCAACATCGTCATCGTTCATTTATATTACATAATCCATAAACTCTCGAAATATGGGAATAGATTTCTATCTACATATATAAACCACTAACAATTGTATACAAAACAATCAATCTGAATAAACAGCTTTGGAAGGTCATTTCCATTTAAAATCATACATTATAACCTATCATGATGGCACCAGGTTGAATACAAATTCAACTTAGATACACTGAAGCCCATTATCCAAATCTTTGAAGGGTCATTGGTTCGAAATTTTCAGGCACAAGTACATATTTTAATTGTTGTAGAAATAAACCAGGAGTTGTGTGAAATGATCAGTTTATCTTTATTCATGTATGTGGGCTTTGTAGCTATGTTTTAACAGTCGGTGATAAATTTAACCAAACTTAGTAATCATTTAGCCAGTGGCCTGATAAAAACCCGATTGATTTTGAAATGCAAATATAATAGGGTTGATTGTATTAAAAAAGTCTAGGACGCCATCTTGAAAAAAATACTTTAAGGGGGTCCTACTTTGGTAAACTAAACCCTACCAGAGTCAGTTGAAAACCTTTTGTAGCAATTTTTGGGGGGGGGGGGGGGGGGGGGGGGGGGGGGAAGGGGGAGTTTTCCATATATTGACCTGACTAATTTTGACCGGATTATGCAGACAGTCATTAACTTATTAGTGGTAAACCCGTGTTCCTTTTGGATTGGCAAACACATTTTTGGTTTCTATTACTCTCTTCATGATGATGATAGTTTGCTCTTACACAATGGTTTAGCTGATACTTCAACTTGGCTACATCACTCCATCTCACCAATCTATGTTACCTTCACGTGATCAATTCCGTCTGCATAAAGTAACAATTTAAGCAATATGTAATAACTGGAAGCATTGTCTGTAATAACCTGCCAGGCAACAGGAAGTACTCACCCCATGTTTCGATTAATTCAATACTTAAATTAAATCAGATGCATTGACTATGGCACGATACAACAATACTTATCTGCAGTAGTTCGAATGGATTACTTGGTGACTGTTGTTAACTTTTAGCTATAATACCTGTGTTTAATGCATGAAGACAGGGGTAAGAAATGAAATTTACACCAACATGACTCCTACCATGTCTAAAATGTTGTAAAGGTGTGCAGAATCAGGCACATTTATAAATTTTCACATAAAATATGTCTTATATGTTGATGAACAGTTGTGTATCAACAAACAAATGTTTGGAGGAAATTTAAACTTTAAAACTTTATATTAATCAAATTTTGTTAGAATTAAAAACACATGAAGAAGTATTCTTTGACTGCTGACTAAACACCTTTATTTTAATGGCTTAGATTATGACATCGAAAACTTGCAAATGAAAATCATACATATGATAAAATCAACTGAGGTGAGTACTTTCTTTTGCCTGGCAGTTTACCTTAATGCATTACCATTTGTGAAGGAAAATGGCTGTATATCTGTCCAACATAGAGACAACCGTTTTTTAGAAATAGCCAACGTTTGCGTTCTTTGCTTTGTTTACAATAATTCATCACCAAGTATCTCATCTAAATGTGGGTAACTATTATTCATATAATCAAGCTGAGATCCTTTCAGATCAACATTAAGTTGTTTTCTGTCACAATGTATTAACTTGTTACCACAGAAACTGAACTATTTGTACTTCATCAGCGAACCACGCTGTGCTAATGAAGAGAATCCAAAGATCTGCACGTACTAACGTTGGTTATAGTCCATGTTGGTATTATACTGATTGATGTTTGTTGAGTTGATAATCACAGAACTACCAAGACGTGTGTACAACACAGTGACATAGCTGCACTGATGGTAAGGCTTTAATCAAAACATGTTGGCCTGTCATTAGCAAATGTACATTTATCGCACGAAGGAGCTCATTTCCGTAATTATTTGGTGCAAAGAAGCTAGTTATAATGAAAACCCTTTAACGTGGACACTTGCTGAATGATGTTTTTGCAACTGGTCGCATTAACTTTATTTTAGTACATGTTATAACACACTGAAAGTAATTCATAACCAAGCACTACGGTCGACCTGCTAATATGAAGTACCTATGTACTGACATCAAGGACTAAACCATACTTATTAATGTTTACTAAATTGATTATAAAAGAAATATCAGAACGTGTGTACCATCCGGTGACATAGTTGTTCTGACCGATGGTCACTACTTCAAATCTTGATTTAGCCTGTACTTTGCGAAGGGTACGTTAATGAAACGACGGAGCCGATTTCATTATTTGGTACAGGTAGGATAGTGATAACCATACAAAAGTTCATGTTGGAGTTGTCATTGCATATATCTTTATGCTCAAAGTACAATCTTTGACTTGAGCAATGTTTTTGATAGTTACATATTGATACTTATATAATATTACCTGCGAGGGCAATCTTATTGGGGTTTCACCTTTATCATACTATAGGGTAAAATATCACTTTGTCATGGTGATATGACGTCATTAATATTAATTTGAGGTCACGTTTCGTCTATGACGTTGTGTTTCTAACCTGTGACGACTGGTCGCCAGCCTATGGTTTTAAGTGGATTTTAGCGCATATTCATTAATTTCACGACTTTGGTAATAAACAGAATATTATATTTGTGTATATTCGTGTCATACTATGTTTACAACACTAGTGCCTGATTATTGGTATATCCTTCGCTCTCGCACGGAAAATACTAGTATTCAGGCTCTCTTGTGGTAAACATAGTACGACATAGACACTCAAATAATATCCTCATTTAGAACATGTTATGTTTGAGACGTATGAAACACTCTAAAAAGTAAATTTAGTTGCATTAACCATTCATTTATCTGCAGTAACGATGTTTAATGTTGAAGGGACGCCCTGGTTTGACAATTTTAAAAATCTGCAAAAGATATTCTTAAACTTATGCAATTTGATTAAATATTACAAAGGAGCATTTGAGAAATATTAAGATCCATCTCTAGCTTTTCAAAGGTGGATCATGTTTTGAGCTAGTTAAAGTTAAGGTTAAACTATTATCAACTACCCTCTGAAAATAAGACTAGGGACGCCACTTTCTAGTGATACAACGCTAAGTGCTTTATGTTTGATAGCTAATGGACTGATTGATAATACAATTTCTATTGAGTGGATGTGTGAAACAAACTGTTTATATACTATCTCAATAATATTTCTATACTATTTTGTCGGTAACATGTACACTGTATAGTATAGTGGTGGCGACCGGTGTGATACACTCGATCATGTTGATTCCAAACTTGTTAATGCTGATCCGTCTGAAGACTGATAACTGTAATCAATGTCGGAATTGGTTCAATGCTCTCTCCATGAAATAAAAAAGGGTTCATTGCTGCTCATCAATTTGCAATTTTGCATGTAAGGTCTCCTTGTTAACTGAAATAGATTACACACTAGAATGTGCATGTGTTAAATGTAAATTTCAACGGATATCATCAATGTGCCACTTTGAGTAGTGTTTTATTCAGATCAGGTCCTAGAATTTCGACCTGGTGGGTATTACCTTGTACGCGTCACTTTGATCAGTGTTCTTGTATAGTGTTTTAGTGGATAGTAATTATCTGGAACCTTTGGAAAGGAATAATCATGGTAGATGGAACATAAATTGGCTTTTAGCATAAAAAGGTTGCCAGAAACCCGTTTTACATTGTGTTAGTGATTGTTAAGACACGGCTTTAACAATAATAGACTTTAACAGTTTGTCAATTAAACTTTTTCCAAATGGATACCAAATTGTCACCTTCTATGGTCATCTCACATTTCTTTTCAGCAAAAGTAAAATATGGCTTTCACACATATAGTCATCTTTAATATGTTTCACATTCTAGTATATGAGTATATTTAAGCTAAATATGTAAAATATAACCCTTTCCCAACTTTACTTCTACTAAATTGAAGAACTACCATCAGACGGTTTCTTTTTGCATATGTACATGTTATCAATATTGCATATTAATTTTCTTCTAAACATAAAAATGTCAAAAAATAGAGCCATAGGCTCTGTAGCTCACCAGGGTTTCATTGATTTACTATCTAAGTTGAATATTTAAGTTATTTAAGTAATTGTTTACAAGCAACAGATAAGTTCTTAGATCATGACCACTGTGACCCCATTTGGGGTCACGGGGTCACATAATATACAATTTAGAATCCCCATTGGCCAAGGAGTCTGCACACACATTTTCAGCTCTCTAGACCTTTTGGAACTGGAAAAGAAGATGAAAATAGGTTTTAAAGGATGTGACCCCGGTGACCCCATTTGGGGTCACGGGGTCACGAAATCTACAATTTAGAATCCCCATTGGCCAAGGAGTCTGCACACAACTTTTCAGCTCTCTAGACCTTTTGGAACTGGAGAAGAAGATGAAAATAAGTTTTTAAGGATGTGACCACGGTGACCCCGTTTTGGGTCACGGGGTCACGAAATCCACAATTTAAAATCCCCAATGGGCCAAGGAGTCTGCACACAACTTTTCAGCTCTCTAGACCTTTTGGAATTGAAGAAGAATATGAAAATAGGTTTTTAAGGATGTGACCCCTGTGATCTCATTTGGGGTCACGGGGTCACGAAATCTACAATTTAGAATACCCATTGGCCAAGAAGTCTGCACATAAAATTTCAGCTCTGTGGAATCATTGGTTCTGGAGAAGAAGTCGAAAAAGCGAAAAGTTTACGGATGGACGGACGGACGGATGGACGGACGCCGGACACCATGCCATGCCACAAGCCCATCGGGCCTTTCAGGTCTGATGAGCTAAAAATACAATAGCAATAACCATATATTGTGAATGTTTTCAGTCTGTGGTAGTGATAAGATACAATAAGATTATATTCCTCGTCTGCATTGTATTCTGTATCGGTTAAACAATAATATGCCAATTATAACATATCTCCACTTATCTTCATAACTTAGGAAATTTGTTTTAGGTGAGTATTTCTCTTTTATTTGTCGAAGCTGAATATATTACCAGCTTCGCTGACAAAGTCATTTAGTACAGCAATCTCTTTCGTACCAGATGCCCTAAAAGACAGTTTTGTTTGCTGTTCCTGGGCCTCTATTATTTCAAACTGACTGTGCTCTAAAAAAGCCTTTATTTTGAATAATGGTATCGGTTTGAAAGTTGAAGTGAGGAAAAGATGTTGTTGCTATGACCTCAGTGACATCTGCTCAAGAAATCGATGTTAATCTAATTTTACTGAATACCTTTGCAGAATGGTTTTGAATGGTGAATAAAAACTCACCCTTGTGTATCTGATATAACACATAGTGTTACTGGTTTATAAACGTAATGGGAAAGGCTGTTTCATTAAGCAACAAGTAATGCAATATTCGATACAAGAATAAATAAATCATCTGCTGATTTGTCAAGATATTGAAAACATCTGGTTATGATGGAGCTGATATGTAAGTTTGTAGCATTAATGAACGGAAAGCAGTCAATCATTCGATAAATTTATTTCTATTTTGTAAATGTCTGTAGTTATGAAGAGAGAAGTGTTCATTTCGGACACAGAAGACATTTATCTTATGTCACATTCATGGATGAAGACAAACATAGGTCTTTAGTTTATCTAATAGACATCTAGAAAGCTTATACATTAGAACATATCATAGAAAATGATAATATACGTATAATATTATTTGGTTTATTTTATTTGTATGATGCATTATATCTACTTACAGGAACAGGACTTCAACGAGGTCAAGAAATGTACTTTTTGGTAACGAAACAAAGGCATGACTACATTTTCTCAACTGACACAGATTATACATGAATGCTGTTTTTTCACATTTCAATCTATATATATTTGAGCTTAAATATTTATTTTTAAAATAGGAATGGACAAGATATCTCTCTGGAAAAGGAATACAAGTGTGTAACACAAACATAAAAGTGATTAGATGATTATTGTTGAACATGACCCTGTACATTGCCAAATTTTCAAATAGTGCAGTTACCCATCTCATCACATAGAGACGGTTCATAGCACCTACAGAAATTGAAAATTTATCATATTTATTCCATGATTGATAATGAAAATAAAATACATTGGTGTCAATTCATTAGCCATGTTTATATTTTATGTGGGAGAATTAAAACTTAAACATATTGCACATAGTGAAATAGTGAAATGACTCCCTGAAGATTTCAAACTAGAATTTTTTCGGAAGTCCATCACTTTAATTTTATCTGAATAACAATTTAACAACTTTGAAATAGAAACCAAGAATATGTATTCGTCACACACTAGAAAAGAAGTGGCAGGTATTGCCCTAAAATTAATGCATCATAACATGTTGTTAGTGCACAAGATGTTCAGTGCAGCTCTGAAGAGATGTGATTCAGCTGAGCCCTGAAATAACGACAAGATTTAAGCTTGTTCGATTTATTTGCTTCTGTTTAGTAGAAGGGGTTTTCTCCTTAAGGCAAAGTCAAAATTAAAGATATAAAATTGCCCATGAGAAACTGTTGGTTTTGCAAAACAAATTACGGAATTTGCTAATTGTCCATCCTTCAGTTTTGGTGACGTAACGTCGATAGATGATATTGTAAAAACATAATCAATTATTCTTTTCAGTTCTGTTCTGTGCAACAAAATAAGAATTATAGAAAAAAAGTATGTAGGCCAAAACAACCTCCAAAAAAAAGATGAAATCCACTCAACATCACAATAATTTGTAGAAATCGCCAAAGACATTTCTTTTAAGCAGAAAATAAATATCATGTCGACACCGTAATCATTTCACTGTCCCGTGCAACAGGTGAATGAGGCAGTCATGCTTCACTGCCATCTCCAGGCTAAATATGTATCTCTGCTCAACTTGAGTTATAAAAGTTGTCTTAATAATTAATTGCGAGTGTATATTGTATAGATATATTGCATTGAATTACTTATTATAAATTTTACAATTATTATAAAATGTGATTTATTTTGAAAATTAATAGTTTCAACATTGCCTCAATTTATACAATACAATTAAGAATTACATTCATATTCATTTGCAATTCACAGAAGAACCACTACGTGTTCTCGGCGAAATGGTGAAAGGAGATTAAACGCTTTGATGTGATATTGCACTTATGTGTATGTGTCTATAGAGACTATTAAGCTCCAGCAATGATCTTCTAAATACTGAGCTCCACTCAGCATCTCACGAGATAGACAGATCAAAAACATATTTAGACTCAACATACTTACATTCAGTAGTGTGAGGCAGATGTAGATGATGTGTACCAGGGGGACAATAACACAAAACTTAGTCAAGGAGACAGCACTGGTAATGTTTGTTTATGATCTGTCTTGGCGTGCAACTTGTATTGCTCTCCATTGACCTAAAAGACCTAATTTGGATATCATACAACGGACCTGGGCTAATAAGGAGATACATCATTAACTACACGACAGTATCTTACACATGTGAGAAATAACTATCTTTATGAAACATTATCCCTTTTTTGGTCTTTATTTGGCAGTTATTTGTTTCATGAAAGAGAAAGAAGTTCAGGTTGGGTTGGCTGTGAGGTAAAATTGCGTATATGTATAAAACACTTTGACTGGAACTATGCACGTTACTACAACTATTACTAAGTCTTGAACCCTGCATCTGATTAAGCTGTAGTGTGTTCACACAAAAAATGTTTATGCTCTGATCCCTCATGAGTATTATTATGCTTGATAATCTATAAATCTGTCTAGCTGACAAACAATATACTTGTATGATTCTCATGAGGGTAATACAGTCTCATTTACCATCTTTGTACCGGTGTCGCCAGAGCCTTCAGGCGAGGGATGACACTGGTACAAAAATGGCACCTGAGACCGTATTAACGAGGGAGAAGTACACACGTAAAACGTATTGCTTATTATTTCAAGATGTCAGAATATATATAGATATAATATTTACACAACAAAAAAATGTTACATAAAATTATTTTTTTTATTGAGACTCTGCTTACACATGTGCTTATAACATATTTCACAACACATATAAAATTTGTTTTAAATTTGCCTTCGTTTGGTAATCAATGTAACCCCCAGACTGATGGACTTGTGAAAGTGTCTTGCTATGTCTCATTTACAGTTTACGTTTTTAACCAGTCATTAAATGTCTTGCTTTTTTGCAAATGTTCATAACTGACAACAACATTATCGTGTATACCTGACGCTTGATGGTAAAACTTGATGATTTTCATTAAACCATATTAATGAACATGGTGCGTTTCAGCTCCAAATGTTGCGTGCTGTACATTTCCTTTATTAAAATTTAATCATTCTCCAAAAAGATAATATCACTCACGTTTTCCTGCAGTATATTAGTCAAGCAAACGTACATGCAGAAGTGGGAAAGAGTGCATATTCTTAATTACCGCCATCTCCGTGTAATACCTTATACTGTCTGAAGCATGTTTACATATCAGACAATCCAAAAATACTTCAAGGAATTATCTTACATACATGCCAAATACAAACTAGAATACGCCTTGCGAGTGTTAGTCACAAGGGCTACTACTGATACATGGCTACTATGTGATCCCATCACGTCCATCAAGTTGGACTATTTCGCTGAGGCAATCCATTCAATTCGTCATATTCCTACAATGGCGTATATTGGGCATCATTCACCATACCTATTACCTGTCGGTGTTGAAACCAATGTAAATAGTATTAATAATTGTAGTAAATGTTCATTCTTCCCTAAATAGATTCGATGTCTTTTGTGCAGAGTATTAGTCAAGAAAACATATCTGCAGAATTGTGAAAACGCTTATATATTCCAAATGACAGCCGTTCCTGTGTACTACCATATACTGTCCATGTACATGTACGTGTGTATAGGGTGCATTGTAATCTGCCATACAAACCGGGATACGTCTTAATAGTGTTAGTCAGGAGAACTGATTGATAAATGGCTACTATGTGATCCCATCACCGAGTATGGACAATCAATTTAAATGTGTAACCATTAAAGGTGCTGTAGCACGCCGTTCGTACTGAAATAAAGTGCTCCCTGGAAAAGGAAAATAACTTTTTCCAGTGGCTACATAACATAGTTCTGGAATGCCATGCGAATCCATTTCTCATCGAGAATCCATTTTAAAGTGTTCAGACTACAATAAGGCACATGTGCACATGATGAATGTTCCCCATATCACTTTTAATTGGAAAAGATCATATCATCATAAAGCCATTGACTGTTTATACGTCAATGCATGGGATATCACCTGCCACTGACGTTCTACATGCAATGGCTGCTCTTATTTCAATAATGGAGAGAGTAATTATGTGGAAAATACCATCTCTTGACTTAGTTCAGTATAATGAATATCCAATGTCTGACATCTTCTTCACCTCCAGTGTGATGTTTCCATTGCTTAGCAGCCTTTGGGATTGATTTTTTGTTCATAATAACAACTTGTATTGATGCCTGTCTATGGCTTTTAGGAACATGATCATTGTATCATTAGGATAACGTCCAACAAGAAACATCAAACAGAATCATAGCGATTATATCAAGTTCGGCTTAATTACACATCTCCATACTACAGAAATGAATTGTCTGAATCCATGTTGAAATGGGATCATTAGCTGATATGCTTTATTCCGGAGTGAATGTACACTCAACTGCAAAAGAAACGTCACCATACAACATGCATGGACATTCAATCCAGTGAGTGATATGTACGACTGAAACAGAGATACATCATGTCTCCAGAAGCCAACTAAATTTGAAATTTGAAAACATTATCTGTTCAAATTTCTGAGAAACACAGGTTTTAGAAAACGTCGTTTTCAAATCTCCTTATCTAGACGAGATTGGACAGTCAGAAATATATTTTTTGCTTATTTTATCACTTCCTACAGTGCAGACGCGTCAAAAGATCTAAGTCCAAGAAGGTTATTCATGTCGACATAATCATTTATCAATTAAAATTCGACATTTTATGAATAGTAGATGCCAAACCTTCTGACCAAAAACCATTTTGAAAAAGCGATATCAGCACCCCATGAGTACATAAACGGATATAGAAATAAAAGTAGTGTATCCTGATAAATGAAATTGAGGGTACCTCTTTACAAATCATGTCCGTATAAAATTATTTATTATAGCATTATTTCGAATTATAGACAGTTGAAAATGCGATGACGTTTCTTTTACGGTTGAGTGTACATCTTAAATAACGAGTCTCAGACTAATGTTCTGATTTATCAACAATTCCTTTTAATGACCTACTTTTATATATGTGTGAACCAAATAAATTGGATGTTCTCGGTGTTATAACGTAAGATAAGGACTGTGTATAGAAAGCAGTTGTTATCAATCTCTTGTGGACATTCAGTACCAACTGTCCTGGAATATTGCCTAAATGGCGCCAAACACTCACTCTCCTCTTTTCTTATTTTGCTCAATTCATTCCTGAAAATAAGTTAATATTATTTCTCACTGATATCATTATTTAAAAGGACACCGTCACAATCATAATGTGAAACAATAGTAAGTTTTATAGATTGATGCTGTTTGTACGAGACAATACCAATCATATATTAAGATCTTCTTTTGCTATATATATACGATTGCAAATGACACGATGTCCTGTATGTGGTTTATAGGGTTTATATTTCCATTGAATACATTTGTAGATTGGCAAACATCTCCTTAAATAATGAGACAATTGATTCATATAAACAAATCAATTACTGAGTCTAATTTCACTTGAAGTTTACCTTGTTTTTTCACGTGTATATTGTTGATTGTTATACATCAAACGCAATAAGATACTATGGTTCACAAACATGAAAACTAGAGGTTACGCAATATCCATCCCTGGTCATATCCTGAAGTCATATGGATTCCTGTTATAAGAAACAATGCCACGCTCAATTCTCTCGCTGACTGGCATATATTCAATGATAAGTGACAGCATGAGTAGAACAGGAGAAAAGAAAAGCCAAGAGAGCAGAAGATGAAAAGGTTAAAACTCTGTGGGCAACCAAGATCCAATTTTCCATTCAGGGTCCAGTTTTGTCAGTTAATCACTGCTAAGTCATAAGATCCAATACCTAATTAGATGTTTTTTCATTAACGGCTAGAATCACAAGCAACCACTCTCAGTATTCGTTCATAAGAAAGCTTTTCACATCATGACATGAAACAACAAAAATCAGAATGTAAAATTTATTTTGTCACGAAACTACAGTTGTTGCACTATTTGATTTAATTCAAAATCAAATGTAAGAATACTATTTGCAGATTTTTTTTCTGTCTTTAATAATCCAACCACATTTCCACATGGGAGTAAGTAGTAACATCATCAAATGGGTAAGTGTTGTTTTGGTTAATCATCCGCAACGTGTTCGACTTAATTCTCCGCTCTCTGATGTCAATCTCCTAAGTTCCTGTGCTCCTCAGGGATGTGTACTGTCGCCTGCCCTCTTCATTCTCTACACAAATGACTGTGAATCTCAAATATCCTCTTGTTTGAATTTCAAATTTGCAGATGATGCTGCTTTGGGTGGATTTATTCATCAGTCGGAATTAGAGTATAGGGAACATATTGAATCGTTCATTATATGGTGTATAGAAAATTGTCTTTCTCTGAATATTATTAAAACAAAGGAAATGATAATTTTACATAGTTGAATCTTCTTCGTCCCAAAAAGATCTATACTCTGTATTCTCTGAACTGACAGGTAAACAGAAGGTTTCGCCACTGCCGAACAACATTGAATTGACCTCTCTACCTGAAGTGTTCAGCACCTTCTTTACGGACAAAATTGATAAAATCAGACAAGACTTGGATGCTCTCCAACATGATCCAGTTACATACAAACCTTTCAATGGTGAAACACTGTCTGTATTTGAACCTGTGTCAGAGAACGATGTCATCGAGTTGATTTCCAGTTCACCTCCAAAAAGCTGTATGTTGGATCCCCTACCAACTCCTATGATCAAGGATTGCGTTTCTCAAATCGCACCTGTCATAACAGAGATTGTGAATCTCTCTCTATTAAAAGGCACTGTTCCCAAACCCTTCAAAGATGCAGTTGTAAAACCTATTCTGAAAAAACATGGACTTGACCCTAATATTCTTAAGAACTTCAGACCTGTTTCAAATCTTCCGTTTATTTCAAAATTATTAGAGAAAGTTGTCCTGAAACAGCTTCTATATCATCTTACATCAAACGACCTCCTTGAGACCAACCAATCGGCATACAGGAAGAATCACAGCACGGAAACAGCTGTACTGTGCGTGCTTAACAATCTTCTTAATAAAGCAGATGACCGACTTGTGTCACTTGTCGCGCTTTTAGATTTAAGCGCGGCATTTGATACGATAGATCATGACATTCTACTGAAGAGGATGGAAGTAACCTTTGGGATTAAAGGCTCCGCCCTAGCATGGTTCGCATCCTATGTTACCAACAGAACCCAGTCCATTGTACTTGATGGTCAGCAATCCTCAGCCAAGCCTCTACAATACGGAGTACCACAGGGCTCTGTCCTCGGTCCTGTTCTATTTACTCTATACACCCAGCCTCTATCAGATGTAATTCATGTTCACGAGTGTGACTACCACAAATACGGGGACGACACAAAGTTGTCAAAAAGTGGTCCTCCTGCAGACTTTCAACAAATCAAGACAGGTGTACAAGCATGTGTTACAAGTGTGTTGTCTTGGATGACGAGCAACAAGCTCAAGTTGAACACAGATAAGACTGAGCTGATGCCAGTAGGCTCAAAGACCAGACTACAGCAAATTGAGGAAACATCTGCTTACATTGGAGACACTGATATCCAGTTTCAATCAAGTGTCAAGTACCTTGGCGTTAAGATTGATAGCACGCTCTCCATGAAGGACCAAATAGGTAACATCTGCAGAGGATGTTATGTCGAACTCCGGAAGCTTGCCTCAATACGAAAAAGCCTTACAACAGAATCTGTTGCAAAGTTTGTAAATGCGTTCATCACCTCCAAGCCCGACTATTGCAACTCTACCCTCTATGGTTTACCTGCAGAACAGCTTGATCGCCTCCAGGCAGTACAGAACTCGGCAGCTCGACTGGTTCTACGGAAACGGAAATATGATCATGTCACACCACTACTGCAAGAACTACACTGGCTTCCGATCAAGTACAGAGTGATGTACAAGTTGGCAACAATTGTGTACAGATATCTTTCTAACACACTTCCACCTTATCTTGCAAATGAACTCTCTCAGTATGACCCAAAACGCAACTTGAGATCATCTAACGTTTCACTTCTTTGCACACCGAAGTTCAATTTAAAATCAGCAGGTGCACAAGCCTTCAAATATGCCGGACCTGCTGTTTGGAACTCACTGCCTTCTGTTCTCAGAAATATACCAAACCTTCAACATTTCAAATCGGAACTCAAAACACATCTTTTCAAGGAAGCTTTTGCATAAACATTTCATCATTCAGCATCTCACAGCAGAGAAGAAGCGCACAGAGTCCTCTGAGAGGAGAACTGCGCTATAAAAGAACTATACATTATTATTATTATTATTATTATTATTATAATTTGATAATTAAAAAAAGGAGAAACAACAGCAAATTAATATTGACGGACAGGAAGTAGAAATAGTAGACGAGCATAATTATCTGGGTACGATCATTGACAGCAAATGTTAATTTAATTTACATCATTTACATGCTTAGGCACAACAAAGGCTTTTTCCCTGCGAAAATTATGATGTTTTGATGTAGACCGCAGGATTCTTTGATTAGTCTAACAAACTTAATAGCATTCTGTCTTTCTGCTTCCATGCATTGTATGGAAATCTTCTAACACAGAAAACCAAAATTTGCGGCTTTAATTTTGTGCATAATTCATTCCAGATAAAAATAAGTCTCTATCCATTCGATCAGACCCATCACATTTTCTAAATGAAGTTTATGAATTTCTAGCAACTGGACGTTGATCAAAATCTGGTTTTTCAAAACTAACAGAGTGTCAAAATCATTTGTCCCATGCAGTATATAATTCTAAACCTCCACATCCAACTCTGTAACTCTTTAAACAAGACATGGCTGATTAAAATATGGCATATTAAAAGCAATGTCATTAGTACCCATCAAATACAATGTATGTTCTTATTGTTTTTATTGTGTATTAATGTATTGTTATTTTGTATTGTATACTACCAAAGTCTTTTTGAATGTAAGATGAATTTCTCATCTGGGATAATTAAGTTTGTCTTATCTTATATTATGTGCTACGATTTAATACGCCTTGGATTATTATGTCCACAACTAGTAATAAACTAATGCATGGATACATGTACCCGAGAAATGAACTGTTATTTGTATCATTATATCAATCAGTCACTCCTATTATTCGTTCATCAGATTCGTACATTTCATCGGGTAACTAAAAACTTGTCAGAATGTCAAATACATTTCGTGCAAACTTCTTTCACTGCTTGAACTATTTGGTGGTGCATTTTCTGTTTTCTCGAATCATTGTCAAACCGTGAGCTACGATGTCATACGCATTGGATTATTATATCGCTGACTAGTAATAACATGGATTACAGCATGCTACTTGGACAATGTGCACTGCGATATATATCATGTTCTTCTAGAAGAGTTCAGGTTTGGCAACCTCATATAAAGAGAGAGTGGTTGTCTTTTGAGAAGCATATGTCATTCTTTACATTTGGAAAGTGTGGAAATGGGTTCAGCAGAATGAGTTTTCTTCTATAACCATGTGAACATGATTCTCGTTCCGATTTTCTAATCAATAGGTCGGTTTATTTGTTTTACAAGATCATATCAACAATAGCTTAAGGCCCGAGAATCATACAATGCATACAATACTGTTACAATGATGTCTCATTCCTGTCTTTCACAATGGTTGTTGATAGTTATAAATATCTACATTCAGGTAAATTTAAAGTCACTCTTTTTCGTTTTGAAACATGTGAGAATAATTCTATCCGTTAGTCTGACGTGTCAGCCTGTTAATCGCTGATGCCATTTCACACTGGTATTAGGTCGTTAAGGCAAGGTTCTTGGTCAAAGTTGGAAATTGTGGTGTAAATGTGATCCTGCCAGATTTAATCATACGACTCAATGGAAATCTCGGGAAACTGATATTAGCAAAGATTTGCTGATCTCTAATCTATCTGCTTCTCTCCCTGTGTGATGTATATTACTTTGGTATACCAAATATCAGCGGATGTTTCTTTTTATTAAACTAAACTAACGGGCAAAAGAAAGTATAGTACTCACTTGTTTTCGATTAATTCAATATTTTAAAGAAATGAGATGCATTTGATTATGGCACGATACAATAACACCTTTCGGCAATAGTTTGAATGACTTAATTGGTGACTTATTTTTTAACTAAAATATCATTATGTAAAGTAGACATGGGTAAGAAATGAAATTTACAACATGACCCCTACCATATTCAACATGTTGTAAATGTGTACAGGACGAAACTTTTATTGATTTTCACACAGAGTATGTGTTATATGCGGATGAACAGTTGTGTTTTATCAAAATTAATTATGGGGAATTTCAAAGTTTAAATTTTAAATTTTAATTAAAAGAATTCAAAGATTAGAGGTATTCTTTGACTGACTTAATGTTTTGGACTAATATCTCAAACAAGTCAAACTTTCTTTTGCCCGTACTTTTATCCTGGTGTTTGGCAGGTCGTTAAGATTAACCAAGCAAAATAAGTATCACTCTGACATGGCATCGTCTAAACCATTGTTCACAGAACAATAAAAACACCTATTCCACAGGCATATATATTGCTGGCTAAATGCTAAGTGCGAAAGGAAACTTACACAATGGCTCTCTATCAACTTCCAAGTTAGTTTATTACATACCGACTTGCATTATATGACCTTTTGCTCTTGACCGGGTATTAATTTTCGGAATGCTTTACCATGAATCCTCATGAATACATAAAAAGAACACAAGTGAATAATTACTGTATTGCTTATTTGAATGCACAATTACAATTCATCATTCAATATTTATTCCTTTGGAAAGTAGTTCAGGGTTACATTAGAACAATTTACAAATACTGCAGCTGGGTTTGAGAATGTGTTGCACCTTCGGAAACATGTCCTTTAGGCAACTTTCCACCGACTTGAAGAATTTCAGAAACCTTAGTTACGTTTCTGGGCGTCGCTTGTTCGTTTATAGGCTTCCACAGCTAAACTACGGTGTCCTGTCTGCTCCTTTATCACTCGCTCACTTACACCAGCCTGAAACAATCTGGTTGCAGTTGATGCTCTGAGTGAATGGTTAGAGTAATGTCCTTCAGCACCAATTGAAACATCAACCGTCTTACAGTTCCTTCAAGTTTGTTGTGTCCAACTGCCTGATTTGCAAACCACACATCAGACTTGGGTTTAACCAAAGCCCGAAAGTAAAACACGTCAGCGTCCCTGTTGGGAGGTAAGCGCTCCTGGTAGGTTTTGAACAGCGAAACAGGACACTTTTTGAGGTCATCCGGTTTAGCGTAGGCGCGCGCACAATGTGGATCTGTATTGCGATGCTTCAGACCTCCGCAATAGGTCTTCGAGACAGATCCTCTTTATTCCAAGTATTTCTGTTCAGCACTATCAGATTTGATTTCAAAGTTCCTGAACGTAAGCCGCCGATGTTCATCTCCTCCCCTTAGACCAAAGTTAATTCCAACAATCCAGAACATAGTATCCAAGAGAGACTGGGGTGTATCTGTCCCCAGCAGACCCTTGTCCCACAACATCTTCTCATGGTCCTCTGTGATAACAGAAACTTGTCTGTGTTAAAGGCCAACTCCTTTGGCGCATATCTTCTGCATTCTATTATCCAATGGGACTTTTAATTCACGAAACGCATCATCGATGAAAATATCCACGGCTCTATCATTGCATCGCATATGACGCTGGATTCCACAAATGAATGACAAAACACTGTCAGTTTTGTACTCCTGGCCATCCTCTTTTCTTTCCGCCATCACGAACACACACAAGATCTTGTTGATTTCCTCATCTGAGAAATTATGGAGGTCTTTGGTACCATTAAGCAAAATATTATATACATCACTCCTGTTAGAATCTTGTGAAAGATACTCCTGCCTCAAGCGTGTGAAAATGTTATATGCCCATTTATTCTTTTTCCTGGTATTCTCAGGACGAAAGGTCTCTTACTCTCTTTCAGGAGTTCTTAACTGACTGGAGCAAATCGATTGGCGTTTTCTGTAAAAAATGGTATTTGTTATTCAGGAAAACAGTAACTGTAACACTGAAACAGTAAATACAATGATAGATACTTTTGTGTTGGAGAAAAAAAATAGCTAAATGGATATGATCGACGAGAGAAATCTAAGTGATTTGATGCGATATCGTCACAAGTTTAGTTACTTCTTAAATTGCCTGCCAAAAATCCAAAGAAATTGGTCAATTTATTTTTATCGAGTGAGTTGCGATTTATTCCCATGTAAACTTTATTCAGTCTGCACTGAAGTCAAGACTCTTTAAAGTGCGTTACAAGTTCCAATTTACATTTAGTATTTAAAAAAAATTTGGACACTGCGAGTTTGTGCAAATCGTCTCTGAGTCACTTAGTTTGATTTTAAAATATTTTCAATCATTATTTCTTACCTTGTTTGCTCCTGGTACGCTTGTTACAACCGATTTGCCAGGGTCCTCCCTTATCCAAGAAGTCAGATATGTCAACCACACCCTGCAGAGCCCGCAACTCGGAATCTATATTTCAGAATGATGAGCGAGTTGGGGTTTAAGGTGTTTTGAACAATATTTCAGTTAATAAACGCATGCTCAGAATAATGTGAATAATTATCAATGATGAAAGTTTTCCGATGAATAAAGAATTCTTGTTGCACGTCGCATGAGCAGCATTGTGGCCATAAGTTTTGACAATAAGAATAAATGTCTTATAATAATTATTATTCCGTAAATATAACCTAGAGATACCCGTTTTTGAAGGGAGGGCCTTTTCAACGTCATCCAACACTTGACTCAAAATGCCGTCGGAATCGTCGTCACAGAAATTCAAATCCATGTTAACCTCACCTTGGCTCTTCTTGAAAGAAATCAAACATGGCGCCTTTTACTTATAAAGCTTTTCTGTGCACGAGAAAATCAAGCCTGATCCCTGCAAGATTTGTTGCGTTTGCGAGCAGTGTTTCACGAAAAAGTTTTCAGTTTGATCTCGTATGTGAAACAATCACGATATGTTGCCAATTCAGAATTTTATCCAAATCTGTTTTTACGTCGACAATGAATCAATCATCGGATTTCAAACGTTCAAAATTTAATCTTCATCTTTAATGATTTAACTTGTCAGTTGATAGAAAGCCATTGTGTAAATGTATATATTAACTTAACACATGTCTGTCCAATACATTCCATATATCTAAGCAGAAAAGCAGTATTTAGTTCCATACTCTCCTGAAATTGCTGGGACGTTTCTTTGTAAGCGAGGAGGACAAAACTGGTGGAATCCGCTTGCCGGATTCTGCAGAATTCCAATGGATCCGCCAAAATTTGGGAGAATCCGGAAATGGATTCCACCACTTTTTTTCCTGTGATTAGTATAGCTCCATGTTTGACTCATACTGGAAGTGCAGAAACAAATGATGAAGTACACTTTACAGTATGCTTTGTCAAAGAGTATTAAGCACGGACCTGAAAAGGGAAGGTCTCAGCATTTTTTTATTATTGTGAATTGAAAGATTGCTCTGTTCTGTGTCAGAGACGTAATCAAACAACCTGCGAGCTAATTGACATATTTAGTATTATGGCAGGGAGAAAGCCCGCAACCTGTGAGCATCGACTGGAACTACAACCATGGATGGTACTATGCTGAGTTTCAGTTTAGCATTGCACCAGAACCTTACTGCGTGTAGAACAGTTCTCTACTGCAGACAAAGTTGCCGTGCCTCTTGCGGGATTCGCACGCCAGACCTCTTGATCCGAAGCCGAACGCGCTAACCACTGCGCTATCCCGCCCCCGACTCTAACTGTAGAGAACTGATTTTAGTGTAAAATGTCACTGATGAGCTCATTCTGTCACTCTTAAACACGTCAAAGATTTTAAACATAGGTATACATATGTACAGACAGGCAGTAATACGTAACAACTTGCTGAAGGGCGCTTTGTCCCCGCCCGATCATTTAATTATACCCCGTTCAATTTTATGAGATTGATATTTTTTGTCGTTTCCATGGAAAAGTCACTTTTTGGACTTAGTTTTATTGTGTTCAATGGGGACAAGTTTTCTCTGATACTGTTCAACCTAGGTGAATGACATTTTGGTTGTGAGTACTCATGACCATACTCTTTATCGAGTTCGAAAACCAGTTCCGAAATATTATTTTTTACGGAGTTATGGCCCTTAATTACGAAATTGAACTTAGTAAAAGAACTGTGATGCGCCAGTGGGGACAAGTTTTCTCAGAAACTATTACATCTAGGTGAATGAAATTTTACATGTAGGTAGTCCAGATGATACTCTTTATCGAGTTCACAGTCCATTTCCGAAATATTATTTTTCATGAAGCCCTTGAATCTGTAATTGAACTTGGTATAAATTACCTGTGTGATGATCTTATGGGAAAAATTAAGTTACCCTAAATATATTACATCTGGGTGAATGAAATTTGTAATAACAGTCAGTTCCTAAAATTATTTTGGACAATATTATGATGCTTGAAGCTGTTTTTTAAACATAGTAATCTTCAGATCTATAATTCTCAATGGACGGATAGCGGATGGCGGGGGTATGTGAGACATGCTCACTTTTTTCTTGTGTCATTCTGAACCGCGAAGCTTCTGAAAGTATGTAAACTTTCTACTACATTGAACTCAATCTAACCACAATCCGTCTCAAGGTCATATTTGGTTGCAATTCAATAATTGTCATAATTTCAACAGAAACGGCATTTCTCCAAAATACTTTTGGCGATTTTATAGCGATATCAGTTTAGAGGGAGAGCGCTGTCCGTTAGACAATCAGTGTACAGTTTTTCAAAAAGACAATGTTTATGACACGAGTGACTGAATATTTGATTTTCCCGAGCGAGAGCCAGGGATATACCGATATTGAGGCACGAGTGTCGTAAACATAGTATGGCATAGACTCGAATATTATATTCTGTTTATTACGGAAGCCGTGACAACAATGAAAACAGACTTAAATCCACTTTCAACCTTTGCCTGACCCGCCTTAAGAAAGCATTTAGAATGCAATGTCATAGACGAGGCGTGACGTCATAGAATTGTTTGACGTCACGTCACCATGACCAAGTGATATTTTGCCCTAGGGCATCGTATGAAAAATGTGAACCCCGATATGATTGCCCTCGTAGGTAATAAATTAAAAGGTCAAAGGAGCACGCCTGAAGATAAATACATAATTCATATGATCAAGAGGTCCGGGGTTTGAATACCACCATAGGATCGGCAATTTGGTCTACTGTGAAGAACTGTTCTTTATGAATTGAGATTTGATTGCAATGCTTCACTGAATTTCAGCGCAGTACCACCCTATTGTTAACTAGTTCCAGCAATGCTTAGCCACCATAGCGTGGCAGGTTATCTCCCTCCAATAATTCTAGCAGCCGTTATATAAATGAAACACTCTTGAAAACGGCGTTAAATCCAAACTAACCTCACCTCACTTTAAAAATGTGTAAATATAATATTCAAAACCGAAAGTCACTCTGCTTTTTACCTGATCTCCTTGTAGAGCCTTGTATCACTGTCAGTTATTGGCATAATTATATCTGGTTAAATGTTAACTGCACTTGCGTTTGGTTGTATTAAATGCTGAAAGTCAAGATAACTACACCATACCACTCTGCCATATAATGTAATCGCTTTTCTGCACCTACACAATTGGGATTAAGGAATTACCATTTACAATAATACACTAAAGCTTGAATTTAAATGCTGGAATCCCTCAAAAGTCAGAGGAGATATAGAAAATAACTGACACTTCTATTGTGGTTCTTGATCTTAATCCTTTCAGTCATGAATTTACCTCCCCACAAGGGGTGATTCGAAGTACTACCTGTTCTGTATTTGGACAGATGCACTACTCTCGTGTCAAAAACTGAAATCCGACGTAGACATACAGACACATAATTTACGTTGGTGTCCCATCAATAATTTATAAATGCCATTGTGAAAATAACACCAACTGAGCCCCTCCTGATTTAAGTATAAGAGAGGCACAGGGTAACGAAATCACAGCAACTCGATATCGTGATTAAAACATTGATAACACGTAGGTAAAAAAACACAACACCCTATATAACCAAAGGACCAAGGGCAGCCATATTGCGGTCTAAGGTTCCATTCAACATAAGGTCAAAATTTACGCTTAGAATTGATGACATTCCCAAACGAACGTAAGCACCTAACTCCGCAAAACCCGGCTGATTTCCACTATATGTCATCTCTTTGATAAGTTTAATAGCTTTCAAACTAAAAAATCGAGCACAAAAACCTCTCCCGTGAACGTTACTCCGTTGTCGATACCCTTTCGAACGATCTAATTGGTCCATTATGGGGAACTATTAATGTAGTTTCGGTGAACAAACACGAGAGCATGGTGAGAACGGTTAGATGTTTCGAAAACTGCTTTGCTATAAATTCAACACCTGATCAAAGGAAAACGTTGAGATGTGAACTACCGAGCCAGCTTAACGGACCAATCGGTGTCGACTGCGAAGTAACGTTCACGGAAGAGATTTTTGTGGTCGATTTCCGAGGTTTTTTTTACGTGTTATCTACATTTAATTACGATATCGAGTTCCTGTGAACGAAACCGGTATACTGTGGATACAGTTTCTGTTCGTTCTTTTTCCTATATGTGGAAATTGGAATAAAGGCATTGATTGATATGTTGGTTTTAGCACTGCTGATTTGTTCAGACTCTCTGAACATCAAATAAATGACCTTGCCGTATTACTTACATATGTCCTTGTCCGTCATTGTGATGAATGTTGAATATGTTGAATAACAAATAATAGCAATTAGTAGCAGATATATTCATCCTGGTACTTTATATAAGGATAGATTCAATTACTCTAACATCAGATGCAGGTTATAACGACATATGAAGGCACATATATAATAAACCCTCAGGTGGATGTAAACTGAGATGTATGAATAATAGTTAAACACACACGCTATAACTCAGTGTGATTAAATAGCTTTTCAATTAAATTCTGTACACTGTAATGCCTAGTATCGTTGAACTTAATTCCTAATTATAAACTGTAAATAATAACTTATCAATTAATAAAGCTCTCCTGTTACTACATAAGCAGGTGTAAATAGAGTATACTAATTAATAATCAATAAATGAATAAAAATCAATAAAAACATACATAAAAAGCTACTTATTGATTCATTCTATATGATAATTAACACATACAAATAATAGAAATTGCATTAAAGGCTACTCATTAATATATTCTATATGTTAATTTTGGTCATAAATCAAATGTCAATGGTTAATGTGGAATGGAAATGAGATAAATTGTGTTTTCTTGGTTAAAGGCGTAAACATTCCAAATGTGTTTGGTGTTGAAAATAATCACCGCTGGACTCACTTAAGTTCCCTTGTAACATAAAGTCACGTTACGTTAAACTAAATCAGGAGTTCAGACTCGTTTATTTCTTAAACGTTTTAATGAAGTATTTATGCCAAGTCAGATGCATGTTATAGGGAGTTAGAACATGTTTCACGTGGTGTGCGTGTTCTTGAAGATTTATTATTCTTTCGAAACGAAACGAATTTCAGCGGAGGTAAATATCAAGTTGCCATGTCAAACACATTTCAAAACAAAGTTGTCCCACATTTAAGATTGTCAATGCAAATATAGTTTTAATTACGAGCTCAGACATGTTCCATCTTGATACACATTGTAGGATCCGCAGTATATTGTATGATATATGTATCAATTATATCAATTTCAATCCGGGTCACATTCGATTTATCATCATTTGCTCACTTAATGATGTCCTCCCGGGCGACATTTTAGATTTTAGTTATCTTCAATTTCTTACAGGCAACGGCTGGTGAGCATACAGCAAACAGTCAATTATTAATTTTTTCAACATTCAACTGTTATCAAATAGTTTATATATGTGTGAGATACACAAGTATCACTGAAACAAAATATGTTTTTATTTTGTTGTTGCCTTTCTTTTACCCTTGGGTATACTAAATTTAAAATGTGATTTTACGTTCCCAAAAAGAATACTTTAAAATTCAGTCATTTTACTTTTTTCCCCTTGATACAGCATCTGACTGTTTTGCTGGAAGCATGTAGAATCTATCAAATTGCTTGCGTCAATGCGCCAATTCGTCAATCTGATTATGTCGCATAATAACTTGTAATGTACGACAATGCGTGAATCACTACATATAAAATGAACATTGGACATATTTTTTCCTCTGAATTACGGTTATTATATCAATCAGCAATTTGAAATATTATTACAACAAAACGTTTCTTGTTGATGACCCTTGCTTTGAAAATAACGTTACAGATGTCAATTGACCTTCATTAGGTCCCCCTCTATGTTGTGGTTACGAGTAGGCGTTCTTGATAGAATAACACTCACAATCAATAGGACACATGTGATTACTGTGCACGTACAACAGATATATAAAGAAGGGTCATGATTAACCTGTACGCAAGCTCGTTACGTTACCCGTTAGTTTACAGGCATCAATGTTCATCTTACAAAGAACAGACGTGATGTGTGTTATCATTACAAGCAGCATCGACTGACACCAGGTTAAAGAGAGGTAGACCAGCTTCCAGATCAATGGCCTCCCCTGTTAGACCTTAGGCAACTTCCCAATGCAAGGCATAACTCTTGCCAGTCTCCATTACTGGCTGATTTAAGCCATGCAGTATTATACATTATATTATTACGTTAGTTGGTAAAGCAACCCATTACACGACCCAATAAGCCGTACCCATAGAAAAACGCTCGCATATTCGAAGAAAATGGTGCGTCGTATAAAGCGACATTTATATGAAACTCTTCAGTGAGGGAAGTAGATTTGTAGGTCTCATTAGAATTTAAGAGTTCTGACAGCACGATGGACGACCATTCAACATTGTACCATATTTAAAACTCTACTCTGAGTGTTTAGGTATCGCTACAACAGTCAGACCACATGGAATACCTTCGAGCCGCGATTAAAATGGCTGATCGGTGAGAAATCGACTCGAATGTGTTTACCGAACCATGTACCTTCATTTTAGAACGCTTTTGATTTTGTGTGAGAGTACTAAACTGAAGCACAAAGGAAACGTCACCCCTCAGTTGTTTTTATCATATGTATAATTTTCAATGTCAAATTTCTCAAGTTTTCGACGTCGTATTCAAAATCTGAATAGTTTGGGAAATTAGTCCAAAACATTAAATCAATCAAAGAATTCTTCTAAGTATTAAATTTATTTTTTTTTAAATTGCCTCGTCATGCACACATTTACAACAATTTTAACATGGTAGGTGTCATGTTGGTGTAAATTTCATTTCTTACCCCTGTCTAGTTTAAATAATGATATTGTAATCAAAAAATAAAACAGTCACCAATTAAGTCATTAAAACTACTGCCAATAGGTGTTATTGCATCGTGCCATAATCAAATGCATCTCATTTCTTTAAAATATTAATTTAATCGTTAATTTTACGTTTCTTTTGTGCTTCAGTTTACATTTCAGTAAGAAAACCGTGATATAGTTTTCTAGTAAGT
The DNA here is from genome assembly GCA_936450465.1 of Gibbula magus. NCBI lineage: Eukaryota > Metazoa > Mollusca > Gastropoda > Trochida > Trochidae > Gibbula > Gibbula magus. The sequence continues at coordinate 16,816,135 of OW388300.1, read as the reverse complement.
TTGGTGTTATGATTAAAAAAAAAGTTAAGAGAACAATAACATACTTATAGGATATCTAACGAGCTTCCCCTTTCATATCAAGTTTATGTCCCGAGTGAAATAATTTTGCTTTGTCTCGAGCATTGGTGAGAGACAAAACAATATTATTTCACGAGGGACATAAACTTGATATGAAATGGAAACGAGTTATGTATCCTATTTATTACCAACATGTATTTCATACGATTTATTGTGTTTTACAATATATGTATGTTGTCACCTATAAAGGAACGGAACAGTGGAGTAATATCAACCCTGTCACAGCATCTATAAGTTCATAATATTACAACGTTAAATATCCACGCTTTTAAAATCAAACCATTCTATAATCCGTGATGTTCGGTTGGCGAAACCAGTTGCACTAGGCATGCTGAAGGAAGCTTACGTAATATAACGTCTCCCTGCTCGAGGACATGATATGAGAGTTATCCGTCCTTTGAATGACGTCATGTGGCCGCCATTCGCATGTTTCTCGTCGTCGGAATGTGTAAATAAGCTACAACAACCTCATTAAATGTAAGTTTTAGATGAACATCGCCGTTGAAATGACTTTCCTTTCGGTTATGTTTGCCTTGTGAGTATAAATTCACACAATATTTTCACCGAGATACTGAGCGTTTGGTGCAATGTCATTCCCAAAGGTAAGATTGAGAGCAAAAACTCTTGCTGCATTCTAGACTTTGTGTTTATTAGCTCTGCACTAGTCATGGTGTATTTGTTAATTATTCATTAAAACAGTACGATTTTATGAACTAACTGAACAATGAGATACATATTAATTATAAGTGTTGTCGTAAAATACTTGTAATTTCATGAATGAATTCACGTTCGTTTTATGAATGAATAAAGTAGTCGAGCCAGTGTCAAAGTTCATCGTTAGCCAATCAAATTACTTAAAGGTGTTATGACACATATGTGTCATAACAGATTGTTATGAAACCCCTTTACGAAGTACCACGTGGGTAATAATATTGTCTTTCTCTGCTTAGTTAAATCACAACATTTGATGTGATTGTATAAGTCCGTCATTACATTCCGAGAATGACTGATTGAGGTTATGTTTATTTGACCTTCCACTAACCAACGGAATGCGGGAATTTTGAACCAATCAACAGCGCGTTTCCTCAGTGTTATCGCTACTGTAACCAGCTGTCATTGGTCTTACATTTGACTAAATTTATCCGCAGTTTCGTTTGAATGTCCTTTTTCACATATTAAATAAACACCCACCAAACCACCGAAAATATCCATCTGAATCGCTTTTTCAAGAATGCAAGTAGCTCCACTATGATTGATTGTGATTGATTATGGTTGATTATGGTTGATTATGGTTGATTTTACAGCGGACTTACGAGATAAACAACATCAGAGTCAGGTGAACATTGATTGCAATATGATATACATTCATTCAACTCAGTAACTCAGGAAATAGGATTATAGTTTTGTATGAACTGATATCAGTCTGAGTGTAAAGACGTTCAAAACGGACGTATCGCATGCTTTACTCTGGCATGTACTTAGGTCTCTGGGCTGCAATATGTTAGGCTAGAGAAGATTATAAATGTTGCTGTATTTAGTGAGCTGCGAATGGTTCCTTCAATACTGGAGTAATCTGATTAGATCCGATACTATGTAATAGGTTTAAATGTGTATCTCCTTATACATTACAATGTCCCTTGGGTACTTAGAACTTGATATGGGTTCCTGAAGGTTCACATTCATAATCTTCAGACAGCAAGGCTGAGGGCAATACATCATGTTTATTAGGATTTGGAGGTATGCACACACGCCTATACACACATTGTTAGTTCACATTCCGAATACATTAATAATATTTCAAAATCGGAAAAAATAATGTCAAGGTCAGCAAAATGTACTGGTCCGTGAATCTTCCCTTAAAGAATAATTGATTTAAGATAATGATGAGAATCCAATGAACAGTTGTTGCTATATCCCGCTGACAAACTTAATATGTGGAAACCGTTTTGCTGTTACTTTTAGAATAATGTCAATATCCCCAAAATTTGATCATCCCTTTGTCTTCCCTTCGAGAAGAATACAGTAAAAGGTTAAAATGATAAAGTTTCGTTGTGACCTGGATCTGAAGGTACAGATCACACAATTTTGTTTGAACGTTACTCTGCAAAATATGAAAAGAATCCAGTGAATAGTTATTCCATTTCGTACGTAAGTACAGACTGACTGACGGCAACTGCCGAATACCATATCGCCCTCTTCGCGCTAAACGGGCGACGGGGGATAAAAACGCCGTAGACGTTCACAATAAAGAAGTTGTTATCGAGAAGATCTGCAACAGACACGTGCATAGAATTATGCTGTCCACACGGAAATAGATAGGCATTCATTGAAATAAAGATACATGGGTCGTGGTGGTCCTTCATCTTTTCACATGCAAAGTATTTCCTAAAATTTCAAGAATGTCGTTATGTTTGAATGTGAGTTGATATAGGAATGGATATAAGGAGGATTTAATCTCAACTCCCTTCCTCTCACAGTACAGTACTTACCTGGGTGGCTGGAACCTTCATGCTTTATGGGATGTGATTCAGGCCATTTTGAAAATGATTATCAGAAATATCGACTGTAAATTATCAAATATACTCATGTTAATAATGGTTGACACCCTCTGATAGTTATGGAAATGACATGTTACATAAATAACGTTAGGTGTCAGCTTCGATTATTTTTGGTAAAACATGTTACTGCTGGAAGTCTTTTTGTTAATAGTGTATTTGAGCATTTGCTATTTCTCCACTTAAACTTTAAAATACAAAGAAAAAGGAATATAAGAAAATTAATTGTATTCAAAAGAGTTCATTCCTTGTGTCTTGAGATCTTCGCATTGGTTCATCAGTGTTTGAGTGTTCTCATTTTGGTAAAAATAATGAAAAGTTACATTTGAAAATTCTACTGGACCCAATTTACACCCAATCTTTCATGGAGTCTCATTCGCACACAATACATACATGACATGTATTATTTAGTACACATCATGTGTTTGTGCCATTTAATTTCGAAAATACCATGATATTGAATAATGGTCATTGTCCATGCATTTAATTTGCTACAATCCATTCTCTGTTCAGGTGTATCAACCATTTTTACCATGAGTATATATAGAATTGAACAGAATTATAGAATGTAAAAAATAAGCGCGAAGAAACGCCTGCTGTTGTTATCAAGACACTTGTTTAGCTTTTAATGATGCTAAACGTATGCACAGACATAACCCAGTTGTAATGAACTTCCTTTTGAATACAAGAAACGAGTATCCTGATGGTGCTAATTATTATAAACGAGGATAAGAAAATAGGTAATAACAATCTAAGGTTACACTGTCTGATTTAATACAGTCAATCATTGTTTTTAATAGAGCCTGGGTGTGATAGCGCAGTGGTTAGCGCGTTCGGCTTCCGATGAAAAGGCCCGGGGTTCGAATCCTGCAAGGGGCACGGCAACTTTGTCTGCAGTAGAGAACTGTTCTCCACGCAGTAAGGTTTGGTAGCAATGCTACACTGAATTTCAGCGTAGTTCTAGCCGATGCTCGCAAATGCATAGTCACATGGCGTTGCGGGCTTTCTCCCTGCCATAATACTACCCCAATCCACCTCACCTCACCTTTTATAGAGCCAATAATTGGATGCTGATTTGCAATGTCACGCTCTGATGAATGTTAGTCGACAGATAGTGTGTCCTTTTCAAAAATCGTTTGTAGTAATAAGTCATTTAGAGACAGATAAACAGAGCTAAATGCTATTAGATATAAAGTTCAATAAACTACAAACAGTTTATATTTCAAAGATTATGTAAGTTCAACAGAAAACGTAATAGTTACCTACCATCTTAAGTCCATCTTCGGGAAAAAATTATTTTTGAAGGTTAAGTGGCTTGCCAAGGTGATCATGCACCACTGAGGGGCACCCCGCACGATACACATCACGATGGTTCAAGTAGGATGATTTTCCTTTGCTGAAATGCTCGTATTTCCCATTACCACATTTTTGTAAATGTCTCCGAAAACAGACTTGACCTTTTATGTCGGACTAGACATTGGATATATGAACACTCTATGGAATGGACGTGTTACATGGAAGATGAATAGACATTGCAATGCTAAAACATGGCATATGTTTAATACGCTAAACTTTTGAAAGTAAACACGTGGAACTCAAATGTGATATTTGTTCAATATGTTATCCCCTTCATGAATATTTAAAAAATTAATCTTGCATTTTCTCATGGGTGTTGCTTTGATGTAACAGTCATATACCCATCAGACATCTCATCAATCTCATGACGTTAAGGATTGTAATCATATACATTATTATCAAATTGTCTGATAACGTTAAAGGCAATAGCTAACACAATCAGCACAGATTACGTTTTGTGCTACAGACTAACTGATAACAATAACAATTCCATTGTACACATGTCTAACTTCCTTTGTAAATTATTAAGAAAAAATCAAATTGTTTTTACAAAGGAATGTATGCATTCTTCTGAAAATAGAACTGTGTACAGACACATCGCTCTTGCTCATTCGTTTAGTAAAACTCAATTACTGCAACCCATGATTCAATAGAAATCAATTTGATTCTTTTCAATGTGTTCGCCACACTCAGCCTAATCAAGGAGAGAGTATTTTCACCAAACTTCAAGAACTTGACATCCAAAACGCCTGTGTATTTTACTTTAAAAATACCAGACCTTTTGAATCAATTTTTTTTTTATCAAATGTGGTTATCTCACCTTACAGAAGATAGTCAGAACTGATGGCTCTGAAGGTAGAAAACCAGGCCAAGAAATGCATATCTATATACATAAGTATGAAATGAAATTATTATGACAACCACTATTAGATACTTCAACTAACTCACTTCACACTTACTTCCGATTATGGCATAATAACTAATACCTGAAATATTGTATTAACCATGCATTAATACCACCCCTCCCATACACATGTTCCAGAATCCGGTTGATTGGGATATATTGTGTAACTGTGTTCATAAATCTACCAAAAATATATTATCTTCTGAAACAGAAATACTTAATGTATCTGATGTTAATGATGGCAAGTACGATAATGTGTTGTTTTTCATTTACACATAACTGTGTCTTTTGATTTAATTAGGAAAATTGGGAAACATTGTATAACTGTGTTCATATATGTAACACAAATACAATTTATCCTGAAAACAGAAAAATACTAAATGTATCTGATGTTGACGATGATCAAGTATGTTAATGTGTTGTTCTTCATTTACACTCGATTGTGTCCTGTGGTTTACTTCGGAAAATTGGGAAACATTTTATAACTTAGTTCCTTAATTATATAACAAATATATAGTATCTCCTGAAAACAGAAATACTAAATGTATCTGAGGTTGATGGTGGCAAGTATGATAATGTGTTGTTTTTCATTTACACCTAACTGTGTCCTGTGATTTAATTATGAAAATTGGGAAACATTGTATAACTCTGTTCATATATGTAACAAAAATATATTATCTTCTGAAAACAGAAATACTAAATGTATCTGATGCTGATGATGGTCAAGTGGGTTAATGTGTTGTTCTTCATTTACACTCGACTGTGTCCTGTGGTTTATTCGAATGATCCTTTGAGGATTTGTGGTGATAAAAACAAATCAATATCTTCACTCGTTTGTGTTCCCTGGCGCCGTGAGCTGGTGAAGCACCAGATTGTAGATATTACACTGCCCTTTAAGATAAATATAATAGTTGTTGTTTAAAGGTACATCCATTGTGTTGATTGGGGACAAATATGGCAAACGTTATAGTTGGTCTTATTTCATCGAGAAGTACCAACTGTAACCGAAAACTACCATTTTAATGGTAGTTTTCTTAGTATATTGACGATATGAAGGTAAAAGTATCGATTTCTGATCGAAAACCGGACAATACACAGCGTGTGGCGCGCGCCAATGAGTCAAACGTAATTTTGGAATCTTATTTTAACCTGACAAAATAACAAATTTGGTTTGATAATATTCAATAGGTCATATAACTACCGTGCATGTAAACAGGACGTGCACTTTCGGTTTCTGCAAATGCATAATGATGTTTCTAGATTTTAATTGGAAATTAGTAATTGTGATATTTTTGGCGATTGGAGATGAATATGTAAGTTGAGTGAATTTGTTTGTATTGTAAACAGCACATATGATGTGTTGGAACGTTCAAAAGCAAAATACAATTTTATGAAACACAATGGATGCACCTTTAAAGGGGCAGTAGCACGTTTTTTACAAATTTTATTTTTTCAAATTTCCCATTGATAATGATAGTTTATATCATTCATATTTACTTTAGAGGGTAAAACATCTTATTCACAAACCGATTTTCCGTAGTGGTAATAACGATATTGTGTATAAAGCAAAAATTGCAGTGCGGCCAATTTATTGTGAACACAATTTATTATTTCTAATGACAAAAAAACGTTTCCCATGGCTTTACGAAACCATGTACACTCATATTTTAGCTTTATTTTCTGAAGAGGGAAGGGTGTTTTACTGTTGGTGACATTATTTTTCAATTACATTTCATCGACTTATTTCACCAGAAAAACGTGCTACTGCCCCTTTAAGATCTATAAACTGAATACCCTTTGATCTGTATATATCAAGAGACACTAACACGTTACCATTTCTACTCACTGACAGTGAGTTACTGAACTTTATGGCCTGTACAGAGAACTTGATATTATTGTGTGTTAATGGATAGGTTTGGGGTTCTTAACCCCCCGTGTTCAAATATAGTTTTCTTTTGATGACTCGTTGCAATGCTAGTGAGTTAGTCACTGCTGCTTTGTCACCAATGTTATACTAGATAAAGCCAGGACTTATTTCACTAAAATGAACGCTGTACATTTCACAAGTTTGCCATGTCGTGTTATGGAAGTATTAATCTTGAAACTTGCGTCATCTCAACTCATATGCATGCATGTTCAATGTCATTATAATTCAATATCAAACTACTAGTTCCAAAGTTCGACATGTCTTATTATAGGTTAAATAATCTTGAAACTTGCGTCATCTCAACTCATATGCATGCGTGTTAAATGTCGTTTTACTTCAATATCAAACTACTAGTTCCAAAGTTCGACATGTCTTATTATAGGTTAAATAATCTTGAAACTTGCGTCATCTCAACTCATATGCATGCGTGTTAAATGTCGTTTTACTTCAATATCAAACTACTAGTTCCAAAGTTCGACATGTATTATTATAGGTTAAATAATCTTGAAACTTGCGTCATCTCAACTCATATGCATGCGTGTTAAATGTTGTTTTACTTCAATATCAAACTACTAGTTCCAAAGTTCGACATGTCTTATTATAGGTTAAATAATCTTGAAACTTGCGTCATCTCAACTCATATTCATGCGTATTAAATGTCGTTTTACTTCAATATCAAACTACTAGTTCCAAAGTTCGACATGTCTTATTATAGGTTAAATAATCTTGAAACTTGAGTCATCTCAACTCATATGCATGCTTGTTTAAATGTCGTTTTACTTCAATATCAAACTACTAGTTCCAAAGTTCTACATGTGATATTACGGGTGAAATTATCTTGGGACCTGCTTTGTCTCACGTCAATATCATGCTAAACGTCATTTCCTTTCAATGTCAAACAACTTGGTCCAAACTTCATCCAACTTTAAGTTTACAAACCGAAATGAAAATGAGTCGTCATTGATATCCTTATTAACTTGATAAAGGTGCTGTGTTACTCTCTGTTTCGTAATTTGTAAAACGTGAGTCGCTAACGAACCAGATTACAGAGTAACGAACCCGATTATGGAGTTTAGAAATTTGCATTTTGTAAGTGTTCTTTTCAATGGATATCCAATTTTCTATTCAAATTAGAAATCCAGATCATGGCTTTGCATGAAACCCTTAATTATGTTTCAGGGTGTCCTATTATCGTGCATATGGTCTCCAGAACTGAACGAATGCTCCGAAAGTAAGATCGTTGTGATTTCAACAGATTATTGAACACAGATTTGTTGTTTTAAGCACTGCATTGGTAATGAAGGGGCATATTTCATCAGGTCCAACAGTCCAGTGCCAACACGACATAATGTAACACAACTATATTCTTATTTTTTTTCGTTGAAATAAGTATTCTCCCTTTAATGACTATATAACCAGGTTCATATTATACCTAAATGGTTAGTGGATAAACATACTTTGTTGGCAATTCAGCGGTATATTATGGACTTTTCTACTAAATTGTTACTAAAGTTTAATTGTATGTACAAGATAGAGATTGGTGACTCTAAATATAAGGTATATTGGTTACACTTGTTGTTTTGATGTTATTGGATTTTAGAATATCAACTCAAAATGGTATGGGTAGGTTTTGTTTCCGAACCGTAAGTTGTAATTGGAAACATGTATCGTTTTAGGACGAAGAAAATCACGCCTTTGAAATAGGGAGGTGAGATGAGGTGAGGTGAGGTGAGGTGATTATGGGTTTAACACCGCTTTCAAGAGTATTTCACTGATATCACGGCTGCTAGTATTATGACAGGGAGAAAGCCCGCAACGCCATGTGGCTAATAGGTGAATCCTGCGAGCATCGGCAGGAACTAGCATACCTTGGGTTGTACTACGCTGAGATTCCATGTAGCATTGCTGCGTGTAGAAGAGTTCTCTACCGCAGACAAATTTGCTGTGCCCTTGGCCGGATTCGAAACCCGGACACCTTGGTCTGAAGACGAAAGCACTGACGACTGCGCTACCCCTCGTGAAATAGGGACTTTGAGTAATATATATTCGTATGCATAGTACAATGCAAGATGAACTCTTTGGCTTCTTGTCATGTAGCAGTGAAGTGAACTGTGTACCAGATATATCAATATAACAGTTAAATTTAACATTATTTTGGTTAGAGTATTTTCAGAATTTTGATAATGCATGTCGACATTATCTTGTATGTGGTTATCGCGTTCTGCGATGTGGCGATGTGAGTATCGTATGACAGTTTTCCATGAAATTTACATCTCCAAATATAAGGGCATGTTGCAGAGCACTGTCATTACCAGTAAGATGAATTAATTAAGGCAAACTGCATGGATAGTGAATATAGACTGTAACAGGTGGTAGACTTGGAATTGAATGCTAACCTCAATGGTTGGACATTTTGTCATTATCGTCATTTCACAAACCATTCTGTTAGAAAACAGCAGCAAAAAACAAATGTTACGAAAAGAAAAAAAAAACATGATAAATTTGATCATTCTGACAGTCATAATTTGCCAATGAGTGTATGACAGAATAAGTATTTTAAATATGTCCCACGTCGCCCTCAAGTGTGCTACTGACATTAACATTATGGATATGGATGGTACCATGTTTAAGTTGTCATTCGAAGATGGTGTCAGTAATCTTAGTTATTGTCTGTTTTCATCCCAGTTCAGTAGTAGGTAATCTGAGGAATGACATATGTTCTGATATCTTATTAAGATTGTATAGAGGGACATGAAAGGAGTTTATTATCTCTTGCCCGTTGTCGAAGTGTGAATGTTGCCTAAAGATATCAAGTCGATGTGATATATATCTATAATTACAAAATGATTTTGTTACATTAATTTCCGGGATTCTAATTGGACGAGAGCTCTCAAAAACCTGCTGCCATTTCTCGATGAATGCAGATAGAATGTGCCACCAACCTCGTGCATTCATACCTTGTGACGTCACAATCCATTTGAACAAACGGTCGGGTCTGTTGGTTCTTACAACTAAGCGAAACATGTTTATTGAAAATAAGAAAAAAATACGTCATATCGTCTTCACATCTACGTCGATAACTGAAATATGTACATTTCTTTTCAGAATGAGATAATTAACTTCATCAGGAACACTTCATTTCAATAGATACAAGTCCTCAAGCTTGTTCACTTATAGCGCTTCAGTGACAGTAGTCATGTTTGAACGCTACGCTATTTTACGCAATTTATTGTTGTTATACTTCGATGGAGGCACAAAACATGTAAAACAATATTTAAATATGTATGTGCTGTCACGCATGTCAGTTCACTAGCCATGATAATTCAATAATAAACATTTGATATGTACAGTCCTTATGAGGAAAACTACACAACGAAACAGTAAAATGCAGCTTAAATATCTCAATCATTTAAACAATTGTTTCTGTATTTCTGTCACTGAGGCGAGGTGATTTGAGGTTTAACGCTGCTTTCAAGAGCATTTATATTATGAATGCCAGTATTATTGCGGGGAGAAGGCCCGCAACACCATGTGGCTATGTATTGCGATGTAAAAAAATGGCTGGAACTAGCAAACCATGGATGGTACTTCACTGAAATTCAGTGTAGCATTGCACCAAAACCATACTGCATGTAGAACTGTTCTGTACTGCAGGCAAATTTGCCATGCCCCTGGCGGAATACGAACGCTGGGCCTCTCGATCAGAAAGCCAAACACGTTAAGCCCCTCCTGGCATTGAAATACTGACATACATCGAATCATTCTGAAAAGTATCAATAATGGTAAGATAATAAAAAAAAATATTCATTTTTCTACAGTTTAAATACATTTATGTTTCATCAATTAAATGTGAGAATGTAAACATTGTGTAGATGGAAACGATCACTTTACAACTGTAAAGTTACACACCTTTCAACTCATTACTCCAAGATGAAAGCAGTTTTGTTATACTTCGCTGCAGAAAAACCAGAATTTGACGTTCGCTGATTTCTTATTCATAGCAATAAAGAACTTGCATTCATATCGTGTTGTGTTTATTCATCTCTACAACTTCTAAATTGGATCTCTAAGAAATAACTCTTCACTTTGAATGAGAACCATTGCGTTGTTGTTACATTTATATGAAAGCATATACTCAAGAAAATAACTCTGTATTCGCCATGAACATCTTAAATTTATAAATACTAAGAACCCTAATTGATGATTTGATCTACATATCACGATGCACACATCGGCTTTGCTTTGTTTAACGCTTGAAGAATACTGAATGTCAAGCGATTTGTTTTCATTTAAATGAAATAAAAAAAACAGCAGAGCAAACATGTTTTCAATATAAATCATCATTAACAATTGTTTATCCTTTTAAAGATAGCAGATCATGGTTGAAAACAAGTTATCACTCTGAAGGCAAGCATGAGAAACATGGTTTCATTAAAGACACTGTAGTACGTTTTGTTCAGTATTGTTTTAATGTTATGATAAAATGTATGCAGTACATGTAAAACAACACATTACACATTCTGATTACCCGTAGTGTCACGTGTAAACGGATACTGATAGTGGTCATTTTAATGTGAACACCTTTTAATAAATCGAGAATTGGAAATGGATCCACGTTGCTTAACAGAATGATAACCATTCATTTAAGAACTTAATTTACTGAATGAGGATGACCGTTGCGCAATTGGTAACATTCTTCTCTCTCAATTATATCTTTATTCCAATAAGAATACTATTGTCCCTTTAACATTGTGTAAGTCACTTATTGTCCTGGGAAGGGATAGCGCAGTGGTTAGCGCGTTCGACTTTGGATCAGGGGCACGTCAACTTTATCTGCAGTAGAGAACTGTTCTGCGCGCAGTAAGGTTTGGGTGCAATGCTTCACTCAATTTCAGTGGTCCGCTAGTTCCAGTTTCAAGTTTCACCGTAATGCACAGGTAATGGCGTTGCGGGCTTTCTCCCTGCCATAATACTAGCAGCCGTGATATAAGTCAAATACTTTTGAAAGCGGCGTTAAACCCTAATTCCCCTCACCATACTTATCGTCCTTAACATGATATGTTCATGATATCTATTTTGTATTGGTTTCTCTGGCGGATTGCTGCCCATTTGAGCGAAATTACGTACTCGTCTTCAGTCATTATATTTTGAACATTATACCTAAAATAAATAATTGTTTCTGACATATTAAGGTGTTTTAAAGTATTTATTCTTCATCGTTTTAATTATTTCTGTTGCTATTGAGCATTTTTGAAGTAAGAAAAGAAAAACACTCAATACACATCGTTCTGAAGATAAACCTATTCTTGATTTAATCTGAAATACTTAAGAGTTATGCAAATACTTATATATCACTGACGATTACCTATGACATCCTCATACATCTATTGAATGCGATGGAAGGTCAGAACACAAATTGAGTTAATGAAGGTATCAATAACATCCGGTCAGATGCCATCATCAATATATATTCATCTATCGTGTCCAAGCAGATGTTAATTGTGACGAAGGAGCTCATGCGGAATTTGCTCTAATGAGTTATCACTATTGGAGATGTTCAAGTTGTCAATATCAACAGACAACAAGCCTTTCTAGGTTAGACATATCCTTGATATAAACTCCATTAGGCGAAGGTATATTTCAGTTTGAAGAAACTTAACATTTATATTACACAGGACAAAAAGTGGTGGAATCCGTTTTCCGGATCCTTCCAGATTCTCCCAAAAATTAGCAGGTCCTGAAGAATCCGGTGAAATCCGGAAGGATCCGGCAAGCGGATTCCACCACTATTTGTCACGTGTTATACATTAGCTATATTATGTTGTGCAGCATGATCTAAAACAATATTTAAATTGCTTAATCTGAGTACATGTCACTTGGTAAGTTACGAAAAGTTAACAGTATTTTAGACCGTATTTTAGTTCTTTTCTGTGTTTGCATTTATGAACTGTTCTCTTCAAATAGTTACCCGATCCATGTTATTTTGAATGCAGGTCGATTGGTTTGTAAGTGACAGCAATTCTCATTAAAATAATGACGAGCTACAGTACATTCAAAACCATGGAGTAAACCTTACTCAGTCACAGGGCTGTCAGATCTCTAAAATGTTTCATTCATCATTCCAGAGCGAGCGGGAGTTATATTGGATACACAATTTGATACTCACTGACCTTTCCACACGCCTTGACGACACATGATCCAGTGGTATATGACCGTTATGTCAATCTCTTAAGGTAAGGAAAAACTTGTGATTGTTTTAGTGTTCTGTTTTCTCAAAGCATTTGTTTCATGTGTGTCACTAAAAGTTTAACTCACATACATTGTAGAGAGTTTAAGCCGGCGTAGTGTGAGGAGAAACATTGCCCAGATCAATAACTTAACAGTTTCATGTTTGTATATCCAATTACAATACGTTTAGAGTTGCATTTATCGATTTCCATTGAAGAAAGGAATGTTTTATCCATTGCCAACTCTAGGTGTTAATACGACATGACATGTTCCCACATTTCAATGTTCGTTTAACTTGTCTGTATTGGTCTCGGAAGATTTGCCAGCTAATGAAATTAAGAATATGTGCATATGCGCACAAGGATGTTGCTCATGGTTGTTGCACAAGGATGTTGCTCATGGTTGTTGCACAAGGATGTTGCTCATGGTTGTTGCACAAGGATGTGTCAGTTTACTAAACCTATTTCAGGATGTGTCTTAGGAGACGATAACCTTCTGTTATTTAAGAGCCAATTTGCATACTTGCAATGAATGAATTTAATTTAAGCATCCTATGGAAACAATTCAGTGGTTTGCAGAGCGATTGTTCAAAGGGAGATATGTTTGCATTGCTAACATGATAATTATTAAGACGTTGTTAGTGTAAAGTAAAGTAAAGTTTGTAGAACATGTTAACTTCTAATTTTTGTTCGATTTGCTCAACTGAAGCCACGGATTATTATTTGGATTATGCAAACAAGCGTAATCTCAATGCAATGAATGAATTACTTAAATAAACGGGAAATATATACAAGAAATCCACAAAATCAACTCATTTGTGACTTCCCATTCTACGTTGTTATACCCACCTTTACTGCCTTTGAAAACGGAAATGATATATTCAGTGTACAAGCGTTTTCATGAAGTTACAACATTAATTCGACAAACGTTAACCTCATCATGTCAACATTCACGGCATGATGCTAATGTAGAGTTCAGTTTTGAGAAAGCAAGAACAATGTTTTATTTAGATAAACTACAAGCACAGGTTACTTACAACGTTATGCCCAACATAGATGCACTTGTCCTACGCTCTAAGGTTTTATTATCAAATTAACTCACAATGTAAAGTTTATTTATTCTTTTCTCTGATGTTTGTCTGGTTTTTTTTATTTATATAATCATGATTTAATGTGTTTTTTTATACGTGGGCTTAGGCCTTTTACTGATGTAAACGAATCGATTGATGACCTTCATTAAGCCAACATAAGGTTATTCTTCTTTATCATTCAAAACTCGATCCCACAGTAGATATCGCCTGTGTGAGATCAAACGATATCTATAAGCGATATCTACATTGTAGAGATCGCTACAATCAAATAGTCATAATCATATTACAGCACAAGATAATGGCATCACAAAGTTTTGACATCACTGAGAACACTCCTGATAATGCTATGACGTCACAATGGTGATTGTGTAACAATTATTTGATGTCATAATGCTTATGAATTAACAATGCTATGACCTCACTGAGGTCACTGCTGAAGAAGCTAAGTGGCCGTTTTGTGTTTCAGATATGTAAGTTTGGCTAATAATTGTTGAAAAATGATTTTGAATGATAAATAAAATCTCAACCTCATGTCTTCTGATATCAAATATATCAACAATCGTTGATGAAAGTAAATAGAGACTCCGCAAGCCTCGGATATTTGTAACTTTAATCAACTCGTGTTTATATATTTGATATCAGAAGACACTTGGGTGATATTCTTTATTTATCACCATTCATAAATTCATAAATGTCAACTCGATGACTTTAAATAACATGTCGCATATTTGATAATGCTTAATATTTGGGAATTTACATAATACGTTTGTCCTGCCCCATGACTGTGTAAACTATTAGAGCCTTTGATGCAGTCTAGATCCTTATTCAACAAGTCTAGATAGTTCGTTATATCCGTGTTTTCCTGTTAAGTGAATACACAAGGATTAGGGTACAGTAAAAAGAAAATTCCATTTACTACTTTTAAAATGTAAATACCCGTTTTTCCTTCATGACCACTCAGCAATGTTCTCTCATATGAATTATATAAGGCACAATAAGTTTACAAGTACAACCCCTCTAATGTGGTAAAATCAAATAACTGTGAACACCCACCCAGCTTTCGCTCATTTTGTACCAAACCCCTCGTTTCACAAATATGCCATAACATTGGACGTCATTTAGTATTCTAAAGCTATATAAACTCTGTGTGTATCGCACTTGGTATTATAGAAGATACCTAACAAAACATAACATCAGAGAGAAGAGGATACTTGACATCCAGTATTGTACTCAGCGTATCCACATTAAACTTAGCCATGCAATGATGATAATAATAATAACGAGGATACTTATATCGCGCCAAATCCACAACACAAAGGGTCATGCTCAAAGCTCAACTCACATTATTACCCTGGTATAATGACGAACATCGTTCCTTTTTCATTCTCAACTTCCCTTGGAGTATGCAACCTGAGCTACCATTAAGGCGCTCGAAGGTTATCAGTCACACTGCCTTCACTTCCAAAACATGTACTCATTTTTACTGCTGAGTGAACAGAGGCACCTTTCGAATAAAGTATCTTGTCCAAGCCACATGACACCACAAGCCTATCAACTTATGTATCAGTGTGTGGCAGGGTATCACCCTTCAAATTCTCAGGTTTTATCCAGGAGTGAGCCGGGTAACCCATCCATCCAGCGAGTCACGCCCCTTGTTGCTGAACTTCACGGATAGCGGTAGACTGAAGACCACGTGCCATCACACATATGTCGTGTTCACTGGTAAAGATGACAACCACGCATATAGAACACTACACATACTTTAATAATCATGTTGTGTGGATTACATTTAAATGTTAAAACATATCATATGGTTAATAATTGTAGCCTTTCCAAAATGACAGGATACTTTTGAAATCATATATTTTTGCACTTTGTGTTCACTTTAAGATTTAAAACACCGTAGCGGTCCCATAGGATATGCTTTGTCTTGCAGCAAAAAAGACACATGAAGGAGGAAATGAAAAAAAGCCTTTGTGGTGAGAAAATCAGAGACGTTTACACGACACAGTCCCCAGGGATTTAACTTAACAGCTGTCTGATATCCATGTCATTTAGTGATGTTCAATAAAAGGAAAAACGATGTACTCTGCTTGAGACGTATTCAGCCATTGACATATTTTTAATTTTAAAGGGGCAGTAGCACGTTTTTTCGCTCAAAAAGTCGATGAAATGTATTTGAAACATAATTTCACCAATCGTAAAACACCCTTCTCTCTTCGGAAAATCAAGTTAAAAATGAGTGTACATGGCTCAGTAAGGCCATGGGAATCGTTTTTGTCATTCGAAATAATAAAATGTGTTCACAATAAAATGTCCGCCATTAAATTTTTGCTTTATACGCAACATCGTTATCACTACTAGGATAGTTGGTGTGTGTAATAAGATGTTTTACCCTCACATTAACACTCAGCTCTCATTCCCAATTAGTATAAAACATATGCCAGCGTTGATAATCGCTAAAAAGTTTGCATGAAAGACTTTTTGCTTATTAACACGTTTATATCAATTTTCAAAAAATCAAATTTGATATTACATCTTATTTATCAACTTCTATTATCAATCTGAAAATACAGTATAATTGGTACAATTTATAAGAGTTAAGGTAACCGTGTAAGTTCAAGCCGAGTGTATTAATGTGTCCTTCTTTGGGCTATTACTTATATTGTAAATTAGTCAGATGCAGCAGTGTTTACTTTTCAAGATTATTTCCTGCACTGAATACCGTATACACTACATATACAATAATCAAAAGATAATAGAACGACTTAGCATATCTGAATTATTTGTTCCAAGATATGTACATCGATATAGATTCACAGGACAAACAGTGGTGGAATCCGTTTGCCGGATCCTTCCAGATTCATCCGGATTCTTCAGGATCCGCAAATATTTGGGAGAATCTGGAAGGCTCCTGCTAATGGATTCCACTACTTTCTGTCCTGTGATTGTCCATCACGTTCTACCAGTAAGAAAAAGACATTGTGAAATATATCCCACATTTCCCCCCGATATACTATACTAACACTAACAATGTGAATATGGATGAAGATTAACTTGTCATTTGGCGGTGGCGTCTGTAAACTGATCCATCTCCATTTCCTCTTTTGATGTTCTGTATCTCTAAAGACCAACATGTGTTTCTGTTATTGTATTGAGCCTAAAAAACAATTGACCTCTTGGCGTCTTTAAAGGGACAGTATCACCTTTTTTGCAAATTTTATTATTTCCAATTTCCAATTTATAATGTTACTTTATGTCATTGATTTTTACTTTAGAGGATAAAACAGTTTACTACACAAACCGATTATCCGTAGTAGTAACAACGGTGTTGCGTATAAAGCAAAAATTGCATGGTGGCAATTTTTATATGAACACATTTTATTATTTCGAATAACAAAAACGATTCCCATGGCTTTACCGAACAATGTACACTCATTGTTACACTTGATTTTCCCTAGAGAAAAGGGTGTTTTACTATTGGTGACATTATTTTTCAAATACATTCCATCAACTTATTTGAGCGATAAAACATGCTACTGCCCCTTTAACACTTCGTAAGTGCCGAGAATTCATTCAATATTATTGATTCAAGTACTAGTTATATACTTGATAAATGGATTAAGATAGTATGTGTGATCAAAACATGAAACATGTTTAACTCCTTCTTGACACATATTTAAATCTGTATTTGAATCACATGGATGTGATTAAGGAGTCGGAGTCGAATTCTACGTTTTTGTACGGTATTCCCATATTTGAAAAACATATATAATATAACTGGATTAAACTCAATATCATAAGAAAATTGTCACCTAAAATGTAATGACTTTTCTGAAGTAACGAAAAGTTTACAAAAAGTAACCTACATAAAGTAGAGTCGAAAAAAAGAAGTTTTTCATATGGTTATTCTAAATAGTTACTGCACAATAACATTTTTGATATTCATAAATTGTTTGATAGTATCAGCATTTATACTGAATTATCATGCTAAAATTTAAAAAATAAACAGTGCCTGAGAAAATCGTATGACGTCATCTGTGTAAATCCTTTTTTTCATTTACGAATTTTTTTACTGCAAAATGTGTTTTGAAACATCTTAGCATTGCTCAATCCATTGCCGACGTTGACAGAGAAGCAATCAGGTTAAACATATAACTTTTTACGTCAATCCCGACGTGTCACAGCCAAAATACATTAGCTGTGCAGTTCAGCCTTACTATTGAGCAGTCGATTAACTGGGATTTCACCTGTCAAAGATGTCCTTGTGCATATGTGTTTTTTTCACTCAAACGTCGACCTATGGTATTTAACAGATGACATTAATGATAATCTGACAAAGGAAGATATTGGCCTCCCTGCTTCAAAGAGAGCGTTCTTTTTTATGTCCTGCCTTGTCTAATATCCATGAGTTTTAAAAGTGGCAACTGTCTTTTGATCTTTAGCTTACATGGTAGAAAATAAGGGTTCAAAGATGACAATTTTTGTAAAATATTTGTTGTAAGTTTTATTTCCATCCATAACATGTAAAAGATAACTGCAAAAATCGCCGATATAACACACCAAACTAGCCCCTGCGATTAATCCATTTTTTATTACAAGAAAATAGAAAGGAATATAAATGAAGCCAAAAAGCTGGGCAAAGCTTTATAATGTGTAATAAGCAGAGCTACAAAAACAGTTGAATCTTTGAAAGTTTGAGTCTTGACGCACATAATATCAGAAATCAGGTGATTGTATCTCATGAATTTATTCATCTGCTATGCATTTAACACTCACAACAAAGGCGTAGGAAGGGTTCAAAAGTTGTAGAGGGGGGGGGGGGGGGGGGAGTTTGTCTAGATCGTTTGTGTGTGTGTTGTGAACTTTGCAAGGGGGTGGGCTTGTTATAGAGACGCCAAGGTGTAATATTTGAGCGTCAGGTAACCATTTAGCAATGAATATTACTACAGTTTGTCCAATGATTTGAAACAACTTGCACCTTCTCAAGAACCGCTACATCCCAAAAACTGACATTTCTGGGGAGGTACCTTGCAAAATCAAAGTTTTTCTCAATAAAGTTGGTCTTAAATATCTGGATTTGCGTTTACATCTCGATTGTGGTCCCCCTCCAAAAAATTCAGGCTGTGGAAAAGTCTCTCCACTCTCCACTATATCACCCATGGGAAACTCTATCAGAGAAATCTGTACTAAAATTACCCGCCCGTGGCCGGCGTGACGAAGTCAGTGACCAAAGAAAATGCTCAATAGGATAAGACGGAAATGGTCAAGGGAGATAACCGGTGACGGATGGCTAACAAAATGACCTCGCATGCTTTGCAACGAAGTGATATGAATTGTTATTAGTTCGCAGGTACCTGATTGGCTTACGCCAGCCAAGGGCGGGTAATTTGAGTACTGATTCTCCTGATAAAGTTTCCCATTGGTGATATAGTGGAGAGTAACGGAGCATATATAAAACCATGGGTAACCGAGGATGAAGAACACACTATGCAGATAGTAAATATTTCTATGTGTTAATACTAAAACCCTTTGACATGCCTTTAATGGAGCCAGGAGGCGAGCTATATTCTTCTCTTGGAGACAACTATCTATTTTATGTTTACATCATGTTACCACCAAAGACATGCATTATATAGTAACAATATATGATGTTAAAGCCCAGAGCAGAATGGGGATTTATATAGAATAACGATGACCCGTGTGATAATACGTTAATGAATCGAGTGAATGGTTTTGTATGTTAACGAGCGAAAGCCAGTTAAATACCGATGCCATTTCTGAGTTTCATAAACATGTTATCAAACGGGACCGAGTTTAATATTTTATTTATTACTCAATGATGTAAATAGTGTTGAATTGCAAAAATCGTTGTTAGTGACGCTCATGTCTATCGACAATACAAGCCAATAGGTTTAGATACACCTCTAAAACAGCACTAAACTATCAACTGCAAAGCACGTGACAAGCTCAACACACACTTCTCTGGATCAACTGATATATTGCCTCTACTTGTTTTATCTTTATCTCTACCGCCACTCGAAAGTGTGGCTGAAATTCTGATGAAATATAATCACATTGCAAAGTTACTGCTAAAAATGGTACATCTTCAATACACGTTTGCAAGTGTACAATGTAGCGATTCCGTGCAATCTTGAATGATCACAATCTGCGGATTGTTCAACAATCTGTAGATATCGATACACCTTAAGATGGTTCGTAACATAGCAACGACCTACGAATAAACTATACCGTCGATAACTGTATTTTTGCCATGCTTGATATAATTAGAACTGGCAGTCGAGACCAGTAGCTCGTTTGATAATACATATTTAGTTGTCAAATGCTCTCGAAGGAATTGTGGTGTCGTGTCTTTTGCTTTGAAGTCAATCGTTTGAGGATATCTAATGGTTTGATGCTTTTCATGAGCGTTGTTTGTTTGAAGAATGGTTAGCGATTATGTACTGAAGCGTTTAACAAGCATGTTCAAAAAGATCAAAGTTACAAGAATCACAGTTTGCTTTTATGAGCATCTGCAAACCGACCTCAAACACCAAACATTTTACCAGATTATTGACAAATTCGGGTGTATCAAAATTCCTTAAACTTTGATAAATACTTAGATCTTCCTTGAGTTAAATGACACAATACTAATAAAGGAAAGTGTTCTATATCAAGCAAATTTGACAAATCATGGATAGTATACTCTTTTTCGTTGTCAACATTCAATCATATTTACAAATTAAGCAGGAATTAGTTTACAGAACAGTCATCATCAATATTAGTATTATCAACTATATCATCATTGGCATTTACAATATGTTTGTCAAAAGAATCTTCATAATCTGAGTCTCTTTATAAGATTATGGGGTCCTTGGGGATGATCTTTAGGATATTCTCAGTATGTAAAACAAAATCGCTGTCTTAGTACTTCGCAGTGTTCCTCGCTTCTCTCAAATGAACCCCAAGTATACGATATAGATACAGACAGTGTTTAAACATGTTCTGAATCTGTTTATTTAAAAGTAAAACATCTTGGTGGATGACTAGTATATTTAGTGGTAAAACAAGGTTTGGAAGAGCCGAACACGATTGTCTTTATTGGGCTAAAGGTACACACCCGATATCAATCAATGAACATACGATTAAGAAATAAGTTGCTATTTTAATATAAACTGTCTTCTTTTGACAGATATAAACAAATACATACCTTCCTTGTAATATGTCATACATTGTAGTATTACAAGCTCTTTTAATATACGGATCATTTTACCCGTTTTGTCAAAACTGATTGATCTTGTTTCAGAATAATTGTCACTCCCTGCCTCTAACACTACATTTTACTCCATGTGAATGGACGCCACTTGGCCATACTGCCTATAGTAGGAGATCTACAAATTCTGATCACAAATTATACTTTTGGTAAAAATGCTAAGAACATACATGATTCCTACAGCCGGTAGAACATGTGCCGTTCTTAGGATCAGACCACACACAGGAGGTGAAACATACTTTGTGGGCTGCTTTCTGCATGTTTCTAGCCCTGGCGCCCAGGATCAAGTACCCCAAGGTGGAAAGACAGTGTTACAAACAATAACACTGATATGGGGTCCAAGGAACACCACCAGGTTTCAGAAGAACCTGCCAGGGCTCCAAGAGACCCTACTAGGCGTCCAATTGACCCCTAGCTGGTTTTCGCATCTATATATAGTCCTACAAAGATGCATATACACATTTTTCTGCAAAAGAAGAGATATCATCACTCAACAGGACGATCAACGGGGCATCAACGTACTAAACCGAAACGAAACGTACACTTATCTCCTGCGGAACTTGTTTCTTAATATATCAAATGTTTTTTGCTTGTTTTTTTTCAGCTAGTACCTGCATTTCATCACACTCTCTCTCCCTTTAAAGATGAGGTATTCGGCAATGACGGGACGACGCTGGATAGAATGTCAGTTATACTGTGAACTATGTTAAGGTTCTATTCTATTTGAAAAAGAACAGTTGCATCCTCTGTATTTTGAGGACAACAGTACAGTATACTTTGTGATGGGAAACAATATCAAATATAAGTCAATATCAGACAGAAATGAGGTTCGAACGATAGTCATGATCCCCTAATGTTACAAATGATATTAAATCCCAACTGATATAATTAAGATTTTGCGGATTGTTCCCTAATATAATGAAAACTATAGTGTTAACGTTTGATAGAATGTCAGTTATAATGTGAACTACGTTAGGATCTATTTTATGTACTTGTATAGGCTTTAATTGAAAATTTAAAAGGGATGGACGGTAGAGCTTGTTGTTCAAGGAGAACAGAAAGAAATTATGTAGGTTGTATAATCCTTCTGGCATAGCAAGCAAGGTCTCAGTGTGTTCGTTGGGGTGTAGATAGTCTGTAGAATTGTTGAGCGTGCCTGTTTGATGCCGTCGTTTTTGTCTTCCATTCACAAACTGATATGTATCGTAAATGAATGAATAATAAAACAGTTTTTATAATGTACAAAACATTACCCGTTGCAAAATTCGATAATGACAAATAAATAAGGTGTAAATTAGAACAAAATCAACACAGCCACAGTTCAAATTTGCATCAATCGATTATGTGGAAGTGACCACATTATAGGGAAAACAGCAATACAAGTCTTTTCCCCTGGATGAATGTTAGATGTGATTCAATTAAAACAATTTTTAAAAATGAATAAAAACATACATCGTACTTCTAAGAGAACTACAATTGAAGGATTCAATAATTACCTTCTCTCTCACTCATTCCGTGTCAAGTGTCACATTTCTATGGATAACAATGCATTAATGTCAGAGCATTGACAGGTCGAAATGATATAATGTATTGTCTTGAATTAAGTTGAGTGAGTTAAACTTCATTGTCATGCCTTAAAATGTTTCTTCCATTCCGAAAGTGATACACAGTACAAAAAGTGATGGAATCCGCTTGCCAGATCCTTCCGGATTCTTAAGGATCCGCCAAAATTTGGGAGAATCCGGTAGGATCCGGCAAATGGATTCCACTACCTTTTGTCCAGTGATAAATAAAGTAAATGAACGCATCACTAAACAAACTATTTAGGTACAATACATCACCGGTCGCATAATTTGTCAAAAAATGAGAAATAACTAAGGTGTAATGCAAAATCACCACAGCCAGAATTCAAAATAGCGTTGATAAACTATGTGGAAGTGACCACATGAAAGAGAAAACATCAATGCTCGTTAATGTAATCAGATTAGTGTTCATCTCGTGAGTTATCTTGATTCTGTCAACGTGTTGTCAATTAAGAAGAGAGATACGTCACCTGCGATACAAATTATGTGTGGCACCGTCCTTATGATTAACTTCCTATCAGAAGAGATAAATATAAAAAGGCACCAGTGGGTTACAATTGCACTGGATTGATTGGTCCACATTTGTATGTTCACCATCTGTTCATTTGTGCATATCTATGTTAAAGAAGAAGGGGGGGGGGGGGGGGGGGGGGGGGGGGGAGGGTTTATTTCTTTTTGAATGTTTTAACAATACTCAGGAGACGTTGCCGCAGTATTGTACCACACACTGTAGTTCTTTCATATAAGGTGTATTTGATTTCGTCAATTAAAATCAACACTTAAAAAACCAAGACAGCTGATTGCATTTAATAATATCTCATTTGTATTATCCAAAATGACTTTATTTGTATATGTATACTATATTTCTGATAACGTATTATGATTATACCTACATCTGTTTTTATTCTGGCATTCATGAACAGTTTGAAATAAAGTGATATTTAAATGTAATTACTGAAATGAATGTGTTGCATATATATCGCATTTTGTCTGCACATATCTCAAGTGAACTATTCTGTCTCAGGATCAAAACTGGACACAACTGTATACGTGAAGCTCTATCACATTTGTGTCAAACTGTGTTACTCTTATATGATCGTGTTGGATTGAAATCGATCACAATGTTTGATGATTTGCATTTGGTAAGTATTCTTTTCAAAGGGTGTTCGTATCTTCTATTTGAAACGTTCTGCATAGACTAAATTCCTCTGTACGTTGAAATGGTTGCATTTTGTTTTGGAATAGTTTTGTTGGCAACATTACATTCTACTTTGGGACTGGAGAACATATCATACATAACGCCATTATCTAAGCAACACGAGGTTCAAAATATCATTGCTAATTACTTTAAAGAAGAACTGTTTTGAAAATTGTAATTATTATCATCAAGATATGATAATGAAATACTTTGCTTCATGCACATGTAAATATGCAAAATAGTATTTTGTTATGTCCGTATTTCTTTTTTCAATTTTACATGGTATATGGCGAGTTTGGTAGAATCCCACATGTTAATTCATTTAAATCGGATGGTATGTTTTTGGGCCAATCTCTGAATTGGAAAATCGTCCAAAAAAAACAAAAACATTACGTGTTCCTTGGTATATTATTCACAAGTACTGGTCGCTTCTGTGAAGCCATCAATCTGGCCAATCATCACGTGCAATGTTTGCTATTTTACGAAAATGTTAGGAAAACCCGGTGATTGTCAACTAAAACTTTTTGATCAGACCGTTAAGCCGATATCGTTGTATGGTGCTAAAGTGTGTGAAAATACTATTCAATTGGAACGTATAAATTTGAAATTTGTAATATATATTGAAGGTTAAGTCAACAACTCTGGCACAGACTTCATGGTTTACGGGGAATTGGAAGATACCCACTTAGTATGTCAATCAAATTAAGAATGTTGTCATATTGGTGTAAGTTACTATTATCCAAGGTAAATTATCGAATATTATGTACAACTTACAACATTCTCGGTTAAGTGCTAAATTCCCATTGATAACAGAAATACAATCTATATTAGAAATTATTAATTAACTTTCAATGTGATGGCACGTATACGGCATTTACTGCCTCGACCATATGATTCGACAACTGGGCCATTACGGTCAAACTGGGCCAATACGAGACAAACTGTGCCAATACGAGACAAACTGGGCAAATATGAGTTTGAGCATGCGCAGTCGCACATTTGGTGTAAGCCCGAAGCTGTCGCTTCACTTTGATTCATGGTATCTGTTCACCTATCTTGTTTAAAATTATTATTTCAATATAAATGAGATGTTAAGTGTTGTGCAAACAGAACAAAAAGAGGCAAATTAATACAATTGTCATTAATTCCGTATTTCCGTATTGGCCGAGTTACAGATCCTCGGTCCGTTGTATTGGCCCTTGACTTCGTCTCGGGCTAATTGAGCGATTACTTTGAAACCTCTCTTGAACACGGCCCTGGACTCAACATTATGTTGATATATTTAGTGTTAGTTTTAAGTTGTTTTGTGTTTTGCTTTTCTGGATAAAAATAAATAAATAAAAGGTTATACATCTTCCTTGCAGATGACAGAAGTGATACCTACCTTATAGGTGGCAGAGGTGTATCTACCTCGTAGATGATGAAAGTGATACCTGCCTTGTGGGTGTCGGAAATGACATCTACCTTGCAGTTGGCTGGAAGGGTACATGTATCTACCTTGTAGATGTTTAGAGCGATACCAACCTTATAGTGTACATTCGTAATAAACGCCTCGCAAGTGTCGCAGGGGACTTACAAATATGTTGTTCTTTTATCTGGTTTGTGGTGGTGGTAGAAAGAGAAAGACTATTTACTGCAGTTTCCATTGAATTTACGTTTTTATATCACAAAACTTAGAACATGTAATCACAGACTCCCCATCGAAACTGGTAGATGGTATAGAATTGACAAATAATGAAGAGTATGTACATTCTTTAAGTGTAAGATTTGGGATGCATGTCACTTTATGTTAGAGTGTAGTTTATTAAATGAATTAAGAAACAAATATCACCCTGCTTATTACTGCAAACATGTGTCCATTGAAAAATATATTCACGTATGTCCATAATCAATACTTGTTTAAATTGCCTTGTATATCAAACATGGCTTTCGTATGCTCCATTAATTTGTATTTTGTTATATTCATGTATATTTGTTCACTCTATGTCATTATGTATGACTTATAAGAATAAACTTGACTTGACTTTAAGAATCATTTCGGAAAGGTTACACTGAGATTTTCAATCTTATTATAATTTAATTATTTTCTATCAATACAATTAAAGCAATCAGTTGGCATGTTTGTTGTGTTTTATATAAGTCTGAACTAGTTTTATGAGAACTATACCCGCACAAAACCAGACAACTGTAGGTCCATCGGAATTGTGCCCCACGTGACCAAAATACATTCATATGATTTGACGAAAGCAGTTGATCATGACTGATCTAATTCAATGTTGGGCCAACTCTGTCATTATTCACTTCACTAACCCAAAGCTATAACATACTAGCTTTTTCGACTTACAAACATTGCAAACAGCCTTAAAGATACATAAAAACACTCAATTGTACCACGCATGTTTCACATGTAAACCCAATCAAATGTGTTTATTGCTACAATCAAGTATCCAATATTCCCATGCTAAAAAGAAGTAAAAGAAAAGATGTTGTTCATTACCTGTTTACATGTGAAGAATTTACTGTCGCCAGAAGTAATGCATTTTTCTACGTAAATGGCCACAGCCTCCAAACTGTGTTATATGGAACACCGCAAACCAGAGATAATGTTATTACGAACATAATCTCATCCCTCCATCAATACATAATTAAAACAAAGCGCTTTGATAAAGCATCTTAGATTAGCGTGTATTATTAATGAAGTGGAACTGCAAAGAATTGTTCATAAGCAACAATCATGTACGCATGGTATCAGTATGCTTCAGTTTTTCATGTTTATGTCCAGTTCTTGTGTGAATGTTATTATATGTATGGACTGGTGAGGTATTAATATAAGTTTGCTTATTTACCGAACCAGATTCGCTATGATTAAAAATATGTTTAAACCAAATAAAAGAAAACCGTGGAACATCTGAGCATTCATCAGATGTTTCGGTGCCATGGCCATGGGAAGTGTAGTAATATCCTCTGGGATTGTTTCCATCGCAGTCAGCTGATCAATCAGTGGAGGGATATCTATGTCCAGACGAGTTAGTCTCATGTTCACTAAGATTGATTAATGGAGGCCCGTTAGTATTGATACAGGTATTAGGGTAATTCAGGTCCTATCTATCTGTCACAATCGATATATAGCTAGGACACAGTCAGCTAATTGAACAGTCATTACTGCTCATGGTAACATCTTAGTCAAATGCTAGGGAGAGATTTACATTAGTATAATGACCCAAAGGAAAACGATAGATCGTTTCATTACGTTTCATTTGGAATTATTCATACTCAACCAGACATTTGAAACGGTGGTCCCTTGCTTATTCAGATAATCATTTAGACAGTATGGTTACGGACCTTACATCACTGATACACGTCCATTCATTGCTCAGATAACATTTTGATAAAAATATCAGAATATTACCCATAACATATCTAAGCAAATTAAAAAAAAAATTCTGCAAACGATATTGGCATATTTGTTTAGTGATCTGGCTGCAGCAATGTATTTTCAACTTTTGCTCCAACAAATGATAGACTATTTTGAACAAAAAGTAATAAATGGAAAGTATTTAGTATCGCATTGGCGAGTGGTTTGGTTTTCAACATTAACTGCGATCAAAACACTTTGTCCATCGTGGTTCGAATTCCATACCTACCAAACGTATGTAAGAGATGTTTGGCACCGAGGGTAGTCATCCTACGTTACAACGAAGTTGCGGCGGATATTGAAATGACCTCCGTCCGTCCGGGTTTCGTTTCCGAAACAGAACTAAAAAACAAGGCCTAGGTCAATGAAACTTGGTATCTGTAACAATCATCATGTGTAGATGTGCCTTTTGAGGTTTTCAACTGATTTAGCCTTTAGCCATTTCCATGGAAACACAGCTTAACATTTTGTTTCTGAATCAGAACTTAACAACTGTAAGACCTAGCACAATGAATTATCTTCTGTGAAACAATCACCATGTACATGTGTTTGACTGTTCACTTCCAGATCACATCTTGAAAACTGTTAGGCAGAGATTAATACATCTTGTGTTGCTTAAATACATAACTAATGACTCTGTCTGCTTGTTTTTTTACAGTATCCAATCATATGTCTAATTGTCTTCAATAACAATTTTAATATGCAAAAATTACAGTCCATAAATAAATTTCACTAGTATATGTTTCAAAGCCAGAGATGATATTTGGAAAAGGTCAGAGTGGATTTAAACACCAGATATAGGTCAACCTACTACTATAACTACAAAAGAGCTTAAAAATCAAACGCTGTTCAGTTTTAGTTCAAAATGTGAATGGTATGATCAATGACAGAATTTCCTCACAGTTGATGTGTAAAAACAACTTTATATCGAAGAAACTAATTGGTATTTCAGTGTAAATCCCTCGTCTATAAGAAGTATTCCGGATGGTAGTGTTTCCTGGTGTGACACACTCGATCATATTGATTCCAAATCCTTTATTCCTGATCCGTCTCAGGGTTGAAGGTGGATTACTGCGACCCATGTCGGAGAAGGCTCAATGCTTTCACCATTGGATGGAAAGGGATCATTGCTCCTCACCTATTTTCCATTCCGCATGAAGCTACTTTGTTAATCGACATAGATTACACCCTAGAATTTGCATTTCTTTGGTGTTACTTTCCAAAGATACTGTCAATGTGCCACTTAGCTTGGTAATTCAGATCAGGCAGTACTGAGGCCTGGCCAACCTTGGTTGGACATTGTCTTGTGGTCATTGTAGATAATTTGTGTTTTGACAAAGTGCATATTAGGGGGCTTTAGAAAAGATAGATCATGGTGGTTGAAATATTCAAATACTTATTGGCATTAAACATGAAACAGGGTTCCATGATTGTTAGTGATGACTAGGCTCACAAGACACAAAGTGGTGGAATCCATTTGCCGGATCCTTCCGGATTCTCCCAAATTTTGGCGGATCAGGCAAGCGGATTCCACCTATTTTTCTGTCCTGTGGCTATATTACACTCTAGATACTCACTTTCATTGGTTTGATACCAACATCAATTCACTTGTTGCATACAAATGTTATCACATGACTTTTCGTTCAGTATTAAATATACATCTCGTCAAAGATATCGCACCCTCACTTATGATTAGTACGTAAAACTGAATCTTCACACTCAAACAATTGGAACCGTGAACAATACTTGGCATTACACATGAAACATGAAACAAGGGTCCATGTATGTTAGTGATTATGAAGAATAGGCAATTACACTTTTTGATGAAGTAGTTTTATGATATTTTGAACGAGGTTCACAATGTCATCTTCGGTCAAGTAACAAAATATGTAATATTATCAACATGTTTAAGATAAATAATTATTATTATAATATAAAATTTATCCAGTTATACTTATCGTTGAAATAGAAGACTTATTTCAATCGAATTGTATCTGAGTAGAGCTAGTATGTACTGAATACACTGAAACTTTGCCAGCCACAGGTGAGATACATATTTGTTGTTATCAAATTGTATTATATGTTCAGTGGTGAAATACGGCATTTATCGGTTAAAATAAAATCTGTATTTTCACTGAGTGAAATAACATGTTATTCTACTCAGTGAAATAACACTTTCAATCATATGACGTCATCGTAACACTAGGATGACGTCATAGGAAGACCGTGATAAAGTAAGGCAACCATGGGTGCTCCATTCATAAAATGAACGTCATTTACGAACTATGCTTATTTGATTAAATCTAATATCTGCGCCACTCGTGAAAATAATATCCAGGTGTAACTGTTGCATGTTGTTAACTGAAATAGATTACACACTACAAATTTCATTTGTAAAATGTAAGTTTCAAAGGAGAACACGAGACCATGACTACATTTTGTTAGTAATTAAAATGAAGACAAGGCACTCACAAAACTATATGTGGTAAAATTAGTTTCACATTACCATCATCTGGACATCTCTTAAATCTTAATCCTAATCAGAAATAGCACTACGTTCCTATCTTTTACGTAGTGTTATATGATCAATATCATGATATTATAATATATTATTATCCAAGTTATGGTGAATATGTGATATCATTACAGCTTTTCCTCGTTTACTTATCATTCAATAGAAACATAAATACTCTAAGATTCTAGTAAAAAACAGCATGTTGTTTATATTTATTATATACTCATGTGTAGATGGCCTGACTTTAAAATCCCTCACCATATAAGGGCTCGCTTTTCTGTTCTATATTATTTCTGTTCTAGAATATTATTTTACCTATCGAACATGCGCAGACGTTGTTTTCCCGTCGAGGCGATGACGCCATGTGTGTTGACAAAAACGGCAAGATCGGTCGCTGCTGTAGACTGACCCTTAGGACACCAATCAACCCTACGTCCAGCACATGTATATAATTTTATCATTTTAGGGCTACTGCTGATTTCCAATTTCCTGATTTCTCAAATAGAATGTAAAGAGAACACATATTTTGTTATCATGTACCGTAGTGTACTGCAGTAGGCCAATACATGAGGCTTTCCCCGTCTCATTGACAGGTCGCACTTTAATGTTTAGAATTTGT
The DNA here is from genome assembly GCA_936450465.1 of Gibbula magus. NCBI lineage: Eukaryota > Metazoa > Mollusca > Gastropoda > Trochida > Trochidae > Gibbula > Gibbula magus. The sequence continues at coordinate 16,785,394 of OW388300.1, read as the reverse complement.
GGTAGGCCTTATTGTTAACCGTTTGACACACTTCCATGATTTCATTTAACCCTTGGATACAGATGATTTAATTTAATTTAACCCTTAGATAATGTTTGATTAATTTATTTAACCTCTAGATATCTCATACAGTAATGCCATTAGATCTAGTGATTAGCTTAGTTGTTTTATGCAAGGACTTCGGGCACTTGAGGATATATGTAATATGTGTAAGAAAAACATTGTCCGAATTTTCTACGAAACCGAACCGTGATTAAATCCGATTTCCATTTGCAATCGAAATGAATTTCTAGGGACATTTTATGGACGCTTTGATCCACAGTTAGTTCCCTTGTTACTGCTTGAACTGAAATCTCGTTCGGTGTCTCGTTTTTTGGCCGACATTGGGCAATTGACATGCAACTTGGCGTTGCAAAAGTAATGCAAATCCAGAAGGAATATACTTCACATTGAACCCAATCATTCTGTGACAGTCGCATGGTAAGTATTATTGCGACTACCTTTTAACCCTACAGATAATACCATAGCAAGTTATATAATCAAAACAATCCGTCAAGGTAGGTAGGTGCTTATTGTTATTTGCAATTTTTTTGATGTTAACGTTTGCTGAAATACTGGAGAGTTGAGTAGAGAATATAATAAATGAAAACATGAACACGTACGTTGTTGACTCACCTTTTCGAGAAGTGAATGGTCTCGAATTGATGTAAAAAACTGATATTATTCACAATCAAAAATGGAATTAGCATTTGGTGATATCATGTGCATGAACATCAGCATGTTGTCGCATGCTTTTCTATATATATATACATGCTCGCTATGCAGTAAACTGATTTTACACATGTTTACGCGAGCACTATTTATACTGGATTACTAGTTGCTGATTTCAAAAAGTAAAATTGAAATACAATATATAATCTCTGATCTTATATTGACTGTGTAATGACACCATGGCAGCGCTGACACTGTGACATTATATTTGAAACCTCCTTAAGGTATGCCATGATGTCAATAAGGTTTTATGTTATTGCATAATGTGTAATGATGTAGACTTATTACACAGCTATATCTTCATCGAGTGAGGTATAACATTGTTATTATCACCTCAATAAGATCACTGTTCATGATGCATATTGGCAGTTTGATGTTTTTGATGCTTATACATAATTGTACGGAATACTGTTGTAGAATAGTTTGATGTTTCCATGGTCGATTCCCGTATTGCAATGCCGTCCGCCATTTTCCCCGCGCCGTACTCATCCCTTTCTAACAATTCCTCCTCCTTCAAAGCCTGCATGATCCCAGGGAACCTATTACCTGCCGATTTTCGCTTTAGTCGCGCGTCTACCATCTAATGTTTCTAACTATGAGAATAACATTTATGCAAAATATGCAAAAATAGCGAGAGCAGCTAGCGGCCGTGGTTGCTGATGAAAACGTTAGGAGAAAGCGCTCCCTACACAGGGAGATAACTTGTCAAGCCCTAGCAGGAAGTAATAGTTTCATTAAAATGTATTTTACACATAAACTAATACATAACATCTCTCCCTTGTATTCTAATATAACATATAGAATTACCCGTTGAAGAAAGTAACTCTAGCATCAGAGAGCCTCCAATTGTTTCTAACATTCATCAACAGTTCGTGATCTGTTTCATATCGGAAGGCAGTTCCATCTATCACAGGTTTATTATATTACTTTACCGTAAGGAAGCAATGACATTTAATGTAAATATTCACATAAATCATGCACAGATTTGTTAAGTTATTGAAATAGTTTGGGCATGATTGAGCTGATATGTGCTGTTGTAATATTATTGAAAGAAAGTCGTTATTCATCAGTTGAATTTATTTGAATTATGTAAATGCGTGTAGTAATGTAGTAATCTTTCACTGATATTATATTTGAATTTTCATGCATGATTTATAGTTCATACACTGACTCTGCCATTATAGAATGTTCAATCCAAGGAGAAGGTATAGAAATGTATGTCTTTTGACTTTTCATGAAACGATATAGATATTTTTTTTTTCATTTGTTCACATAGCAACATATGTGTTTGTAAAGGGGCAATGGGGCCAATAGTACCATGGCCTATCTTGTGCTGAATTGTAATATACATCAGTATGATCATTATATAATTTGGTGTAATTTGTTCACAAACATGGCTAGGCATAATTAATTATTAATATAACTGGAACTTGCAATCTCGGGCTAACTTTGGTCCTCCAAAGCTGTCATTACATTCCACATTGTGAACCATAGCAAATGAAATCGATGACTTATGCCACTATCTAAACGGAATTAGGTTAAACAGTCTATTTGCCAAATATTTCAAGAAATAATTTTCTTTTTTCATGAGGTGTCGTCAATGCCGAATAATATCTGCTCATGTTTTATGCATAACTGACATAGTCGAATTAATACGATTGAACAATGTCCCTTAAGGACGTGGATGATTTTCCTTTGAAGAAATGTGAATGATAGCAGTCACAATGTTGTATTTCATCAGTCTTTGGTTTTATTGAAACTTTGAAATAAGAAAAGAAATTACAATTTTAAAATCCTTGTAAATTAATATGTTCTTCAAAGGAATTACAATCAGTGTTTCGTTTTATTAAAACTTTGGAACAAGGGAAAACATTGCAATTTTAAATTCCTTGTAAATGAATATGTTGATCAAAGGAATTACAATCTCACTACTTCATCACATGTGCAGAATGAAACATAAAGAAGGTATACTCACAAAATCGTTATTGTAATTCATTCAGTAATAAATTCATTGTCTTCCACATTTGTATTTCACAAGTTCTACTCTGTCATCTTTGAAGTGTATCAATAATCCCATTTGAGACTGTACTATTAAAACATTCAAAAATGTTCAATTACTCATTCAAGTTTGAGAACTATCATAGTTTGCGCAGAAAAAATTAATATTACAGGAAACACCATCCAGATGTTGTCATTAATATATCACTATTAAATAAAAGAATGACAAATGTATTAGTTTTCTGCCAACAAAAACCCTTGAAATTAAAAAAATATTTCGCTATGTTTCACATGCCATCTATAGATGTGTTTTCACAATGTCAGGATTAAAACTCTGCTTAAGGTTTGATCTACTTTTTTCTGTTTATGGATTACATCCTCTTCATTTACACTCTCAGAACGTTATTGTGAATGTAAGTCCATCATTACACCGAGAAAGCATAGCATGATTAAAATGTTATGTTTGCTAAATTTGGTAATAATATCACAATGACCATTTGTCACCTTATTGGTTGGGGCCACATTCGCCTCCAACCTATATACACAGTTGAAATTTCACCCTATAATACAGTTGGACTATTAAAAATAAACTTTAAACCAATCATGATTGGCCTCTTCACATATTGAAAAAAAGTATATGACCAACGAACACAGCTGTAGCTAATTTTTAACCACATGACCAGGTGGGTTATCCGAAATAATTATCCCCTTTTACTGCAAAAAGAGAATTTTGTCAAAACTCTCAAATTGAAACGATGGTTGTGTCATTTTGAATCTGAACATTAGTAAACATAAACAATTTTCAATTCAAAGCATTTTTACACCTAAATGAGCAGTTTCGGAAAATCAAAGAAACTTTACACGCAAATGTTACCCGCGCGACACAGGCATCTACTAAATGATAATTTTAGCAGTCCGTCAACACGCCAACCTCTGTTATCAAATATTCCAATGCCAGTTAGACTTGCATAGTTATACTCAATGTACTGATAATGTATTCAAGACAGTGAAGCATGTAGATGTATAAACAAATATCGGATAGAACCATATTTATGTCCAAACAGAAGGAACCAAGAACCAAGTCATTATCCTTGGACTAAAAATAGATCCGTATGTCTTCCTTCCACAGATAAACCAAAATATGCTTCGTAATCAATCAATTGGTATATTAGCAAAGTTTTAACAAATGGTTGACTGCTTTTTCTCTGGGAACTTAGGCCTACTTATTATTATTGCTGGAATCTAGCAATGACAAAACTCTCAACAACGTTTTGATTTAATTCATAATTAAGCCCCTACTTCAAAATATGTTATCGGGGAAGTTGAAATTTCAATTTTATTTTCAAATGATAGATTGTTAAAAACATAATTTTATTTATGAATAAATAATGTGTGTAAATTGTTAATAGAGTATAGGCCTATACCTATGTTACACAACTCAAACAATCGAGATACAATTTATTTTTATTTGAGACTTTTAAATTGACCAACTAATTATTTTTTTAGTAATCAGTTTGTATCCCCAAAATGACGAAAATGCAGTCTTCATTTTGCAATATGTACGACATACATATCCCGTTTATAATATTTTTTAGCCTTAAGAAGATGCTCCGAACCATGCCTTTTTAAATGGTTTTCTTGTTGTTGAAGTAAAAGGAATTAAAAATACGCGACTTGCCTGATCATTGCATCGATTAATCAAATTGCAAAATAATCAAATTGATATTGATTGTTCTCATCTTCGCGCCAATGTCAAATGACGTAAATGAGCGCTGGTGATCATAGTCATTCTAGAACAGTGGTTCACAAGTTATTGCTCATCAATCTTCGATCAATGAGATTACAATCGATGTAGTCATTATCCATAACATCAGTTGACCCCAGGTTAAAGCAAGTTATAACATTACCCAGATTCATTGCCGTACCTAACGAGGTTAGTACTTACAGGTTATCTTTATCAAAGAAAAATGTCTTCTACTAATTGTTTTTCTGTAACTGGTGGCGTCTGGAATATCATATTAACGATCACAACCATGGGTAGTTAAATATGATTATGGCTGGGCTTGATAATGTCAAATACCTGTAAGCAACATAAAATGTGTGCATTATATTTAGCTGAATCAATTTAAAACTTTGTCATTTCAAAGAAGTTATGATACTAGTATTTTCCTTGACTGTATTCCATTTTACTATTGATGTATTCCGAGTTCGCAGAACTGACAAGCTTTTCTCATCGGAATAACATAATTGTTTGTTGTAAATCTAATTACTGTCTAGTTCGTATAGGTAAGTTTTGCTGTCCTAATAACCTCTAAGTTAATAACAAAATTTTTTTTACATTACACAGTTATATAGACCAATGCCTATAGCTACAATCTCTAATGTAAGACAGAAATTAAACCATTTTTATGCCGTTTTGAGTGGCCAATTCAGGTAGAACGTTTGATCATTTGGTATATGTTTGAGAGCAGGTAATCCGAGCGTAAATTTTCAAATAACAATAGATAATGCGTACATTTGCGATTTATCAAACGAATGCAGTTATTGATGTTAACACTTAAGTATTATTTACGGCGTGTTGAGGCATACCAATAAAAATCTATTCTATCTTTATTTCATAACAACCACTCACCTTGGTACATGAACATTACATTATACATTTAGGCATAACATTTTGGTTGTGTTTTTTACAGCTGCGTACCGAGAGTTATTCGACTACTTGTTTACTTTAGTGCAATTATCATATAATTTAGCATGTCTTTGATGCATCGTATCAACGCGAAAACTAGATCGATCATCTTGCAGCTTTGCATTTTAATTAGACAGTTCAGTGTTCCATAACATAATATGATTTGGTATCTCATAGTAAACAGTTACAGTTTTGACAATTCTTTGAAGCGAGCAGGGCTCAATATTTTCAAAACTGCAGTTTGTATTTTCTTCTGTGAAATATACAATAAGTGATCCATCGGATGCAACATACATCAGATATGTCCTCTTTACTCATTCAATGTATTTGTGTTGAAAATGTTCTCATTTAGTCAATGTGACAACTTTTATTTGAAAATAGATTATGTATATTTCATTATGCCAAATTTCACAAACATGCACCACTGCCATAACGATCAGAAGATAAGTGTGAGAATGATTGTTTACACATGGATATATGACGATTCACTGTCATTGATTGTTGTATAATTTTATTAATCTTACAATGAACGTCAATTTACATGATATTGCATGTGAACATACTTTCCGTACGCAGCTGTATATATATACTACATAGGATTGACTCTTGAAAATAGTACATATAGATGAAATGATTATTACTAGTTTCCTTATTACAGACAATCACTGTTTTGAAAGCCTTCCTAATAACAATTGTAACTTATCATAACTTGGGTTGATGTAAATGAATTTATGTAAAGAACACTCTCTTTTATTTTGAAATATACACATAAATAAATAGTGATATTCCTTCCCAACAACTTATAGATGTAAATGGCAACATTTTTCAACAGTTTTACATCTTTTGTTGTGAGTAAGTTGTTAAACATTGACCTGGTAGGATTTACAGTATACAACTGAGAAATGTACAGTGTTGTTGTGAATAATATGGACATACGAGCAAGAAATGGTACTCATCTTGAATAAGATCAAAAGTGTACATATCACAAAAAGTTTGTGACTCATACAACGGAATTTGAATAAAACGTGTAAAATATATTTGATATGCCATAATTAAAGATTGATTTATAAATGATACTAACACACTTTCTTCCTCAATTAGTAGACCTCTAAATAATAATCTCTCCTACCTAAACAATGTGACTTAAAGGACATATTCAATGTCAATGTAACTTCATAATTATTCCAAATATTTCTCTGCATAATATGTTTGTGACGTATTAAGTGCAATGCATGTATTTTTCTTAGATACAGTCAGTCCCAAAGCGTAACATAGTAACTCTTAATTTATGCACATATTGCAGTCAGTCCAAAAGCTAAATCATAATAACACCTAACTGAACAATGGCAAGACTTATGGTGGCCGACTAAATTTCCCAATGATAATGCTGAAATCTAGTAAAAGAACATGGTGAAGCCTCTTAGCATTCATCACATGCTTCTGTTCCATGGTCATAAGTAGTGTACTAATATCCTCGTGGATTGTTGTCATTGCAGTCAGTTGATCAATCAGTGGAGGGATATCTATGTCCAGACGAATTAGTCTCTTGTCACTAAGATTGATTAATGGAGGCCCGTAAGTCTTGATACGGGTTTTAGGGTAAGTCAGGCCCTGCCTCACTTATTACACATTTTGGACATAATAGATTAATAGAACAGTAATCACCCCACATCTGTCTACCCTGTGACGCAATCTTAGTGAAATACCAGAAAGTAAAACGTTTTTGCTCTACGTTAGTGCCACAGGACAATTAGGCTGTCATCCATTTTACCCCAATAAAGTGTATTTGGAACAATCTATACCAAACCAGGTATTCGTTATGGAAATACGTAGCTTTATCATGTAATCGCAGAATACCTTCATTAAAACACGTTAATAACTGACTTTCCATCACTATTAATGTGACTGGTAAAGTAAATCAGCATTAGTAACAGTCTAAAATCTACAGTAGTATACATATCTATTATAAGTATATTGTATGTTTTCTTTTCGATTAAACCAAACCTATGTATCTGTGTATGGTGTGTATTTACCACAACACAACCCAGCATATCACAGCATTTATAACAAAATATAAACAAAATATATTGTTCAGTTTGATTACTAAGAGGATCAGAAAGTTGTATCTACGTTGATTCTAAAAACGGTAATTATTCTAAAGTTGGTATCCATTGTGTATTTTGATAATTTAACAGGTTACTCACATTTTGATAATGGACGTTGAATTAGGTTGTTTTTTGCAATGTTTCTCCAAAATGCGTGAAATGTGATTCATCATAAGTTCAAAAGTTAACTTTCTATGCATTTTACTGTCAGCATCTTTATCATCCGATTACCATAATTTCGATTTTGAAAGTGTAAAGTGTGTTTGTTTTGCCTCTGATTTTGCTTCTGCATACAACATAAAAGATTCGATTAAAATATGAAACAAATATTAACTAATTTGGATATAAAGGACGTGGAAATGAAATCGAACAATGACAAGATTCTAAATTTGAGATAAACATGCCCAACTCTTGAGGCAAGGGAATACAAATGATCAAAACACCGTTTAAGCTCTGAGCTGCAAATTGAGTTACGAAGTGCTCTGCATTAGTAAAACTTGAACAATTGCACTGGCTGCCTGAGTGAAATTATCAAACTTGATGGACGAGAAGGGGGCTAGATAGGAACCATTGATTAAATAGTATGAACAATGATTCTGCATCTCATTATAAGACGTGACAACCATGTTGGGTGAGGTGATTTGGGGTTTAACGCCGCTATCATGGATGTTAGTATTATGGCAGGGAGAAAGCCTGCAACACCATGTCGCTATGTGTTGCAGTGAAACTGGCAAGCATCGACTGGAACTAGAGAACCATGGATGGTACTACGCTGAAATTCAGAGTAACATTGCACCGATACATTAATGCGTGTACAACAGTTCTCTACTGCCTCTGGTTGGATTCGAACCCCGAGACAACCATGATAACTAGTTGATTGAAGTTGTGGATATTCCAAATGACATACTTACTCTTGCGGCTATAAAATTTAATATTAAACAGTTTGTTTGGGAATAATATTTTGTAAGTTTTGTAGGGGTTAGCATTCTTGTCCATCACGCAGTTAGCGCAGGTTCGAATAACTTAAAGGACAAACAAGTGGGCTATGAATGTCTTTAACAAATGGGAGATTGAGTTCTTGAGTGAGATTTCCTATGCATGAGGGAAAGAAGAAGATCCTTCAAAACATATAACATAATTTATCCCATACAGAGCAAACACAGTTTTAGGTGTCTTTGTGTCTTTGCAGGATGAAAGGTCATCCTTGAAAATACCATGCAAGATAAGCGAATGTGTAGTGTAGGTCTTAGCGTAACCAGGCATATGTTATCTCAGTGGAGAATGAGGAAGCCCTATGTGTCCAGGGTAGTCTAGGGACGCCTACCCTCCGGCCCTTGTGGACACTACTGTTTGGACAGTTGGTTTGAATTTTCCTCTACCTGAAGCGGAAGAGCATCGAAATTGAACCTTCAGAATCATCTATAGAGAGATTTTCATTTTCAAAAACACCCATACTTGGAATGTACAAAATGTACAAACCTTCAGAAGAATTGAAGCTTAGAACTAAAAAGCCCCATTCTGCACGTGCATATAAGGTAACTGACAACCCGTTGTTTAAATGCTACTGTGACAGATCCCCGAAACAAAGAACATATGATGCTTTCAATATTAGGTCACTTTCTCAATTTAAAGGTGGTATATGATTTCCGAAACAAGGAATTGGTCACGATAACCTCGACACAGTAGTCTGCTGATGACAGCAGCAGGAATATCGAGATATTTCACAAATCATTCACTCTACAGTGGTGACCTCGACGAATATCAAAAAGGACACAAGAGCCTAGCAATTGAATCATATAAAAGTTACTCTGACAAACAGAAACGACAGGTCTTCAACATCGTCATCGTCCATTTAAATTACATAATCTATAAACTCTCGAAATATGGGAGTAGATTTCTATGCACATATATAAACCATAACAATTGTTTATAAAACAATAAATCTGAATAAAAAGCTTAGAGAGGACATTTCCATTTAAATTCATATGTCATGATGGCACCAGGTTGCAGACAAGTTCAACTTAAATACATTGAAGCCCATTGTCCTATTATGTTACTGGTCACTTGTCTGGAATTTTCAGGCACAAGTACATATTTTCATTTTGTAGAAATACACCAGCTGTTGTATGAAATGGTCAATTTACCTTTATTCATTTCTTGGGGCATTGTAGCTATGTTTTTACAATTGGTGATGAATTCAACAAAACTTAGTAATCATTTAGCCAGTGGCCTGAAAAAACCTGATTCATTCTGCAATGCAAATATAATAGGGTTTATGGTAATAAAATGATCTCTTTCATCAGCTAATGAAAGCAATTTATGCAGATATCAATAATCAATAATGATACAAAAATAACATCATGCTTCTAATGCGCTATTTCCATTGTAAAAACGCAGACACTAATACACTTTAATGACAGTTATTTTATTTCAAAGTTCACGGCGACAATTTGACCTTTTCAAACGTTTTGTATATGTTGTATGGACTGTTGCATGCAATATCTTCAGTTTGGTGGTCATCATAAAACTTGTTTCCAGTACAATATTATGTAAAACACCACCTTTTCACAAAAGGATAACAACTTGTAAGTGGCAGGGGTCACTGACATATTAGTTGCAGACAGTTGTTCCTTGTGGATGGGCCAACGCATTTTTGGTTTCTATTACTTTCTTCATGATAACAATAGTTTGCTCTTATACAATGGTTTAGCTGATACTTCAACTTGGCTTCATCACTCCATCTCACCACCAATCTTCACTTGATCACTTCCTTCTGCATTAAGTATTAATTCAAAGATGCATCCACTGTGTTTCATAAAAAAATATTTCACTTTAATGAGTGCCAACATACGATATGTGCTGATTTCAGTTGCACAATTTCACTCAAATTGCATATTCATCCCCAATCGTCAAATATATAATATTTACTACTTTCGAATTGAAATTGAACAACAGCATTATACATGTGCAGAAACTGAAGATACATGCCCCATGTACACGCACAATAGTTGTGAGACCTACTCAGCATCATCAACCAAAATCTGTCTTTTTGTCTGTTGTACATAAGTTTTGAAATTACGTTTGACTAATTAACTGAAAGCAATGTCTGTAATAAACTTCCAGACAAAGAAAATACTTACCTCAGTTGGTTTTGACTAATTCAATGCTTTAATGAAATCGGATGTATTTGACTATGGCACGATATAATAATACTTATCTGCAGTAGTTCGAATGAATTAAATGAAAACTGGTTAAATCGAAATAAAATATCTTCGTTTAATGACAGGGGTAAGAAATGATATTTACACCAACATGACTCCTTAACTTGTTTAAAATGTTATAAATGTGTGCAGAATCAGGCACATTTATTCAGTTTCACAGATAATATGTCGATTAACAGTTGTGTATCATCACAAACATGTTTTGAAGAATTTGAAATTTAAAACAATAACATTGTACTTAAAGTTTTAGATTATGACATCGAAAACTTGAGATATTTGCAAATGAAAATCATACATATAATAAAATCAACTGAGTTGAGTATTTCCTTTAGCCTGGCAGTTTATGTCAATGCATTACGTAGAGGGTAATGTCCGAGTAACTCTCCATTCCTTAAAAATAATGGAGCCGAGGCCCCGAAGGGGCCGAGGCACATTATTTTTAAGGAATGGAGAGTTACGAGGATATTACCCTACTTAAATTACACTCAAAGAATTGCTCTTTTATCAAAATTGCTTTAAAAAGTTAAAGAAATTAAATTTCTACTTCAAAAAATGATGTGATGTGTAACTCTCCATTACTGAAAAATAATGGAGTGAAAGAACAATAGGATGACGTCACAAGTGTAATTTAACATTTGTGAAGGAAATGTGTATCTGACCAAAATAGAGACAACCGTTTTTTAGAAATAGCCAACGTTTGCGTTCTTTGCTTTGTTACAATAATTCATCACCAAATATCTCATCTAAATGTGGGTAAATATTATTCATATAATCAAGCTGAGATCCATTCAGATCAACATTAAGTTGTTTTCTGTCACAATGTATTAACTTGTTACCACATAAACTGAACTATTTGTACTTCATCAGCGAACCACGCTGTGCTAATGATGAGAATCCAAAGATCTGCACGTACTAACGTTGGTTAATAGTCCATATTGGTATTATACTGATTGATGTTTGTTGAGTTTATAATCACAGAACTACCAAGACGTGTGTTCAACACAGTGACATAGCTGCACTGATGGTAAGTCTTTAATCAAAACATGTTGGCCTGTCATTAGCAAATGTACATTTATCGCACGAAGGAGCTCATTTCCGTAATTATTTGGTGCAAAGAAGCTAGTTATAATGAAAACCCTTTTAACGTGGACACTTGCTGAATGATGTTTTTGCAACTGGTCGCATTAACTTTATTTTAGTACATGTTATAACACACTGAAAGTAATTCATCACCAAGCACTACGGTCGACCTGCTAATGATTACCAACTAATATGAAGTACCTATGTACTGACATCAAGGACTAAACCATACTGATTAATGTTTACTAAATTGATTATAAAAGAAATATCAGAACGTGTGTACCATCCGGTGACATAGTTGTTCTGACCGATGGTCACTACTTAAAATCTTGATTGTTAGCCTGTATTTTGCGAAGGGTACGTTAATGAAACGACGGAGCCGATTTCATTATTTGGTAGGTAGGATAGTGATAACCATACAAAAGTTCATGTTGGAGTTGTCATTGCATATATCTTTATGCTCAAAGTACAAGGTTTGACTTGAGCAATGTGTTTGATAGTTACATATTGATACTTATATAATATTACCTGCGAGGGCAATCTTATTGGGGTTTCACCTTTATCATACCATAGGGTAAAATATCACTTTGTCATGGTGATATGACGTCATTAACATTAATTTGAGGTCACGCTTCGTCTCTGACGTTGTGTTTCTAACCTGTGACGATGGGTTTTAAGTGGATTTTAGCGCATATTCATTAAGTCACGACTTTTGTAATAAACAGAATATTATATTTGTGTAAATTCGTGTCATACTATGTTTACAACACTAGTGCCTGATTATTGGTATATCCTTCGCTCTCGCACGGAAAATACTAGTATTCAGGCTCTCTTGTGGTAAACATAGTACGACATAGACACTCAAATAATATCCTCATTTAGAACATGTTATGTTTGAGACGTATGAAACACTCTAAAAAGTAAATTTAGTTGCATTAACCATTCATTTATCTGCAGTAACGATGTTTTATGTTGAAGGGACGCCCTGGTTTGACAATTTAAAAAAATCTGCAAAAGATATTCTTAAACTTATGCCATTTGATTAAATATTACAAAGGAGCATTTGAGAAATATTAAGATCCATCTCTAGCTTTTCAAAGGTGGATCATGTTTCGAGCTAGTTAAAGTTAAGGTTAAACTATTATCAACTACCCTCTGAAAATAAGACTAGAGACGCCACTTTCTAGTGATACAACGCTAAGAGCTTTATGTTTGATAGCTAATGGACTGATTGATAATATAATTTCTATTGAGTGGATGTGTGAAACAAACTGTTTATATACTATCTCAATAATATTTCTATACTATTTTGTCGGTAACAAGTACACTGTATGGTATAGTAGTGGCGACCGGTGTGATACACTCGATCATGTTGATTCCAAACTTGTTAATGCTGATCTGTCTGAAGACTGATAACTGTAATCAATGTCGGAATTGGTTCAATGCTCTCTCCATGAAATAAAAAAAGGGTTCATTGCTGCTCATCAATTTCCAATTTTGCATGTAAGGTCTCCTTGTTAACTGAAATAGATTACACACTAGAATGTGCATGTGTTAAATGTAAATTTCAACGGATATCATCAATGTGCCACTTAGAGTAGTGTTTTATTTAGATCAGGTCCTACAATTTCGACCTGGTGGGTATTACCTTGTACGCGTCACTTTGATCAGTGTTCTTGTATAGTGTCTTAGTGGATAGTAATTATCTGGAACCTTTGGAAAGGAATAATCATGGTAGATGGAAAATAAATTGGCTTTTAGCATAAAAAGGTTGCCAGAAACCCGTTTTAGATTGTGTTAGTGATTGTTAAGACACGGCTTAAACAATAATAGACTTTAACAGTTTGTCAATTAAACTTTTTCCAAATGGATACCAAATTGTCACCTTCTATGGTCATCTCACATTTCTTTTCAGCAAAAGTAAAATATGGCTTTCACATAAATAGTCATCTTTAATATCTTTCACATTCTAGTATATGAGTATATTTAAGCTAAATATGTAAAATATAACCCTTTCCCAACTTTACTTCTACTAAATTGAAGAATTACAACAGACGGTTTCTTTTTGCATATGTACATGTTATCAATATTGCATATTAATTTTCTTCTAAACAAATAAATGTCAAAATATACAATAGCAATAACCATATATTGTGAATGTTTTCACTCTGTGGTAGTGATAAGATACAATAAGATTATATTCCTCGTCTGCATTGTATTCCGTATCGGTTAAACAATAATATGCCAATTATAACAGATCTCCACATATCTTCATAAATTAGGAAATTTGTTTTAGGTGAGTATTTCTCTTTTAATTCGTCGAAGCTGAATATATTACCATCTTCGCTGACAAAGTCATTTAGTACAGCAATCTCTTTCGTACCAGATGCTATAAAAGACAGTTTTGTTTGCTGTTCCTGGGCCTCTATTATTTCAAACTGACTGTGCTCTAAACAAGCCTTTATTTTGATTAATGGTATCGCTTTGAAAGTTGAAGTGAGGAAAAGATGTTGTTGCTATGATCTCAGTGACATCTGCTCAAGAAATCGATTATAATCTAATTTTACTGAATACCTTTGCAGAATGATTTTGAATGGTGAATAAAAGCTCACCCTTGTGTATCTGATATAACACATAGTGTTACTGGTTTATACACGTAATGGGAAGGCTGTTTCATTAATCAACAAGTAATGCAATATTCGATACAAGAAGACTTTGGGATGAGAGGTTACATTTACAACAAAAATGCTGCATTAATTTGCTGTAATGAGGATAGTTGTATTCAAATTAATCATCTGCCGATTTGTCAAGATATTGAAAACATCTGGTTATGATGAAGCTGATATGTAAGGTTGTAGCATTAATGAACGGAAAGCACTCAATCATTGGATAAATTTATTTGTATTTTGTTACTGCTGGTAGTTATGAAGAGAGATGTATTCATTTTGGATACAGAAGAAATTTATCTTACTTCATATTCATGGATGAAAACACAAATAGGTTTTTAGTTTATTTAATAGACATCTAGAAAGATTATACATTACACTCTCTATATATATAATATATGGATATTTTATTTGTATGATGCATGATGTCTACTTACAGGAACAGGACTTCAACGAGGTCAAGAAATGTACTTTTTGGTAACGAAACAAAACAAAACAAAAATGCCCTAAAATTAAAGCATCATAACATGTTGTTAGTGCACAATATGTCCAGTGCAGCTCTGAAGAGATGTGATTTAGCTGAGCCCTGAAATAACACGCCAAGATTTCAGCTTGTTCGATTTATTTGCTGCTGTTTTTTAGAAGGGTTTTTCTCCTTAAGGCAAAGTCTAAATTAAACGTTCTCTCGCGTACCGAAGACTATTTATACTAGTTTACTAGTTACTGATTTCAAAAAGAAATATTGAAATATAATCGCTGATCTTATACTTAATGGCACCATGGCAGCGCTGACACTGTAACGTTATATTTTAAACCTCCTGACGGTATGTCATGATGTCAATCACGTTTTATGTTATTGCATAAAGTGTAATAATGTAGACTTATTACACAGCTATATCTTCATCGAGTGAGATATTCGCTTTAGTCGCGCGTTAAGTTTCTAACTATGAGATAACATTTATGCAAAATATGCAAAAATAGCGAGAGCAGCTAGCGGCTGTGTTTGCTGATGAAAACGTTAGGAGGAAGCGCTCCCTGCAAGGGGAGATAACTTGTCAAACCCTAGCAGGGAGTAATCGTTTCATCAAAATGTATTTTACACATAAAATAATACATAAAATCTCTCCCTTGTATTATAATATAATATATAGAAATACCCGTTGATAAAAGTAACTCTAGCATCGGAGAGCCTCCAATTGTTTTTAATATTCATCAACAGTTCGTGATCTGTATCATCTCAAAAGGCAGTTCCATCTATCACAGTTTATTATATTACTTTCCCCTAATGAAGCAATGACATTTAATGTAAAAGTAAAAATTACATATTCACATAAACCATGCACTGATTTGTTAAGTTATTGAAATAGTTTGGGCATGATTGAGCTGATATGTGCGGTTGTAATATTATTGAAAGAAAGTCGTTAATCATCTGTTGAATTTATTTGAATTATGTAAATGCGTGTAGTAATGTAGTAATCTTTCACTGATATTTGTTTGAATTTTCATGCATGATTTATAGTTCATACACTGACTCTGCCATTATAGGATTTCTAATACAAGAAGGAAGTAAAGAAATGCACCTTTTGTAAAATGTATGTCTTATGACTTTTCATGAAACGAGATTGAGATGGTATGTACTTTGTTCACATAAAGACAAATGTGATTGTAAAGTGGCCATCGGGCCAATAGTACCATGGCCCATTCTTGTGCTTAAATGTAGTATACATCAGTATGATCATTATATAACTATGTGTACTTTGTTCACAAACATGACTAGGCATAATTAATTATAAAGATAACTGGAACTCGCAATCGTGGGCTAATTTGGTCCTCCAAAGCTGTCATTACATTCCATATTGTGAACCATTGCAACTGAAATCGATGAATGGGCTTGATGGATGATATAAATGATGTTAGTATTCTCTTCAAAGGTTGTCCAGTCGTCCAGCAATTTTATCACATTCGCTACATACTAAATGCAGGCAAGACTAAAAGCTAAAAAATTGCAGCACATTTGCTTTGTGCTTTGAAAAACCCCCATTACATGCTGCTGTCTCTTTGTGAAAGGAACAACACTGATAGACAATATATTGTATTATGCCACTATCTAAACGGAATTAGGTTCAACATTATATTTGCCAAATATTTCAAGAAATAACATTTCTTCTTTCATGAGGTGTTGTTAATGCCGAATAATATCTGCTCATGTTTCATGCATAACTGACACAGTCTGTCATCTATAGAAAGATGGGGGGCAAGAAAAATTTGATATGCATTTCATATTTTTCATGATAAGGGTGCAAGTATGCAATGATAATAAGAATATCAATCCTGTTTTCGGTTTGTATTACATAACTGTAACCAGTGTAAATCACTATGGTATTTTGTTTGTTTATACTAGATCGACGTATCACATGAGAAACATAAGGGATTTCATGAAGTATCCTGACCAGGATACTCCGAATTTCAGGACCAGTATACAATAGGATACTCGGAGTATCCAAAAATATCCTGCTCAGGATACTCCGGGTTTCATGATTCAGGATACTTCAGGATACTTCAGGAAACTATATTAAACTATCGGAAATTATTAGAAATTTTAAAATATTACATATAACACTACAAATTATAACACAGACATACGCGGTTTACCCCTGTAATACAGTTTTGGCATTAGTTGTTTCTGTCAGACGACATTAAATTCATGTAGACGCTTTTTTTGGAGAAAATTATACAATGCATGTGTAAAATCACGTTTGAAGCTTGGTCATTGTTGCTTCCCTATGATATGTATCAATATCAAATATTAGTTGCCTGCATTAAAGTTCTTTATACATGTTCTTTTATAATTGTTGTCTAGATCGTGATAGATTTATGAAAAACCTAAAACTCACCTTTTGTAAAAGCGTATCCGAAAGAACAATATGAATATCCATATCAAATGCAGGTATTACACGACACATGTGTATCCACCATTGATGCAACTCTTAGGTGTTTACACATGTAGTATCTTTGTTGTTGCGTTGGAGTTTAGCGTCTGCTTCCACTCGATGAGTGATTTCGCCGACGTGGGTGCCTTAATTTTATTATAGAAATATGGGGTGTGTAAAATTTGGAATAATTAAGGGCAGCCCAAAAAAAATGGTAATTTAGTTAAATTTTCTAATAGGTAAAGATTTGGAGATAATAGCCAACGGGTAAATTAAAAGAAATTTTGAATTTGGAATAAGGGGTGAATATAATTAATAATAATTATATAAAAAAAGAATAAAAAAAAAAAAAAAAAAAATAGTATATAAAAAAAAATGTGATAATATAGTAAGTTGGGGGTAATATTGTCTCACTTTGTGATATGGCGTTGTACCTGCAAAGAGATAATAAAACATTTTTAAGTGTATGTGAAACATGAGTTTATAGGTTTAATATTTAGAGGGTTAGGAGTGCCCTAACCCATTATATTGTATGTGGAGTAAAGAAGAAGTATTGAGTTTTATTTATTTTTAAGTTAGTGATATATAAATAAGTAGTAGGTTTAATTTTAGATTTATTATTTAGTGTAATAGTATTGTTAATATGATAATAATTGGTACTCATCTTTTGGTAAAGGTGATATTGCCGGTCTTCTGTGGCGTTGTATATCCACCGTTGCTTTCCCACGGTGCTGCTTCAGCGTTTAGCATTCTTGGTTGCCTGACCCTAGGATCTTTGTAGATCCCTCTCTCCACACAGCAACATGCGGAGAGGAGACGCTATATACAGGTTCATTGTTCGCCGACCCTTTTCTCCTCCGGTCGTGGGTCGCCATGACCATCACTTACCAGGATTCGATCAGGTAGGGAACGAAATCCCCATGTATATATAACCCTTACCTATCCCCCTCTCTCCTCCGGTCGTGGGTCGCCATGACCATCACTTACCAGGATTCGATCAGGTTAAGGTCAAGGTGTTACGTCCGTCAGTTGGCTCGGAGATCGCCCGTAGGGTCGCTTCTCCTTAGCCGGGGCCTGTTCGTGGCTCTTTGAGGTTTCACTTGTGCTTGTGCGCTAGGAGATCCCCCGAGGGTTCACTTCTCCTATTTGTTATAGGACGCTGGCTCGTAGTTATTGTATCCGTGGCTGTGGTGTTCCCCATAACGGTCCTGTTGTATCAGGAGTAAGAGATGGTAGAA
Source organism: Gibbula magus (assembly GCA_936450465.1). NCBI lineage: Eukaryota > Metazoa > Mollusca > Gastropoda > Trochida > Trochidae > Gibbula > Gibbula magus. The sequence goes on along the minus strand of OW388300.1, from coordinate 16,766,696 downwards.
AAAAGAAACCCTTCTAGGGAAAAAAGAAAAAAGACCATGATATATGTTATGGTATACCAACAGTTCTTGTGGGATGTTGGATTCACTAACAGTTCTTGTGGGATGTTAGTGTATTATAACCCTACTAAAAAAGTAAGGTTTTAAGTAGGTTACCAACAGTTCTTGTGGATTGTTGGAATCACTAACAGTTCTTGTGGGATGTTAGTGTATTATAACCCTACTAAAAAGTAAGGTTTTAAAAGCAAGTTACCAACAGTTCTTGTGGAGTGTTGGATTCACTAACAGTTCTTGTGGCTTGTTAGTGTTTTTATATGATACCCTTTTGTTATATTGTTATATAATATAGTGTTTGCTAGTACCTAGTTTCCTTAGTCCTTCTGCCCCGCCATTTTAATTCCCAATTTGGGATTGGGAATGGGTGTTGGGTGATAGTTGGTTGGCTCCCATTGGCTACCTAGAGCAGTGCGGTTTGGAAGGAAGTACATCTTCTCGCCCCGCGGTATAGGTGCTATGGGAGCTGACCTTTGGGTATTGTATTGTTGATGGTGCCTTGTGGGCTTACCATTAGGGATAGTAAGGTAAAAAATGGCAGGGATTCCGGGGTGGGGAGACCAGGGTTCGCTTAACTATAGTTATATAGATAATTGTAAATAATGTTTAAGGGTTTGCTAACAATTGTGTGTTTTGTTATTTAATTATATTTGTTTATATAATTTAGTTTGTAGTAGAAATAGTGATAGGCATACATAATTTTTGGAATTGGCTAGCAGTTCTTGTGGTGTGTTAGCGTTGGTTATTGTTGGATATTGCCTCCTGATTTTTTCGTAGGTTTTACATTCCAGGAGTATGTGATGTATTGTATCTTTGGTTTTACATTGTTGGCATAGATTGTTTGGTGCTTTGCCTATTTTGTGAAGGTATACTCTGTTGCGTACGTTGTTAAGTCTGAGCCTGGTGATGGTTACATCTACTTTTCTTTCCTTGTGATAGTTGATTATTTTGGTGGGTTTTTTTGGTTGTACTTTGTAATATTGAGTGTTATTCCATTTTTGTTGAAATTGTATATTGTATTCATTTGTGCTGGTGGCTTTCACCATGCTTTTAACCTCTTTTTTGGTATATGGTAGTTTAACTTTGTGGTGATGGTTAAGACCTGCTTTGGCTGCAAGGTCCGCTCTTTCATTACCAATTAAACCTATGTGGGAAGGTACCCATATAAATTTAATGTTATTATTTTTTTTGCTAAGATAATTATAGAGATTGTATATTTGATGCAAGAGTTCATGGCGGTTGTTTTCCGTTTTGTTTGCTATTGCTTGTAGTGAGCTAAGTGAATCAGTGAATATCGCAATATTCCTGTTATTATAGGTAGTACTTAGCTTAAGTGTTTGGAGTATTGCCGTGAGTTCGGCTGTGAATATTGAAGTATTGTTTGGAAGATTGAAAGCTACTACTGAGTCACCCATGTGTGTGAATGATATTCCTGCTCCTACTTTCCCTTCGCTGTTTTTGGATCCATCTGTGAATATTTGAATATAATCTTTTTCATTATATTTGCTGTCTATGTATTCCAATACATTAGTGAGATCCGTTGGTGTTTGTTGTTTTTTGTCTATTTTTTTGAGTAAGTAGGTATCAACTTCAATATCTGGTATATCTGGTGGGTTGAGTATATGATCTGAATATGGGTTTGTGGTGATTTCCATTTCTCCGATATGATGTTTATCTCGGTGTTTTGGGGCTATGGTCCCGAATGGTGGTGGCAGTCTTTTGGTTATTTGCCAGGTGATATTTTGAAGTTCTTGTATGCAGGGTTTATGTTGTGATCTAACAATATAGTTGGTTATATTGTCTTTCCATTCTTGTTCTAGGGGTAGTTCTCCTAGTTCATGTCGGACTAGTTCCATTGATGTCCCTGGTAGACATCCAGTTATGGCTTTATATGCTTTGTGTTGTATAACTTTAAGTTTGTTTATATTAGTTGCATTTGTGTCGCACCATGCTTCTGCGCCATAGTGCAGTTTTGGTTTAATTAGGGCTTTGTATAGTATTGATAGGTTTTCCTTATTGCTTCCCCATCTAATATGTGAAAGCATGTTTAGTATGTTTAGATCTTTTTTGCATCTTTGAACTAGTTCTTCAATGTGGTTGTTCCATGTTAGGTTTTCATCAAATATGATGCCTAGGAATTTGTAATGAGTTACTCTTTGTAGTGGTACATCGGCTATGTGTAGTTTGGTTGGGGTACGTTCTGCGTATTTACTTGGACGAAATACTATTGATACTGTTTTGCTGGTTGATAGTTGAAATCCCCATTGCTGGGTCCATTTGTTTACTTTGTCAAGAGCATGTTGTACGTTTTTTTCCGCTGTTTCTATATTTTTGTTACTGGACCATAGTGCACCATCATCGGCAAATTGTGATGTGTTTACCTTCTTGGTGGTGCCTTCGAATAGGTCGTCTATCATGATGTTAAAAAGCGTTGGTGATATTATACTGCCTTGCGGCGTTCCGTTTTCTAGGTTATAGGTGTCTGAAACTTGTTCCTCTGCTTTGAGACGGAATGTTCTATCTGTCATAAAGTCACTTATGAAGTTTAGCATAGAACCTTGTATACCGTTTTGTTTGACTTTGTGTATTAGTCCCGTTTTCCATACCATATCAAAGGCTTTACTGAAGTCCAGGAAGACTGCTACTGTGTATTGTCTTCTGTGTTGGGCCTTTCTTATTGAGTGTTGTAGTCGTACAAGGTGGTCGGTGGTGTTGTATGATTTCCGGTAGCCCGATTGGTTGGGATTAATATATTCGTTGGTTTCCAGATAGTGTTGAAGTCTTTTAGTTGCCATTGCTTCAAGTGTTTTGCATAGATTAGATGTAAGTGATACTGGTCTGTATGATTCTGCTTTGGTTGGGTCTTTGCCAAGTTTGTGTAGGGGTATGATAAGACTTTCTTTCCATTCTTTAGGTAATTCCCCTTTTTCCCATATTTCGTTGTAGAAGGCAAGTAGTGCCTCTCTGCCGTTTTGTGGGAGGTGTTTAAGTATGGTGTAGCTGGTTTTATCCAGTCCTGTGGCGGTTCCCTTTTTGTTGTTAACTATACAGTTAAGTTCTGCCATTGTGAATGGTTTGTTGTACCAGATATGTTGTTTGTTACTATCCTTTGGGTAGGGCGGTATTGCGTTAACTTTTTCTTGGAATTCAGGAGTATAGTTTTTGGTAGAACTTGCTTTAGCGAATTGTTTGCATAGGTTATCAATTTTTGCCTGTTTGTTTTTGCTGTTATTAATACTTGGTATATGCATTTTAGATTTCTTTCCTCTGAATGCATTTATCTTATTCCATACTTGTTTGGCATTTAGTTTTACATCCAATGTGTAGCAGAGTTTTTTCCATGATAGAGTTTTAGCTTTGCTAATTAGCGTTTTGACCTTATTTCTTGCTAGTACTGCTTGGGGTATGAGATCCTTATCTCGTTTTGCCTTTTTGCGTAGTAGTTTACGTTGTTTCCTTGCTTCCATGATTTCTTCGTTCCACCATGGGACTGGTGTATGGTTGCATACTTTACTAGTTGGTATTGTTTTGTTGGCTGCCTTAATTATTGCATCAGTTAGGTTTTTGTTGTAGACGTTGATATCTTCATTTGTTATGGTGTTATTGAAGTTTAGAGCACATAGTTTTTGGAATTCTTCCCAGTTGGCCTTTTCGAAATTCCAGGATTTGGGTGGATGTTGTTTATCAGTTGTTTCCTGTACTTTGGCATGACGTAGTGTTGTGATGAGTGGGAAGTGGTCGCTTCCCCAACTATCGTCGTGTACATATAGTGTACTATCATTTAGTAGATTTGGTGTAACTATACTGAGATCTATAGTTGTATAGATACCTCTGGGTAGGCTATGGTATGTTGTTTCGCCGTTGTTTAGCGTAATTAAATTGTTTTGTTCTAACCATTTTTCTATTAGTATTCCTCTGGCGTTGTGTTTGGCGTCTGTTCCCCAGAGGTTATTGTGGGCGTTGAAGTCTCCTCCTAAGTGGGTTGAGTCCGTTATATACGGTAGGAGTTTATTGAGCATTTCCATGGTGATATCTGTTTCATGAGGTAGGTAGATATTGATGATATTAGTTGGTTTGTTTTCGTAGATGTTTGTAGTTATACCAGTTGTATCTATGCCTTCTATGTCGATATCCAGTGGTTGGTAATCAATCCCGTGTTTTATCCCAATGAGTAGACCTCCCGATGCTGTTTTTTTGTAGTTTTCTGGTCGGTCTTTCCTTATGATGTTGTATCCTGGGATTTTGAAGGTTTTTTTGGCTGTTAGCCTTGTTTCCTGTAGTAGTAGTATACTTGGTTGTATTAGTTTGTTTTGTATTAAAGTTTTTATTTCTGTACCGTTGGTACCGAGTCCGTTGATGTTTTGCTGTAGAATACTGAAGTCTGCCATTGGAGGTTTGATGAAATTCTAGTAGTTGTTGGATATTTGTTTTGTTTAGAATTTTGGAAATTGTCTTCTTGGGTAGGTGTAGGTATTTTGGTTTGGCAGATTGGGATGGATATTATTTTGGAAGTGTTCCAGTGTTCTGTTGTAGAATCCTTGCTTCATGGCGTGTCCATGTATCCTTTTGAGTTTGTAATGGTGATCCTGTTCGTTGGTTGGAGGTGCCAGGTTGAAAATAACTTGGGTTATGAATTCTACAAATTTGTCCAGTCTTGAACCTTGTTCCATACTGTGGTTACTGGTAGTTTTGTTCCTGATAGTTTCTCTCAGATCTTGTGGTTGTTGTTTTTGCTTGTTATTTTGTTGGTAGGATTTGGTAGTTCTTTCCTTGTTGTTTTCTGAGAATCTTAGGTTCCTCTGAGCTTTGGGTGGTTGTGATTGTTGTTTCTTGGGAGCTGATGTGCCTTTCTTAGTTTTTTGTGAGCTCATGATTTTTTCGCTGGTTCTGATTGCTGTTAGTAATCCTTGGACTACATTTTCTGTTTCATCTTGTTTGTTGTTAATGTCCCCCGGGATGACTTTTCTAGAGTATTGCTCTTCTTCTGTAGGTTGTCTTGGTTTGGGTGATGAAGAGCGTCGGGGGTTGAAGTTTAGCTCCGTTGCTTGTTTTCTCTGTTGTTTTGATTGTGCTGGTGTGGTAGAGATGTGCCTGTTTATTTTGGCCGTTTGTTTTTGTCTAATTGGGCATTTTTGTGAAAGTGGGCTGTGTCCATAGATTTCACAGTTCTTGCAGTAAAGAGTCTTCCTCTTGCACTGTGTGTAGTCGTGGCCCGATTCGCTGCATTTGCTGCAGTGAACTGCGTTATTGCATTGGTTTTCAAAGTGCCCATGCATGAAGCATCTTCTGCAGAATGTTGGTTGTTTTCTGAGTGGTTCCACTGTTAGCTTGAGGATGCCTCCGAAGGTAATGTTCCTAGGGAGTGTAGTTCCCACAAAGGTTATGATGACAGATGGTGTATTGTCGTCTTTTCTCTTGATTCTTTTTGCTGAGATTAGTTGGCAAGTGTTTTGGATGTTGGCCTTGTTCTTGTATTCTTCAAGGTCTTCATCAGTTGCTATTGGGTTGATCTTGATAACTCCTCTTGTTTGAGTTTTCCAATAGGGCAATACAAATTTGATTGGTTGTTGACCAAGTGTTGTGAATCCTCTAATTCCACTCATATAGGTTTTGTTAGATGTGATAAGAAAACCATTGCCGCATGGTTTTACTGTTCGTGGTGGCATTCCTTGTTTGGTCATGTGATAGTCAATATCATTTGCATTGTAGTAATTGGTGAGTTGATTTTTATTTGCCGAGATCATTAGAATTTCTTGTACTTGTTCTGTTGTTGTTTGATTTTGTTCTGTTGCAGGTTGAACTTGTTCTTCGATGATAGGTTGGTTGTATTCAGAGGTTGTGTCTGTTTTGGTTTTTTTTCCTTGTGGATTAACAGTGTTGCTTGTGTTGTTAATGTCCGACGTTGGTGATTCCGGTCTGTTTCTTTTGTTTCGGCTGTAGGATACCAAAGAGAAACTTCCTATTCCGTCCATGGTGTTGGATGGTGTTGTTATTTGGTTACATCCAGACATGTTGTAATCATCGACGATTGTGAGGTCCGTTCCCTGGTATGCTAGTTCCTCGAGTAGGTCGGCCATTGTTAGTGTTGTACTAACCCTATAAGTGAAGTGTGTTTCTATTTATGTGTGCTTTTTTAGGGGTACCTGAGTAAGTCGATTGTCCTAGTTTTGTGATTCTAAAACTCGACACACCTCCAGGCCCAAGACCCTGTAGGTCACCTGACTCTGTTCCACTAAGGATCAGAGTGATATAAAACACAACACCGGTTGTCCGGTTTATAAATAGAACAATGAAACCTAGTCTAATAATGTAAGTAAATAGTTCCGTTGGTAAGGGGTTGGGTATAGAACACACTTCTTATTTAGATGTACAGTGAGTACTAATGTTGTGTGACGTCACAGTGTTGTGATAGTGTTTGGCTCTTGTTAGAGTAGAGTCTCTGATTTGGAGCCGGTTTGCTGACGTCACGGGCTTGTATTCCCTTTGTTGCTTGGTGTTAGCGTTGTATCTCCGATCTCGAGCCGGTTTGGTGACGTCACAGGTATAAAGTGTCCAAGTCGGATCTGGAGCCGGTTTTCGAGCCAGTTTTGAAAACGTTAGGTTTTCGAGCCTGATTTGGAGCCGTATGTGTTGTGACGTCACAGTGTAATGCGTGCTTGCGCTGGGGGTATGCAGGGTTAGTAGGGGGGTAAGGTTTGGGGGTGGTGAGTACTCCTCGTACTCTGGTGGTTAGCGTGTGTGCTAAGTGGTTTGTTGTTGTAGTAAAAGTGCTACAAATAGAGAAACAAAGTGAACTCACGTTTGTAGACTTGCAGATCTATTTGGAATCCGATTTGTATCCGAAATAGTAATCCAAAATAGAATAAGCACAATATATATCCGTTTTGGTAATCCGAATGTGAATTGCACTTAGTATATCCAAATTGGTATTCCGTGTGGTAATCCTTATCCAAATAGAATTAGATGAATACTCCTCGTATTCGTGTGTTGAGCGTTGCTCAGTGGTTGTAACACTAGACCTTGAATAGTATCCGAATTGGTGTAATTATCCGAATTAGTATCCTTAGTCCAGTGAGTACGCTGTGGGTAGAAGTTGGGTTGTTTCGTAGTTGCTTGGTAGCTACTGCGATACACGTGTGTTCTCTCTGGTGTCCCAAAGAGAAGTGAGTGACATGTAGTATCTCGGGATAAGTGGTAAATATCTTGCCCAATTGATTATCCCGGATTTCAGCTCAAATCTCATTGGTGTTTCACTTAACTGATCTCATTGGATAACTCAAAACAGTATATCATCCATTAGCTGTGACGCGATTCAATTGACAGGCAATTAGTCACCTGCCCATAAGCCACCCGTATGTGTTTTCACAGGTGACAAGTTCACACCTGTTTAGCTAGTATTGTCTGAGTAGCTTAATTGACACTAACAAAGAAGTCTGCATTTCATAGACGGTCTTCACAGGACATGAACACAATGTTATATAACAAACAAGATTCACCCAGACGAGGGATTAACGAAGGATTAATTAGTGTGGTCAATATGGGTAGCAACTTGAGGCAAAGCTCATGTCTCTTGATAGATGTTGAAATAAACTGATTCAAATTTTATATGGTTTTAACAATATGTATTCATGTACTCAGCGGAATCAACAAACAGGGTTTACCCTATTCAAATGTTTCTCCCCAATAAAACAGGATAACTATATCATAAATACAATCATACATACATTAATGTAGAAAAACACAACATCATTTTAAAAGACATTTCATGAGAAACTTTGCCATGAGAATAAACTTATGAACAGCCTGGATTACGGATTATTTATGTATTAATATGATTTGACAAGGTCTTGTTACCAAATAGTTCAGTATTCAGGTCGTAACCATTTCAATAAAAGAAGCTTAAATGGCGGATATTTGTATAATTTGGACACATTTATAGATAATGAGGTGCATTAATATCTATACAATGTACCATATCCAGACTATAACTCCAGACTATCTGAGCGATCTTGGCCAAGAAGGGTATTTGAACAAAGTAATTATAATCTAAGAAACCGTTCTTCCATTTAAGCAATAAACTGTATGATTTAAACATATTTTATTCATGAAAAACATGAAGGGATTGGCCAACAAGCTCCGAAGAGCTTATATTAAGGCCGCTCCCAGTAAACTGTATAACTCAGAGGTTTTCTCAGTCGTTCTTGCCAAATACCATTATGCTGTGGAATTCTTTACCAGACTAAGTCACCAACGATCCCACCCTTTATCAATTGAAAACTGTTAAATGTTAAACCAAACAGAAACTCAGAATTCTTGTTAATTTAGGGACTAGATTATATCGAATCATCCATTGTCGCCTTAAGGTCGGTTGTAGTTATTGAAACGCCTACTTTTATAATAGACATATATCGGAAACGTCCAGATGTTCATGTGGTCACAACAACGAAGACTTAGTTCGGCATCTATTTACTTGCTGAAGCTACTACCATTTGAGATCAAATATGTATTTTTACAATCAAGGCTATGACATAACAACAGCATTATATGGTAACAGCTCCTTGAAGGACACAGTTAACAATAATATTTTGAACGCATTACATCAGTTTATCAGTTAAAGCAACCGGTTTCTTTGAAAGTATCTTGTAGTTAATGATTAAATTCTGCGCTGCGGCCCACTTCATTATAAGGCACAATAACAAAATAACAATATTCATGTGTGATGTTATAGAAATGTTAATTTTCATTTTTCTGTCTCATAAAATACATATATGAGCCGGAGCGGAGCGACTTGTTAGCCAATAATTGTTTCATGTTATGAAATAATATACGTTTAAATATGGTTTAAACATATTTATTTCATTCATGAAATGTATTGGTAAACACGCTTTTAAAGTTTATCTGAGAATACAGGAAATTATGTGTCATGGTGATTTTACAATATATCATAAATTTAAGTCAACAACAATACTTTTAACACATGTGTTGAGCGACAGCCTTTATATTAACTTCCATTGTTAAGAAACACTCAAACCAGTCTTCGAGGTCAAAGGTTACAAATGTTGTTTGTTATTATAGTAAATTGGTGTACTCGGTTAAGCTAAAAGTAAAGTTAGCTGATCAGGTGAGGAGCAAGAAGATAATCCTATTTTAATTATGTTATTACAAATAACGAGTTTACTTTAGTTTTACTTTACTTAATTTATCCTTAAAAGTACTATCAATGTTGTTTTCATAACTTTTTCAATGACAAGATTTTCAAAATAATTCAAGTCAATACCATATCCTTATTGTTGCTTTATATAAAAACTGTTACTTTGTTTTCATACATTCATTGAAATAACCATTTTGACATGTTCGCCGATCCTATTTTCATGTTTATGAAATGAAATATGTTTAAACCATAACGATATGCATCTTCATCCGCAGATTTGATATTACTTTTAGCCTTACAGAAAATCAACCAAGAGCAAAGAAATAAATATATGTTTTGTTTATAACTTATTTAAAATTATAATTAAAAATGTGCATTTAACCTTATATCACTGAATATAGGACAGATAAGGAAAAAGTGAAACACATCTTCGTTGTCATTTCTGCAGTTACGTGCAGAGTTATTTGAGTGAATGAGTGAGTTAGGGTTTAACGTCGCTTTCAAGAGTATTTCACTTATATCACAGCTACTAGTATTATGGCAGGGAGAAAGCCCGCAACGCAATTTTTTAGCAATTTTTTATTATTTTTTTTTATTGTTGTTCCTGTCATGACAATGTTTAATATATGTATGTATGTACTTTGGAGCGGTCTTTACATAAGCTCAACTGAGCTTGTTGACCAATCCGATCCATGTATTTCATGAATAAATAAGTTTAAACCATGTGGCTATGCATTGCCGTGAAACCTGCGAGCAACGACTGGAACTAGCGTGGTACTGCACTGAAATTCAGTGTAGCATTGCACCCAAACCTGACTGCGTGTAGAACAGTGCTCTACTGCAGACAAAGTTGCCGTGCCCCTGGCGGGATTCGAACCTCTTGATCCGAAGCCGAACGCGCTAACCACTGCGCTATCCCGCCCCCAGAGTTATTTGAAATAAATCTTGTGAATCTATCTCCATTTACTACATTTTCCATTCCACTACACCCAAGCCAAAGACGAGAATGAATTATCTGGCAGAATCTGGATCCATGTGAGATATTGAAGTAGTTTTGTAGCTTTTTGTTTTAGTTTATTGTTAAATTCTCCTAGTCTGCTATATGTTTAAACCAAAGTGATCATAAACAGATAGGTTGAGGACAATGCAGAGAATATAATTTTATTTCTAAAAATTATTTCACTTCTTAAACAACTAATTAACTAATATCTAGGTTGAAAATCATTATAACAAGGACCTGGTAATATGAAAAGTAATTCAATTACCGGTTTCAACTTTCAATTTCAAAGTTATGTGAGTTGACTCGAAAGTTTGCTAACTACTTTCTGTCTGAATAAGGAACTAATTTACAATTATAATATTGCCGTGTACAGTTGAATGTAGGGACACATGTTACAAGAAAAAGACACAAATTATATAATATATTAGTATATATTATGTTGGTGCAGAGTATGATATATTTTAGTTTGTTGTAATGTATTCTTAAATATTTGGTTCGTTTTAATCTTTTAACACAAACAGATTAAGTTTGATCTTGTGTCATGGTGACACCTCACCCTGTCACACATCTGTATGTTTTAGGGATTAAGAGGGGGTTAGATGGTTACTTGACAGTGATTGTGGGGCTGTATCCTGTTTTATTTAGTGCCACTTTTGACCAGCTCTCACTATTAGAAGAACTCGGTTCACTGTCATAATTGATTTCAAAAACAAAAAAATACTGATATTTAATTAAAGAACTCATAATTTATAAAGACTTTTGTTCATAGTTAAAGTCTTTTTGGCAATTTTAATCTCTGTGAAACAAAAATGGTCACTCTACAAAGACGAACAGATAAAATCCCCAAGGACATAATCACCTCAGACAATTGATCACTGGACTAATTTTTAATTAATATGCACTTTCCCAGAACAATCACTTTGTAGTGGTATACCTAAATGCTTCTGATTTTAAACTTCTTTGATAATGTCACCATCAAATAATAAGTTCAGTCCTTTGTTAGAAATAAAATGATATTCTCTGCATATCTATTTATGATCACTATCACTTTTTGGCTCATTCTGCAATTTTGGCCAGATCGTTATTTATAGTCGCGACTGCTGTGAAATGATCATCTATTTATAACATATATTGATGTTTCATCAGTAAACTAATGTTTCTATTACATGTTACCCATTAAATTTGGCCGCTATATTTGATATCTTCAATGACATTCAGTGCATCTGATGTGATTGATATTTTCTTATTTGAGTATGCCAGAGATTTCCCAATTACATATATCCTTTCCCTATCTCGAGTTGTTTTATTGTTTAGTTGGATTTAGATTTTTTGAGTAATTGCCTATGGCAGTTACGTTTTGTTTATTAGCTGCAGCATCCGAGAAGATGATAATGTCGTGTTTATGAGTTTTAAGGTATTCATCAATTTCTTCTTTTGAAACTTCAGTAAAGTTTTAGTTCATTATTGGTTGGAATGATAATTTTAAAAATATGTTTAAAAGATGAGCTAAATGTTTGAAATGGTTGTTTTCTATTTGAAAATTCATCAATTCAAAATTATTTTGTCAATCATGCGATATTTGCATGAAATTCTTTGGGGCACATCTTGCTTTTTTATGCTAAATTTGTTTTCTGGGTTCTGGCATTTATATAATCCTGTGCAATGTTATTTATTTTGTTTTTATTCCAACCAAAAGTTCTCTTTGTCTTACTAAGTGGTTCGAGTGAGAAACAGAATATAGCTAAATCCCCTCCAAACAAAAGATGTAAGACAAGCGAGGTGTAATTTATTACACAGGTCGATTAGGCCAGGTAAGTGGAAAGACAGTTCACTCATCGCAGTGGATACACACTGTGACACTAATTAGCCCTCCTCCTGTGATCCCCTTTGATCAAAAGGTTCTAAGCCGGGAATGCAAACTGCGAGACCAGTAGCCTCGTTATGGATGAATGCACCCTGAGCGTATCACTCAGAATGAGAAGAGATATAGTGTTTAGCCTTAACAATTTCAATAAAGCCAATTGGCCTCCCTCGTTTCATCATGTGTGTTTATTTACATTTATCTACTTACTCCCATTCATGTTTGTACTGCAAATCCTCATCATTCTCATGCTTCATGTTTTTATTACAAATCCCCATTGTACACAATTCTCCTGCTTGTTAATCTCCCTGATTGAGTTTCCTCACCATTGTTTTGTTTGCTATATAAATGTACCACATTTTGTTATTTCCTTACATTCCACCTGATGAAGGAGTGAGTATGTACTCCGAAACGTCGTGTATTTTCACATTAAAGAAGTTGTTATCCAGCAAATCTTCCTGTTCTTATGTATACCACTTCTATATGCCCTTCAAAGACCAGATATAGTGTTTATTAATGTGTCATACATATTGAGTAATTTATACATGTTGATACATAAAACGTATGAGCGGGTAGTGATTCGAAGCAGAATGAATGCATACATTACACATGAAGAGAATGTTCATAAACAACAATCATGTCCACGGATTCTTTATTGAATAATATTGCGTTTAACCATATGATTATGCTATAGCTGGTTGTTTTTATGTCCAGTTCTCGTGTGTTTGTTAATGTATGTATGTACTTGTGAGGTATTAATACGAGTAACAGTTTGCTTTTTACTTAAACCACATTCTTCACGAATAAAAATTTGTTTAAACCACATACATTACACCTTTATAAATACCTCTCCAGTATATAATACATGTAATACAAATTCATTCATCAAAACTGAGAAAGCACAACATTAAATAAAGGTGAATACATGTAATAGAATAACAGTAATTTACAACATTTGACTTCACAAGGAAATTAGTTAGGTATTTAGGTAAAATAGTAATGCACTGAAAGGATGATACTTTGGCTTATTGGCTTATGTAGTGCCGCTCCACAAAATATAACTAAGTACAATTTGTAATCCAAGATCAATGTACAAAATCAGTGATCAACCGTTACACAAAAATTGTAAAGGCTTTTTCTTGTTTTAAGTCTACCTTATTTCAGTGACTTGTTTCTGCGTCCAGCTTTTGCTTCCATTGTACTGGAGCGGCGTTGAAATAAGCCTATGGCTTGTTCGCCAATCCAGATTTCTTTTTGGAAATAAAAATATGTTTAAACCACACATATATATATATATATATATATATATATATATATATACATAAATATATATATATATACATTTATATAAATAAACATATATATATATACATTTATATATATATATAAATGTATATATATATATATATATATTTAACTGATCTTATAAAGTCATAATAAGGGCAAGTAAGGAAGTGAGATGTATGATAACAGCGAAACCAGCAAGCAAGTTAACCCGTATTTCACAGGCATATTATTTGTATATTATACCCTTATACATACTTTGTACCAATTTGTACGGAAACAAAGAACTTTCGCATAATCAAAATCAACAATTTGTTGATTCAGTTCACAGTTTCATCACCAAAACACAGTGATTTAAATTTCAACATTCACGTGATTGTTTGATTTCTAGTTCTACATATGGGACGTTGGACACACTGAACCGTAGCTATGTATTTCTACTATATAATATCATAAAATCCTTGTATTTTTTCAGATGGGTTGATAAACCGAATGTAGGAAAAAAGTAACAGGAAAAAAAGTAACAGGAAAAAAAGTAACACTTTTTATATAAGGAAACACTTTAGAAGGAAATTGAGTTTGAATTATATTAGGATTAGTGTTGATAATCTTGTCATTAAAGAGGATTATCACACATAACATCACATTTAACATCAAAGGTACAGGAAGGAAACAGTTAATACCAAAGTAATTATGTTGTTTTAAGTAACAAGTGTCTTGTAGCTTGTTACTTAAAACAACATAATTACATTGGTATTAACTGTTTCCTTCTCACCTGCTCAATTATATCGACATAATACTCTCCCTTAATTGATCATTTGGACTAGCCTCACTCATTTACTTAATAATTAATCAGGCCACACTTCAGGGTGCTTCCCGTACAAACAATGCATGTGAGGGATGGAACAATAAGTTCTACAACCTGGTCGGCCATCAACATCCTTCAGTTTGGAAGACCATACAGTGGTTCCAAAAAGACCAGGCCTTGACCAAAACCATGACACAGCAGGCCGCCTATGCTGTTATGCCCAAGACCAGAAGGAAGAAGAACATTGAAGCCCTCCAACGTCGACTGAAGGCACTGTGTACTCAGTACACAGAATGCAACACATCAATCTCAGACTTCTTGACAGGCATCGGTCAGAACATCAGACTGAACAAAAACATCTGAACATATCTATTTCTGTAAATAATCTATGTCATAATGTGAAATACTCATGAAATAAAAAACAAAACAAAAAAGTGTTACTTTTTTCCTGTTACTTTTTTTCCTAGCAAAAACTGTTACTTTTTTTCCGTTACTTTTTTTCCTGTTACTTTTTTTCCTGTTACTTTTTTTCCGATCACCGATTAACCATTCCAAACACAATTTTCTATGATTGATTACTAGGGGCACAGTGGTGTAGTGGTTAGCATGTCTGCCTCTCACGCCATCGGCCCGGGTTCGAATCCCGGTGGAGACACCAAACATTTGTGACCTGTGTCCTTGGGCAAGGCACTTCATCCACATTGCACTCAGTTCACCCAAATGGGTACCTGGACATGGGAACGTATGGACCTAATCGGTCCCGCGGAGCGCTACATAGGCAGCACCGAAAGTATGATTCCTTCAGGGTAATAATTGTGTAGCGCCTTGAGCATGCATTGTGCATGGATATGTGCGCATTATAAATATACTATTATTATTATTATAATATTACTGTTAACCTAATTGGAGCATGTATACATTCTGTTATTGATAACAATCGTTATCATTGACGTCACTTTGTATTTCATTCTGTATCATATGTTGTATGGGAGCGGTGTTAATATAAGCTACACAGCTTGTTTACAAATCCCAATTCATTTCATGAATAAAAATGTTTAAACCATACCATACTTTGTCAAAGCGTTACTAATGTTACAAAAACGGTTTTTATTTCTTTTCAATTGTCTTAAGCGATTTAAACGGTATTTATTTTCGATTTAAACATATTTATTCCATAAATGGATCCGGATTGGCAAACAAGCTGACGCTTATGTCAATGCCGCTCCGGGATACAAAATACATTTTTATTTATTTTTCAGATGGTACATGGGAAGGGGGATTGATAAACAGGGTTACCCCTATATAAATATCTCTCCCGTGACATTGACAGGATTTATACACTATAACATGAAACGTACATTACAACAAGAAATAATTTCATATACCAAAAAATGAATATGTAAATTCAACAATTTCCACAACCTATATACATGGCCATTCAACAATTGAAAATAAGAAATGTATGCTATTGCATGCTAACAAATATGACATTTGGTTAAACTTCAAGTGCTTTCTACATTTGGAAACGTTCACTTAAGTCAATAAATGTGCAAACAGAATCCACACTTTTTAAGTTAGTCTCATCAGATAAGTCTATGTTACCATAAAGAACGGTTTTCAAATTAAATCCATTAACATAATAACTGTCTAAAGCGTTTTGCTATGATGTCATAGAGTATGTAAGTTGATATGCAGTACTATCACCTGGCGTAAACCCTGACATTGTTGTCTCGCAAAAAGTTGAACACTGTTTGAAAACGCATTTTTCAAATATCTTCCCGATACAGGAAGGAAGTACTACATGTCTATAATTTTGATATTCATTTACACTGCCTTTCTTGTGCAAAGGATATACAGAAACTTCATTCCATATGGAAGGAAATATATACCAACACAATGACTTATGTAAACGTCTATTTAACTTCATTTCGGGTCAAAACAAATTCACTTAATGAATTTGGTTTCTATAATCAACATCTGGTAACGGTTTATCTGGGAAGTCAACTTTAGATTTGTCATATACATATATGTATATAATGTATTCTATGAAAAGTTAGACGTAGTAACACAAGTGGATATCTGTTATGCTACTGTTCTGACATTGTAATCACTGTATGAAATGTGCGTGTGTGTATCCATGATGCCCTCCGTATTTATATTGTATGTACTTGTATCTTGACGAGGACAGGAATTTCAGATAAGCCTTTGGCTTGTTTGCATGTCCTCATTCATGTATAATTAACATGAATGAATATGTTTAAAACATATTACCGATTCATGGATAATCAAATCCATGTCAATGATTATGGGATAGAGTTTAACAGATTTTATTCTGTAAACAGAAAAGGATTGGCAAACAAGCCCGTTTGACTTATATGAAATACCGCTATAGTGAGTGAGTGAGTTATTGTTTAACGCCACTTGGGCAATATTGCAGACATTAGCGGCGAACTGCTATATACAAGCAAATAAATACATTGAACAAGTGATGTAGATATAATACAGTGATATATTCCTTAATATATTGTACACAATATATTTCACTCATGTCAATCTAATATAAACCTATACCTTATTTTATCAAAAGGGGTTGAGTATGCTTTATTGATTACATCTGAATATGTTGTATTGCTATAAAAATGTAATTTTCATTCTATGAAATGTTTTTACTTGTCTGTGTGTTGCTCTGTCTTTAAGACAATGCAATTAAGCCACTTTAGTGACCGGCCGATTTCGTTAAGTAGTTCAGCATTAGTATAACCAAGAAAGTTAATCCGTTATAACAACACAAGCCGTCATCTCTCAAGCATCAAAGGATATTTACTGTAATACCAAACATCTGCTTCCCGGTAAGACACCTGACCAGATAGTGTCAGTGTCACTTGAATAAACAAGTGCAGGTGGTACTGAAACAATTGTCTGTCTCTCTGTCTCGGTGTCATGAGTTGGTTGTAACAACATGAACACTATTTTTTCTCAATCTAGTTGTCCAATGACAATTAATGGGTAAACCAAGGAACCAATGAAATTAAATTAAGTATGAAATCGTCAGAACAATTTGTTTGCAAACTTTGCCAGTTGCGAAAAGACTTTTGTTGAAGTAGGACAAGTTTCGTAATCTTTCGGTTCAAAGTTCAAAGTTCTAACATTGATGGATTTATAAGTTCAAAAATTTGTGTTCTTGTGTATCTGGATATTCATATTGTTGGATTCGGTGATAAGGTAAGTTTCTTTCATTAATTCCTAATATTTGATACTTGATTTGATTACCTAATATTATTCAATGAAAACATTAATTATCCTGAAAGGACGACAGTTAAACATCAACCAAACTCTTAGGTAACAGCAAACCATATTGAAATCAATGAAATTGCTGACTGTAATTTGAGCGTCATTTATATTTATTATAAACTTGTTTGTCCATATATTTTGTTTCATGAACCTTTGTTAAACATTGTTAAACCTTATAATAAATACATCAAAGTAAATAAGTGATATGCTTTTGTTTATCGTGATCTCGCTTCGCTACCCTCTGAAATGTGATTTGATGTTATCGTTGAGAAAATAAATAAACTGTTAATTGTAACATTATTGTTCAATATTCATAACGAATATAGTTTAAAGTTTATGCAGAAAGAAGCTAAAATCAGTGAAGGTAATCATTATTTGTTAAGTTGCCAAGACATGTGACTCCTCTTCATTCGTATATCAAATCTTTTAAGATGTCTCTTACAAGCATCTTACTTCTATAAAACAGTGAAAAATGTTAAAAACAAAGTTTTCATTTTGTTTCTTAACATTGCTATTTAAACAGTTTGAAAACTGCTATTTTATGTATAAATAATTCCCTTTTCATTTGAATAATCGTTTAAAACAACCCCCCATCCCCCGTCAATCATTTAACTTACAGATCAAAATGCACATTTTTAACACACTATGTTAATTTTTAACAATGAAATGTAACATAACGGGTTGCAGAAAACTCGTACCCAAAACGAACTCGTACCCACCGGGAATTCGTACCCACGGATAACTCGTACCCAAAAAAATCGGAGAACTCGTACCAACTTATTTTTATATAAATAGGAGAGGCAAGACAATAATATTTTTTTTGTATGATGTTTATTTCATAGTTTCGTAACATAACATAATAACACAATATAAAACCATAGTTTCATACTACATATAGATACATACTTTCGTAATATACATTACTTTCGTATTTCGTATTTTACATGCATCGTCATCCTTTATTTAAAACAGTTGATGAAACATGTTTTGTCTCTTTCTAACTTCTTTGTTGCATACTATACACACTCTGCCATGTTGACAAGTGTAATTTCTAGTAGAAAATACTGGTAACTTATACCCTGACGGTGTTGTTTTAGTTAAGTGGATATTCTCTAATAGAGTCAATACTGTCACCCCATACATGGCCCCCAATTCACAGGGGTTCGAATCGCTGTTTTGACAATATTTTCAAGTTTCAAAATCTAGATTGCTGCATTCATGTGATGTTTATGTACGATATTGTGAGCTCATGTTCCAAATTTGAGCAAAATCGGTTAAGAAATAAAGATTTGAGATAAATATCCCCGCTATTGATATAAAGACACAATAGCGGGGATATTTTTATTCCGTCAGGAAAACTGCAGAGTAGTTTATTACTTATTATTTATAACGTTATTGTTTTTAATTGTAGCTATAGACAAATACATTAGTTGTATCTATATTATTAATACATCTAATACCAAAAATTAAAAGTGGGTACGAGTTCTCCGGCGGATTTGGGTACGAGTTCTCTGATTTTTGTGGGTACGAGTTCGTTTTGGGTACGAGTTTTCCTACAGCCAATAAACATAACTATGTATATTTGGTGAATAAATACAAAGTCCTCGTTATGTTGTAGCGCTGATAATTTCCGTTCGTATACTGGAGTTTCCTTGAGTTTCCTGAAGTATCCTGTGCTCAGGAAATTCCCTGTAAACTGATCATGATACCTCATTAAACCCTTAGGGTATCCTGAGCAGGATACCTCATTAAACCCTTAGGGTTTCATGAGGTATACTGTATCAGGATACCCCCAATTTTCTAGCAGTGTATGGTTACACACTGTTACTAAATTACAAATTTCCACTGATGTGGAATGATAAATCTGTGAGCTGGTGACCAGTTGGACACAGCCTGATGAAAGTAATCTTATCATTTCCCTGGCGACTGTTCTCTCAATTTTGCGGTTAGTTTGTGTTCCCGATAACAGATGTTATCAAAAGAAGGGTCGAATAAATACGTTTGAACAATGTCCCTTTAGGAAGTGGATGATTTACCTTTTGCAGAAAAGCTAATGACAGCAATGTCATCCGAAAAGCAGTCATAATGTTGTACTTCATCAGTGTTTGGTTTTATTGGAACTTTTGGAATAAGAAAACAAATTACAATTTTAAATTCCTTGTAAATAAGTATGTTGTTCAAAGGAATTACAGTTTCACCACATCAGCATATACATGTGCAAAAAAGGAATGTCAAGAAGGTATAGTCACAAAATCACAAAATTATTTCATTGTTTTTCATATTTGTATTTCACAAGTTCTACTGTTATCTTTGAAGTGTATCAATAATTCCGCCTGAGCCTGTACAATTAAAACATTCAGAAATGCTCATTAGACATTCAAGTTTGAGAACTATCATAGTTTGCAAAATGTAATATTAGAGGACAACACCATTTAGATATTGTCACTAAAATATCGCTTTTAAATGACAATCATAATAGTTTTCAGGTAAAAAAAAAACTTTAACACTTTAAAAATCATTTCGGTATGTTTTTGCCATCTATAGATGTGTCTTCACAATGTGAGAATTAGAACTCTTCTAAAAATATGTTAAATAATTTTCATATCACGACAATGTATTGCAATTTGGTTTCAAAGAGAAGTACAACTTCGACTCGCGCGCTAAGGGTATCTGACGTATATAAACAGAATCCCCTTTTTAGCGTAATACGTACTACACAAACAGCAAGCACTTCAGAAGCGTGAAGGCTCGTCTCTAGCGCAAGTCGCCATAACAACCCATATGCTGCACGTGCTTCACGTGTCTCTCTTGCAAGTTACCCTTGTCACACATTACTGAATGTGACGATTGCTTTACAAACAAAGTTTCTAAATGTCCTGAAAATATACAAATTATTTCCTGTTTAATGTTCTTTTTATACACATTTTTACTCTCATTAATTATAAAATTCAATACCTATTTGGGTAAAACAATTATTCCAATATCTGTAGCAAATAATGAAATTGTAAATAAATCACCGCCAAAAAAAATATATTTCGACATCTTTCATTGCTCATATTTTTTGTTATTCTTTCGTATCTTTGTTTACTGTGTGTGAGCTAGACCATAATGCTTTGCGCTTGAAAATAATAGACTGGATCTATATTTAGACTGGAAAACACCTTTACTAATTAATGCAATTTCTCGGCTTATTTTAAGTTGGAAAAAGTAGGGGAAAATTAAGTGTATTTATTTCACGGAGATGGATTTTTGGGAAAATTTTGATATTTTCATCAACATCCGTGATGGCTCTTTAATGGATTGCATCTTCTCGATTTTCAGTCGTTATTGCGAATGTAGGTCCATCATTACACTGAGAAAGCATAGCATGATTAAAATGTTATGTTAGCTTATTTTGGTAATAATATCACAATGACCATTTGCCATACGCTGCCATCAACGTAACGGTGACATTGGTTCGAAACCAACTTATGTTAGACAATGATCCTCTGTCGCAAAACAATGGTTTCTTTTTCATAATATGCCAGATTGATTAAACAAACGCGTTTTTTATTGGGCGAATTCTAAAACAAGGAACTGGAACTCCAGGGTACGTAGCAAATGGACGTCATTGGCAGTTCAAGGCGCTACGCCTGACGGTTATCGCATGGACAAATGTAAGTTTGTTGTTGACATCGAAAACCATCTAATGAAGGAATACCTGGAGAAATGGACGACAACGTTACAAAATGAAGGTGCCAACATTACACAGAAGTGTGTCCGATAAAGATCGGGGCAGGAAGATATGAAAATATTCCTGCGGATTCTCGTTTTTGTTTTACATGCAAAGATCAGGTAGAAGATGAAGCACATGTTCTTTTGCACTGCCACACGTATGATGACCTACGTAAAGATCGTAATTCTTTTTGCAAATCTATTTTTTTTAATATTAGTGAATCAAGTGAAGAGTTTATGTTGACCACCATTATACATAATGATCACATGGTTTTTATCTCAGCCAAAACCTGCCATAATATTTTTAGCAAGACGTAGAAATATTTTATAGAAATAGTTGTCTCTCATAATTCTTTTCAAGAATGGCACTGTATATACTCATATAATTTTATATGAATGTGTTTGTACTTTGTATGTATTATATGTCTTTCAGTGGTGAGACATAAACAAACATTTGTTTGCCATTTGTCTGTCACCTGATTGGTTGGAGGCGCAGACGCCTCCAACCTGTATTACAGTTCAAATATTCAAATAAACTTTCAACGAATCATGCTAGGCCTCTTTGTATTTTGGAAATAGTATATCACAAATGAACACAGCTGTAGCAAATTTTTAAACACGTGACCTTGTGGGATATCCGAAATAATTATCCCCTTTTACTGCAAAAAGATATTTTGTCTGAACATCTCAAATTGATACGACCGTTGTGGTATTTTGAATCTGAACGTCAGTAAACATAGGATTTTTCAATGCATAGCCATTTTAGACCTGAATGAGCAGATATGTACCAATTTGAGTGCATAATGTCGCACTGCAGTTTAGGAAAATCCAAGAAACTTTACACGCAAATGTTACCCGCGCGACAGAAGCATCTGCTTAACCATAATATTAGCAGTCAATCAACACGCCAACCTTCCACTCAGTTATCAAATATTGCAAATCAATAACACTTGCATAATTATACTCAATGTACTGATAATGTATTCATGACAGTGAAGCATGTATAAACAAATATTGGACCATATTTATGTCCAAACAGTAGGAATCAAGCATGGGGATACCGGATCATTATCTTTTGACTAAAAATAGATACGTATGCCTTTTTTCCACAGATAAACCAAAATATGCTTCATAATCAATCGAATTGGTATATTTTAAATTAGCAAAGTGTTAACAAATGTTTGAATGCTTTTTCAGGGAAAATAGGCCTACTTATTCTTGTTGCTGGCATCTAGCATTGACAACACTCGCAATTCATAAAATAGGCCCCCAAAATATGTTTAAATAAATTGGGGAAGTTGAATATTCACTTTTATTTTCAAATGATAGATTGTTTATAACACAATTTTATTTATGAATAAATAATGTATGTACATTGTTTATACAGTATAGGCATATACCTATGTTACACTACTTAAAAAATCGAGATACACTTTATTTTTTTTTGAGACTTTTAAATTGAACAATTAATTATTATTTGTTTAGTAATCATTTTGTATGACCAAAATGACCAAAATGCAGTCTTCATGTTGCTATATGTACGACATACATATCTCGTTTATAATATTTTCTAGCCTTAAGAAAATGCCCCGGACCATGCCTTTTTAAAGGATTTTCTTGTTGTTCTTCACAAGGAAGTAAAAATACGCGACTTGCCTGATCATTGCATCGATTAATCAAATTGCAAAATAATCAAATTGATATTGATTGTTCTCATCTTCACGCAATTGTCAAATGACGTAAATGAGCGCTGGTGATCATAGTCATTCTAGAACAGTGGTTCACAAATTATTGCTCATCAATCTTCGATCAATGAGATTACAATCGATGCAGTCATTATCCATAACATCAGTTGACCCCAGGTTAAAGCGAGTTATAACATTACCCAGATTCATTGCCTTTCCTAACGAGGTTAGTACTTACAGGTTATCAGTATCAAAGAAAAATGTGTTCTACTAATTATTTTCTGTAACTGGTGGCGTCTGGAATATCATATTAACGACCATAATCATGGTTAGTCAAATATGATTATGGCTGGGCTTGATAATGTCAAATACCTGTAAGCAACATAAAATGTGCGCATTATATTTAGCTGAATCAATTTAAAACTTCGTCATTACAAGTTATGATACTGTTATTTTCCTTGACTGTATTCCATTTGACTATTGATGTATTCGGAGTTCGCAGAACGCAGTATCAACGCGAAAACTAGATCGATCATCTTTCAGCTTTGTATTTTAATTAGACAGTTCAGTGTTCCATAACATAATATGATTTGGTATCTCATAGTAAACAGTTACAGTTTTGACAATTCTTTGAAGCGAGCAGGGCTCAATATTTTCAAAACTGCAGTTTTTATTTTCTTCTGTGAAATATACAATACTGTAAGTGATCCATCGGATGCAACATACATCAGATATGTCCTCTTTACTCATTCAATGTATTTGTGTTGAATATGTTCTCATTTAGTCAATGTGACAACTTTTATTTGAAAATAGATTATGTATATTTCATTATGCCAAATTGCACAAACATGCACCACTGCCGAAACGATCAGAAGATAAGTGTGAGAATGATTGTTTACACATGGATATATGACGATTCACATTGATTGATTGTATAATTTTATTAATCTTCCAATGAACGTCAATTTACATGATATCGCATGTGAACATACTTTCCGTACACAGCTGTATATACATACTACACAGGATTGACTCTTGAAAATAATACATATAGATGAAATGAATATTACTAGTTTCCTTATTACAGAAAATCGCTGTTTGAAAGCCTTCCTAATAACAATTGTAACTTATCACAACTTGGGTTGAAGTTGTAAAATTTATGTAAAGAACACTCTCTTTTATTTTGAAATATGGACAGATAAATAGTGATATTCGTTCCCAACAACTTATACATGTAAATGGCAACATTTTTCAACAGTTTTACATCTTTTGTTGTGAGTAAGTAGTTATTAAACATTGACCTGGTAGGATTTACAGTATAAAATTGAGGAATGTACAGTGATCGTTGTTGTGAATAATATGGACATACGTACGAGCAAGAAATGGTACTCATCTTGAATAAGATCAAAAGTGTACATATCACACAAAGTTTGTGACTCATACAACGGAATTTGAATAAAACGTGTAAAATATATTTGATATGGCATAATTAAAGATTAATTTATAAATGATACTTACCCACTTTCTTCCTCAATAAGTAGACTTCTAAATAATAATCTCTCCTACCTAAACAATGTGACTTAAAGGACATATTCAATGTCAATGTAACTTCATAATTATTCCAAATATTTCCCTGCATAATATGTTTGTGACGTATTAAGTGCAATGCATGTATTTTTCTTAGATACAGTCAGTCCCCAAGCGTAACATAGTAACTCTTAATTTATACACATATTGCAGTCAGTCCAAAAGCATAATAACACCTAACTGAACAATGGCAAGACTTATGGTGGCCGACTAAATTTTCCAATGATAATGCTGAAATCTAGTAAAAGAACATGGTGAAGCCTCTTAGCATTCATCACATGCTTCTGTTCCATGGTCATAAGTAGTGTAGTTGCATCCTCTGGGATTGTTTCCATTGCAGTCAGCTGATCAGTCAGTGGAGGATATCTATGTCCAGACGAATTAGTCTCTTGTCACTAAGATTGATTAATGGAGGCCCATAAGTCTTGATACAGGTATTAGGGTAAGTCAGGCCTCACTTTTTGCATAATTTGGACATAATAGATTAATAGAACAGTAATCACCCCACATCTGTCTACCCTGTGACACAATCTTAGTGAAATACCAGAAAGTAAAACGTTCTTGCTCTACGTTAGTGCACTGAGTCACAAGAAAATTAGGCTGTCATCCATTTTACCCCCAATTAATTGTATTTGGAACAATCCATACCAAACCAGGTATTCATTTTAGAAATACGTAGCTTTATCATGTAATCGGGTTTTCTGCATAATACCTTCATTTAAACACGTTAATAACTGACCTTCCATCACTATTAATGTGACTGGTAAAGTAAATCAGCATTAGTAACAGTTTAAAATCTACAGGAGTATACATAGCTATTGTAAGTATATTGCATGTTTTCTTTCCGATTAAACCAAACCTATGTATCTGTGTATGGTGTGCATTTACCACAACACAACCCAGCATATCACAGCATTTATAACAAAATATAAACAAAATATGCTTAGCTTGTTCAATGTGTCTGAGAAGGGACTTCTGCCTTTGATATTGTTCTGTTTGATCACTAAGGGGATCAGAAACGTTGTATCTACGTTGATTCTAAAAACGGTAATTATTCTAAAGTTGGTATCCATTGTGTATTTTGATAATTGAACAGGTTACTCACATTTTGATAATGGACGTTGAATTAGGTTGTTTTTTGCAATGTTTCTCCAAAATGCGTGAAATGTGATTCATCATAAGTTCAAAAGTTAACTTTCGATGCATTTTTACTGTCAGCATCTTTATCATCCGATTACCATAATTTCGATTTTGAAAGTGTAAAGTGTGCTTGTTTTGCCTCTGATTTTGCTTCTGCATACAACATAAAAGATTCGGTTAAAATATGAAACAAATATTAACTAATTTGGATATAAAGGATGTGGAAAAGACATCGAACAATGACAAGATTCTAAATTTGAGATAAACCTGCCCAACTCTTGAGGCAAGGGAATACAAATGATCAAAACACCGTTTAAGCTCTGAGCTGCAAATTGAGGTACGAAGTGCTCTGCATTAGTAAAACTTGAACAATTGCACTGGCTGCCTGAGTGAAATTATCAAACTTGATGGACGAGAAGGGGGCTAGATAGGAACCATTGATTAAATAGTATGAACAATGATTCTGCATCTAATTATAAGACGTGACAACCATGATAGGTGAGGTGATCTGGGGTTTAACGCCGCTATCATGGATGTTAGTATTATGGCAGGGAGAAAGCCTGCAACACCATGTCGCTATGTTTTGCAGTGAAACCGCCAAGCATCGACTGGAACTAGAGAACCATGGATGGTACTACGCTGAAATTCAGAGTAACATTGTACCAATACATTAATGCGTGTAAAAAAGTTCTCTACTGCCTCTGGTTGGATTCGAATCCCGAGACAACCATGATAACTAGTTGATTGAAGTTGTGGATATTCCAAATGACATACTTACTATTGCGGCTATACAATTTAATATTAAACAGTTTGTTTGGAAATAATATTTTAAGTTAAGTTATAAGTTTTTTAGGGGTTAGCATTCTTTTCCCTCACGCAGTTAGCGCAGGTTCGAATAACTTAAAGGACAAACAAGTGGGCTATGAATGTCTTTAACAAATGGGAGATTGAGTTCTTGAGTGAGATTCCCTATGCATAAGGGAAAGAAGAAGATGCTTCAAAACATATAACATAATTTATCCAATACAGAGCAAACACAGTTTTAGGTGTGTTTTAGGTCATCCTTGAAAATACCATGCAAGATAAGCGAATGTGTAGTGTAGGTCTTAGCGTTACCAGGCATCTGTTATCTCGGTGGAGAATGAGGAAGCTCATGGGTCCAGGGTAGTCTAGGGACGTCTACCCTCCGGCCCTTGTGGACACTACTGTTTGGACAGGTGGTTTGAATTTTCCTCTACCTGAAGCTGAAGAGCATCGAAATTGAACCTTCAGAAACATCTATAGAGAGATTTTCATTTTCAAAAACACCCATACTTGGAATGTACAAAATGTACAAACCTTCAGAAGAATTGAAGCTAAGAACTAAAAGGCCCCATTCTGCACGTGCATATAAGGTAACTCACAACCCGTTGTTTAAATGCTACTGTGACACATCCCCGAAACAATGAACATATGATGCTTTCAATATTAAGTCACTTTCTCAATTTAAAGGGGGTATGTGATTTCCGAAACAAGGATTTGGTCACGATAACCTCGACACAGTAGTCGGCTGATGACAGCAGCAGGAATATCGAGATATTTCACAAATCATTTACTTTACAGTGGTGGCCTCGACAAACAGCAAAAAGGGCACAAACGCCTAGCAATTGAATTGCATAAGAATAACTCTGACAAACAGAAACGACAGGTCTTCAACATCGTCATCGTCAATTTATATTACATAATCTATAAACTCTCGAAATATGGGAGTAGATTTCTAAGGACATGTATAAACCACTATCAATTGTATATAAAACAATCAATCTGAATAAAAAAGCTTTGGAAGGAAACTTCAATATAAATTCATATATTATAATGATGGCACCAGGTTGAATACAAATTCAACTTAGATACACTGAAGCCCATTATCCGAATCTCTGACGGGTCATTGGTTCGGATTTTTCATGCACAAGTACATCATTTCATTGTTGTAGAAGTAAAGCAGCTGTTGTATGAAATGATCAATTTACCTTTATTCCCGCATTTGAGCTTTGTCGTTATGTTTTTACAATTGGTGATGAATTCAAGCAAACTTTGTAATCATTTAGCCAGTGGTCTGATAAAAACCTGATTCATTCTGAAATGCAAATATAATAGGGTTGATAGTATTAAAATAGTCTTGGACGCCATCTTGAAACGTTGGTAAACTTTTAGTATGTTATAAAGTAAAGTGCTCTTATACAATGGTTTAGCTGATACGTCAACTTGGCTACATCACTCGATCTCACCAATCTATGTTACCTTCACGTGATAAATTCCTTCTGCATAAAGTAACCATTTAAGCAATACCTAATAACTGGAAGCAAGATCTGTAATAACCTGCCAGGCAAAGGGAAGTACTCACCCCAGGTTTCGATTAATTCAATACTTAAATGAAATCGGATGCATTGACTATGGCACGATACAATAATACTTATCTGCAGTAGTTCGAATTAATTAATTGATGACCGTTGTTAATATTTAGTTAAAATACCTTTGTTTAACTTTTAGCTTAAATGCCTGTGTTTAATGCATGAAGACAGGGGTAAGAAATGATATTTACACCAACATGACTCCTACCATGTCTAAAATGTTGTAAATGTGTGCAGAATCAGGCACATTTATCAATTTTCACATAAAATATGACTTATATGTTAATGAACAGTAGTGTAACATCAACCAAATGTTTGGAAGAAATTTAAAATTAAAAACGTTATATTAAACAAATTTTGTTAGAATTAAAAAACATGAAGAAGTATTCTTTGACTGCTGACTAAACACCTGTACTTTAATGGTTTAGATTATGACATCGAAAACTTGAGATATTTGCAAATGAAAATCATACATATATATGATAAAATCAACTGAGGTGAGTATTTCCTTTAGCCTGGCAGTTTACGTCAATGCATTACCATTTGTGAAGGAAATGTGTATCTTACCAAAATAGAGACAACTGTTTTTAAGAAATAGTTAACGCTTGCGTTCTTTCCTTTATTTACAATAATTCCTTGCCAAATATCTCATCTAAATGTGGGTAACTATTATTGATATAATCAAGCTGAGATCTTTTCAGATCAACAATACACTACTGTGCAGAATTAAGTACCCCTTGTTCGCGAACATTTCGCGAACATTTCGCGAACATTTCGCGAACAATTCGCGAACATTTCGCGAACATTTCGCGCACATTTCGCGAACATTTCGCGAACATTTCGCGAACATTTCGCGCACATTTCGCGAACATTTCGCGAACATTTCGCGAACATTTCGCGAACATTTCGCGAACATTTCGCGAACAATTCGCGAACATTTCGCGCACATTTCGCGAACATTTCCCGAACATTTTGCGCACATTTCGCGAACATTTCGCGAACATTTCGCGCACATTTCGCGAACATTTCGCGCACATTTCGCTGGGAAGCTACAAGCATCATGTGGTATAAGATTATAATCCTTATTATTAAATCAATTTAACTATTGGATAATATAGTTCACAATTCATCTGCTCTAGATACCAACGACAATGACATTGCCCTGGTTTTCATTACCAAGCTTTCGTTAATCATTTTACTGTTTTAATTGGTACATGGCATTTAGGATGTCTCTGGGCTATGATGTTTAATCAATTAAACACTATTCGATTTAGAGCAAGTAGTGATATAAAGTATGGTCTATGCCTATGTACACACAACTATAACACAATCGCATCTAGTTTCATCTCATATTTCCGAAACGGTACCTATAAATCCTGTCCTCCTGTTAACGAATATCGGATTATAATCAACTATCCTCATTGGCTTAATCAAGTGTACATTGTCATGGCGTACTGACATGTGAACTATGTAGAACATAGATTTAGTCATCGAAATTAAGAATTAATTAATAAAACTACGAGTGTGTTGTGAATTCACTCCAGAAGACACGATATATAAATTGATGGAAAATGTTTTATACTTAACGTTTACATTCTATGCCGAAATTATGAATGTTTGTATGTTATATATCTATATTATACACTACTGATGTTATATCTGTAACATGTTGTGCCTGTACGCTTGTAATATATTTTGTTATTCTTATAATCGTGTACATGTACTATACTATTGTATAGTATTGTGTATTTTAGTAAAATGTGTCAAATGTGATAAAATATTATATTGAACTGTCGTTCAGTGAACCGTCTAGTTTTAATCCCCGATTATGTCAAGTTTTGATACGTGTTCATTTCATCATGTTCTGTTATAAATAAACACTTTTGAGGTGAGAGTGTTATTCAACTTTTAATACGAGGATGGTACAGACATCTTAGAGTTAATATAGCCAACGTTTCTTGGAACTAAAGTGTATTGTACATTTTCGATTTCGGAGGAACTTTTAAAGGTATATGTTCGATTATTTAAATGTAATATATAATGAACAATATAGTAAAAACAAGCAAAAATGTGTGCGTGGCTCAATAATATCCCCGACTGACATTTTAATGTTACTTACAGAGAGAGGTGTCGGCATAAAGTATGAAATGTAATTGCTAAGATTAAAGTGTTTGTGAAAAGGGTATGACAAATTTCTTCGTTTAAAATAGGTGGTTTTGGAAAAGTAGGAGTAAGAATAACTTGAAAAGGTAGGGATAACATAATACACTACTGCCATTACCACTGATTTCAACTTTATTTTGGAAATAAATTCATCATAATGATTCATTCGAGTGACTTGAAACAACAGGTACATGGAGGCACACCCGTGTAAGCACAGTGAGGGATATACAGCAGTTTATGACTGAAAGGAAATAAAATTTAACTTTTTTCCAAATGTAACCGGAAAAATAAAATAATAAAATCAACAAAAACATCTAATAAAGTACAGCAATAACAAAAATATGGTTTTGTAAATGAAATCTTATATGAATTATTATAATATATCCTCATATCAGTATCTAAAGAGGAAAACATGATTGTAGTGATAAATAATTATAATCGTTTCATTTACGATAATACATCCTGTACTTTTTCAAGTGTCTCAATTATGTAGAGAGCGGCCTTAGCATAAGCGCTGTAAACTTTTTGGCCAATCCCCTTCACAATATATGTATACTATTATGAAATAAATATGTTTAAAATAATAACACACCAGAATTATGAAAAAAATCGATGGAAAAGGATTAGCAAACAGGCTTCAATAGCCTATATAAATGATTCTCCTAAAATAAACTTAAAACAAATCAGTTTGTTTAGTAAACTCGTAGTAGTTAAACATCTGGAAATAAATACCATTTAAATGACATTGTTAAAAATCATTATTTTGGTGTACTAATCGCTTCTCTCCAATATGGCCATTTCTTACGAGGTGTTTTAACTTCATCAATTTATTATTTCATCAAATTAACTTGAATCATAAGAGTGTGCTTCATGTTTAGCTTCCTTAAATCAGATGACAACGAAACAAACGAATTAGTGATGTTTATGATTTAAAAGTATTTTACAGTCGATCAGACGCATTGATTGGCATTCAAGATCCATTGTATGATATTCACGGGAACATCGACACATTCGATTAACGCTCATTTTGAAGAAAGGAAACAAGGATTTATCATATAACCGAACCGAAATTCAACCAACAGGTATTCCCTCCGATAATGTAGGGTATTTGCTAGATTGTTGAGACACAATTATAACCCAACCAATCAATCAATCTGTCAAGTTTATTCCGTAAAATGCCTTAGGCCCACGTACGATACACACTTAATAGTAACAATGCTTCCTCTATGTAATTAGAACAGTTTGTTGTTGTTGGGGGGGGGGGGGGGGAAGAATTAGTACATTTTAAAGTATATAAAAGGTATTGCTGGTCAATATGATAAGGTAATGTTTTGAAATATTAACAGCGCAAATCATGATAAACTTTACATTCAAATAGAAAATGAGGTTCATTATCTACAAAGTTAGCATTGCAAATATAACAAAGTCTTTGTTGCCTTGAAAGTCCATCAAATCTACCGGTATTTTTGTATATTGGAAGTGCACCGATTCTGCGCCTTGCATATTTAGTTTCACAAAAGACAAATAAGGTTCAAAACAAAATACAGTTTTGTTACTTGAATATAGATCCAGCGATGTACATTTGTGCATTTCAGAAAATATGAATTGTCACTTATTCTTACATGAAATTCTTTCAAAAACAGCTGCTCAAAAAAAAAACATGCTTGTAGAGAATATTTCGAACAAAATATACCTAAGTTTTCCTATCAACTTTGTCAAAATTGTGTAACATAATATAGCACTGCTTGGGATATCGATCCCCAGGAAAATGTAAAAGTTTAAAGTGACCCAAGTGACAAGTAAACCATTTGATGTGATGTTATAACAGTATATATATGTTAAAGCAATTTGACTCTAAACCCGTCTTTCTCAAACCCATACGGTGGTGTTTTGATTCGAGGAGAAAATCCGATTTCAAAGTGAGTACCGCTCAGAGCCATGACACCTTCATCCTAATGAGCTTTTACAGTTATCAACTAATTAGCCTTTGATCAGTGCCGCGCTATTTGAAGACGTGTATGACATCTATATCTATCCAGAGAAAAAATTAGGAAGTGATGATTGAGGCGATAATGAAATGTCTGACAAGATCTACTCCAGAAATTTATGTCCTAGTACTTTGCAGGTTTTATCTTAGTTGTTGTTATGGTTTTTGTGTGCAACATTCTCTTTAAATGTGAATATATGTATTCTGTAGACTTGAGCGGCATCAATATAAGCCATTTCATTTCCTTTAAAGAAAATAGTTTTAAAGTAAACTGTATTTCACCGATAATGGTGTAAGAATGAAACATACCTGTACACAGATAGTACAAATATATTTGCTATTTGTTGATATCAAATGATTTTACATAAATTGATGATGAAATTATCAACCAGCATATTACATATTTCAAAATGCAAGAGGTATTTACGACAAGGGAGAGAAAACATTGTTTATTACTGTCTCATCTCATACATAACAAAAATGGCACATGGTAAGAGAATAAACATGCATGAACCGCCAAAGTGCTACACGAGACAAATACACTAAAATTATATTATGTCGCAATAAAATATATTAAAATGTATTAAAATAATTTGCAATCACCCTCACTCAGCCATACATACTCATTCAACCACTTGCATAGTCTCAACCCGCAATACACACACAAGCACACTACCCACACACCAAACCACCCATATTGTCTTCTGTAAGTGATTCATGGTCACAGGGCAATACATTACATAAGCCTATCATTAGCGCTTTGATGTCACACTTGGAACGACACAGTGAGGTGGAACTCGTTAGAATCATATTGTTGGGCAAAGTATGACCGGATGTTTATTCACGCGGTCTCCGCGCTAATAGAAAGAGGAATAAAATCCAGATAAACAAACATAAATGTTATTGAGGTTTCAATTTGTGTTGATATGTAAGGGATATATACAGTTCAATGTTTTAAACTATTTAAAAGAAACATTTTGAAGTTATCAGGTACTAAACTGACATATAAGTGTACGTGATTTAACACTAATTATTTGAATAATGGAATGAACCAGTAAAACTGTTGTATGCGTATGTAGATACCTCTGACATAAAGATATCTATGTTAAAATGATATTGCGTACTAGTGAAACAAAATACATGTTTGTCTACTATCACAACTCGTTCATTGGCAGATTTCCCTCTTCGTAGACTGTCACCCATTTTGCCCCGTCACATATAGTATTATAGGTCTGTATCGGTAACTTTACATATTATTTCACTTTGAAGTCTATCCCGTGTAGTTTTGTTTCCACTTAATTTCTAAAATTATGTTTTAAAAACTAGTTTTTGATATCTTGTAGTTCCAGTTCTCACTATACGTGACATACATTCATCAGTCCAAATGGCAGTTTTTCTTTAGCTGTCTAGTGCTTCCATCTCCTCACCGTCTGCAAGAATATACTTCCTTATTCGTGAACAAATCGTGCATCCTTGTGTATTACAATATGTATATTGCAGTAATTGTAATGGACACTCTTCTCTAGCATTCACAAACAAGCATATATTTTTAATAAGTTCTCACTTTGTGCATACATTACACATATAGATAGTGGTAATATAAGATTAATATAGTCGATGAAGACAAATATGTTATTCACTGTTTGTCTTTCTTGTCATAATAACGTTTCATATTTAGCATATGAACACGGGAGCGGTCTTCACATAAGTTCAATTCAGCTTGTTAACCAATCCAATTCATGTATTTTTGATTTCATGAAATAAATATGTTTAAACCACAAATATGTTATGGATGATCAACTTCTTTATTAACAATAGCGACGTTTCGGTATAGATCCTTTATACCGTTATCTAGCATATGGGAGAGATGATAAAAACAGAGGTTATATACATGACATATGTTGGTACAATTTATGTACTGGTATGATCATGAGATAACAAAGGTGTAAAAAGGAGGTTGAGATGAAAGGTGCAACAAGGAAGTTGTGATAACATGGATACCAGTGGAAGGCAAGTTAATTAACTTAGAATGGGGGTACAAAGCAGCAGTGAGGGGGACCAATCAGTGGGGATAACGATGGAAGCCAGAGTGAGTAGAGTGGAATAATTATTTAAGAATTAAGCGGTTATAAGCTGTTCGGATGAAATAGCCTTGATCCCTATTCTTCCATCCTTATCCCCCACTGATTGGTCACCCATCTATCATAAGGATCTATACCGAAACGTCGCTATTGTTAATAAAGAAGTTGATCATATGACTTGATACAACTGGACATACTAACTAGCATACTTTATTTAGTCTAATGTTTTTAGCAACACCAATAAGTTTCCATCCGGCTTCACTTCAAAACAATATTTGATTTGCGGGTTGCATGTTTAGTGTACATATGGCCGTCTAAAACAAGCTTGAAACCACCTTTGTTGGTTGAAATGACTTCCATTATGAATTGTTAAATACTGTACTTCATTTTTGGAGACACATTTATACACATTTTTTATTTTATTTGATCGTCTCAATATCTCATTGTAAATGTATAAGTCAATCTGTTAGAATCATATTCCAGTAAACTACTGGGATGTCTGCACTCTGTTAAAATCACATTTCAATAATTGGCAAACACTTTAATTCCTAGGATATACCCACTCTGCTAAAATCATATTCCAATTGGTAAATACCTTAATGCCCACTCCACTAAAACACATTTCAATTGGCCAACACTATAAAGCCTGGTGTATACCCCTCTGCTGAGATCACATGTCAATGTGTTAACACTGCATGCTACATCCTGGGACATATTGCTAAAATCACATTTAAATTGGCAAACAGTACTTGGCAACATTACTATTTACTAATCTAATATAAGTCATACTTTAATTTTGATGAAAATATATTTTTACTCTGTTTTAATACATATTTATACATATTTTCATATAATAGGACTTTTATTATCCACTAGCACTCGAGCGCACATATGAAATTCATAACATACACTTACAGACACATACACAAGTACGGGGACTCACACACATACTTACATTCGTACCTACACTGATACACATACAAATGTACTTACGTAACATACCTACGTGATACCAGGGACCTTATATATATATATATATATATATATTGTCCCTGGTGATACATACATGCATACATACGTGATACATACGTGATACATACGTGATACATACATGCATACATACGTGATACATACATGCATACATACATATACATACCTAAACATGTACACTTATGTACACTTATGTACACTTATGCACCCCTATGTACATACATGCATATACATGCGAAGACATGTACACACATACACACGCACACCCAGACCCACAGGCACGTGCATTGCAAGTTTTCACGGCATGTTAGACATTAAGTTAATTGAATCTAAACCCGCCTGTGCAGTATCAAAACAAACGCAAAACTTTAATGAAGCTATGAAATCAATGTCAAAATTTAGTTCCTGATACGTCAAACAAAGTAATCAATATGCTAATAAAAGAATTTGACGTGACTGAAAAATGAATAAGATTTTTGCAGAAAACGCAGTCTCAAAAGTTAGGTTGACGGACTATATATCATTACATTACACACACGTCCTTCCATTGGAAATATGAGAGATCACACTATATATTAATATTAATACAATTTACATTAGAATACTAATGGAAATCTTCTGTCGGTAAAAAAGAATCAACATAAATTACATTTACAAAATATTCAGGTTCTCTGGAGTATAAAAGAGCTCTGTCATAGCTTCATAGTCACAGAGTTATAAATTGCATAATCAGGGCTTTGATTTCACTCGTAAAGCGGTATCGAACAGGCGGATGTTGTCTGAATGTTGAGTAGTGATGGGCTGGGTAAATAACAGGATGTTTATTCATGGTTCAGTGCACATAAATACAAACTCGAAGGTATCCTATGTGGCGATTTAGCGCCATTGAAGGCGGCCATTGGATTGATGAGAGCGTTTACCTTTGAGAATTTTAAAGATGAAAGTCCGTTTTTATTGGTGAGACTTGTAATAAAATATATGTCTGTCTGTCTGTCCGTTTTTATTACAACCAGTCCCATTGTTGCAAAATAATTTCACAGATAGATATGTACACATATAAACTACATTTACATTTATATCTTTATATGTTAGGCGACAAGTAAAATAAATATTTCTTTAAAAAAATTGTTATACTAAGATTAGCCAAATTCTTCTATACGGCTCTGAGATTTTAGGACGCCTTGATATAATATTTATGGAAATTAATAGGTGATGCATATCCCTTCTTTTGTCATCTTTCACCGGTAGAACAGTTGATCTTCTTAATAAATAGCGAATTTGTTATTCCCCTCTCTGAACTACTTTTTTCAATGTTTAGGCGTCGTAGTGAATGTATCCCACTCTAAATCGTTTTTTCATTTTATCTAGTTTGTCTTATATTTTAACATCTATTTTAAACTGTTATGGTATAAACATGTCCATTTGTGTCTCATAGGCCGTTCGACCGGATGCTGTTTATTAAAACGTCTTCTTCTTCTTCTATAATAGAAAATATACAATTATGCAATGTTAAATTGTGTCTCGGTGTAAAAGTTATCATTTCAAATATACAACTGTAATGGTCTATGGTGAATGTACGTAGAATAAAAAACGAAAGTAATAAAATAATGGTTGTAAAAACTAAATATGCCATCCAATAGATTGCCCAAAATGGGTTATGATATGATGATCTTATATGATAAAAATGTCCAATGTTATTGTGTTACAGAAGTTAAAATTTGTTATTATCAGCTGGTTTCGATAATACGAATGCAACAGCGTTTAGTCCCTCATTCGAAGTTCTTCATATCCTTTAATCAAAGGCTACAATATGTATATTGGCTAAACCACTTTTCTGTAGTTAATAAATGCTTTTGTTTTATTACAGATCTATTTTAACTATTTTACTACAATTTATTTAAATGAAATCAGGTTATCCCCGTTAAATGTTTGGAAATATAGAATCTCCCTTACAAAATTATATGACTTATATGAAGACGTGGAATCCCGTGGAGTTCCGAACTGGGGCTATCAATATGAATATTGTCTAGCAGTGGAATCTCGGAATTATATATAAAGCAGGAACCATCAATAGATTATTTACCAGTTATTAGACAAATAATTCATGACCAGGCTACCAAGTTTACTTTAGTCAATTATCTTCTTCATCTAAATGTGTAATATATAAACATGTTATTAATCAATGTTGTCTGAAATATTTCGTGTAAAAAAATTCTAATACCACATGGTTTAAACATATCTATTTCATAAAATCAAATATACATGAATTGGATTGGTCCACAAGCTCAACTGAACTTACATATGAAAGACAAAGACAATTTACAAACATCGTATGGAAAATATATAATATATTAGCGTTGACTTCTTTCATGCATAACTTCATCATGACTTTTAGCTTGTTTACCAATCCAGGCTAGCTCATTAAGAACTATTTTACATTCTAATGTGGTTTAAATAATATTTATTCATGTACTCAGGTACAGGGCGATAAACGAACAGGGTTTCTCTATTTAAATGTTTCTCCTCAAAATTAGCAATAAAACAGGACAATTACACCATAAATGTCATCAATATTTTCATTGATGTAGAAAAACACAGCATATTTGTTTATAGATATTCATGAGAAGCGTTTGCTAAGAGAAACTTATGAACAGACTGGATTATTTATGCATTAACATGATTTGACAGTGTTTTGTTACCAAATAGGATTAGGATTAGGATATTTATATAGCGCACATATCCATCCACTAGTGGTTGCTCAAGGCGCTTACATTGTTTCCCCTGGTCAATGGCATTCTTCCACCGTCCAATCATTTTTTCCAATTCAACTCCCTGGGGAGTATTCAACCGGCAGCCATATGTGGCGCGCAGTTTGGGGACCATTCTATGCCTCACAGGGTACCCATTTACAGCTGGGTGAACTTGAGACACATAGTCACAGCAGTTTGTCCAACACTGCTGAACGCTGATAACCGATAGCTCGGCGTATGCACGTGTTCATGTATCCACCATTCAGCCACTGACATGAATTCGTGGGATCTTTTAAGTGCGTAGTTTTTGTTGCACTACACACTAGGGCTCCAGGGTGACACTTATAGAGTTCTAACAGAGGTGAACTCTAGGTTTTAACACCTTGGCCTGGATGTGATTCGAACCCCGGACCTCAGCAACGTGAGACCGGCGCTCTTGCCGACTGAGCTATCCCGTACCCCCCAAAAAATAGCACTGTATTCAGGCCGTAACCATTAACATAAAAGAAGCTTATATTGCGGATATGTTTATAATTTGCACACATGAATATATAATAATGTGCATCTTCATACGCATGGCCTCAGAAACATCGTGAATCATCATCAATAAATCTATCGAATTTATGACCATTTAAGTTGCTCCATCCCAATCGGATGCGACAATGCAGTAGTTTGTCATTTCTAAATCCATCATTTTGAACAAGTCCGTGAACGTTGCTTTTGTTGTCATTTAATTTTTTCTAAACATTGCTTACGATTCGGATTCCTTTATATTGTCATCAAGATATTCCATTCCATCACGGCGGACGGTAGGAGTGATCTTTTATATAGTTCCGTACAGCAACTAGGAACCTGTGTAGCATCACCATGTTTTAATTCATAAAGTGATTGATTATTTTATTATCATTGGAGGAATCAGCTCCGACAGATAATTAGGCATCATATTCGCGTTCATTGTATAGAACAAACACATTTTATGTTTATATCGTCTAATCGCTAGTGAAGAGGAGCCACTTTCATATAACTTTTTGTGAGTTGTACATTTTACCTTTGTTCTTACGCAAACATTCTAATGCATTTATTCCATCAACCACCCGATGTCACAAACTCTTGAATATACCTGTACCATTCTCCATGCCTTATGTATTCCAATTATCTGTATACACAACGGAAATAAAGAAATTGAATTAAAATATCAGAGAGGACAAACAGTGACTTTTGAGATACATATATATTGGACTTGCTGGTTCCAAAAAGCTTTGAATATTCAATCAAGACGAAGAAGAGGCAGAAATATAGGTTATTTACGTGTCACTTGCTGCATTGAACAATTAAACTCAGAGGATATAGAATCACAAAAATCCATTTCTTGAATGAAATAAATGTGTTTAAATCATAATAATAAAAACAGCAACTGGCCATGATATCACTTTAATAATATCATCAACACTTATACACAAGAAAACCAGAATGCATACACACGCGCACGCACACATACACACACACACACGTACTCAAGCTCATACGCATTCTTACACATCCTTTTATTTCAGAAAAATCTGATATACATTTAAAAGAAAACTACAGCTATTATATGATAACTGTGATATTATATAAGGCTATTCTGCCGACATATTTCGGCGCCTAAAAATAGTATATAAAAGAGCGGCAAGGGGCTTTACAGACTTACTATCATTAAAACATAATACCATTTTCTGTACTGGTGACAGTGATTGGTATGTAGGGTGAGCAATACTTATATCTGACCAAAGCTTGTATCTGAGATCCGAGGAATAAGTTATCTGTTCGACGATTGCTTTCATAATGGATTAAGGAGGATTACCGACGAGTGATAATTTCAAATTATCATTGAGTTGGTATAAACAAATATGCTATTAACGCTCAGCGAGTTAATTCAGTTAAGCAAAAGTAAGTGATGTCATTTTAAAGTTGTGTCAATGGTAATTGTAAATCGTTAAGTGAGGAAGATTAAAATGATTGACATGCAAGGCGTTAAATGCATTTTAATTTAAATGTTTTTGTATAATAAAAACTTACTTAACTAATGCATATTGAACGTATTAAGGTACTGGTTGAGGTGTTTTGTCACACATTTCGCGAACATTTCGCGAACATTTCGCGCACATTTCGCGAACATTTCGCGAACATTTCGCGAACATTTCGCGAACATTTCGCGAACATTTCGCGAACATTTCGCGCACATTTCGCGAACATTTCGCGAACATTTCGCGCACATTTCGCGAACATTTCGCGAACATTTCGCGCACATTTCGCGAACATTTCGCGCACATTTCGCGAACATTTCGCGAAATCCGGTGTACTTAATTCTGCACAGTAGTGTAAGTTGTTTTCTGTCACAATGTATTAACTTGATACCACAGAAACTGAACTATTTGTACTTCAACAGTGAACCACGCTGTGCTAATGATGAGAATCCAAAGATCTGCACGTACTAACGTTGGTTAATAGTCCATATTGGTATTATACTGATTGATGTTTGTTGAGTTTATAATCACAGAACTACCAAGACGTGTGTACAACACAGTGACATAGCTGCACTGATGGTAAGGCTTTAATCAAAACATGTTGGCCTGTCATTAGCAAATGTACATTTATCGCACGAAGGAGCTCATTTCCGTATTTATTTGGTGTAAAGAAGCTAGTTATAATAAAAGTCCTTTAATGTAGACACTAACTGAATGATGTTTTTGCAACTGGTCACATTAACTTTATTTCAGTACATGTTATAATACGCTGAAAGTAATTCATCACCAAGCACTACGGTCAACCTGCTAAAGATTACCAACTACTAGTAAGTACCTTTGTACTGACATCAAGGACTGAACCATACTGATTAATGTTTACTAAATTGATTATCAAAGAAA
The DNA here is from genome assembly GCA_936450465.1 of Gibbula magus. Classification (NCBI taxonomy): domain Eukaryota; kingdom Metazoa; phylum Mollusca; class Gastropoda; order Trochida; family Trochidae; genus Gibbula; species Gibbula magus. Next base: position 16,725,857 of record OW388300.1, on the reverse strand, counting down.
TACCAGGACGTGTGTACGATCCGTTGACATAGCTGTACTTTCCGTTGGTCACTACTTAAAATATTGATTGTTAGCATGTACTTTGCGAAGGGTACGTTAATGAAACGACGGAGCTCATTTCATTATTTGGTACAAGGAGGATAGTGATAACCCTTAAAAAAAAATTCATGTTGGAGTTGTCATTGCATATATCTTTATGCTGTATAGTACAGGGTGTGACTTGAGCAATGTGTTTGATAGTTACATATTGATACTAATATAATATTACCTATGAGAGCAATCTTATTGGGATTTCATTTTTATCATACGATGCCCTAGGACAAAATATCACTTTGTCATAAACAATAATTTGAGGTCACGTTTCATCTATGACGTTGTGTTTCTAACCTGGGACGACGGGTCGCCAGCCTATGATTTTAGTAGATGTTAGCGCATATTCATTATTGTCACGCCTTAGGCAATAAACAGAATATTATATTTGTGTCTATGTCATACTATGTTTACAACACTAGTGCCTGATTATTGGTATATCCTTCGCTCTCGCATGGAAAATACTAGTATTCAGGCTCTCTTGTGGTAAACATAGTATGACATAGACACTCATATAATTTCCTCATTTAGAACATGTTATGTTTGAGACGTATGAAACACCGTAAAAAGTAAATTTAGTTGCATTAACCATTTATTTATCTGCAGTAACGAAGAATTATGTTGAAGGGACACCATGGTTTGACAATTTAAAAAATCTGAAAAAATATTCTTAAACTTATGCCATTTGATTAACTATTACAAAGGAGCATTTGAGAAATATTAAGATCCAACTCTAGCTTTTCAAAGGTGGATCATGTTTCGAGCTAGTAAAAGTTAAGGTTAAACTATTATCAACTACCCTCTGAAAGTAAGACTAGCGACGCCACTTTCCAGTGATAAAACCCTAAGAGGTTTATGTGTGATAGCTAATGGACTGATAATATAAGTTCTATTCCAAGGATGTGTGAAACAAACCCTGTTTATATGCGGGACATTCTATACTATTTCAATAATATTTCTACGCTATCTGTAACAAATAGACTGTATGGTATACGTAGTGGCAACCGGTGTGATACACTCGATCATGTTGATTCCAAACTAGTTAATGCTGATCTGCCTGAAGACTGATAACTGAAATCAATGTCAGAATTGGTTCAATGCTCTCTCCATGAAATAAAAAGGGTTCATTGCTGCTCATCAATTTCCAATTTTGCATGTAAGGTTTCCTTGATAACTGAAATAGATTACACACTAGAATTTGCATTTGTTAAATGTAAATTTCAACGGATATCATTATTCTGCCACTTTTATAAGTGTTTTATTCAGAACAGGTCCTAGTAGTTCGATCTGGTGGTTATCACCTTGTACGTGTCACTTTGATCAGTGTTCTTGTATAGTGTCTTAGTTGATATGTAATTATCTGGAACCTTTGGAAAGGAATAATCATGGTAGATGGAAAATAAATTGGCTTTTAGCATAAAAAGGTTGCCAGAAACCTGTTTTACATTGTGTTAGTGATTGTTAAGACACTGCTTTAACAATACTGGACATTAACATTGTGACAATCAAACTTTTTTTCCAAATGGATACTAAATTGTCATTTCTCATCTCTCATTTCTGTTCAGCAAAAGCAAAATATGGCTTTCACATATAACATCTATCTATATCTTTCACATTCTAGTGTATGCATATATTTAAGCTAAATATGTTATATATAACGCTTTCCCAACTTTACTTATACTAAATTGAAGAATTACCATCAGACAACAATGTGCCAATTATTACAGATCTCCACATATCTCCATAACTTAGGAAATTTGTTTTAGGTGAGTATTTCTCTTTTAATTCGTCGAGGCTGAATATATTACCAGCTTCGCAGACAAAGTCATTTAGTAAAGAAATCTCTTTTGTAACGGTACTATACCAGGTGCTATTAATGATGGTTAAGGATGTCCGCTCCTTCCGGTTGAACTTCAAAAATTAAATATGATTAAGTAAAGATTTGTTCTCATCTTTATTTACTTCATGATATTGTACATCATCTACATACTTTTAAAAAACATATGAAATAAAGAAAATGTGACTTCAGAACCTCTAAAAAGTGCTTAAACAGCATAAATGGCCTAAATTTGACTAAAAAAAGGGGGTTTTCAGGTATGTTTTGTGTCAAAGAGTAAAAAAACCCACATTACCATATATATTTTTTCATCGATTTCGGTAGAGTAAAGTGAACTTTGTAACAAATCAAAAAAGGAAAAAAGTTTAATACTAGAAATGTAGTATTTTAAACTTTTTAGTAGTTTTTTTTCTCATTTTCCCATAGACTCCCCTGTTAAAATTGTACTTCACCCCACTATCTTTCAGGCGTCATATCTCGAAAAAACCCACACTACCCCCTATTTTTTAATGCTGATTTTTCAATCATATACTTTGATCTTTTTAAAAATATAAGTTAGAAAAAAAGTTTAATTCTATAAATTTGAGGAGCGAACATCCTTAAAGACAGTTTTGTTTGCTATATCTGGGCCCTGATTGTTTCAAACTGATTGTGCTCTAAAAAAAACCTTTGTTTTAGTTAATGGTATCTCTTTGAAGGTTGAGGTGAGGAAAAGATGTTGCTGCTATGACCTCAGTGTCATCTGCTCAAGAAATCGATGCTAATCTAATTTTATTGATTACCTATGCAGACTGGTTTTAAATGGTGAATACAAGCTCACCCTTGTGTATCTGATATAACACATAGTGCTACTGGTTTATAAACGTAATGAGAAAGACTGTTTCATTGATCAACAAGTAATGCAATATTCGAAACAAGAAGACTTTGGGATCAGAGGTTACATTTATAACAAAAATGCTGCATTATTTTGCTGTAATGAGGATAGTTGTATTCAAATAAATCATCTGCTGATTTGTCAAGATATTGAAAACATCTGGTTATGATGGAGCTGATATGTAAGGTTGTAGCATTAATGAACGGAAAGCAGTCAATCATTGGATAACTTTATTTGTATCTTGTAACTGCTGGTAGTTATGAAGAGAGAGGTATTCATTTTGGATACAGAAGGCATTTATCTTATGTCATATTCATGGATGAAAACACAAATAGGTGTTTAGTTTATTTAATAGACATCTAGAAAGCTTATACATTACAAAATATCACAGAAAATGATTATATACGTATACTATTATATGGATATTTTATTTGTATAATGCATGATGTCTACTTACAACGAGGTCAAGAAATGCACTTTTTGGTAACGAAACAAAGGCATGACTACATTTTCTCAACTGATACAGATTATACATGAATGCTGTTTTTTCACATTTCAATCTATATAATTCTACAGAACTTGAAAATTTTTCATATTTATTCCATAATTGATAATGAAAATAAAATACATCGGTGTCAATTCATTAGCCATGTTTATATTTTATGTGAGAGAATTAAAACTTGAACATATTGCACATAGTGAAATAGTGAAATGACTCCCTGAAGATTTCAAACAAGCATTTTTTCTGAAGTCCATCTTTTTCATTTTATATGAATAACAATTTCACAACTTTGAAATATAAACCAATAATTTGTATTCGTCACACACTAGAATAGAAGTGGCAGGTATTGCCCCAAAATTAATGCATCATAACATGTTGTTAGTGCACAAGATGTTCAGTGCAGCTCTGAACAGATGTGATTTAGCTGAGCCCTGAAATAACACGACAAGATTTAAGCTTGTTCGATTTTTTTGCTGCTGTCTAATAGAAGGGGTTTTCTCCTTAAGGCAAAGTCAAATTTAAAGATGTAAAATTGTCCATGAGAAACTTTTTGTTTTGCAAAACAAATTATGGAATTTGCTACAATGTATTCATTGTCAATCCCCTAGTTTGGGTGACGTAACGTCGATAGATGATATTGGAAGAATATAATCAATTATTCTGTTCAGTAATGTAACGCCATTTCCTGTTGGAACGTGGTGATGTTGACATGTACGATTAAATATTTTGTAATGTGTATTGCGACTAAAAGTTACATGGTCATGTACACTAAACTTTACACAATAAGTATGTGGATAGTTACACATCACGCCAACGGCCCGGGTTCGAATCCCGGTGGAGACACTAACATTTGTGACCTGGTCTTATACTGTGTTGTGCCCCTGGGCAAGGCACTTCATCCACATTGCACTTAGTCCACCTAGCTGCTTAAATGGGTACCTGAACACGGGAGGTACGGACCTATATGGTCGTGCGGAGCTCTTAGTAGCGGCATCGAAGGTACAATTCCTTCAGGGTAATAATTGTACCGCCATTGAGCAGTGCTTGCACTGGATATTAGGCGTCAAAATGTATATTATTATTATTATTACAAACGTCCAACCGATAGGATGCAGGCTGTAATTGTCTGTAATCAGTCGTTTCTACAAACAGAGTTCTAAATGGTGCGAACTATTTTCAACAAACTAACCAAAACTTGGCTCTTGATGGATATTTGAATATAATTGTCCAAACTTGAGAGATAGTTTGATCCCAACGATCCATAACAAATTTGACCCTAACCCTTGATGTGCACACAAGCGCACACAATGAATCCCATAGTGAACCAAGTAACAAAGCAACTGACAATATTTGGTACAATGATAGTGTCACTATTGGTAATTATTGGGTAATTGGCTATTATCACCAGTGCGCCAAACCGGGGATTCATTACGTTAACGACCTACATTTTTTGTCCTTTGAAATGTGTGAAAAACTGAATACCGTACACATTTTCTACCATATGGAGGAATTGTAAGCGTCATCAAAACATACTGCACCTCAAGGTCTATAACATCGACAAGAAGCAGAGTCCAATATTAACTTCTACTCTGAAAAAGATACTTAAAGGCAACATCATTATAATTATCTGCACATTATTTACAGTTTTTCTAAAAAAAGTACCCAGCATCCAATTCTTGCAAGAAGATATATATATATATATATATATATATATATATATATATATATATAAATATTATCTTTTGACCAAAGCTGAAGCTCTAAGTGGTCCGGGAATAGATAGATTCTACAAGTTTTAGTCATCTTGTCATTTACTTGTTGTTGTTTGAATTGTTTACTGTATACACTATCATTGATGTATCCATCTCATTTCTGAAATGCAACAACATAAAAATTATAAAAAAGGATGCAGGCCAAAACAACCTTAAAAAAAGATGAAATCCACTAAACATCACAACAATTTGTAAAGAATCGCCAAAGACATTTCTTTTAAGCAGAAAATAGATATCATGTCGACACCGCAATCATTTCTCTGTACCGTGCAACAGGTGAATCAGGCAGTCATGCTTCACTGCCATCGCCAGGCTAAATATGTTTCTCTGCTCAGTTATAAAAGTTGTCGTAATAATTAATTGCGAGTGTATATTGTATAGATATATTGAATTGTATTACTTATTATAAATTCAAAACTAAAATGTTATTTATTTTGAAATTGATTGTTTCGACATTACCTTAATTTGATACAAAACAAGTCAGAATTACATTCACATTCATTTGCAATTCAAAGAAGAAACACTACATTTACTCGGTGAAATGATGAAGGGAGATTAAATGCTTTGGTGTGATTTTGCGCTGATGTATCTATGTATGTCTATTGAGCTCCAGCAATGATCTCTAAAGACTGAGTTCCACTCAGCATCCCACGAGATAGACAGATACAAAACCTGTTTAGACTCAACATACTTACATGCAGTAGGGTTAGACACATGCAGACGAATTATACCAGGGGGACAATAACACAATAGTTAAGGAGACAGCGCTGGTAATATTTGTTCATGATGTGTCATGACGTGCAACTTGTATTGCCCTCCATGGACCAAAGAGATTTGGATATAATGCAACGGACCTGGGCTAATAAAGAGATACATCATTAACTACACGACAGTATCTTACACATGTGACAAATAACTATCATTATGAAACATTATCCCTTCTTTTGGTCTTTATTTTTTAGTTATTTGTTTCATAAAAGGGAAAGAAGTTCAGGATGGGTTGTCTGTGAGGTAAAGTTGCGGATATGTATAAAACACTTTGACTGGAAATATGCACGTTACTACAACTATTACTTAGTGTTGAACCCTGCATCTAATTAAGCTGTAGTTTATTCTCACAAAAATGTTTATGCTGTGATCGCTCATGAATATTATTATGCTTGATAACCTATAAATCATTTTAGCTGACAAACAATATACGTTGTATGCTTCTCACGAGGATAATACGGTCTCATCTACCATCTTTGTACCAGTGTCGCCTGAGGTTGCTGGTGAGGGATGACACTGGTACAAAGATGGAACATGAGACTGTATTACCGAGGGAGAAGTATACAACGTATAGTTATAGTATTAGTATACTACTATTATTATATTTATTGCGTTTTGACTGCCGATGACTGATCAGTTGATATTGCTAGAATGACCTTGACCCTAAACATAAACTAAATTGTCTCACCCGTCTCAACTGAATTGTTAAAAGTCGTATAACGTATCGCTTCAAGCTTTTAAATACGTTAACACGAGCTTTTCTTTGTTTGAGCGAGCAAACAATGCACATTTGAGATTTGTTTCAATCCAACTATTGGAAAAATCAGCTGATCGAACTGTTCAAAACTCAAAACATCATGTTTTAACGTCATCTGACCATAATGGGACACCTACTCTCAGGTAGGAGCTGTTACTATTGTTACAGCTGGGTACATGAAATTTGTACACCATGAAACTGACAATCAGCCAATCAGACACGAGTATTGTAAAGTAAGGAAAGATAATAGCACAAAATGACTTCCATATCGGCTTGTGTAATTTTATCTGAAATGCCTAATGCAATAATATAATTATAATTTCCAGAGGTACGTTATGTTTTGTTATGTCACCTTAGGCTGGACACTTTTATAATTACGTGACAGCTTCTGTGGATAAAATAGAGTGATACAAATCACAACTATTGATTGTAAGATAACAATATTTACATTGGAAAGAAATAAGTTAAGGGAAAATTTCCCTTTGATTAATTCAACGATAATTTTTACTCAGGTCTAACAGATTTGAAAGCTTTGTACATGTCCTTAATCTAATTATCAATTAACTCCAATCGTATGGTCATGTATCTTAATAAGTCAAGGTAAATAGTTTTCTAATAAGTAATGTGTTACAGGACACAAAGTCGATAACGAATTCAATTGTGATCTTCACGTAAGCTCAGTACAGATATGGATAGGGCAAATGCAGAGAGATCCCAGGTTATCAAAAAATTGCAATAAACAATGATCACATATTTACTAATAATACTTATCAATCACATATACATTGCATCAAGTACAAAAGAACACAATATGTTCACAACTGACAGAATAGGAATATAATTTGATATCGTGTTATTTCTGTTTGGTAAATATTGCATGTATTAGTTAAATGAGTTAATTTATCTAGCATGTGAAAACAGTGTCATTCGATTGTTTGATGATAATGAGAAGAGACAAAGCACGCTTAAATTGTTGCCCTGACTGACATATTTACATTGACGAGTGGCATGCTATTGACAACATCAAGAGAGCCCAGGAAAGGAAAATCTAGTTAAAAGCCTGTGGGAACATGTGTGATTAGATTGAGACTCTGCCCTTTGCAGAAAAGGTCCTCTTGATATATTTGATTGGGCATGACTTGTTGAGTGTCTTAAGGCCAGCAACATAGTTGTCTTTCGGTGACCAAAATTATTATGTTAGAGCTGTTTGGAATTCTTTGTAATTTGCATATTCACAAAAGGACTAAAAATGGTCCACTGTAGTGTCTAGTTTTATATTGAAGTTTAAAGAAAACAAACGTTGAAATGTGGGAATATATATAGATGAAATCATTACACACAAACAAAATATTTCATAAAGTGAGACTCTGCCTATATATATGCTTATTACATATTTCGCAACACATTTTCATTTGGTAATTCACGTAATCCCCAGACTGATGGACTTGTGAAAGTATCCTGTTATTTCTCATTTACAGCAGCTTCATTTCATCATACGTTTTAACCAGTCATTTACTGTCTTGCTCTTACTCTTTACTGTCTGAAGCATGTTTAGATATCAGACAATCCAAAACTATTTCAAAGAATTATCTTAGTTAAAGGGCAAATACAAACAACAATTCCCTTTACGAGTATTAGTCACAAGAGCTGCTATTGACAAGAGTTTGAATATTTCGCTTAGGCAATCCTTCAATTTTTTCATATTCCTACCATGGCAGAAATCTGGCATTTATACACCCTACAAGTATTGGCCATTACAGTGATATAATAGGAATCCTATATATGGCTCATACTAATTGTAAAATAATCTACATTTGTGTGATACACAGAAAGTATCAATATCAACAAAATATGAACTTGGGATTTTTTTTCAGATATGCTGACAATATGTATATGAGAAAAGCGAGTTTTTTTTAAAGAAATAATGTATTTATTGTGATCATACATGTACAAATGTGTATATGCTTACTCCTTCATCAGGTGTGATGTATTGATATGAATTGTATTTAGGTTGAAATGTATGTTCAAGAAATAGTTGCCTGACACATCATCTGGTTTGCACTGAAATTCAAGACAGCATGAAGGTATTGTATAAAGGGAAATCAGTGAGTGTGATATGTTCACTATGTCATGTCGTTACTGTTGAATTCATTTATAGGCATACATTATGATTGAGATATGGATTAAGGAAAATAATTTAGCATGTATGTTCGTCCAATATAAGTATTACTAGGACATCTTCCCTCAAAAGAATAATTTTTTTTTTTTTTTTTTTTTTTTTTTTTGCTTTTCATTTTCAAGCAAAAATTTTTTTTTTCAAAAGAAAATAATTTTTGATCAGTTAACACTGACATTTGTACAGCCCCCCGAAAAGAAAGCCATTCGCGTACACTCTTCTAGAAATTAGGTGTCATACTTCACAATCATCAAATGCCTAACGTCTGCTTCTTAGATCGAACTACATTCTAAAAAAACTGCGATTTGATTGTGAAAGACTTCAAAAAGTTAATGTATGCTGTATTATGGATATGTAACAACATCTTGACAAGCAAAATAAAAACTATACAAACAGTTAAGAAGTTCTTATTATGCTTTATGATAACGTTTTATGCAAACTGGAACCACATTATTTACCCAAGGTTGTTAAACCGAAGTGACTGACAAGGTGTATCTGCAGGAAACCCGTATAATTGTACGAAGCAAAGACAGTCAAAATGTGCTACAGACACCACTGTGATTATTGTCCTTCTCACCTCTGTCTGCGGGGCCAAAATGTTCTGTGTTCCAGTTGTACACAATACTAACTCATGTGATCTATAATATGTAATGTTGAAGTACTGAGTATGGACACTCAATTTAAATGTGTAACCGTTAGCATGCCGTTCGTACTGAAAGAACATGCTCTCTGAAAAAGGAAAATAAGTTTTGCCAATGGCTAAATAACATAGTTCTGGAAAGCCATGCGAATCCATTTCCCATCGAGCATCCATTTTAAGGTGTTCACACTAAAATAAAGCAAATGTGCACATGATGTTCCCCATATCACTTTTAATTGGAAAAGATCATCTCGTCACAATGCCATTGACTGTTTATACGTACATGTATGGAATATCACTGAACACTGACGTACTGCGTGGGATGACTGGTCATATTTCAATAATGGAGAGAGTAATTATGTGGAAAACACCATCTCTGGAATTAGTTCAGTTTAATGAATATCCAAATGTCAGACATCTTCTTCACCTCCAGTGTGATGTTTCCATTGCTTAGTAGCCTTGGGGATTGATTTTTTGTCATAATAACAAATTGTATTGATGCCTGTCTACGGCTTTTAGGAAAATGATCCTTATATCATTAGGATAACATCCAACGAGAAACATCAAACAGAATCATAGCGATTCTATCAAGTTCGGCTTAATTACACATCTCCATACTGCCGAAATGAATTGTTTAAATCCATGTAACAATGGGATCATTAGCTGATATGTTTTATTCCGGAGTGAATGTACATCTTAAATAACGAGTGTCAGACAAATGTTCAGATTTATCAACAATTCCTTTTTATAACCTACTTTTATATATCTGCGAACCAAATAAATTGGATGTTTGTTGGTGTTATAAAGTAAGATAAGGACTGTGTATAAAATGCAGTTGTTATCAATCTCTGGTGGACATTCAGTACCAGCTGTACTGGAATATTGCCTAAATGGCGCCAAACACTCACTCTCCTCACCTAACCTGTTCTTACCTTTTTCACTTCATTCCTGAAAATTAGTTAATATTATCTCTTACTGATACAATTTTGTAAAAGGATACCGTCATAATCATAATGTGACACAATACACAGGACAAAAAGTGGTGGAATCCACTTCCCGGGTCCTTCCGGATTCTTAAGGATCTGGCAAAATTTGGGAGAATCCGGAAGGATCCGGCAAATGGATTACTGGAGATTGACGCTGTTTGTCTAGACAATACCTTGAATACATTACGATCTTCTTTTGATATATGTACACGATTGCAAATGACACCATGTAATGTATGTGGTTTAAATGGTTTATATTTCCATCGAATACATTTGTAGATTGGCGAATATCTCCTTAAATAATGAGACAATTGATTCATATAAACAAATCAATTACTGAGTCTTATTTCACTTGAAGTTTACCTTGGTTTTTCACGTGTATATTGTTAAGTGTTATACATCAAACGCAATAAGATACTATGGTTCACAAACATGAAAACTAGAGGTTACCCAATATCCGTCCCTGGTCATATCCTGAAGTCATATTGATTCCTGTTATGAGAGACAATGCCACGCTCAATTCTCTCGCTGACTGGTATATCACCGATGATAAGTGACAGCATGAGTAGAACAGGAGAAAAGAAAAGCCAATAGGCAGAAGATAAAAAGGTTAAAACTCTGTGGGCAACCAAGGTTTAATTTTCCATTCAGGGTCCATTTTATGTCAGTTAATCACTGCTTTGTAATAACATCCAATAACTTATTAGATGTGTTTTCAGTGACAACTAGCAATGTTGCATAGCGCTAAGCAAGGGTCACTAGCAACCACTCTCAGTATTCATTCATAAGAAAGCATTACTTTTCAAATCATCACATGAAACCAAACAAATTTAGAATGCCAAATTCAATTTGTCACGAAAGTGCTTTTACTCGTTGCACTTTTTGATAGCATATTTTATGTTTCTATACTGTTTGTCAAACAACTCAATTAAAAATTAAATGTAAGAATACTTTTTTCTTCTGCCTTTAATACAATCAAGCCACATCTTATGATAACAAAATTATTCCAAATGGGAGCAAACTGTTACATCATCAAATAGGTAGACAATTTCTTGGTTAATCGTCTTTAAAGGCGCTGTAGCACGTTTTTTTCAAATTTTATTTTTTCAAATTTCTCACTTTTCATAATAGTTTAAGCCATTTATATTTACTTTAGATGGTAAAACATCCTATTACACACACCAATAGTCCGTAGTAGTAATAACGGTGTTGCGTATAACGCAAAAATTGCATGGCGGCCATTTTATTGTGAACACAATTTATTATTTCGAATGACAAAAAAGATCCCCATGGCCTTACTGAGTCATGTACACTAATTTTAAACTTGATTTTCCCAAGAGAAAAGGGCGATTTACGTTTTGTGAAAATATTTTCCAAATACATTTCATCGACTTATATGAGCGAAAAAACGTGCTACAGCGCCTTTAATGTGTTTGTGTTAATTCTTAGCTCTCTGACATCGCCTCAGTACCGGTGCTCCTCAAGGATATGTAATGTCTCCTGTTATCTTCATTCTCTACACAAATGACTGTGTATCTCAATTATTGTCTTTTTTGAATTTGCAGATGATGCTGGTTTGGGTGGATTTATTCATCAGTCGGAATTAGAGTATAGGAAAAATATTGAATTGTTCCCTATGTGGTGTAAAGAATTGTTTTCTTTCTTTAAAACAAAGCAAATGATAATAAATTTCCGTACCAAGAAGGAAAAACTAGAGCAAATTAATATTGACTAGCAGGGAGATCAGTGACAACAAAGTTAACTTTCCTGTTAATCTAAATCACAATGTGTACATGCTAAGGCACAACAACAAGAGCGTCAAAACCATATTTGTCCCATGCAGTATAACATTCTAAATCTGCACACCAAATAGTAACTATGGAACTCTTGAAACAATACATGGTTGATTAAAATATGGCATATTAAAAGCAATGTAATCAGTACCCGTCATCACAAAGTATGTTCACAGGACAAACAGGTGGAATCTGCTTTCCGGATTCTCCCGGACCCTTCCGGATTCTCTAAAAAATTGGGCATTCTTAAGAATCTTATCTTATCTTATCTTATCTTATCTTATCTTATCTTATCTTATCTTATGTGCTACGATGTCACATGCCTTGGCTTATTATGTCTACAACTAGTAATAAACTAATGCCTGGATTATTTGGTGGCACATTTTCTGTTTTCTCTAATCATTGTCAAACTGTGAGCTATGATTTCATAGGCCTTGGATTATTATGTCGACGACTAGAAATAATATGTGCCAGAGAAATGAACTATTATTATTAAATCTATTGATAACTGAATTTTGTGTGTGATATATTCTCACCATGTTACAGTAGCAACACAACATGTAGCACTGACATATGTATGCACATTATTGTGCATCGATTTATTTGTAAACGTTACCCTTCGTTATGTTCATTTTCAAAACGCAGATCATTTCCAGTTGGCTGTTACTTGCTGATTTAATGATGATAAAATACTAGTTTATAATAATAATGGTTTTGCTGCATTTTGTTTTTACATGAACAGGTAATAAGTATGTATCATTTGTTATTATAACCACTATTGAAGTTGGTCACTGAGAAATACATGTAGTTGTTTTAATCAGGAACACTCATTTGTAAATTGAATGATGTACGAGTTAGTGTTTCAGCTGTGCGTCATTTGGCGAACTATTCATGGGGGAAATTGACAGCTTGCTTTCAGATGTATGTTTCATTCAACCTGTGCAAACATCTGTGACGATATGTTTTACCATCAAGCATTTTTGACATTATGACTTCATATCTTATAGAATGTATTTTAATTGCTTAAACTGTCTGGGTAAAATATATGTACCATGAAGAATCAAGGTTTATTTCCAATCCATTGACCATATAGTGATTAGGTTCATGATATATAGTGCAAGTCCTATGGCTAATGATCCTCGACAGACTATGTGCTTAATTTATTTCCCTAAAATTATTTCCCACCTCGACTGTCACTCACCATTACCCGATGCCTTCAGAAAGACAGAAATTTTAAAGCATATTTAGATTTATCATCCAAAACTGGCTCCCACAGTACTTATCTACAAGCGATATCTTCAATGTAAAATCTCATATGAAATCGTCATAATCCCGTTATATCATCAGTTATTGACATCACTAGGCTTTGATATAACTGAGAACACTGCTGATAATGCTATGACGTCACTAAGGCGTTGACATAACAATGCTTTGAATGCTGATGACAAAACAATGCTATGACCCTACTGACATCACTCTTGAAGAAAGGTCACTGGTAGTTTTGTATTTCAGACATGTTCATTCTTTTGAAAATAATTATTGAAGAATGATTTTGAATGATAAATAAAATCTCACCCTCGTGTCTTCTGATATCTAATACATCAACATGAGTTGATTAAAGTTACCAATAGCTAATTTAATCAATGTGTGTTTGATATCAGAAGACACTTGGGTGGGATTCTTTATGTATTGTCCATTGGTATTAGGCGATATCAAATTACTACCGTGAAGAGGTTTGACTATGTGTCAGAAAAAGGCCTTCGGGTTAGAAATAAATATTTTTTTGAGATTCATGTACATGTACATGTAAGTGCAGAAAGGACATGTAATTAATATTGAAAAAGAAAGCTTTGTTTACAACTGATTGAGTTGAGAATTATATTAGCAGATTTGTTGAATATTTGTCTGATTACTTATAGATGATATTATTCATCTATTTATTACTTTACCACAGAACTGCCAAGACCATTTGTAATCGCATGAAGGAACTCATTTCCGTGTTTATTTGGTAAAAAGAAGCTAATAATAATGAACATCCTTTAAGTACTAAGGTCGACCTGCTAATAATAATCGACTATTACAAGTACCCGTGTACAGACATCAAGGACTAAACCAGACTGATTAATGTTTACTAAATTGATTATAAAAGAAATATCAAGACGTGTGCACGATCCGGTGACATAGCTGTATTGACCGATGGTCACTACTTAAAATCTTGATTGTTAGCCTGAACTTCGCGAAGGGTATGTTAATAAAACGACGGAGCTCATTTCTTTTTTTGGTACAGGGAGGATAGTCATAACCATAAAAAAACTTAATGTTGGAGTTGTTATTGCATATCGTTATGATGTATAGTACAATGTGTGACTCTTTGTTGCTAGTTATATATTGATACTAATATAATATTACTTACGAGGGCAATCCAAGGGCAAAGTATCACTTTCTCATGGTGACGTGACGTCATTAACAATACTTTGAGGTCACATTGCGTCTATGACGTAGCGTTCTTATCCTGCAACGGCGGGTCGCCAGCCTCTGGTTTCAAGTGGATTTTAGTGCATTTTCATTTATTTCACGACTTTGGTAATAAACAAAATATTATATTCGTGGCTATGTTATACTATGTGCCTGAATATTGGTATATCGCTCGCTCTTGCTGGGGGAATACTTATTTTCAGGTACTCATGTCGTAAGAATAGTATTATATACATTATAGACATTCATATAATCCTCCATTTAAACCATATAATGTTAGAGACATATCTGATTGATTGAAACATATTTTATTCATTCAAGAAATGGATTGGGCACAAGTTATCCAACTTAGAAAAGCCCTCTCCAGATAATTACACGATTCTTCTCACAACAATATGCAACAAGAGACGGACAGGCAGTCAGGATATGTACAAAAGAAGTCAGAGAAAACGTTTAGTTTGAGAAATGTAGATATGTACAAGTTTGAAAACATTCTGATTTTCACAAATAGAGAGACCTGCATTGCCATGTAAAAGAAGAATAATATTAATTACAGCTCTGTTTCTGACAATATTATCTAATGAAATAAACATATTTTGTCTTTGAGTAATATACAAAGGACATTCAAGGAAATAATGAAATACATTTTCACAGTTGTGGCCACATTGACAACATGCATTATTTCTTACACTTATTTTAAATAAATCGTAATTAAGTGAGCTCTTCATATATCTTAGTCTTGTATGTAAGATATTTAGTTTTCTAATTCCGTAAGAAAAGTATACAGGTGCACATTTTACTTTGACTTGAATATTGGATTTAAATGAGGCAACAGAATCACAGTCTCTTATTGCTAAAGGAATGTTGTTCTATAATTTAATTGATGATGGAATAAACGATGATATTGAGTACTTGAGTCGTGTATAAAGTTGGCTATAATTATTGGAATTTCTTAATCCATATCGTGTCATATTGCCAACTAAAGGCGGGAGTAAATCCTGAAGAAAAGCTGGCGAAAGGCCTTTCTGTATTTTATAAAATAATGTTAATTTACATCTCCTTCTTCTTTCTGAAAGAAAATCCCACCCTGTTTCGTAGTATAAAGAACTCGCAGAGGCATATCTTGGAAGACCAGTTACTATTCGGGCCGCTTCAAGTTGAAGTTTTTCTAATTTATCAGCTTGTTCAATCAAACATCCATCCCATACTTCACATGCATACTCAAAGTGTGGTCTTATAAAAACAGTATATATTTTAGATAGTGTTGTTCTATTAAGTAGAAACTTTAATTTCCGAAATGCTCCTATCATTTTAGAGGTCTTTTTGACAATGTGTTCAATATGATGGTGCCAACTCCCATTAGATGAAAATGTTAAACCCAAATGCTTATGACAATTAACTGTTTTAATACCGCAGCCGTCAAAGTTCAAGTTAATGTCTTGCTCGTTATCTTTCAATGTAAATAGCATAGCCTCTGTTTTCTCGGGATTATAAGAAATTAACCAGTCGTTTGCCCAATTGCTTAAAAGTTCTAGATTTTCATTCATAACTCTTTCCACCAATTGTTTTTCCTTTGATTTGGTCCCAAGCGAAGTATCATCGGCGAAAAGCCGGGTTATACAATATAGTTTATCTGCTATCTCATTTACATACACAATAAAGAGAAAGGGGCCTAAAACTGATCCCTGGGGAACTCCTGCCTTCAACACTATTGGCTTAGATAACGCCCCATGAACAAAAACTGATTGATTGCGATCGCTTACATAACTATAAAACCAATCAAGCAGCTTTCCCTGTACTCCATACATCTGCAATTTAAGCATAAGCCCTCTATGCCAAACTCTATCAAATGCCTTTGATACATCACAAAATACCATACAATAATATTCCTTGTTATCAAGCGAAGTACAAATTTGATTATATATTTCTACAAGTTGTTGTACAGTTGAATGTCCGCTGCGGAAACCACACTGATATTTGTATAACAAATTGTTTGACACAAAATAATCATAAACATGCTTAAATACCACTCTTTCAAACAGTTTACCAACACGACTGATAAGCGAAATCAGGCGATAATTAGATACAAGTGAATGATCACCTTTCTTAAATAAAGGCATAACATTTGCATATTTACATTGGCTAGGATATACACACAAATCAAGAGTCATGTTAAACAATATACATAGGACTGAGCTAATAGAGTTAACAGTTTTTCTTAGTAACTGATGACTTATCTGGTCTGGTCCAGCAGCCTTCTTAAGAATTAAACATTTAATGACATCTGAAACTTCTTTCTCTTCTATTTTGATGGTCTCTAATGAAGCATCTGTACGCTTGGCAAACTGTGGTAGATCGGTACTATCTGCATGTTTCAGATTGGATATTGACTCGAAATATTCATTTAACATGTTAGCTTTATCAACATCAGAAAATGCTGATGGACATTCTTCATTAACATTTCTCTTTAAAGCGGGAATGGAGGAAGCAGAACCTGACGTCTTTATCAAACTGCGCAACATTTTCCAGTATGATGATTTATTTTCGCCAAAGAGTTCAAATAGAAATTCATCAAGGTTCGAATAAAAATGTTCTTTCGCATAACATTTCATGTTGTTAACTTTATTACGCTGTTTTTTGTACTTTATAACGTCAGAGTCATTCTGAGTTCTCTTTGCCTGTTTTCTTAGTCGATCCCGCTTCCTACTTTCACGACGAATATTTGAGTCATACCACGGTTTGTCATTAGGTCTAATTATCACAATTTTAGAAGGAATACATTGTTTGACATAAGTATTAAAACGTTCATAAAATACACAGCAAGCATCGTCAATATCCGAACAGTCACTAAACATTGATAACCAATCTGTATCGTAAATAAGTCCATTCAGCTTATTATAATCACCATCCTTGTAACACAAAACCTTTCTAGGATATGCAATCTTAGTTGACATATGCACGTCAATGCTGACAAATGTGCCTTTGTGATCACTTATAGTTCTATCAAACTCAACAACACCACTTTCTACAATGTTAACTTCATCACTGACTATAATTGGATCTAGAAGTGTGCTGGTTGTCTTGGTTACCCTTGTTGGTTCTATTGTGATGTTGCGCAAGTTATTTTTCAGTAGGATGTCTGTTAAATTCAGTTTGGAGAGGGAAAGTAAATTTTCATTTAGATCCCCGACAATGGTAATCTTATTTGAAATATCTAAAGCACCATCAATACTATTGTCAAATCTACCCCAAAAGTTGGCTGTATTACTTTCAGGTCTGTATGCTGTGCATAATATCAAAGGTTTTTGAGGAAGAAAAATCTTAACCCATATCGACTCATCATATATATTTTCGAGATCATGGAGTCTTTCAAATGATAACTGTTGAGAAATATATATCATTACACCTCCCCCGAACGCAGTTCTGTCTCTAGGTATTGGGTCGTGAAAGTTTTCCCATGCTAATGTTTCATTATCTACATTTTCATCTAGATGAGTCTCTGTGAAACTTACTATATCATATTCAGATAGGTGTTCTGATAAATGCGCTTGTTTAGTACGAATACTCCTAGCATTTAAGTGGAAAATTGACAATAAGTTGTTTTCATGAACAATAGGACCTGGGTTAGACTCTACGTCCCCAGCAAGCTGAAGTAACAATAGGATAATCAAGGTGATATTGACATTAGTTCCTTGTGATTGTAGTAGACACAGAAACATAAGCACGCAACAGGCTTTCATTTCTAACAATAGCAAATTACACATCGCTTCAGTTTCAGTACACAGGAACTTGAAAAATAGGTTTTTGTTGCAAAGTATAATACTGAATTTCAGACATTTCTTATTGCTACTAGAGCACGTGAAACAGTTGAATAACCCGATCGCCGCACGATGTTGTATTATGTCATTACCCATATGGCTTGTTTACTTCATGTTGATATATTTTACAAGTGCGGATATTAGGTCGGGTTATTCGTTGACATGACAATGATTTCCAAAATACATGATAGTTTGGCAATGCAGAATCTCTCAGTGGATCTAATGAGGAGAACAGAAAAGTTGATATATATATAGTAACTCAATATTGGATACATATGTACACGGAAATACAGATTGTGAGATAACAAAGGTGAGATAAATAATAGTACATGTATATACAAACATTAGACACTAGAGTGGTCGAAAACGTTGTGTGTTTATGCTACATACATTTCATAAATATGAATATGATTTGATACTCACTGATCTGATCAACTATACTCCTATAATCCAAACATGAATGTGAAACATATGCTAGTCACTACGTGCGCTTATATTTGTCCAGGTCCGATTCCCTTTGAATGACACGTATAAGTCCTTCCCACTGTTCACAAATGTAAACCCTGCCATCGTAGGTCCAAGTAGAGTAGATCCGTTCGTCTTTCCTAAGATCTCTAGCGAGCTTGAATAGGTGATTCCTGTGCTTGGTCAGATCTTCGTTTATATACACATTGTCTCTCTTCCCTTTGAGCTTGAACTTGTTTCGGATCACTTTGTTTCTGTCCCAGTAGCTGACAAACTTGACCACTATGCTCCTATTCGTGCCCTGCTGTCTCTTGCCCACCCGGTGGCACCTGTCGATGTCAGTTGGTGAGATATCCGAGTGGACATCCTTCAGTAGATCTATCACTACTTCGTCAATGTTCTCATCCTCCTTTCCCCAGTTGGGCTCCTTGATTCCTGAGATACGCAGGGAGTTCCTCCGACTGTACTGTTCCAAATCGTCGGTCTTGAGATGTAGTTCTTCCTTCAACTCACGTATCTCTTGCTTGAGAGGGGCCACAACATCCTGAATCACGTCTTTTAGGGCTTCCTTAGCCACTGTCACAAACGATTCCCTGAATTTCTGTTGTAGGGCCAGTAGCATGAGTGCATTACTTAGCTTAGTTGTTATCACATCCATAGAAGCATCTGTAATGAAGTTGAACAGAGTAGACGGATAGGAGTGGTCCTGGTTCTCGTCGTCTGGACTCGTCCCGCTCTGTTGTTGTGTAGGGGACGCCATCTTGGTCTGTGTTGCTGGTATCGGAGTACTACATGATCCAAATGTAAAGACTTCTGTTAGATCCATTTGAAACGTAGACTGAACCAGTGGTTTGGAAGATTTAGGCGGCACAGAATCCAGTGGAGAACCTGATGGTTTTCTCTTCTCGCTGTTGCTCCTCTGAGTTTGGGTCTCTCGAGCTGAGTTCGCGCCCTTTCGTCCTTTTCTTTCACGCGAAGGCATAATTCCAACTGAATTATTTCAACACACTCATAAATGCTTCTGGATTACTCCTGGTTGATACAGTGTCAATTACAAGTCACGCCAGACTTACAATATTATCAATTGCAACACACAACTGGAGAGCGATATCAAACACGTCCTACCACTGCCGCCATCTTGGATACATATCTAACACGCGAGAGAGTAATTTTAGTTGCATTAACCATTTATGTATCTGAAGAAAAAATGTAGTATGGAGGAGAGTTGCCCTGATATGAAAAAGATATTTTTAAACTCATGCCATTCTATTTAATATTACAAAGGAGCATCTGAGATATGTTTAGATCCAACTCCAGCTTATCAATGATGGATCATGTTTCGAAATTAAGGTTAAACTATTATCAACTACCCTCTGAAAGTAAGACTAGGGACGCCACTTTCCAGTGATATAACACCTAGAGGTTTATGTTTGATAGCTAATGGACTGATAATATAATTTATATTTAGTGGATGCGTGAAACAAACCCTGTTTATATGCGGGACATTCTATACTATTTCAATAATACTTCTATCTTTTTCTGTAACAAGTTCTCTATTTGTTATATGTAGTGGCGACCGGTGTGATACACTCGATCATGTTGATTCCAAACTTGTTAATACTGATCCGTCTGAAGACTGATAACTGTAATCAATGTCAGAATTGGTTCAATGCTCTCTCCATGAAATAAAAAGGGGTTCATTGCTGCTCATCAATTTCCAATTTTGCATGTAAGGTCTCCTTGTTAACTGAAATAGATTACACACTAGAATGTGCATTTGTTCAATGTAAATTTCAACGGATATCATTATTCTGCCACTTTTAGAAGTGTTTTATTCAGATCAGGTCCTAGTTGGACCTGGTGGTTATCACCTTGTACGTGTCACTTTGATCTGTGTTCTTGTATAGTGTCTTAGTGGATATGTAATTATCTGGAACCTTTGGAAAGGAATAATCATGGTAGATGAAAAATAAATTTATGTTGGCTTTAAGCAAAAAACGGATGCCCTTTTTACCCGTTTTACATTGTGTTAGTGATTGTTAAGACACGACTTTAACAATACTAGATTTTAACAGTGTGTCAATCAAACTTTTTCCAAATGGATACCATATTGTCACCTTCTCTGGCCAACTCTCATTTATTTTCAGCAGAAGCAAAATATTGCTTTCACATATAATATCTATCTATAATATATTTCACATTCTAGTGTATGAATATATTTTAACTAAATACATTGTATGTTATATCAAACGTTTTTCCAACTTACACTAAATTGAAGAATAACCATCCGGCCGTCTCTATTTGCATATAGTTACGAGTTATTTTTTAACGCCGATTCGGCAGGATCACACCTAATAGCAGGGAGAATATTTGCATATATAATAACAAAATTATAATAGTAATAACAACATATATTGCACACGTTTTTTACTCTGAGGTATTGATACAATACAATATGTTATTCCTCAATTGTCTTGGTGTGCATTGTATTCTGTATTGGTAAAACGATAATGCACCATTTAAAACTCAGTTTAATACTCCAAAAGTATATACCACCTGTAGGAGAATGATATATATGCAAGCGATATATGCATTGTGAATAACACCCTAGATAGATCACCAGTTAATGACTGTTCATGACGTCGCACACTAATGTTATGGGGAGCACTAAACTGATATACAAAGCATATTAATTTAACGAGTGATTGTATTTGCTATTTAACGAGCAAAAGCGAGTTAGATACTAATGTTAATACCATTCACGACTTGTGGTATTGAATATACAGAGTTGAGTATTTTATTCATGACTTGTTCTTTTAAATCATGGTGAAATCCAATATAACCACTGATCGGTCTAACGTCACAGGCCGTTGTACATGTAGTTCGGCATGTGACATCCTATGCCATGACTTCACGTCAATTGACAGAATGTGATGTAAGTATACAAATTGTTACAAGGTTACTTATCAAAGTGACATAACATTGTAAACTTATGAAACATCAATTTCATCAACGGGTGAGCAATAACCTTTTTTAACTTTTTTTTAAAATGACATAATATCAAGCAAATCTAGTACATTTAAACCCCGATGTATAAACTCGATATGTGCATCGATATATAAAACTATGAGCATACTAATTATGTCTAACTATAAAGATAAATAATAAAAATACATTTACACAAAACTGGTATATGTTTGTTTTGTAATATGCAGTTTACATAGGAGTAAGCCACTTGTTCATAACTGAATCCAGTTTCCGAATTTAAAAAAAGTAGATGAATTGTTTTCCTAATTTTTTCCAATAGGTATATACATTTTCTGATATTGCTATATTTGTTTATTTCATTTTTTATATGAGCATTAGATGGAGTAAAACTGTTTTTGATAAAATTAATTGTATGGTCAATGAGATTATTGCATTTACAGGATTATTATGTATACCTTTGATGCATAGGATTACTCTTTCTTTTTAATAAGAATCTATACAGGAAACATCCATGTTTCCAAATTATTTGCTGAAATACAAAACACATGATATAATGTTTCCATTTTACCTTTGCAGAATGAT
The DNA here is from genome assembly GCA_936450465.1 of Gibbula magus. NCBI lineage: Eukaryota > Metazoa > Mollusca > Gastropoda > Trochida > Trochidae > Gibbula > Gibbula magus. Next base: position 16,703,334 of record OW388300.1, on the reverse strand, counting down.
GACATGTGATTCGATATATATATTAAATATTCTGTGACAATTAAACACTCTGTACAATATTTAGTAACAGGGTAAGTATGCATAGATGAAGTTTAGTTTAGTATATACCGTGTTATTCACTAATTAATTGTTAATTGCCTTCTGTTGAAAGGATAGATGGAAGATCTATGTTTGTAAAAGTGGTATAATAATAATAATAATACTTTATTGCCTTCTCAGGAATTTGCTTTACATCAACAGAGCTAAAAAAAAACAAAAAAAACAGGGATACAAATACATCATATCATTCTATTGACATATAACTTTAAGTATTTACACGTGTATTTAAAAGAGATATTGTGTTTGGTACAAATGACGTACGGGCTCTCTTAGTTTTCAAAACTGGAACTTTGTAGCGGCAGCCTGAAGGGAGGATGTGAAATTCCGAATGTAAATAATGTGTTGGGTCAGATATGATTTTAACAGCTTGATTTAAGATTTGCCGCTCATATATTTCTGTTAAACATTCAAATTTGACCCCAGCGATTTTACTTGCAATGTTTACAATTTTGTTCACTTCAGATTTCAGATGAACTGAGAGAGACCCGTACCAACGTTAAAATGCTTTGGATAAATGCTACATAAAAAGAAGACATGACAGACGGGTTAACATTGAAAGATCTGAGTTTGCACATGAGATGAAGACGCTGCTGGCATTTGTTGTACAAAGCTTCAGTGTTAGACTTCCAGTTTAATTTAATTGTCCCATTAACTTTCACATACTGTTGTCTATCCAAAAGAAAGTTTTCAATTTATTTAATTAGGTATGAATTGACGCCCATGTCTATTAATTTCCGAATCATGATATGCGGCTGGATGGTGTTGAAAGCTGATGAAAAGTCAACGAACAGTATCCCGATGTATGACTTTGGTGTCTCTCGATGGTTATAGACATTATTTAGGAGTGACAGTGTGGCATCAACAACCCCCCTTCTTGATCTATAGGCGAACTGAAGCTAGTATATTATGTTAAATACTATGTTACGGTGCATATTTGGTATGTATTTCAACAGGCGTAAGTAAAAATAGTCACAATCTTCATAACTTAGGAAATTTGTTTTAGGTGAGTATTTCTCTTTTAATTCGTACAGGCTGAATATATAACCAGCTTCGCCGACAAAGTCATTTAGTAAAGTTATCCTTTTTGTACCAGGCGCTACAAAAGACAGTTTGCTGGCTACCTCTGAACTATCATTGTTTCAAACTGACTGTGCTCTGTGCCTTTGTTTTGCTTAATGGTTCGCTTTTAAGGTTAGATTGAGAAAAATATGTTGTTGCTATGACCTAAATGACATCTGCTCAAGAAATCGATGCTAATCTAATTTTACTTATTACCTTTGCAGAATGGTTTTAAAGGGTCGATAAAAGCTCACTCTTGTGTATCTGATATAACACATAGTGTTACTGGTTAATATACGTAATGGTAAAGGCTGTTTCATTAATCAACTAGTAATGCAATATTCGATACAAGAAGACTTTGGGATGAGAGGTTAGATATATTTATAACAACAATGCTGCATTACTTTGCTGTAAAGGAAAGGACACTTAATGTTATAGTTGAATAGTTGTATTCATATAAATCATGTGCTGATTTGTCAAGTTATTGGAAACATCTGGTTATGATGGAGCTGATATGTAAGGTTCTAACATTAATGAACGGAAAGCAGTCAATCATCGATTAAATTTATTTGTATTTTGTAAATGTCTGTAGTTATGAAGGGCGAAGTATTCCTTTTGAATACAGAAGACATTTATCTTTCGTCATATTCGTGGATGAAGACACAAATAGGTTTTTAAATTAATTTAAAAGACATCTAGAACACTTCTCCATTACTAAATATCAAACAGAAATGATACTATATATGTGGTTTTTTGTATGTGTATGGTGTCTACTTCATACCGATATCTGTTAGTACAGGAACAAGACTTCAACGAGGTCAAGAATGTACTTTTTGGTAACAAAACAATGGCATGACTCAACTGACACGGTATATTCACGAATGCTGTTTATTCACATTTCAATCTATTACTATTTGAGCTTGAATGTGAATGTTTAAAATAGGAATGGATATTTCTCTGGAAAAGGAACGCAAGATTGAAGCACAACAAGAAAAGCGATTAGAGGTTTATGTTGAACATGACCTTGGACCTTGAGCCTGTACATTGCCGTTTTCCAAATAGTCCATTTACCCATTACATAGAAACATAGCACCTAAAGAACTTGAAAATTGATCATATTTGTTCCATGATTGATAATGAAAATAAAATAAATTAGTGTCAATTCATTAGCCACTTTTGTCTTTTAAGTGAGAGAATGAACACTTGAGCATAATGCACATAGCTGAATAAGGAAATGACTTCCTGCAGATTTCAAAATAGCATTATTCTGAAGTGTGTCACTTTAATTTTATCTGAATAACAATTTCACAACTTTGAAACAAAAACCAAGAAGTTGTATTCGTCTCACAATAGAATAGAAGTGGTAGGTCAAGTGTCGAAATTACGATCAAATTAATCAATATTCACTCGACGCAATAGCTGTATAATAATATCTGCAACTAATTGTAATCACGATACACACTTTTATAGCCCTATAATTAATGCATCATACCATGTTGTTGGTGCACCAGTTAGAAGTTCATTGCAGCTCTGAATATGTGATTTAGCTGAGCCCTTAAATAACACGACAACATTTAAGCTTGTTCGATTTATTTGCTGCCGTTTGCTGTTGCCCATGAGACAGTATTTGTTTTGCATCTTCAAATTTTGAGTCGCCGATAGATGATATTGGAACAAATATTCAATTATTCTGTTCAGTAATGTAACGCCATTTCCTGTTGGAAAATGGTGATGTTGACATGTGAGATTAAATATTTTGTAATGTGTATTGTGCCTAAAAGATACATGGTCATGTACACTACACGTTACACAATCAGTATGTGAATAGTTACAAAAGTCGAACCGATAGGATGCAGCCAAAACAACCTAAAAACAATTTAAATCAACCAACATCACATCAATTTGTAAAGAATCGCCAACATTTCTTTTAAGCAGGAAATAAATTTAATGTCAACACTGTAATATTTTTCCAGACCCGTGCAACAGGTGAATCAGGCAATCATGCTTCAGTGCGCTCGCCGGGCTAAATATGTATCTAAGTTCAACCTGATTCATAAAAGTTGTCTTGAATATTGATTGCAAGTGTATATTGTATCGATGTTATACTCATTTGATTCTGATATATAATGTACATTACATTGTCTTACTTATTTTAAATTCAAAACTCAAATGTTATTTATTTTGAATATTTATTGTTTCGACATTGCCTTAATTTGATACAAAGCAATTCAGAATTACATTCATATTCATTTGCAATTCAAAGAAGAAACACTACATATACTCGGTGAAATGATTAAGGGACAGTGAATGCTTTGGTGTGATTTTGCGCTGATGTATCTATGTATGTCTATTAAGCTCCAGCAATGATCTCTAAAGACTCAGCATCCCACGAGATAGACAGATAAAAAACCTATTTAGACTCATACTTACTCAACATACTTACATGCAGTAGGGTTAGGCTTATGTAGACGATACCAGGGGGGCAATAACACAATAGTTAGGGAGACAGCGCTGGTAATATTTGTTAATTTTGTGTCATGACGTGCAACTTGTATTGCTCTCCATGGACCTTAAAGAGATTTGAATATCATACAACGGACCTGGGCTAATAAGGAGATACATCATTAACTACACGACATTATCTTACACATGTGACAAATAACTATCATTATGAAATAGTATCCCTTTTTTCGTCTTTATTTGGCTGTTGTTAATTTCATATTGGGTTGGCTGTGTGTATAAAACACTTTGACCAGAATTATGCACGTTAATACAACTACTAGTATAACTAAGTGTTAAACCCTGCATCTGTATTGTGTACCTTACAACAATATTTATGCTGCGATCGCTCATGAGTATTATTATGCTTGATAACTTATCAATCATAGCGGACTAAAGCTGGCACGTAAAGGCTTCGACATCTGCTTTTGTAAATTTATCTTAAATGCCTAATACAATGTATACTGATGTCAAGTATAATGAGCGCAAAGAGCAGCCTGTGTGAAGTTCTACACTATACATGAATGTATTATCATAATATGTATTAACATAATGTCCTGACTACGTTATGTTTTGTAATGAATTTCATGAATTGTTCTCATGGGTCACATTTTTATAATTGCGTGTCTTTTATAAAATATTCTAGCTTCTCTGTTTTATCAACGGATAAATTATGGTGACGTTGCGATAATGTCTACCACAACTGTTGTAAGTTCCAAATAAGTTAAGGGAATATTTCACTATGGTTAATTAATTCAACGATTTGAAAGCGTTGTACATTTCCCTAATCTAATTATCAATTAACTCCAATTGTATATGGTCATGTATCTTAATAAGTCCAGGTAAAAAGACTTCCAACGTGTTACATGACACACAGTCAATAACGAATTTGATTGTGATCTTCATGTAATCTCAGTACAGATATTGACATTTCTTTATCTAAAAAACTTCCATAAATTTCAGTTTATCAAGTAATTGCAATAAACAATTGTCAGTGATTTATCAAGGGACATAAACACAGGGCTAAATATCACACATTTATTGATAATACTTATCAATCAGATTTACATTGTATCATGTTTTAATAATAAAAAAGGACATGAGATGTACACAGCTGAGAGAATAGGTATACACATTCGATCTCATGTTATTTCTGTTTGACTAACATTGCATGTATTAGTTAAATGAGTTAAAGTATCTAGCAAATGAAAATAGTGGCTCAACGTGTCATTCAATTGTTTTATGATAATGAAAATAGACATAGCACGCTAAAATTGTCGCCCTGACTGACATGTTTACGTTGATGAGTTGCATGCTATTGTCAGCATCAAGAGAGCCCAGGAAAGGACATTCTGGTTAAAAGCCTGTGGGAAGATGTGTGATTGGATTGAGAATTTGCCCTTTGCAGAAAAAGGTCCTCTTGATCTATTTAATTAAGCATGCTGTGCTGTGTGTCTAATGGCCAGCAATATAGTGTTAGCAGTCATCTTTCGGTGACCAGAATTATGTTCATGTTAGAGCCATTTGAAAGTCTTCAAAATTCTGAACATGGTTCGTAACAGTCGTAAACTTAACTTCATTTGTCTTGTATCAATGAAGTGGTAATATCAACAATATGTATCTATATTTTATTGTGAACATATATGGCGTTTCGAAGTACAAATGTGTACATGTTTACCCCTTCATCAACCAGTCATTTAGAGTCCTGCTTATTTTGCAAATGTTCATTACTGACTTATAATGTAACATTACCATGTATACCTGACCCTTGATGGAAAAACTTAAAGTGTATGATTTTCATTAAACCATCTTATTGAACATGGTGTACATTTCTCTCATTAAAAATTGAGATAATAGTCCGGCAGCCAGCCCCTGTGACCGGGAAAGTGCGTCCATAGAAACTATTTTTGTTCCTAGTGAACCCTATGGGTATATGCTTGAGGAAATTGAATGATGACACTTTGTCATCATTGAGCATTTTGAATAATTGATGTTTTAATTATATAGGGTACATTCAGGTGATTTCAGTTATCCAGACACATCAAGTAATTATATTTTAGTGTTCACAAAATTGAAACAAAATTAAGGCAGTTATATATCAAGTATTGTCTATTAGTTTTATGAAAATAAGTACACTTTTTCACTTTTTTTGTTGAAAAAACCCCCGAAAGGCCTGGATAAACGAGGTTTCTGAGCAAATTTGGTTTTCTTACAATAAAATTGGATTTAATGGTGTAATAATTTACTTTTGATTATAATTACGTTTATTTAATCATAATCAAAAGAAATAGTGATTAAGTTTAAGTTAGTATATGTTTACTTTTGACAAATTCTGAAAAAAGACCCCCATGAAACCCAACATAGTTATGATTACTTGACATTAGAACAATGAGATTTTCTGGATAACAACTTCTTTAATGTGAATATACATGACGTTTCGGAGTATATACTTACTCCATCATTAGGTGAAATGTAAGAAATAACAAAATGGTATACATGTATATAGTAAAGAAACCAAGGGCGAGAAAACTCAATCAGATAGATTAAATTAAGTTTTTAAGATGAATTCGCATGAGAGTGGTATACACTGATGATTTGTGATACAAACATGAGGAGTATTAATAGTTGATTGTTAAATCAGCAATGGCCTGTGGGCTTTATTGAAGTAGTGATTGGACAACAGTAATACAAATTGGTAAAAGGAGGAAAGCCAATTGCCTTTATTGTAGATACAAGAACAGTTGATTGGATGTGAAATGCAGAAGACATGGTGATTGAGAGTATTAGGAGAGGCCAGTGATTGTGGCTGGGGTGTGAAGTGGTAGGGCGGTGAATGGTTCTGATAGGTATAGACTCCTCGGATAAGCTCTGACAAGAGTGAATGGATGGTAGGGTGGGTGCTCCTCGGATTTGCCTCCGACAGAATATAGATGTTCGAGATGAGTGAATCCCTAAGTACATGTTAGGAAGATGCTTTGGTCGCGGTTTATTGCAGGTTGTTCCATTGTAATGTCAATCGCTTAGGAGTTTTCTTTAGCGCAAGTTGATATTTGTTGACAAGACTGTGGCCTCCCAGTTGATAGTGTGATCCTTGTTCAGAGTATGCTCAGAAAGGGAGGATTTCTGGTCAAGTGTGTTGACATACGCTTTATGTTCCTTGATCCTTGTGTTGATAGGCTGCAGCATTTCTCTGATGTACTCTTTACCACAGTGGCATGGCATGTTGAAGATGCATCCTCTTGTAGTGCAAGTTCCTCTGCTGTTGGCTTTTATTTGAGTAGCTGCTTGAGGATCTTGCACAGGGAAATGTAACATCAATGCTGACTTTGTTCTTGATGAGGTGGGCGATCTTGTAGCTTAGATAGCCGAAGTATTTAGGGAATTGTTACTCGAATTTCTCGGTTAAGGCTTGTGGTGAGTGTTTTCACGGTAGTCTTAATGACTAGGCTTGCTTGATATTCATTGAGTGGGGGTAAATGTTGTCTTTCGATGTTTTGGTTATTTTTTGAGGATATCAGGTTGACAGATGGATTTTATCGTGAGTGTGGCTATGATTGATTGATTATGGATAATAACATAAACTGTATTGTGTGTACTGGTCAGTGTGTGTGTCACGGCGTGCGATAGACAGATATTGTAGGTCCATTCCCAGTAGTTTACAAGGGAACATATGAGAAGGGGAGATGGTGGTTAGTTTCTGTTTCCATGATCAACCTGATTCTTAGATGCTTGGCGTTGAGATGTTGAAGGAGATGATGGCTATGTTGGTGAAGGTGTCATCAACCTTGTTGAACCAATAAAGCAACTGAAAAGGAGCATTATAGAGTGCTGGATCTTGGAAGGGTGTCATGAAAATCTCTGTTATTAGGGAAGATAGTTGTCCGTGGATCGTGTCAGTGAAGATAAAATAGACGTAGCTGATGGTTAACTTAGTGTCGAGCTGTTCAATGCGGATGTGGAGCTTGGTTGCTTCGGGGGTTTTCTGTTGAGGGATATGTTGGTGAAGGAATCGACGACATCGTAGCTGACCATGGTGTCTGTGAGACAACATCATCGACTCACCATCTTCTGCCAACCGTGCTGCAAAAATGATACCCTTTGGATATTAATTATTACTTGAAATCAACGTGATATCTTGCATCTGCAGCAATGTAAATCACTCAATGCCCCGTTGATTCGACAGAAAGACAGTACAGTGTTCTTTAAAATGAAACACATTATTGTACGTACAATGTGCAATTTCTTTGGAGAAGCCGAGCAACTGTTTGTGTTTGTTGTTTCGTTGTCTCTATTATCCTTGTCTTTGCTGTTTAGTTTATATGTATAGATAGATACACATGACCTATGAAATAACAAGGTGTTTGATATTCCTGATTCAAAAATGTGTTGCAACGTCTGGCCTACACCATTAGTGTTATCTGAAAAAGGGTCTGAATATGTGCACACCCACACTTTTTAATGTCACTTTTCATGTCATTGCAATTATACGTTTAACGTTTAAGAAACATTCTAGCTTTTTCTTCTTGCGAGACTACTCTTGTCAACCAATAACGTTACCTTCAAATTGCCCAATTTCAGTGCCCACTTCACTGTTCGAATCTTGGGTCTAAACTTTGAAATTGACTATTTCCTGTTTTTGACTTTTGCAAATTAACTCTTTGTGATAAATGTGTTGCTTGCTGAATAAAAAAAAATCATTTCAATACAAAATAAAAATGGTAAATTCTGTTTTTTTTTTAAAAAAACACCATAAAATCGTCAAAAATCACCAGTTTCTCTCCACAAGAAGTGACATTGTTAGATGAAGGCCTATTTCAGAATTTGTCAGAAGTAAACAAATATAAACATTAACTGAAACTTTATCACCATTCCTTTTGATTATGATTCAATAATAGAATTATAATCAAAAGTAAATTATTACACCATTAACTCCACTTTTACTGTAAGAAAACGAAATTTGCCCAGATACCTCGTTTATCCAAACACATTATTAACATTTTCGACTTGTTTTTCAACAACTTTTTTACTTATTTTCACAATACTAATAGACAACGATTGATATATAACTGCCTTTTCTTATTTCATTTTTATGAACTGAAATCACGAGCGTACCCTATCTAATTAATTTTTAATTATTAATTATTTAAAATGCTCAATGACGACAATGTGTCATCATTCAGTTTCCTATAGTATATACCCACAAGGTTCAATTTCTGTAAAGACATTTTCTATGGACGCGGTTTCCCACCTAGGGTGAAAATCGGGGTTTGGCTGCCGGACTATAACATTCCCCCAAAAGATTTGATCACTAACATTTGCCGCAGTATATTAGTCAAGCATACGTACATGCAAAAGTGTCAAAGATTGTATATTCTTAATGACCGCTATCTCCTATACTTGCCGAAGCATGTCAATCCCATGATAGTTCAAGGAATTATCTTACATACATGACAAACCAGATAACGCCTTGCGAGTGTTAGTCATAAGAGCTACTATTGATATATGACTACTATGTGATCCCATCACGTCCATCAAGTTTGACTATTTCACTGAGGGAATCCGTTAATTTTGTCATATTCCTACCATGGCAGAAATCTGGCATTAATACACCATACGAGTATTGAGCTTAACAGTGATTTAAAATGATTCTTGTACATGGTTCATACAAATGTAAAATAATCTAAATGTCTCTGATACCAATAAAGTATTAATAACAACAAAATATTATCTTCGTATATATTTTGGATGTGCTGACAACATACATATGAGAATAGCCATTTTTATAAATTTATTTATTGTGAATATAAATGACGTCAGGAAGTACAAAAGCCAATCGTTTTTTGAAATAACAATTTATTTATTGTGATTATACATGTACATGATGTTTCGAAGTACAAATGTGTATATGTTTACTCCTTCATGAAGTGGAATGTATTGATATGCATTGTACTTATGTTGAAATTTATGTTCAAGAAATAGTTGTCTGACAAATCATCTGGTTTGCACTGAAATTCAAAACAACATGATGGTATTGTATGAAGGGAAATCAGTAAGTATGAGATTTTAACTATCTTATGTTTTTACTTTTGAATTCATTTATATGCATAAATTGTGATTTAGTTATAAATTAACGTCAATAATTTAGCAAATACGTTCGTCCAATATAATAGTGCCAGTCTATTTCGAATTCTGTATTTAGATTTATTCACTAATTCTAGGAGATCTTCCCTCAAAACACAAACAGTTTTTGGTCAGCGTCACATTTCTACAGCACTCAGAAAGGAAAGCCATTCATGTACAGTCTTCTAGAAATTAGTTGTCATACTTCGCAGTCATCAAATCGAATTAAATTCTACGAAAATTGCTATTTGATTGTGAAAGACTTCAAAAAGTTAATGTATGCTGTATTATGGATATGTAACAACATCATGACAAGTAAAATAAAAACTATACAAACAGTTAAAACGTTCTTATTATGCTTTATGATAACGTTTGATGCAAACTGGAACCACATTATTTACTCAAGGTTGTTAAACCGAAGTGACTGACAAGGTGTATCTGCAGGAAACCCGTATAATTGTACGAAACAAAGACAGTCAAAATGTGCTACAGACACCACTGTGATTATTGTCCTTCTCACCTCTGTCTGCGCGGCCAAAATGTTTTCCAGTTATACACAATACTAACTCATGTGATCTATAATATGTAATGTTGAACTAACGATTATGGACAATCGATTTAAATGTGTAACAATTAAAGGTGCTGTAGCACGCCGTTCATACTGAAATAAAGTGCTCTCTGGAAAAGGAAAATAAGTTTTGCCAGTGGCTAAATAACATAGTTCTGGAATCCATTTCCCATCGAGCATTCATTTTAAGGTGTTCACACTAAAATAAGGCACATTTGCACATGATGTTCCCCATATCACTTTTAATTGGAAAAGATCATCTCGCCACAAGGTCATTGACTGTTTATACGTACATTGCACATGTATGAGAGAGTAATTATTTGGAAAACACCATCTCTGGAATTAGTTCAGTTTAATGAATATCCAAATGTCAGACATCTTCTTCACCTCGAGTGTGATGTTTCCATCTCTTAGCAGCCTTGGGGATTGTCATAATAACAAATTGTATTGATGCCTGTCTATGGCTTTTAGGAAAGTGATCATATATCATTAGGATAACGTCCAACAAGAAACATCAAACATACTCATAGCGATTCTATCAAGTTCGGCTTAATTACACATCTCCATACTGCAGAAATGAATTGTCTAAATCTATGTAGAAATGGGATCATTAGCTGTTATGTTTTATTCTGGAGTGAATGTACATCTTGAATAACGAGTCTCAAACTAATGTTCAGATTGATCAACAATTCCTTTTAATGATCTACTTCATATATCTGCGAACCAAATTAATTTGTTGTTGGTCGGTGTTATAACGTAAGATAATGGCTGTGTATAGAAAACAGTTGTTATTGATCTCTGGTGGTCATTCAGTACCAACTGTCCTGGAATATTGCCTAAATGGCGCCAAACACTGACTCTCCTTACCTCACCTCTTCTTACCTTTTTCACTTCATTCCTGAAAATTAGTTAATATTATCTCTTACTGACATTAGTTTTTTATATAATCATAATGTGACACAATACACAGGACAAAAAGTGGTGGAATCCTTAAGGATCCGGAAAAATTTGGGAGAATCCGGCAAATGGATTACTGGAGATTAACGCTGTTTGTCGAGACAATACCTTGAATACATTACAATCTTCTTTTGATATATGTACATGATTGCAAATGACACATGTAATGTATGTGGTTTATAGGGTTTATATTTCCTTTGAATACATTTCTAGATTGGCGAATATCTCCTTAAATAATGAGACATATAAACAAATCAAATACTGAGTCTAATTTCACGTGAAGTTTGCCTTGTTTTTCACGTGCATATTGTTAAGTGTTATACATCAAACGCAATAAGAAACTATGGTTCACAAACATGAAAACTAGAGGTTAGACAATATCCGTCCCTGGTCATATGCTGAAGTCATATTGATTCCTGTTATGAGAGACAATGCCACGCTCAATTCTCTCGCTGACTGGCATATCTTCAATGACAAGTGACAGCATGAGTAGAACAGGAGAAAAGAAAAGCCAAGAGAGCAAAAGATGAAAAGGTTAAAACTCTGTGGGCACCCAAGATCCAATTTTCCATTCAGGGTCCAGTTTTGTCAGTTAATCACTGCTAAGTCCTAAGATCCAATACCTAATTAGATGTTTTCTTCATTAACAGCTAGGATCACAAGCAACCACTCTCAGTATTCGTTCATAAGAAAGCATTACTTTTCACATCATGACATGAACCAAAACAAAATCAGAATGTCAAATTTATTTTGTCACGAAACTGCAGTTATTGCACTGTTTGATTTAATTCAAAATCAAATGTAAGAATACTATTTGCAGATTTGTTTCTGTCTTTAGTATAATCCAACCACATTTCCACATGGTAGTAAATAGTAACATCATCAAATGGGTAGGAGTTTTGTTGGTTAATCGTCTGCAACGTGTTCGACTTAATGCTCTGCTCTCTGATGTCAATCTCCTAAGTTCCTGTGCTTCACAGAGATGTGCCCTGTCTCCTGCCCTCTGCATTCTCTACACAAATGTTCACTGTGTATCTCAATTATCCTCTTGTTTGAAGTTCAAATTTGCAGATGATGCTGCTTTGGGTGGATTTATTCATCAGTCGGAATTAGAGTATGAACAATATTTAATCTTTCATTATAAGGTGTATAGAAAAAATTCTTTCTCTGAATATTATTAAAACAAAGGAAATAATAATTTGATAATTGAAAAAGGAAAAACAAGAGCAAATTAATATTGACAGGAAGTAGAAATAGTAGACGAGTATAAATATCTGGGTACGATCATTGACAGCAAAGTTAACTGTCATGTTAATCTAATTCATGTACATGCTAAGGCACAACAAAGCCTGCGAAAATTACGGTGTTTCTGATGTAGACCACAGGATTCTTTGATTAGTCTACCAACATTTATCAATAGCATTCTGACGTTCTGCTTCCATGCATGGAAATCTTCTAACCCAGAAAAACAAAAAGTGCGGCTTTAATTTTGAGCATATTTCATTCCAGATAAAAATAAGTCTCTAGCCATTCAATCAGACCCATCACATTTCCTAAATGAATATTATGAATTTCTAGCACCTGGACATTGTTTCAAAATCTGGCATTTCAAAACTAACAGAGTGTCAAATCATTTGTCCCACGCAGTATACAACTCTATACCTCCACATCAAACTCTTTAAACAAGACATGGCTGATTAAAATATGTCATTAGTACCCATCACATACAATGTGTGTTCTTATTGTTTTTATTGTGTATTAATGTATTGTTATTTTGTATTGTATACTACCAAAGTCTTTTTGAATGTAAGATGAATTCTCATCTGGGATAATTAAGTTTGTCTTATCTTATATTATTTGCTACGATTTAATACCCTTGGATTATTATGTCCACAACTAGTAATAAACTAATGCAATGATACATGTACCCGAGACATGAACTGTTATTTTCATCATTATATCAATCAGTCACTCCTATTATTCGTTCATCAGATTCGTACATTTCATCGGGTAATTAAACACTTGTCAGAATGTCAAACACATTTCGTTCAAACTTGTTTCACTGCTTGAACTATTTTGTGGTGCATTTTCTGTTTTCTCTAATCATTGTCAAACCGTGAGCTATGATGTCATACGCATTGGATTATTATGTCGCTGCTAGTAATAACATGGATTACAGCATGCTACTTGGACAATGTACACTGCGATATATGTCATGTCCTTCTAGAAGAGTTCAGGTTTGGCAACCTCATTTAAAGGGAGAGTGTTTGTCTTTTGAGAAGCATATGTCATTCTTTAATGTATTTTAAAGGTGAACGTATGACTGTTGTCAATGTATATAAATATCTTGGGATATTGTTTACACACACACTAAATATGAATAAATCTACTATCAATTTGGCATGTAGAGCTAAAAGGGCCCTACTTCAGTTGCTCTCTGTTTTACCCAAGTTGGGCGTAGTTGGTCCCAATATATTTTTCAAATTGTTTGACTCCCAAGTACAACCTATTCTTTTCTATGGGTCTGAAATTTGGGGTTACAGGGAATTTTATTCAATTGAAAAGGTTCACCTTCTTGCTTGCAAAAGGTTTTTAAATGTTGGTATGTCTACCCCGAGTAATATGGTGTACGGTGAATGCGGGAGATTCCCTTTGTACATAATGTATTATTGCCGTTGTTTAAGGTTTTTATGTAAAATAATAAATATGCCTGAACATCGCCTGCCCAAAAAAGCCTACAATATGACTGTCCATCTTGATAATATGGGTAAAAGTACTTGGGCATCAGGTATTCGTAATATGTTGTTTACATATGGCTACGGATTCGTTTGGTTATCCCAAACAGTTGGTGACGTTAAGGCATTTATCAAACATGTTCGTGCAAGGGCAATCGATATATTTTAAACAAGACTGGCACTCATCTTTGCATGAAAGTTAACGATATGATTGTTATCGCAATTTTAAATCTGTTTTAGAACCCGAGTCATATCTGTTTAACCTATGTAATAAAACTCTCAGAAATGTCTTCATGCGCTTCAGACTTGGCCTAAATGATTTATCCATTGATCAAGGAATATACTCATGTATATTAAAAACCCTAAGACTCTGTCCATTTTGTAGTATCGTAGAAAATGAATTACACTTTTTATTTGTTTGTCCTATATATAAAGATTTAAGGCAACTGTATTTCCCACAATGTCATCATTCCTTTAACAATATTACAAAACTGTATTCAATACTCTCCTGTACATCATCCACAGTACAATATAATGTAGCCCTATTTATCCACCATGCACTCGTATTGAGAAGAAATTCATTGTAATGTATGTTGTTCATATTGTAAATATGTTGTGTACCAAATTATTTTGTATATGGGCCTGTGGCCTACATGCAATAATAAACTGATTGATTGATTGATTGATAAAGTATTCTTATCAATTGTTCTAACCGCTTGGCATCTTTGATTTGAGCATACATGTTGAAACAGCTGAAAGTAAGTCATCTCTGCGTACTACAGTAGATCATTACTGTTAATAATAAAAGACTATCTGTACTTTTACTGATTAATGTATACTAATTTGAGTATCAAACAGACATAAAGACATTTTTAAAATCAGGTGACATAGCTGTACTGACGTTGCTTACTACTTAAAGTCTCGACTGTTGGCCTGTACGTTAAAGACATGAAGTAGTCAATTTCATTATTTCCATATTTTTGGTACAAAGAAGATAGTCATAACTACAGAGAGTTCATTTTTGAGTTATCATGGCACATCTTTAGGCTGTATGATGCAAGCTTTGACTTGAGCACGTTGTTTGATAGTTCCATATTCATAATCATACCATCAAATGGCTAAAACTATTGAAGGAAATGAAACAGTCATACCCTGTGTATCCGCACGAGTTGGTTACAGTTGAAAGTCGTCCTGAAAATGAATCATCATTCATTGGGAATTCATCATGAACACCGGGTATTCATAATGAACATATGACCACGTACACTTGATATGATGCTTCTTGTAACAAAGTAATGTCTTCAAACATTTATATTGCTCAAATCTAAGTGAACATGCTTTTTCGAGTATCAACACCAATCACATTTCACAAAAGTGTTTGTCGAAACATAGAATCGAACCTGTGACCTGCTGGTTTCTGGCAAAATACACTTTAAATAACACCACGGAACAGTTGTTTAGCGAGAATAATTTTCGAGACATTTTATTTAAGGTTCCTATATTACCTGGATTAAAACCGTCAGTTCGTTAAACAGGGAACACAATGTTAATTGACAATATTATTGAACGTATTGTATCATGTATGTTGTGTAAAATGGCGTATTGACACTGCCCATGCGGTCTATTGTATTGGCCTGTACATTTCAGCGTTGATAATCAATATTGAAATGGGTTCAATGCTTTCTCCAAGAAATGAAAAAAGTTGATTGCTAGTCATCCACTTCCAATTTTGCATGTAAATGTTTCTTGTTACACTGGAATGTGCATTTGTTGAAAGTAACTTCGATCTAGTGGCCATTACCTTGGATATCATTTAGATCAGTATTCTCTTATAGTGTCTTATTGGGTAAGTAAATATCTGACACCTTTAGAATGGAGTTGTCATGGTAGATATAAAAAAAAACATTCATCACAGAAATCCCCGTATGCTTCATGCTAAACAGGAAATGGATGCACTAATTATTGCCAAGGGACCCATGTTAGAGGTTGTTAGTTATTGTGAAGACAAGGCATTTATAATACTACAGTGTAGAAGTATGTCCATCAAATTGTTCACATACACTTCTAAATGGATTCTTCTTTTCTTCTTGTCTCACATGTTACATGTCTCTTTCTTATTCAGTCGTATTTAAGATTAGTCTGTAATATCACATATTATTATTAAAGGCTTTTCTAATTCAATACAATTACATTCATATTCATTTGCAATTCAAATAAACACTACGTTTTCTCAGTGAAATGAATGAGAGAGATTAAAGGCTTTGATGTGAATTTTTACTGATATATATATATATGTCTCTGTAGCAATGCTCCAGCAATGAAACTCTAAAGACTGAGCTCCACTCAGCATCCGAAGAGATAGATAGAGCAAAAACCTATCTACACTCAACATACTTACATGCAGTAGTGTGAGGCACATGTAGACAATGTGTACCAGGGGGACAATAGCACAATAGTTATGGAGACTGTGCTGGTTATATTTGTTTATGATGTGTCATGACATGCAACTTTTATTGTTCTTTATTGACCTAAAAGAGATTTGGGACAATAAGTAACTGAAATTAAGTACACGCTTGTATGTTACACAGGCACTATCTTACACAGACATTATCCCTTTTGTTTTGTCTTATAATTTAACAGTTATTTATCTCATGAAAGGGAAGGCAATTTAGTGTGGGTTGGCTGTTCCAGTAAAGTTGGGGATATGTATAAAAATTTGACCGGAACTATGCATGTTACTACAACTATTACTATAGTCTTGAACCCTGCATCTAATTAATCTGTATCATGTTCTCACAAAAATGTTAATGGTGTGATCATAATTTGAACGGCATGTTATGTCAGTGTTAATGTTATGGACAGGAAGCTTAGCACTCTCATGAATATTCTTATGTTTTACAATTTACCAATCATTGCAGCTGTCTAATAATAATGGCTTTCAAATTTGCTTGTGTAATTTGATCTGAAAATATGAAGTATCATGTCAAGTGTTAGGTTATGTTTTGTTACACTTTTTAAGAATTATGTTTCTCATAGGTCAATGTAGATTAGACACTTGTCTGACACTTTAATAAACTAATCAAGCTTATCTGTTTTATCAACGGATAAAGTATAGTGATTGTGTGATAAAATCAAACAAAAGTGTTGATTGTAACTTCCCAAAGTTGAACCACAGAAAGAAATAATTCAAGGGAACATTTCACTATGATAAATTTAACAACAATACTCATGCTTAATGGATTTGAAGGCATTGCACACTTCCTTAACCTGATTATCAATTAAATCCCATCGTTTGGCCAAGTAACTTGATAAACCAAGGAAAAAAGACCAATAACGTGTTACACAACACAAAAATGATAACAAATTCGATTGTGATGTTCATGTCATCTCAGTAAAGATTTACAAAAAACGGGCTAGTTAAATAAAAATTGATAAATAAGAACACGGTAAATAGCCATTAAGGTAAATGCAGAGAGTTTTGAGAAAGAAATTTCAAGAAATTACAATAAACAATGATCAGTGTATGTATCGTGCTAAATATCACGAATTTACTGATAGTATTTATCCTACTTAAACAAAATCCATCACACATATCATATTTAAAATGCGCTGTAGTAAGTTTTTTTACATATCATGTTTCTCTAATTTGCCATTTATAATAAATACATACAATATATTGGTACGTTAATCAGTAAAACATCTCATTACATGACCCGGTAAGCTGTATCCATAGAACACGGCCAACCATATTCAAAGAAAATAGTGTGACATATAATAGTGTGACAGTGGTTTTGAACTCTTCAGTGAGATTTGTAGCTCTCATGACAATTGAGAGTTAAGTTCAGTGAGAAAGATAGTTTACCATTCCATCATTGTACCATATTTAAAACTCTACTCAGAGTGGTTAGGATATCGCTACATCAGTCAGATCATGTGAAAAACCTTCGAAAGGCCATTTTAATGAGAAAAACCATGAAATTGGCTGCTCAATGGGAAATTGACTCACATGGCTTAACCAAACCATATGTATTCGTTTTAGAACTTTTTAAAAATAATTTATAAGTGTTTAGTCACTGCTTACACTTATTTATCTTTTTGTGGGAGCACTTTAATTCAGTAAGAAAGTCTTGCTACAGCGCCTTTCATAACCCGTAAGGTATAGGAGAACATGATATCTTAAAATTATCTACTTTAAAGTTTAAAGAATAGGAATATAAGTCGATGTGATTTTATTCATGTTCAGTTAACATAGCTTTTGAGTTCACTTACCTAGCATGTTAAAACCGTGGCTCAATGTGCCATCGATTGTTGCTGATAATGAGAAGAGACAAAGCACGCTAAACTAGTCACCCTGACTAACATGTTAACATTGACGAGTGGCATGCTATTGACAACATCAAGAGAGCCCAGGAAAGGAAAATCTGGTTAAAAGCCTGTGGGAACATATGTGTTTGGATTGAGACGTTGCCCTTTACAGAAAAGGTCCTCTTGATATGTATAATTGGGCATGTTGTGTTGAGTGTCTAATGGCCAGCAATATAACGATAGCACACCGTACCCAGTCATCTTTTGGTGGCCAGAATTATGTTCATGTAAGACTTTCGTAATTTGCATATTCAAAAATGAACTCAAGATGGTCCGACTGTAGTGTCTAGTATTTGCATTGAAGTAAACAATACAGATGTAAAGTTAAGATTTAAGTTTTCACATGCAAGAATATACATAAAGATAAACATTACACAACAAAATTAATTCAAAATATATTTTTTTTTTACTCCTCCTACATATACGCTTTTCACATATCTTACATCACACTTTTTTATAAATTGGTTTTTGTTTTGCAAATGAGATCAGATAATTTAATGCAATTTTAAAAACCTAATGATTTTGCATGCATTTGCCACGTTTTAAAAGGTTGGCTCATTCGGTTATTTGGTCATTCATGTATTCCCCAGATTGATGGACATGTGAAAGTGTTCTGACAATCCTTATTTACAGTGGCATTGTTTCACCATATCTATAGCCTGCCGGTGTTTCATTTAATTTTCATTTATTCCCAAAGAAGATGGGATTACTTATGTTTTTCCCGCAGTTATTAGTCAATAAAAATTGTGCATATGTGTGAAAACGCAGATAATTACTCAGAAGCCATCGTCTTTGTATAGTACCTTATACTCTTTCAATGCGTGTATACATGTATGTAGACAAACTGTGCTTTGGGACCCAATAGCATTGCAATGAATTATCTGCCATACATGCCAAACTAGAATACGCCTTGCGAGTGTTAGCCACAAGAGCTACTATTGATACATGACTACTATGTGATCCCTTCACGTCCATCAAGTTTGACTATTTCGCTGAGGCAATCCTTTCAATTCGTCATATTCCTTCAATGGCGTATATCTGGTATAAAACAATTTTATTAATCATTACATTGACATTAAAGAAATCCTGTGTAAGGTTCATAACAATGTTCGAAGAATCACAGTGTGACACTGACAAATTATGTTCAATGCACTTATAGTATTCATGAACCCTTTTCCAACATAAACTACAGACATCAAAGTCCACTATGATCATTGCCCTTTTGTTTGTTTCTGTGGCACCACAGAAGAGATCATCTTTACACAACTGAAATATATTCTTAATATGTTTTGTTTAGACTCCACCGACATATGGGCTTATCACATATGCCTTTTTTATAAATTGTTTTCGTTTTGTCAACAGCATCATATACTGTCAATGCAATCACAAAAACCTAATGATTTGCATGTATATGTTTTTGCATTCATGTAATCCCCAAACTTATGGTGTTCTGCCATTTCTCATTTACAGTGGCCTTGCTTCATCATACCTTTTACATGTTGGTGTTTTAACCAAAGTAATTTATTGCGATTTGTGGTAAATGTTCATTCATTCCCAAAGAAGATTCGATTACTTATGTTTTTCGTGCAGAATATTTGTCTAGAAAACATATCTGAAACAAGTGTGTAATGCTTATATATTCAAAATGACGGCCGTTTCTGTGTAGTACCATATACCGTCTGTGTAGAAAAAGTACATGTGTGTAGTGGGTGCATTGTACAGCCACACTATTTCAATAAACTATCTGCCATACAAACCAGGGCACGTTTAAGAGTGTTAGTCAGGAGAGCTGATTGATAAATGGCTACTATGTGATCCCATCACGTCGATCAAATTTTACTATTTTGCTGCGGCAATCCAATAATTTCGTCATATTCCTGTCATGGCAGAAATCTGGCATCTTTTCTTTATACCGGTATGACCCATTACAGTGATATATTGAGAATATTTGGTGTTTTCAGTGTGATATCACTTTTCTCTCATCGAGTGATGGGGTTCAGCCGATATTTTCACGTGTGGCGCAGCCACGAGTGAACATATTGGCCTTACCCCGTCACAAGATGAGAGATGAGTGATGAGTGATATCACACTTGAAACACAAAATATTCTGTTTATTATATGCTTCTGTCGGCGGAAATATGGTGTTTTACTTCCAAAATTGCTTTAATTGAGCGAGTTATGACGACGTTATAACATTGCTGCTCTGTCGCTAAGCAATGGCGATGACGTCGCGTTGATTGTAAACGTGAACATAATACATATTGTTCATTATACAAATTGAAGATTATCCAAGGGAGGTAAGTAACATATGTTACGTTGGTATTGCCTGTTCTCATTATCATTACAAAGTTTACCTTTAAGTTATGCAATATGAATATTTGTGGGAGCCTTTTAATGATGATTTGCATATTTAGACAGCCGTCAGTGTCTAAATATCTGGACATCTGTTACTTGTGACATTTGTATCATTCGATATGGTATCCATTTTGTGTAATGGGATTAATCACCACTGTTTTTCCTGCTATTGATACATTCGTTATAGAAGTTTGGATATCGACATTCTATCACAAATTCTTAAAAAATAATAACCTCATAAATGTCACAAATATGAGTTAAATTACTTCTGAATTTATATCAATTTGTCTACTCTGCGGAAGCAGTTAAAGCTACCTACGAACGATCTTACTTTCTCAAATCAGTGTATAATCTATTTGTTACCACTACAACGCTCTGTGTATAGCTTTTTGTCTGTCTGTCGGACCATTTCTCTACAAATATATAGCTACGCTTTACCATGATAACCAGTCACTTACTTAACTATTAGATGATATAAGTTGTATGTTTCTCAATAAAATCATATACCACCTCAACAGTAATTTAAATAAACTGTTTTAGTTGCATTCTATAATTTTACTTTGGATATTCAATATGTAGGGGCCATTTTATAACATTGTGGTATAATGTCATCCTGAAGATTTAATCATAAGTCTCCGTCTTATATTAACAAAGACATGCTGATGTATACATTTATTTATTTTAACATTTATTATCCTGACATTGCATAGTCTAGGTCAGGGCTCAAAGAAAAAAAAACATCCATTCAAACAGACAGAGATCTTGTTGAAGTACTGATAGGTGTGAAGGGAAATCCAATATCAGCAAACATATTCTTGAGTTGTAGTCTCGAAAATTATGCACAATTTGATCAGCATTTTGGACCACTCTTGAATACCAATTATCAACTGATGCTTCTAAATGATGCTAAGCATAAATACTGAGTGTGTGGGTGTGTTTTTTCATCCGCTGCCTTCATAAACTCATAGCGTTTGAAACATTTTTCGATGTACACCTCAAATTGAAACGTTAGTTAATTGATAAATTATCAATTCAAAACCAGTGTGAAAGTGGATTAGCAGATATCTATCAATTCAGTGCATAATTGCACATTGCCATTTTCGGAAATCCATTACATATTTATAAAACAAAACTTTCCATTACCATATACGCGAGAGGCAAGAATATCGAGTCAACTTTAGTGTCTTGAATGCCAGTAGGAGTTCAATAACTTTTAAAGACCAAGACATATATTCTTCTGTCTATTCGTCACAGTGAAAAACTGAAGTATGCATAAACATATATATATATATTTGCAAAACTAATGAAAATCGCAAGCATTGCAGGGAGATATAGTGATCGGCACTTGTCAATTAATAATGTAAATTGTTATCACATTTTATATCACATAACTCTAACCATTTAAGGACCTACATTTCACTGAATTTATACTAAACAATAACTGTTTCATTATTTAGGAATGACCAATCATGCCTGAACTAAATTCGCATGTGACCTAATCTACCTAAACAGACTAAAAATGGCAGTTTGATGGTAAATGGTTTACTAAGAAAATCGTGCTACAGCGCCTTTAATTGTAATGTGAAAACAACGCTAGTTATATCCCACTTTCGACATAAAGCAATTTTATCATGTTTTTGATAGAACATAATGTCTTCTTATCACTGATTGGCCACTTTCAATGTTTCTACAATTTTACAAATTCAGTCCTGGTACACAATATGTCTCGGAAACTTCTAGGATATCTCTCAAACCGTTCCTAAGAATATTCATCGAATTTTATTATTCTGTTTTTTTTTTGTCTGATATATGGATAAGTACCTAATCAACAAATAATCTGCTTCAACAGTACAATAAAGTCTTTCAATGCTTCAACCAACCATTCAAAATGGTGGCTTTGCATATAAATAGCAGCCTATCACTACGACTCGTACATTTGACCGACAGAAAACATGCTGGCGCCTATTTCAGGAAACTCTCATTATAAAACTGTCAGTAAATGTCAAACCTGGTAAACAATGTCAAAGTCAGTGAAGAAGAAACCAGTGCAGATGTCTAAACTTCTTGACTCGCCTTTTACTTGAATATGGACTCTGTCGCTTCAACAATACTATTCATATTTGAACATTATTTGCGAGCTTGGAGGCATTAGATGTCAGATATTTTCCGATGCATACCGCGTTATAAAGTGGCAGGCAGTTCTGATGTGTATATAACTTTTAACTGTTTATAAACTTGTTTAAATATAATGTGTTTAGTTTTATTTCATGTGTTTTTAAGTGTTTCATTTAAGTATTTTAGTTAGCAATAAGCATAGTATCTGTAGCCTTAAATCTATATCCTAGTTGGAGTCTTTATATAAGTAAGGGAGGTTGGGCAAGTCTATGTCACTGTCAATCTGTTTCATGTGTTCTAACCCAATCCCATTGGCTAATTCGAATCACTGCACATGCACGACCTTGTTGATTTCACGCGCCCGCCACATCAGCACAGATCACTGATCACAGCACTGAGCACAAAACAAACGACAACAATATCAGGTTAGTTATAAATAATTGCTAATCTATCATTATTTGTATGACAAAGTAACTTATCTATGTTAAGTTATATCTTATATCTCAAATATGATTAATTGTCAGTACTGTATTCATCTTAATAAACGCCCTCTCCTAATAAACGCCCCCCTAAGCCATTCTTGACTCGCGGAAAATGACCCCTAATAAACGCCCATCTTTTGTATCGACTTATCTCACTGATGTTTCATTGAAGAAGAGTTTTTAATCTTGCTATCAACCTCTTATGTCCAGTAAAGTGTAAGGTACATGATATTTCCAGTCCCCCGGCGACTTGAATGTCTGTAACGATCGCGATCAGTCACTACACATTTTATGCAACCGCCATGTTTTAAGAAACAGGAAAATGTCTTGCTCAACTCTCTTGGAAGATTTCCCACAAATAAGATGACACTAGCACACTGACTGCGAATTTGTCATGAACGTTATTTTGTTCACGTGTAGTTGTCACGGTGATATAAATAAACAATATCATGACCCGGAAATAGTGTTTACATAATCGTTCTGCACCATGTGCTTATCAGCTGACTGTGTTTATGCTGCCGTTCATTGGTGGTCATATTTAGATTCCTAGCAAACTAAAGTTTCATTGGACAAGAGTAATGACGCGACAAGATGATGGATTCTATTACTCAATGTATCTTCGTGAGTTTTAATTAGTTTCAATTGCCATTGCAAATTGTGTATTAGTACTGGTTGAAATGTGATACAAATAATAAACTGCGACATTTAACCATTCTTTACATTTATTTTGATTAAAACTCTGAAATAAAATCGATGTTTCTTTTTCTTTTGGATATAAACAGACATTTTTAAACCCCAGGGCTTCTATTACGGCGAATACGGTATAAGTTAATCTTTGATGATTTGGTGATCATGTCGCCATCTTGTAATGGTAATTATAATCAACAATATATTATAAACATAAGGGTAAATTAACGTATATCTTACTGCTTAAACACTTCGTTCTTTTACTTTCTCTGTATGAATGTTGTATGAATGTGATTCGGTTAGTTCACTTTACGTATTTACACTTTTCACTTACTTATGAAGTGTGTGAGCACAACTGTCCTTGTCTATATTCTTATGTGTTATGTCCGCCAGTTAATTATGTCATTGTTTAATTAGGAATGTTCTCTGGACGTATGAGAGTCCTTGGCGGCTGGACATAACGCCTCAGCGCCACATGCAGGGAAAGGTGTTTTAAATATGTATATGTGTGTTTTATTTTATAAATAGGTTTTATATGTTTATAGTATGATACTCAAGTATGTGTGTCAGTACCAAGAACGTAAGGTTGTGGTTATAAATGTCATGTTATAGCAGCATCATATCCCCTGTTAATAAGTAGTTCATGTTGGTAATGTTTTCATGAAGGATAATCTCCCTTACTGAATGTATTAACATTAACCAATATCATGTTTCATATTATTATCTCTACACAGTACACGCTGGCTTCACCAATTTTGAGACACACATCAAACATGATCCATGGAAAAGATTTTAGCAGTGACTTGTGAGAAAGTAAATTTATCTCCCAAGTATACACGCTAGTTTCAACACACTTGAATCACACGTCAACCCTATTCCGTAGTTAGGTTCAAGTGTACCAAGATCAAGGCGAGAAGTAACCCAGATGTGATGTCTTTAACAAGCGCACATGATCTGCATCTCTAGAGTTTGTGTATGCCCATGTCAGCTAATTAAGGGTATCCATGTCCATATCAATATACAATTACAAGTATCCGAGCTTTATTTCTTGCTCAAATTAACCAAACGAACTCGCCAACAGTGTGACGAAAATAAGTTTGCCTTTGTCATATATCGCTGTGTTGGCATTAAAACCCTTGTGACGTCAAAATTGTTCTTACTTGTATACAAGAGTGTTGATGCTTTTGATATCAGCAAAAAACGAAGATAAGCTATTATTTATCATCCAAAAACATTCTTTAATACTTTCAGTGAAATATATATACATCTAGGAACACACCATTCTGTATCATGTCATCATGTTTATGATGTCATGTCATTGTGGTGACCTCAGGTTATTGATTTCCTAACGATGTGTTACATTACATGATAATGTCCATGCAAAAGCAATCCTGATCATGTGTCAGACGGTGAGCAACATTTTACTTCTTACGATCTTAGATATGTTGTGTTGAACACATCGCACAATAAACCTGTTGTCCATATTGTTTTGATAGATATTCAAAATGTTACTGGAGTTATTAGATGTACAACTTAATTAGTTACTAACAGCGATGGTTCAGTACAGATCCCCAAAACAAGAAATCACGGATCTTCAAAATGATTTCTAAGTACCTCTACAGAAACAACGAACAACGTTAATACAGAATTTGGAGATAAATAAATACTGTAGTTATACCACTTCAGTTTATAGAATGCAACGGTTCATTTAAATTACTGTTGAGAAGATATATAATGTTGTTGATATTACAGACAAGCAGACATGTAACCCTTTGATATTTTAACCTGATGAGTTGTAACATGAATGACACGATATAATTAATCAGTTAATGAGGGATCATGCGTAATCAAAGTCCATCTAAATATTGTTTTAAAAAAACCCTTCCCATTCCAAATGATGTAAAGTTCTGTAGAAAAGCAACTTGAAATGAGCAGACAGTTATCAGGTATATCTCATATCTCATCCAAATACATTGAACACTTTCACCAGTCCTTAATCATTCACATGTTCTCATGTTAAGTGTGTGTGTATAAGCTTTCAAATCATTGGTAATATATCCATCCTTCACAAATAAAATTGTTCTACTTCCAAAGTTTTCAAATTTGACCTGGAGTGAAATTTAAATGTCGGATTTCTATGAAATGGCAATGTTTAAATGATACAAGTAACAAATCAGCTACTTTTTTGTCTAGACAGTATGTAAGCATCATCTCTGACAGCCATAACGTTATTCCTTCATAGGTAGCATTTATCAATGTTGAATGAATCACTGTAAATGTTTCAGCATTATTACAAAGTATCAAATGCAGTAAATATCCAATTGAGATTGTACAACATCCCTACTGAGGTGACATGTGTAATATAAAGGTTATCCAGGGAGTAAAATGCAGTCTAGTCAGAGTAGTTAAAAGCACAGACGCATGTCTCATGAAGAGTGATTATAACCATAGGGTTGTTTATACTGATACATAAAGTATACATATTTTGTAGCGTTTCTCATATATTCAATTTGTCAGAAGAAATATTTAACTATGTTTTTCTCAAGAACTTTCACAAATGAGGAAACAATTTGTATATTTCTTCAAATAGCCCTATAACTATCGTTTTTCTGTAGGCTTTTTACTTATCGATAGATGGAATGTTATTTTCAGACAGTGAACATGATATAACGTTGAGTTGATGCATTATCTACAGTCTACAGTTACGTCCAGCCAATG
Source organism: Gibbula magus (assembly GCA_936450465.1). Lineage (NCBI taxonomy): Eukaryota > Metazoa > Mollusca > Gastropoda > Trochida > Trochidae > Gibbula > Gibbula magus. Next base: position 16,676,575 of record OW388300.1, on the reverse strand, counting down.
ACATACAATGTCTTTGTATCTTTATGAATCATATGACCAATGAACAGAGCTGTAGCAAATTATGTACCAGCAATTCAAAGAAACGCTACGCTTTCTCAGTGAAATGAATGAGAGAGATAAGAGGCTTTGATGTGATTTTGCGCTGATGTACATATGTGTCTGTAGAGGCTTTTAAGCTCCAGCAATGAACTTCTAAAGACTGAGCTTCACTCAGCATCCCAAGAGATAGACGGATCACAAACATATTTACACTCAACATACTTACATACAGTAGGTTGAGGCACATGTAGACAATGTGTACCAGGGGGACAATAACACAGTAGTTATGGAGACTGCGCTGGTAATGTTGGTTTATGATGTGTCATGACGTGCAACTTTTATTGCTCTCTATGGACCTAAACTTGATTTGGGACAATGAGTAACTCTGAAATTAATTACACGCTTGTATCTTACATAGGCGAGTGATAAGTATCATTTTGAAACATTATCCCTTTTGTTTTGTCTAATAATTTGGCAGTTATTTATCTCATGAAAGGGAATGATTTTTAGTTTGGGTTGGCTGTAAAGGTGGGGATATGTATAAACAAAACTTTGACTGGAACAATTAAGTTACTACAACTATTACTTAGTCTTGAACCTTGTTTCGAATTAACCTGTATCGTGTTCTCACAAAAATGTTAATAGTGTGATCATAATTTGAACAGCATGTTAAGTCAGTGTTAAGGTTGTGGACAGGAAGCTTAGTGCGGTCGTGAATATTATTATGTTTTAAAGTTTATCAATCATTGTACATTGTGTACCTGTCTAATAATACTGGCTTCCACATTTGCTTGTGTAATTTGATCTGAAAATATTGATGTGAAGTATAATGTTAAGTGTTACGCTATGTTTTGTTATAATCTTTAAGAATGTTTCTCATAGGTCAATGTAGATTAAACACTTGTATGGCACTTACTAAATGATCAAGCTTATCTGTTTTATCAACGGATAAAGTAGAGTGATTGTGTGATAACATCTAACATATGTGTTGATTGTAACTTCCCAAAATTGTACCCAAGAAAGAAATGTTTCAAGGGAACATTTCACTATGATTAATTAACATTAACAACAATACTCAGACTTAATGGATTTGAAGGCGTTGCGCACTTCCTCCACCTGATTATCATTTAAATCCCATCGTTTGGTCATGTATCTTGATAAACGTAGGCAAACAGACCAATAATTTGTTACACAACACAAAGATGATAACAAATTCGATTGTGATTTGTCATCTCAGTAAAGATATACAAAAACGTTAACTCAGTGAAAACGTGCTAGTTAATCATGAATTGATAAATAAGAACACGGTAAAGAGAAATTAAGGTAAATGCAGAGAGTTGTGAGTTTATCAAGAAATTACAATAAACAATGATCATTGTATGTATCGTTCACCTGCTTAAAATCACGAATTTACTGATAACACTTATCCAACTTAAGCAAAAGCCATCACATATATCAGCTTTCAAATGCGCTGTAGCAAGTTTTTTTTACATATCATGTTTCTTTAAGTTGCCATTTATTATTAACATCATACAATATATTGGTACGTTAATCAGTAAAACATCTCATTACATGAGCCGAAAAGCTGTATCCATAGAAAACGACTATCCATATTCAAAGAAAATAGTGCGACATATAAAACGACAGTGGGTTTGAACTCTTCAGTGAGATTAAGCTTATTAAGAGGTAAGTTCACATAGCAAGATAGTTAACCATTCCATCATTGTACCATATTTACAATTCTACTCAGAGTGGTTAGGTAGCTCTACATCAGACAGATCATGTGAAAAACCTTCCAGAGGACATTTTAATGTGAAACAATTAAATTGGCGGCTCAATGGGAAATGGACTCACATGGCTTAACCAAACCATGTGTATTCATTTCAGAACTTTTTAAAAATAATGTATAAGTATTATTTAGTCACTGCTTACACTTATTTATATTTGTGTGTGAGCACTTTTATTCAGTTGGAACGTCGTGCTACAGCGCCTTTCATAAGTTGTAGGGTATAGAAGAGCATGGTATCTTGATAGCTTAGTTCAGTAAACATTGCTTTGGAGTTCAATTATCTAGCATGTGAAAACAGTGGCTCAACGTGCCATCGATTGTTTGATGATAATGAGAAGAGACAAAGCGCGCTAAAATTGTCGCCCTGACTGACATGTTTACATTGACGAGTGGCATGCTATTGACAGCATTAAGAGAGACCAGGAAAGGAAAATCTGGTTAAAAGCCTGTGGGAACATGTGTGATTGGATTGAGACTTTGCCCTTAACAGAAAAGGTCCTCTTGATATGTATAATTGGGCATGTTGAGTGTCTAATGGCCAGCACTATAACAATAGCACACCGTATGTAGTCGTCTTTCGGTGACCAGAATTATGTTCATGTTAGAGCCATTTAGAATTGTTGCTAATTTGAATATTCATAATTAAACTCAAGATGGTCCCCCTGAAGTATCCTGTATTGGCATTGAAGTAAAAAAAAAAGACGGTAAAGTATTTATTTATGGTTCAATATGTCAGAATATACATAGATATAATCATTACATAACAGAAATTAATTCAAAATATATTTTATTTTGACTCATCCTACATATACGCATTTCACATATCTTACATCACATTATACTTTTTGATAAATTGGTTTTCGTTTTGCAAATGAGATCAGATAACTCAATGCAATTTTAAAAAACTAATGATTGGCATTTATTTGTCACGTTTAAAAGGTTCGGTCATTCGGTTATTCGGTCATTCATGTATTCCCCAGATTGAACTTTTGATTGACTTGTGAATGTGTTCTGCCAATCCTTATTTACAGTGGCATTGTTTCACCATATCTATAGCCTGCCGATATTTCATTAAAGTTTCATTTATTCCCAAAGAAGATGTGATAACTTATGTTTTTCCCGCAATTATTAGTCAATCATAATTGTGCATACATGTGAAAACGCAGATAATTACTCAGAAGCCATCGTCATCGTATAGTACCTTATACTCTTTCAATGCGTGTATACATGTATGTATGTAGACAAACTGTGCTTTCGGACCCAATAGTATTGCAATGAATTATCTGCCATACATGCCTAATACAAACTAGAATACGCCTTGCGAGTGTTAGTCACAAGGGCTATTACTGATACATGGCTACTATGTGATCCCATCACGTCCATCAAGATTGATTATTTCGCTGAGGCAATCCTTTCAATTCGTCATATTCCTACAATGGCGCATATATGGCATCAAAACATTTTATTAATCATTACATTGACATTAAAGAAATCCTGTGTATGGTTCATAACAATGTTCGAAGAATCAAAGTGTAACACTGATAAAGTATCGATATAGACAAATTATGTTCAATGCACTTACAGTATTCATGAACCCTTTTCCAACATAAACTACAGACATCAAAGTCCACTGTCATCATTGTCCTTTTGTTTGTGTCTGTGGCACCACAGTAGAGATCATCTTTACACAGCAGAAATATATTCTTTATATGTTTTTTTTAGACTCCACTGACATATGGTCTTATCACATATGCCTTTTTTATAAATAGTTTTCGTTTTGTCAACAGCACCAGATAACGTTATTGCAATAACAAAAACGTAATGACTGCATGTATATGTCATGATTTTAAAGGTTATTGCATTCATGTAATCCCCAAACTGATGGTGTTCTGTCATTTCTCATTTACAGTGACCTTGCTTCACCATAACTTATACATGTTGGTGTTTTAACCAAAGTAATGTATCGCGATTTGTAGTAAATGTTCATTCATTCCCAAAGAAGATTCGATTACTTATGTTTTTCGTGCAGAATATTAGTCCAGAAAATATATCTGAAACAAGTGTGTAATGCTTATATATTCCAAATGACGGCCGTTTCTGTGTAGTACCATATGTCGTCTGTGTACAAAAAGTACATGTGTGTAGTGGATGCATTGAACTGCCACACTATTTCAATAAACTATCTGCCATACAAACCAGGGCACGTCTTAAGAGTGTTAGTCAGGAGAATTGATTGATAAATGACTACTATGTGATCCCATCACGTCCATCAAGTTTTACTATTTTGCTGCGGCAATCCATTAATTTCTTCATATTCCTATCATGGCAGAAATCTGGCATCTTTTCTTTATACCAGTATGGCCCATTACAGTGATATATAGAGAATATGTGGTGTTTTCAGTGTGATATCACTTTTCTCTCATCGAGTGACGGGGTTAAGCCGATATGTTCACGTGTGGCATTGGCCTTACCCCGTCAAGAGATGAGAGATGAGTGATATCACAGTTAAAACACAACATATTCTCTTTTTTATATGCTTCTGTCGGCGGAAATATGGTGTTTTACTTCCAAAATTGCTTCAATTGAGCAAATTCTGGCGACTTTATACCATTGCTGCTCTGTCGCTTAGCAACGGCGATGACGTCGCGTTTATTGTAAACGTGAACATTATACATACTGTTCATTATACAAATTGAAGATTACCTAAGTGAGGTGAGTAACATATGTTATGTTGGTATTGCTTGTTCTCAATATCATTACAAAGTTTACCTTTAAGTTCTGCAATATGAATTTTTTGGGGAGCCTTTTAATGATGATTTGCATCTTTAGACAGCCGTCAGTGTTCATTACTCTCGACATCTGTTACTTGTGACATTTGTGATAGAATGTCGATATCCACACTTCTATAACGAATGCATCAATAGCAGGGAAAACACTGGTGATTAATCCCATTACACAAAATTGGTGCCATATCAAATTCATCTTATTTTATAAGCAACTACGCATTAATGGGGAATGAAAGAGTAGTAGTCAGTTTGTGACAAAGGATCAACAAGGCAAGATTTTTTGAGCTTATTATTTTTTAAGAATTCACACCCCAGAAGGAATTTCATTTTATCCTAGTATAAGGTAATGGAACTTAATCATGCTTTAGTATTATGCAAATGAAAGACGTGTTCCATTATTTGAAACATGATTAAATGAATTCCCATTGTAACTGGCATTGCTTACTCATGGAATACGAATCGCTATGGTAAAAGGTGAAAAGGAGTGAATCATGCTGCTACATTTCTCGACTGAAGGCACTGAAATCGGCAGTCGATATACTGTATTTCTCATTTCTCGCACTCTGTATGTGTTATCCATGTTCTGCAAATGTGTATACAGTTCAATAAAAAAAAAATTACATGTATAAAGTTATACGAAAATTAAATAATGTCTTAAAAAGTGGTATATATATTTTTTTTGTAAATTTGAATAGATGAAAAAATACGTTATTGGTTAAAATTAAACTTATTAAAACCTTTCGTTTTACCGCACGATGTAAGCAATAAGGCTGGCCATAATATCCTTTAAATTTCATTTGACCATTAACTTAAGCTGAACATTTTATCGTATGAACTTTAATATTGATAGATGGAAATTGACATAGATTCCAGCATCCAGTCAGTATTTGTCAAATATTATTTTCTAAAGAAATTCGAAGAAGTCAAACAGTAACAAAACAAATAATACGGATTTTTAGATTGAGATTTAGATTGAACCGTTTAGCAATATTTTAGCATAATGAATTTGCACCATTTCTGTATAAAAAAATTAAATTTCAGAAGTTGTCATGTCATAAAAGAATGGCGATTGATGAAATGAGACAACAGCAATTGTTCAGTTTTCTATCAGTGCTTTTTCAGAAAAATAATTTAAAAAGATTTTCAGACAGCCACAAGCAACAATACAGGCACACATTCGCATTAAAGTAGTGATGACGCTGAAGAAATGAATCAACTGAAAATAGCAGTCTTCATTGGGCATGGTTTTCATGAATGTTATTGACTCGAATCACAGTTTTTCCACATTGTAAATGGACTTTCATATTAATTACTGTTTCAGCATAACGTTGAGACCACCGCTAATTATATTTCAGAAATATTTTATCTTTCATTTTATGGAAAATCAAGAAGGCGTTTCATTTGGCCGACAGTGTATTACATGGGATGACTGCTAATGTTTCAATAACGGTTTCAATAATTGTGTGGAAAACACCACCTCTGGTATTAGGTTAGTTTAATGAATATCCAAATGTCTGACATCTTCTTCACCTCCAGTGACATGTTTCCTTTACTTGTCAGCATCGAGGATTGATTTTTTGGTCATAATAACAAACTGTATTGATGCCTGTCTATGGCTTTTACAAACATAATCCTTCTATCATTAGGAAAACGTCCCAACAGAAACATCAAACAGTATCATGCAGAATCAATCTAGTTCAGTTTATTTACACATCTACATACTGCAGACATGATTAGTCCAAATTCAAATGGAAAATAGGATTACAAGCTGATATGTTTTATTGTGGAATGAATGTAAATCTAGAAAAACGTGTCAGGCAATGGGATGGACAATATTACGTAAGAACATGCAGAGAGACAAGTTGACAACAATCTGTGATCAACATCTGTCATGTAAGCAGCATCTGCTGTCCTGGAACAGTGCTCCTCATTTCACCTCACCTCACCTCACTCCTGGAAGTAAGTTTATATACACTATTTATATACACACTATTCATACATATTTTTAACACTTTTAGAGGTTGACTTCTGCTGGTACGAAATATTATTCAGAATTATGAAGATGTTCTTTTGATATAAGCACGGTTTGGTGAGTGCCATCATGCAAGTGTACTTCTTGTATCTGATTTCCCAATTTTATATTTTCATTGAAGTAATGTTGCCTTGTCCTTTTGTATACATTGTACCACTGTTAAGTTTTAAAAAATCACATTAAAATGCAATAATACACTGTGATTTACAAGTGTCCAAGTGATATCAAAATATCATCAAAGTGAACTCACACATTTGAAAACTAGAGTTAGACTATACGTCACTGATTATGCCCTAAAGTCATATGAATTCATGTTAGGAGAGACAAAGCTACGCTCAATGTTCACACTAACTGACATATCTCCAATTGATAAGTGACAGTTTGGGGAGAGGAGTGACACAGAAACGTCAAGAGAGTAGAAGATGAAAAGGTTAATGCTGTGGGGAACCACAATCCAGTTTTGTCAGTTGATATTTTCCCTCTTTAGGCATAAGGTCGAATTGGCATATCTAATTAGATTTTATGTTTCTCTGAAAATATTGCATCAAGCTACACAAGGATCAAATTACCCACTCTCATTATTTGTTTATCAGAAATTAGTACTTTTCACGTTATTGTGTGAAACAAATGAAGTCAGAATGTTTGATAAAACAGCTTTTATTTGACTGACCATTTAAAATTAGCTATTATTATTATATCAATTTTAACTGAATTATGGTATCTTCTCACCTGGTAACAAAAGCAACAGAAGATATATCACTGACATAAACACAGTATTGTGCATTGCATTTCTCCTATTTCTTCCTCTTTATTGCGTTTATTTTCAGAGTGCATCTCATTTGCAATTGTCTGTTACTAGCTGATTAATTAAATGCTTTCAGTAGCTTTGTTCAAATAATGGTTTCGCTGCATCCGTCTACATAAACATGTAGCACTATTCAAGTTTGTCTTTGATAAATATGTCTTCAAATCAATCAACACATATTTAACAAACAAAATTAATTAGTGTTCAAGCTTTGAGTCATTGTGTGAACTATTCACAGGATGATGTGACAGCTTGATATCAGATAAGTTTCATTACAAATGTGTAAATATCGTTTTAATCGTCATAGCAATTTTGCAATTATGATTTCACATTTTAATGAATGTATTTCCACAGCTTAAAACTGAGTATGCTAATTAAACCATAACATGAAGAATCAAGGTATATAACCATTGATCAAATAGTAATTCGGTTTATTACAAAATAATTCAAGTCCTTTCATGTAATATTGTTTTGTTGAAGATTTGAGAGTCCATGTGCTTAATGTGTTTCACTACATGAATTTCCTATCTTGAAAGCAGTTTCTGTCCCACTTGGACAACATCGTCGGTTTGTAAATTGAAAAGAAATCTACACTAATTACAGTACGCTACTTCAACTGCGTAATTTAATGTTATTATAGAACTTAATATTTTTGGAAACATATGGGGAGAGGTGTTGAGAAGCATGTGTCCTTCCTTTAATCTGAAAAATCGGTAAAAATCGGTTCAACTGCATGTTTTTCTTTGTCGAACTCGGTAATGATGATATGTTATTCTCTTTCAATTTTCAAATCAATATATATTTATATTTGTTTTGCAATAGAATCATATAAACAATAGCTGAAGGCCCTAGAATCCTGTAGTGAATAAACCTCTGAAACAGTAATGGCACATTCCTTGTGAAGTGGTACATTGTTTTTATTTATATTTGCGTTCAGGTATTTGTTTGAAACTCGACCTCCTTCTGTTGGAATAATGTTGGTAGGGGTAATTTTACTTTGGATATTCAATCTGTAGGGGCCATTTTATAACATTGTGGTATAATGTCATCCTGAAGATTTAATCATAAGTCTCTGTCTTATATTAACAAAGACAAAATGATGTATACTCTCTCTGCTTTCTCGACATCCTCGTCTGACATTTTAATACTTAGGAATACCAAATATCAGCGAATGTTTCCTTTAATTAAACCACAAAGACTCTGATGTTTGGCAGGTCGTTCCGACTTCATATTTAACAGGGAAATCACTTTTTATCCTGACATTGCATAGTCGAGGTCACGGCTCGAAGGAAAAAACAGACAGAGATCGATTATTAGCAAACATATTTTGAGTTGTGGTCACAATTTGATCAGCATTTTGGAAAACAGTTGAATACCAAATATCAGCTAATGCTTCAACAGAAATACTGAGTGTGTGGTTGTGATTTTTCCTCCCTTGACTTCATAAACTCATGATGTTTGATAAATATGTTGATGTGTTTCCCTCAGGAGATTGGTGTTTATCCCATATAAAAAGATTACCTTGAATGAGTTAGAAACGTTCCTTCGGGGTAGACATTAACTGTTTTTGTGGTTCCAACAAGTCGGCGCAAGGGCAGTTTAGGATGGGAAAATATCAAATAATGAAGATTTGTGTGATTGAATGCATTAGAAATGATATTAGCAATTTCTTTTCTATCATGATTTTAATTTAAACTACCAATGATCATTAAATAATACCAAAATGACACTTATTTCAAGGATTTGATATACCCATGTATTGTTGCGTGTAACAAGATATTGCTCCCCGCGATAAATGACAAATATATAAGATTTCTGTAACTATTTTAAAAGCAACTAGTTTATTTTGTAATAAAGAAAACACAGGATATATGAATAGTCAACTTCTTTATTGGAATGAATGCACCGTCACGAAGTAGATATTAACAACGTTATCAAGCAAGTAAAACGTCACATTCATTGAAATGATAGAATTAATATGATAGAATGGCCAACCACCTTGTTGCCTGTAATAAATTCGAATGTTACCTACAAATCTATCTAAACACATTAAAATGGCAGTTCGAAGGGATATGGACCATTATGGCCTAACCGGACCATGTGAATTCATTTTAGATCTGTTTTTATTGATTCGGCCATTGGTAACACTTATTCAGTATTTTAGAAAGCGCTTTAGTTTAGTAAGAAAATCGTGCTACATTGCCTTTAATTGCAATGTAAAAACAAAGCTCATAATACCCAACTTTCGACATAAAGCAATTTTATCATGATTTTGATAGAACCTTATCGCTTCTTATCACTGATTGGCCAATATCAATTTTACTACAATTTTACAAATTCAGTCCTACTACACACCATCTTTCGGAGACTTCTAGGACATCTCTCATACAGTTCATAAGAATATTCATCGAATTTTGTTATTATGGGTTTGTTGTCTGATTTCGGGACAAGTACCTCATCTACAAATAATCTGCTTCAACAGTACAATCAGGTTTTTTCAATGCTTTAACCAATTATTAAAAATGTTGGCTATGCATATAAATAGCAGCCTATCACTACGGCGCGTACATTTGACAGACAGAAAACATGCTGGCGCCTATTTCAGGAAACTCTTATTATGAAACTGTCAGTAACTGTCAAACCTGGTAAACAATGTCGAAGTCAGTGAGTATGAAACCAGTGCAAATGTCTTGGATCCTGTTTTACTTGAATATTGACTCGTGTCACTTCAACATTACTATTCATATTTGGATAACAGGTTCGACGTTGCCAGCTTGGATACATTAGGTGTCAAATATTGTCCTAAACATATCTCTTTATAAGCAGTACAGGCCGGCTTCAACACATCTGAGACACACACAAAACATGGTCCATGGAAAAGATTTTAGCAGTGACCTGTGAGAAAGTAATCTTATCTTCCAGGTATACACGCTAGTTTCAACACACTTGAATCACGTATCAACCCTATTCCTTAGAGGTGCCTTCTAATATAAAACTTTTTATTAATCAGTGATTTTCACACATGTCATGACACAACCTGCGTTTATATAAAATACAATATTCGCAAATTTAGAACTACCAAGCCTTTAAAACTTTGCACAAAAAACATCAGGTATAGAATCAGGAATATATACCAATTGATCTTCATTACATGTTAATCATTGTTTATCATATATCATTATCGACAATCAACTACCAAGAAAAACTGGACATAAACTTGTGATGTACACAGGACAGAAAGTGTTGGAATCCACCTGCCGGATTCTTCCAGATTCTCAAGGATCCGGCAAAATTTGGGAGAATCCGGAAAGATCCGGCAAATGGATTCCATCACTTTTTGTCCTGTGGTAGGTGCTTTGTTAATTTAACTTATTAGTTAGGTTCAAGTGTACCAAGATCAAGGCGAGAAGTAACCCAGATGTGAGGTATTTACAAGCTCACATGATCTGCATCTCCAGGGTTTATTTATGTCCATGTCAGCTAATGAAGGATATCCATGTCCACACGAGTTAACCCCTTGCTTGTATTTATTGATCACTTGAACTTAAAGTCTATTGATACTGTTACTGGAGTACATCAGGTCGAGGTTTCCCTTCACTACCAGTGCAGGTCTATAAACATGGTGAGGAAGATTGTGAATTCTGGCAGACATATTACCCCCAACGTGACAGTAACGAATTTATACTTCTGATAAATGTATCTAATGAGTTAATTGAAGTGATATATCGTTTTGAACACATTGGACGATACACTTGTGGTAACTATTGTTTTGATAGGTATCACAATGTTAAAAGAGTTATTCGATGTACAAGTTATTTAATCACTAACAGAGATGTTTCAGTATAGACCATTAAATCAAGAAATCACGGATCTTCAAAATGATTTCCAAGTACCTCTACAGAAACAACGAACAACGTTAATAAAGAAGTTGGAGAATATTTTAGTTATACCACTTTTATTTATATATGCAACTCATTAGTTCATTTAAATTACTGATGAGATGGTTTATGATTTTGTTGATATTACAGACAAGCAGACATGTAACTTTATGATATTTTTAACCTGACACAACCTGCGTTTATGTAAAATACGATATTTGCAAATTTAGAACAACCAAGCCTTTAGCAAACAAATCAGGTAAAGAATAAGAAATATATACCACGTGTTTTTCATTACATGTTAATTAAGGCTTATCATATATCAATTAGCGAAAGATCAACTTCAAAGCTAAACTGGACATCAACTTGTGATGTAGCTCCTTTGTTATTTTAACTTACAAGTTAGGTTCAAGTGTACCCAGATCAAGGCGAGAAGTAACTCAGATGTGAGGCCTTTAACAAGCGCACATGATCTGCATCTCTAGGGTTTATTTATGTCCATGTCAGCTCATGAAGGATATCCATGTCCACACGAGTTAACCCCTTGCTTGTATTTATTGATCACTTGAACTTAAAGTCTATTGATACTGTTACTGGAGTACATCAGGTCGAGGTTTCCCTTCACTACCAGTGCAGGTCTATAAACATGGTGAGGAAGATTGTGAATTCTGGCAGACATATTACCCCCAACGTAACAGTAACGAATTTATACTTCTGATGAATGAATCTAATGAGTTAATTGAAGTGATATATCGTGTTGAACACATTGGACGATACACTTGTTGTAACTATTGTTTTGATAGGTATCACAATGTTTAAAGAGTTATTCGATGTACAAGTTATTTAATCACTAACAGTGATGTTTCAGTATAGATCATTAAATCAAGAAATCACGGGTCTTCAACATGATTTCTAAGTACCTCTACAGAAACAACGAACAACGTGAATAAAGAAGTTGGAGCATATTTTAGTTATACCACTTTTATTTATACATGCAACTCATATAGTTCACTTAAATTACTGATGAGATGGTTTATGATTTTGTTGATATTACAGACAAACAGACATGTAACTTTATGATCTTTTTAACCTGACACAACCTGCGTTCATGTAAAATACGATATTTGCAAATTTAGAACTACCAAGCCTTTAGCAAACAAATCAGGTAAAGAATCAGGAATATATACCACGTGTTCTTCATTACATGTTAATTAAGGCTTATCATATATCAATTAGCGAAAGATCAACTTCCAAGCTAAACTGGACATCAACTTGTGATGTAGCTCCTTTGTTATTTCAAATTTCAAGTTAGGTTCAAGTGTACCAAGATCAAGGCGAGAAGTAACCCAGATGTGAGGTATTTACAAGCTCACATGATCTGCATCTCCAGGGTTTATTTATGTCCAAGTCAGCTCATGAAGGATATCCATGTCCAGACGAGTTAACCCCTTGCTTGTGAAGATTGATCACTTGAACTTTAAGTCTATTGATACTGTTACTGGAGTACATCAGGTCGAGGTTTCCCTTCACTACCAGTGCAGGTCTATAAACATGGTGAGGAAGATTGTGAATTCTGGCAGACATATTACCCCCAACGTGACAGTAACGAATTTATACTTCTGATGAATGAATCTAGTGAGTTAATTGAAGAGAGGAATATACTTAATAAACTGTGACGTTTCCTCTCAGAATGATTTTAGGGTTAGGTAATAAAGAAATAAGTTATCGTTACCATAATCGTTCTGATCCATTTCAGTTGTAAATAAGCATATCATGAAAATACCAATGGTAAGAAATATCGGAATAAACCTATCCGAGGTCAATTAAATGAGTTCACATTACAATGATATATGGAGAATCCGGGCGTGTATTAAATGGAAGTAAGTTTATTTCTTGCTCAAATTAACCAAATGAACTAGCCGACAGGGTGACGAAACTAAGATTTGCCCTTGTCATATATCGCTGTGTGGACATTAAGACCCTTGTGACGTCAACATCTTTTTTACTTTTATCCAAGAGTGTTGATGCATTTGATATCAGAAAAAAAACGAAGTGAAGAGACTATATCATTGTTTTTGCCGAATATCATTTCTATCTCATATCGTGGAGTGAGAAAGTGATATTTTCACGAGTGGCGCAGTAAATGGCAAAATATTTGGGTATTTATAAAAAATATGCTTGTAGATATTTTTCTCTAAGATGTGAGTACACAGGACATATAAGTAAAAAAATTATATTTAATCTATTTTAATCTTAGCGACAAAGCTTACAGATTCTTTCTTCTCGAGTAATTTTTATATTGCGCCCTGTCTCAACACAAAGGTAATGAGATGAACATCTAAAACGTGAAAGAGCATAGATAACGTTGAACATAGGTCTGTATTGAAAACTCCACAAACATATAGATCAGACTGATCAGGAACCACTTATCTTCTACAGAGATTATTATAATTACAAGTTCAGCAAATACAAGATCAAACGGAAACCTACTGGTGGAAAATAGATGTGTTCATTGATACGTGACATTCTCTTCCTACATGGGTACTTCCTTCAGATTTCCTATCGTAAACTCTATCTCATTAAGCCGATACAATATCCAATGGCGGTGAAACCAACGGCAATCTTCTTATTTTCATATTTTCTATACAATGTCCAATGACGGTGAAAGCAACCTTCTTATTTTCATCCAATCCAACATCGTTTTAGAATTGCGACCGTCTTGCAACTTATATGGTGTTGTATCCCGTGAAATTTTTAGCAAAAACCTTTAGATTTTCGGACTTTGTGTCCTTTTCGGAGCTCGTCTAAAACACTATGTGACATGGACATTTCTAATTTGGTATGAAACGAACCACATGCATATATGGTGGTATTGTGTCTTATTGGAGTTTTAACTCGAGGATCTGAATATTTATTGAAATGATGACCAACAACGGTAATATTTGTTTAATTCGTTTCGTTTCCAGAGCCTACCTAAAATAAGTAACTTACAAACTTCCAACTTTGAATCGATGTTTCATTTCTGATAGCGTTGTGCCTGTTTATTGGTTTCGACTACAAATTCCAAATATATTTTAAAAATTGAGATTAAAAAAATTAGTTTGTTCACTGGCATGATTCACCACATTATACTTTCAAATGAAATATTATTTTATGATTTAAACGGTATTTATTTCTAGATGATATTAATACATGTATGAAGTCAAACTACAGGCTGGAGTATGTGAGATGTGCTACCTTCTGCCTGCAATTAGGTCGGGAAGTAACCTACATCTAATGTCTTAATACAACAAGTGCCCTGCATCTCCAGGGCTCAGTAACCTCCGAGTCGAACCATCAATCTGTGAAGGAACTCTGTGTCCAGATGAATTTGTCCCTTTCCTGGAAGGATTGATTACTTGACCTAACTGGCTATTCTTACTGGTATTAGAACACTTCATGTCAGATCATCCCATCACAGCTAGTAAAAAATTATAAAAAGATGAAATTAACTTAATGTATTTAGCGAAGTGGATTTGGGGTATAGTTTTGAACTTTGGTTTTGATCTTGTACTAAATCAAATGTAATGAATTCAATTAAACCAAGGATAAAATCAATATGTTACCATAATATTTATCACAAAACTTTTATTCGTCTATGAGTTTCAAACCGTAGAAACAATTTTGATTTCATCAGATTATATGCAGATTCGAAAATGATTTGAAATCAAGTAAGGGGGTTTAATGATCTTATCAACATATGTGATCTTGTTAAGTTTGAGGTTTCATAGTTTGATAACATCAGAATAACATTAACTTCATCCAATCTTCTACAATATCATAATATTGCTCTTTAAATGGATTAAATGGTACGTTTAGGTAACCAGACATGAAGGCCCAATAGACCTTTGGCATGGAAATTATGTCTGGCATCCAATGTCTATTCTTGTGTACAGGCAGACTCCTTGGCTACTGAATGATTTGTAGATTTGGGGGGCCACGACCTAAAAACGTATTGTTGTCTTATTCGTGAGATGCAAAATCACTCCAATGAAGGAATGAAAGGTTATACTGTCAAAAAGGCCACAGGCCCATAGAACATAGCATGTCAATTTTAAATTTCAAATATATGTTTTATAAAAGTATAACATAAACACTTGCCCCAATCATAAATAAATAAGTACAACGTATATTTACAAATCCATTTTTTTTATATACAACAATTCACGACTATTTATTTATGTAGCGTACTATAAAGTTTAAAGGGAAGTATGTGTATATGTATATATATATGTGTGTAATCCCTAGACAGCTGAAAGATACCATATTAAGTTCGGGGCCTGATAAACGAGTCACAGAGGCCAAGGCTAATGAAACATATTTCATCTACGGCCCTTAAAAGACGTTTTTTTCTAGAGAATCATTGGCTAATTCAGATTATAAATTTTAAACTTACGGGCTTTGTGACCTTAGAAATATTTTTTTAATAATTTCACTTCATTTAACTTCATGTTTTCATTTAAGAACAAAATGGGATACTTGTCCGAGTCTGCTTAGCTGCATCGGATTTACATCATGCCATTTGTTCTAGAATTGTGTTGACACAATAAAATTACAATTTCAAATTAAATAATATGTGTATTAAACCAGTCTGTCAACATGTCGTTCATGAGAAGAAGAAGTTTGAAATGAAATGTGTGTAGAATTTCAGAAAACGTGTTCAGGCCTTTTTTGCAGGAAACGCTCATTATGAAACTGTCAGCAACTGACAAACAGTGCTTGCGAGAGAAAGTTAGGAAGACCCCTGTGTAATTGACACATATTATTGTTCCCAATATTGGTAGAATATTAACTTTTGACACTTCGACATTGACATCGGTGGTGAATTTGTTAAATTATAAATGCCTTTGGTTAGGTTTGAGTTTCTGACATGCTTAAAATGCAAAAAGCAATTTAGCGTTCTATATAGGACTAGAGATTGACACAGGCAGGTTTTCGGGTTGCTTTGATTAAGTTTTGTTCTTATAGTTCTGAAGTAACATTAATCCCTGTGGCAGATTTAGCTGGTTTGCGCTTTGTCAGAGAGGAAAAAAGGTGCAAAGCAAAACTTTAGTTTCAGGTATAACAGAATGTTATTTCAAATAAGTGATGTCATAGCACGGCAATGTCATAAAGTATATACATGCATGTAATAAATATAATGTTAAGTGATATCTACATAAATATTTGTATTATCTGTACAGCGTTTTAGTGTCATTCATCGTCCTTTCATCAGACATGGTATATTATTTACTTGCACACGATGCAAGAGAGATTGAAAGCATAGCAAATAGAACAAGTGGTTGACACTAAGGTGACATGATCCCCCGCCGCAAATAAATACTTCAAAATTGATAAATAATGTCAAAATCAGTAAAATCGACTGTCAAACATGTCGGAAAAGTCAAAGCTCCACTGTGACCTTGAAAATGTTGTCAAGGTCACTAAAATCTAATCAGCGCTTTGTCTTCCAAAAGAGGTGCTTTGTGTAAGATATAATGGAATTCCTGTGAATGGTTCTTGAGATATCCCGCTGATAAGATTTACATGTACATTATCATGTTGAAAAAATCAGTTCCACTGTGACCTTGAGAATGATGTCAAGGTCACACAATCTAATCAGCCCTTTGTCTTCCCTAGGAGGTGCTTTGTGTAAGATATGATGGAATTCCTGTAAATGGTTCTTGACATATCCCGCTGACAAGAATTACATGTACATTAGCATGTCAAAAAATTCAAAGTTCCACTGTGACCTTGAGAATAATGTCAAGGTCACCAAAATCTAATCAACCCTTTCTCTTTCCTTGGAGAAGCTATGTGTATAATATGAAGCGAATCCAGCGAATGGTTCTTGTGATATCCCGCTGACAAGGGTAAAATGACAAAATCTCGTCGTGACCTTGAAATGAAGGTCAAGGTCACAAACCTCTGTTGGAACATTACTCTTCCCATGATGAACCCATATGCAAAATATGAAAATAATCCAGTGAAAAGTATCTGAGTTATTCCATTTCGTACGGACGGACGCAGCCGAATTCTATATCCCCCACTTCGCGCTAAACGCGCGGCGGGGGATAATAAACATAGGAATATGAGATGAGCAAAATAGGTAGATTTTTAAATTGATAAAATGGGTGTTTCATGAAACCATTCAAACTGATCAAAATACCCTTCAAAGACCTGATATTGTAATGCTGATTGAGTACATGTCAATCCTCCTATCTGGTTGCCTGTTAATGATACATCCATTTTGTTTCATAAAATTTTATTTTGCTGACATACGTGCCAACATTCGTTATGTGCTGATTTCAGTTCAAATATTTTGACATAACTTTCATATTAATCCCAAATAGCCAAATATATCATTATTACTAGTCTCTTATCAAAATTGAGCGACATCATTATACATGTACAGAAATTGAAACTACACGTCCCATTTACATGCACAGTAGTTATAAGACATATTAAACATTTTCAAACAAAAGTTGTCTGTTCGTCGGGTGTCAGTAACTTTCCAAAATTACATTTGACTAGTTGACGTGCGCCACACGCGGTGCATTGTCCGGTTTTCGATCAAAAATTATATCGTTGGTATACTGAGTCGACTATAATCAAAATGGCAATTTTCGGCTACAATCAGTACTTCTCGAAGGATTAACTTAATTTATAATGTTTGGCATATGTGACCCACAACAGCACAATGGATGCATCTTTAATGATTTGACCTAGCTGTACCGAATTTCCCATTATGCAGTCGTTTTGTATTGCGATCATATTGGCAACATGCCTTTGTGATGCGGAGATAATTACTCAAGTCCATGATTAGATATATGGTCAAAGTTTACAACATGGATTTCGATATGAATTAATAATCTTCTCATAACGAAAAAGTGTAAATTGTGTTGATGACACAAGTTCCATATGATTATCAGGTAGCCAGGTCATTATATGGAAAATACCTCCTCTTGTAATTTGAAATAATAAATTGTGTTCACGTTAAAATGGCCGCCATGTCATGTTTGCTTTATACGCAAAACCGTTATTACCACTACGGGTAATTGGTTTGTGTGATAAGATGTTTTACCCTCTAAAGTAAATATAAATGACATAAACTATAATTATAAATGGTGAATTGAAAAATTAAGATCATAATAAATTATGTTTGTCTATTATGCAATTCAAAAATCCTATAGGGCGTCTAAAATGGTCGTCGATACCTCCAAATAACCGCAAGTCCTTAAATATTAAAATATTAACATGTGATGATCTAGATCTCTTTCTCAACCATGTTTTGGCCATGGAATAAAACTGTGTCAAAACTGTATTGTGGAAGAGGTACATATTGCTCTGGAATTTAATGCATTTATGTTAGCAATCGGTTTTTCTTTATACAAATAAACGAACCATATTTTATTTTATCTAACAAGTCCATTGATATTCATTCTGCAATTGCTTTTTAAAATTATGAAAACCCAAATATATTACAAAAGACGAGCTTATCTGGTTGAGGAAATATGCATTAAACTATCTCTTTCATGGATATTTTCTGATCTGCTGAAAAAAGGTTGAAATGTATGTCATCATACCTATATTTAAAAAAAGAAATGTCATCATTTAATTATACAAACACGACACCAATAACTTATATAAAACTATAAACTGTCAATATGTAACTTTAATCTATAGCAATAGGCTGCTTACAGTGTCTTACGAAGGAAAATAGGCCTACTTATATTCCCCAAAGACAAATAAAATAAAAGCTTTCCATAGACTTCCACATCGCTTCGAGGTTAATGTGTCTGAGTGTTTCAGGAAAGTAGGCTTACTAATACTTTGCGTTTTAAGGAACACATTTAAAGTAAATGGTTATATAAACAAGAGTGATCAAATAGAGCTACAATCCCAAGAGTTTGTCCTATTGTTGCACAAACTATTCATTAAGGAGTTTAAATATGAGGGTAATATACGAAAGATTATCAAGATCTGCATTTAACAGGAGATACAGCTGGATAATTATAACATCGTCTGAATGATCTAGTGAAAATAAATAAGCACGTCAAGTATCAACAACTATGACCATGGTTAAGTTTTTCAGAAAATACACCCTATATCAAAATCAAGGTCAAAGGTCATGACCTCAGTATGTGAACTTTGTAAACATAATATTTTCAAATGCTGAACAAATTATAAGTCATGGTGATGTTTAAAGATTCAATTGTGTCTTTCATCAAGGTCATCGTTAGAATGTAAACAAATATGACTATTTCAATGGTCAATATCAAGGTAAACACATATATCAAGTTTCAAAGACATATCGCAAGTTTAAACAAAGCTTAGTTAAATCAACAGTCTGAAACCAGAAAGCCGAGAGCTCTAAGTGAAGGGACGTAACTTTGAAAATATTAATCTGTTTGGTCCCAAAAATGCGAAAGTTTCAGAAAGATTGATTAAACACTGTGGGAAGCGTTGATGCAAGAACACAGGTATTGTCAGTCAGAAAATTGGAAAAACCGAGTGATTTAAGTTGAGGGCCAACACTGTAAACATATTAATCTGATCAGCCCCAAAGAAGCACATGCGTATCACCGATGTATATCCAAAGCATGTGTAAAGTGTAAGAAAAACTTATCAAAAAGTGTGGGAGGAGTTGATTTCATAAACCTTAAGCTTCCACTGTTTGCGGGACGGACTTACATATTTTAGGCAAATCTTTTACTCACCTTACATAAAATCATAAAATGTGTGTATTGGCTAATTGTGATACCCATCTACATATACTGCTTTATACTCAAGATAAATCCTTACCTCATATAACAGGAGCGGGTATTGCTGAAAATAATACGTCCTAAATCAAAAACTTCGTCGTCTGACAGCTACTTATTTAGACGACGAAGGTTTGGCTTCGGACATATTATTTTCAGCAATACCCGCCCCTGTGCCTATTTGTTATATTTTACTTTGAACAGAACAAGTTTCAAGTATCTTCTTTCATGGTTTCCAGTGTCGACTTTAAGTCTTAAATTGTTACGTCCGAATTCGAATATCACATATGTTTAGTACTGTGGACTGTTTTCGACAAATAGATAACAAGATGATCTTAAGGACGAAGCTGTTTGAGTGTACGAACTTTAGGCACAATGGTGCTATTTATTTGTTGAATAGTCAGTCTAGTTTCTAGGACAAGGAAGTGTGTGACACATGCGCCGAGCTAAAATACCAATCAGGTGTTTGATAAACTGAGTTTGATCTTCCATTAATGACTGAATGCAAGGGAAGCCCTAAGGATATAACTACTTAGGGTTGTTTAGCTTTCAGTAAGTAAATTACTTGTAAGGAATAAAACCTTACTGCACTCAGAACCAGTCTGTGTCATGTTATTTTAGTTGAAATACCATAGTTATATGCTGAATAGTTCTACCTTTATGTCATTTCAGTGATAACATAGATGCATTTAATGGAATATTGTAATTTGCCTTTTTTCATGTTCACTGTATGGAGCCTAAATGACATTTTCAAATTGTCTGTTCTGACATGTTCGATCGGCTTTCTAGAAGTTGAAAGGATGACAAACGAACATTTGTTTCGGAATAAATAACCTTTTATTCTGTATAGGTGACATATTGACGCACATTTTAATGTATCTTGCTTGAAAACGACATGTGAGTGTATGTCAAAACGTCATCTTTACAAAATAAAGAGGTTGTTCATTCATTCTTCGTTCTAAATGTCGGTCTGTCAATGTTTTTGCGTCTCGCCACGTTGACTACAGAGACATTGGGGCGGAATAAATGGATATTGGAGCTGTTTAAGAGTAAATGCTATACACACGTGAATTAGTTATGTGACAGATGACACAATTTGTAATAATTTCTAACTTTTTAATAGCTTGGTGTTTGAATGGTGTACACTTTTAAATGGAGTTCCGTTAACGGATGTTCAAATTTCGGGGTTAAGGACATCCCTCGGAATTGAATGAAATTCATAGTAACAACGGATTCCTGAAAAAACCACTTTCAATTAACATTATAAGAATTGTTTATTGCATCACTGTTAAACAGAACTTGCTAATTTCCAAGCTATTTTGGATTATGGTTTTGCTCGACATCAATTGAGTTTGACGTCATGGATGTGTATTGGTCGCTGCCTCCTTTAAAACACCACAGATGGTTGTCAATGTGTTTGGAGGGCCAAGAATACTGCACATATGCCAAGAAACATCCATTCAGTTTACAGTGGGTTTTTTTGCTCTATGCCTTGTTTAAAATATGAGTTCATACTTATATCGTTACTCTCATTGTTCTACATTAACACAGGAGAACAAATGTTTCATTTGAACTGTGAACGGTATTCAAGAAAGCTTATATAAATATAGCCCCATATCCTTATTTTGCTGTCAACTGACTGAAACTGATTTAGTGAGAATAGTTTTTGTTAAAATTATTCTTCATCGAATGGATTATAGGAAATACCAAATTACGTGCAGCAACGCAGTGTTCTCTTCACTTATCTTCGTAAAGTGTGAATACACCATGCTGGTTTAGACTTCTCAGTTTTTGTCAAGTTCGTTATGTGTTCATTTATAGATATAAAATCAAGCTTTGATATTTATTTAATTTCATCCACAAACCCACGTATTTGGTTCCTCTCATCATGTTTGCTTTCTGTATAAATGAAAGGACAAAATACATTATAAAACTCGTAATCAGGTGATGAGTGCTTGGAGTGGTCGGTTATGTGCTGGATATCCTGTGGCAATGGTTATCCCCGTCTCGGTGTAATGGGCTGTGTGAAGACTTGAATTCAGTGTGAAGAGGCTACATCATGTTGTGGTCTTTCATCTAGTCATGATTTCTGTAGAAAGTCAATACCAGATGATTTGAAGATAATGAGGCAAATGTAGGCATGAAGTGTCTACTCTTGGGCGTTAGAAACGGCAGATTCTGTGTATTGACTTCACGATGTCACGTTCGATCTTTAACTAGAAGGAATATTGCTTAAAAAACGGTCTTATTTCTCAGAACAGAAGCTGTATTGACTGACTAGGATAGTCTGCTTGTTTGAGAAGAAAAGAAAGTATTTTTCAGGGTTCACATGTAGTCACAATTGAGGTTCGCTTTTACTCGATTGAAAACACAATAAACAGTGAATAACATTTCAAACCCATCTGAAAGAATCCTTAGTTCTAGCTGATACTCCATAAGATATCCACTACGAGCCCGTTGCTGCTGAAGAAAAAGCATATACTCCGAAACATCGTGTGTTGACAATGAATCAGTTCTTAACCAGACCTATTGTTTTTCTCATCTCCATTGCATCTGATATTCTTTCTATTAGCATATTATAATCATCCATGACTATACATATAAGAAAATAGCGTATGTTTGTGTATAGTCGTGGGACATATTACCGGGTTCCAATTCAGAGGTCAGACTATAAGAATAATCAACTAGTTGCTAGGAATTACGGATTATCTATCCCGGATTAATTATTGTGATAAACTTTTGAGAGGAGTTTGGCATAATATTCACGAGGGACAGATAACACGTCATTCCGAGCACCGAGTTGGTTATTCTTTTTCTTACACAAAATCAATTTAATGCGTCAAAATCGAAAACCAAGACTCGATTTCACGATCATTGATTATAATGTAAAATAGGAATTGTACTCATACGCCATTCATAAACTCTCTCACACCTTCAAGATGCGCACATCTAAATAGTTTGCAACTTGCGCCCTTTTTTTCAGAAAAATTCTAAATGGTTTATTGACGTAGTAAACAACTCATTTATATTGTAAACAATGTCGTAGAATGAGAGAAAATTTGTGACAACGTGAACTGACAATCGCTCAGTTGGTATACAAGATAAGAGTGTAATTACGTCATGGGTAATGACGTCACAAAGCCACGACGTCACGGCAGTTCAGCCGACCACTCTTGCATACTTCTTCACCTTGCAAGTTTAGTACTGTAAATTTGATCTCGGAAACATAGATTAAACATGATTTTCTATTTTATATGTTTTACTGACGTGTGACTTGAAATTGGTATGCTCGAAATTGTTCATTTATGTGATTTAGCTAAAATAGTACAGCTTAGCATATTCATTAATGGGCAAAATCGCAAATCGCAAGTTATATTTAGAAAAAATGGTCCCATTACCATTATGAAAACTTTAATACCCGGTATATCTTTGTCTGCTTGGGTAAGAAAAACTAGTTCAGTCATGTCTTAGTACTGGTGAAACTATGTTAACCCTAGCAATCACCAATGACAGTAAATGAGATAAAAGTACACACTTTTACAAAATAAACAGCATATTATTCATAGTGTAAATAAGGCAAAGGTTTAAGCATATATTCAATAATTTCTAATAACTTTCAGAGATAATGCGTCATTAGTTAATAAACTATATGTAGTATGATTAAACTAGATGATTAAATCTACAATGTGAAATCCCCCATCTGATGAAGTGTACACAATATTTCATCTTTTGTTTTTATGTACATGTACTCGCTTGTACAGGCATTTAAGCATGCTCATTTAAATGAATGGAAGATAAATATATAGTTATAAAATGCTCGTCATCGGTTGATAACCCGATTAAATGTGGAGCGTATGATGTATGCCATGTGCTCAAACTCGCCTGTAAACATTTGAGTTAAAGATGTACAGAGTGAAAATTTAATAGGCTTTATCGCTATATAAGTACACATGGTATAATTTCAAATGCCGTATTAACATGTATGTGACTAGCCGGCGGTTTTGTATACATTTAAAAGGAGTTGTTCTATCGGGGTATTTTTTTGTGGAAACGAAATTCAAGAGGATATTCCTGTTTACACATTTATGTTATTAATACATGATTATAACACAGTCAAATTGAAAGATAGTAATAAAGGTACTATTTTGATGACTATATATTTCACAACTTGATAAACACAAACGCACATTTGTTGAAACAATGAGAACTGAAGCCATCCATCGGCGTTGCGAGTGGGGAAAACTTCACTAAAGAATAACAGCAAATTGTTTATTAATTTTATGACATGATATGTGTTACTATCTGGATACTCTAACAGTGTATGTCTTCATTTATTGAAAAACTTGTAAAATTAGGTACAATATAGCGTGTTTTCATGTAATGTAATGCAAAAATCCTAGATGGCGACAGAACTATCCGTTGAGCATTATAGAGGAATGTGTGAAACCTTAAAATACTCAGCAACATTTGAATTTAATGTACGTACTGTCAGTGACCCTGCTTTAATTATTATGTTCGGACTGAGGTACAAAGGTAATTAACGCCCTTCGAAACTAAATAGAAAATACTCATATGTTTTCGGTGCATGGTTTTCCTTCATGTTTATCTTACTAATTATATCGCTAGCTAAATAACGCTGTCAATATATGAAAGGTAATTAACGCGTGGGACTTGATTAATGTATATGATATGGAGTCGAGCATCAATGTCGCAGTTTATCTGTTTTCATTATACTGCAGTGGTGGTTACTATTGATTCGAGAAGAAAGCCCGCATGTGACTCTGAACGGCGACTTTATCTTGCAGACATCATTACTCGTAGCAACCATTCATAAAAGTGTTCTGTTCTTTATCGATATCAGGACTGTTTCGTCAAAACATATATCTGATACATGACCACTTTTCAAAACCACCTTTAAACAAAACAAGTTACAGTTTATGAACGACAATGACATAACATTAAATTAAATGTTTGATTAACTAAGACGCAAGAAAACGAATTTATGTTATGTAATACTCGAAAGAGTTGGAACAACAACCATAATGTTTTGAAAATAATATTGGAAATGATAAATACAGTAGTTTGAAGTATAGAAAATAATATACAACAAAGATAACCTACAAAATAAAGAAGTTATAACCAATTTTATTCCCATTTCAAAGGCCAGCTTAAATTTTCATTGATGTAGAGCCATGCTAATAAGGGGACCGAATCCCCCGAAAATCACTCAGGAAATTGAGAAACTATGAAATGTTGTACGATCTTTGAACATTAAGTTTGTGCACATCATTTGACACACGAGAATCACGTGCTAAAATCGCTCAGGCTGAATTTCAGTACGATGATTTGCATATTCCTGTGTACATCCTTGCCATTTTGTTAATTATTATATAATTTCTATTTATGTATCTCATGTACCACCGATGGTGGCTTTTTTAGAATAAATGATGATGATGATGATGAGTAATAAGAGTTGATGACATATCTTCGTCATGTCAAACACTCAAACGTGGTGTACCCAGGGATCCGTGCTGGGCCCTGTATTGTTTTCAATGAACATTCAGTCTCTCGGGTGTATCGTACGGAATCACTCCCTCATGTTCCATGGGTATGCTGATGTTAAACAGCTCTATATATCCATAAAACCAGTCAGTGTTTTCCCCAAACATCCAGACAGGAACTGTGTATCTCAAAGATAAATAAATGGATGTTTTCAAACTGCTTAAAACAGACTTAATTGTTATTGTAACTCGGAATCAACTATCAAAGCTACTTCTAACTACTCTCCAAGTGGACAGTGTTACTGTTCAGTCACCTGAGCAAGTAAAAAACCTTGACATTATAATCCATCAATCAATTTCCTGCAAAAAGCAAACTCTCAACATTGCCGTTCAGTCAACTTTCATCTTGCCAACATTGAAAGAATCCGCAAATACCTTGACTATGACACCGCTAAAACCCATATCAACTCCTTTGTGACATCCAGACTGGATTACTGTAATTCCTGCTGCAAGAATCACATCCCTCACAACGCCAACATATCACATTAAACCTGTAATCAGACAACTTCATTGGCTTTCAGTCCAGGAAAGAATAATCTTCAAGCAACTCCTTCTCACCTACTCCGGCCTGCATATAGCTACCTTAAGGAACTCCTCACTACATACCAGCCTCAGCGACCTCTACGTTCATCTTCTCAATCACTGCTTGCTATTCCATCAACAAGGACACATGCAGATAATGCTTTCTCAGTAATAGCACCAACATTCTCTTCCCATGCACATAAAGCCTGCTGAATCTGTATCTTCATTCAAGCAAATGCTGAAGACATTCCTGTTGAACCATCCGTTTACATAATACCTCCCCTTTCCGTTGAGCAGTCTCTGTCTGGAAATTAGGCGCTCTACATTATTATAAACTTTACAAGTGAATTGTTATTACTCACTTCATTTATGCACTAGAGAAGGGGTCACAAAAAGCTTATGGTATTGTAAATATTTTTTAAACTTTCATTTGTTCATTTTATTTCACTCGGAATAAGTGAGATGTAAGTCAGTTATTACCAAGGTTTCTGATATGTATCGGGAAATACCACTTACAAGTTGTATCAGGAAATACCAGTTACGAGTTGTATCGGGAGATGCCAAAGGCCTCGGACTGGGCCTCTCGGACAAATTGTCCTAGTATTTCCTGTTACAACTCGGAAACTATGGTAGTAATTTTTACTAAGTAAGACTGCACTGAATTACAAGTTTTTACCATTAACACGATAATATCCACTGCCGCCTACATTGAGTCAAGTAGGGTACATTTACTACTTTTTACAATTTTGGTAAAAGCTGTCATGATGATTTTGAAACAGGATAAACTTGAAGCAGCGTTCACATATGTTTGAGTGAGAGAATTATTGTTTAATGCCGCTTGGGCAGTATCACAGTCATTAGGGCAGAATAGTTTGATGTACTCTCTGTTGACTCCTCGAGTTCAAATGACTTTTCTTAAGTCTTGTTGTTGTCTTGAATGTTTAAAAGTTCTAGGTTTTTTTTAAATCATCTTAAATCTCGGTTTAGATAAACTCACGTCCGAAAGAAACGTCCCCACATTTTGAAAACAGTATAAAATGAAATATCGATGTCGAAGCAAGTAGATTTTGAATGTATTCGGTAGCCACATGTTTTGTAAAGAAGAATTCACAATTTCATACATCAGAGTATGCAATTTTTATGTTTACATCTGTTGAAATAGACATGGGGTGCTAAAATCGTTAAAAGACGTTTTTGGCCCACAATATTTGATATTTAAAGGGGCAGTAGCACGTTTTTTCGCTGAAATATGTCGATGAAATGGATTTGGAAAATAATGTAACCAATAGTAAAACACCCTTCTCTCTTTCAGAAAATCATTTTAAAAATGAGTGTACATGTTCCGGAAAGCCATGAGAATCGTTTTTGTCATTCAAAATTATAAAATGTGTTCACAATAAAATGGCCGCCATGCAATTTTTTATTTACACGCAACACCGTTTTTACCACTACCAATAATTGGTTTGTGTGAAAAGATGTTTTACCCTCTAAAGTGAATATAAATGGCATAAACTATCATTTTAAATTGGAAATTTGAAAAAATAAAATTTGCCAAAAACGTGCTACTGCCCCTTTAAGTTTAAAACATTGAAAAAGTAGAAATTTAATAATTTAAGATATCCTCGACATAAATAACCTTCTTTGATTTAAATTTGATGACGCGTCATTACTGTAGGACGTCACAAAACAAGCCAAAACTTTGAATAGATAATGTTTTGAACATTCATATTTAGTATTGTTGGGTTCTGAAGACATGATGTAACTCTGTTTCAGTCGCATTTATCGCCCGTCGATTGAAATATCTTGTATTTTGTATGGCGACGTTTCTTTTGCACGTGAGTTTATTTATTCTAAATACACTTAACCGAACGATACAGTACGTATTCCATGATGCCTAATCTTTGTTAAAATAGGGCATCCATATAAAATGATGTTTTGCATTTTACATTTTGATAACTTTCTGAAATTGTAGATAACCATTTTGTACAAATTATGTACTATGTTGACTTGTTACTTGCTTAAAACTGCATAAACTCAAGTACGAATTAGCTGGACCTAGTAAACCACCGATGAAAAAACGTGTACATTATTGAGATACTGTAATGTTGTGAAAATTTTACCAGTGGATTATATCAGGAACACGATGTGTTGTTGAGTAGCTAGACATGTCAAATCCAAACGTGTGGTTTTGACGCGTACCCTCTTGACAAATCAAGTCAGCTTTGACGTATAAGTCATATAAAGCAGTGTTTAAACTCTTCATCTGGGGATCGCTGTGAAGAGTCAAGGGGTTGTGGATACTTGTGGGAGCTGAAACATTCAAACAAGCTCTGTAAAAATACCGGATACAATGTTGCGCTTGATATAGGATAACTGATTATAATAATGAGGATACTTATATCGTGTTAAATCCACAACACTAAGGGCCGTGCTCAAAGCGCAGCACACATTATTATCCTGGTATAAGGACCAACACCGTTCCTTTTTCATACTAGATTCTGGTACTTATTTAACAGTCAAAGATGAGTACGATTTGTAGTGCATTAACAATCATAGTGTCTACATCGTGGCATCGTTTCAAGACCATGGCTTATACTATTGCATACAAAAGGCTATTACAATAGTGAAGCTATAAATTGTATCCACACTGCTTGCACTGAATTGCGTTACAGCCCTCTACCTACAACACAAACCCCTTTTAACCACTTTTTCCTCTGATTATTGAACCCCAGACTTCCTTCGGAATAACTCTTGATAGCAGTCTTCGCCCCCATTGAATCAGTGTAGAACATCGTGAAAATAGAAAAATTTATGAATGGAACATTATTCGTCTATACCGTTTACATCAGCTATTAGGATAAGAGAGCTGTTTAAAGGGGCAGTAGCACGTTTTTGTCTGTATCGTGGTTTAAAAATGTTCTTCATATTCTTCATGAGGCTTACTCTGGCTGTTGTTTTAGGAGCAACTGAAAAAATCATGGAATGTAACCAGATTACAATTTAAATCTTAAAAATTAGATTGAATGAAGTTTCCTTGGTATCCTTCAATTGTCCTCTTTTTATCGAGTACTTGAGAATGTTTTAGAAATTAGAAAATGCGGAACGCTACTGTAGGCAATTCTGCAGATGTGAAGTTCTATCAGTCAATTAAATCAAGAACATGAGAGGAACACAGATCATCTTTCCAAAAAGAACAGTTTAACAATAAAACCGTCTACCAGATAGGGAGGTACAGACAGTGCGGTGGTCCGTGGCATACAATTCATTGTGTCATATGTAACTGTACTTACATCACATGAAAGGCATTTAGAAATAACTTAAATGAGTTGAAACACGCCGTCCTTACTGAAATAAAGTGAGCTCACGAATATAAAATGTAAATAAGTGTAACCAATGGCTAGCTAATGCTCCTCAATTAATAAAGAGAGTTATATAACGAGTGTACATGGCCCGAGTGGTCAGTTTAATGTGTTCACATTACAAGAGTCATCAGAAGATGACCTATCCCACTGGTCCCACACAATTTGTAAAACACATCTTTGACAGATAATTGAAACCTTAACAATACTTCAATTAGTGGGTAATACACATGTTGAGTTTCAGGTATTATGAAGGGATATGGAGCTGTTCTCCGGAAACGAACCTTTATCTTAACAAAGTATACATCCAACGCGTTTCTATGCAAAGAGAAAAAAGAACATTTTCAGAAATCTCAAAATATCAAAATACACCACTTCAGTATTTAGGGTAATACACATTGGAAGTTTCAGAAAGATATCATGAACAATTTTCGAGTTCTGCTCCTGAAACGAAATGATTACTGACGGACGGAGAGAGGGACGGTCGGACAGGGCGACTACTATATCCAAAGGTATTTCATACCATTGGGATATGGCTGATACATAAACACTCAGTGGGAAAATTTGATTCGCATCAGACCAACACACTGCTCAACATCACTGTCGCTTTATACATCACACAATTTTCTTCCATTATGAATAACCATTTTCTATGGATACGTTTTTCGGGCGGTGTTGAACGTCCAATTAGTGCAGGGAAGTTAAATTACTTTTGTTTCAATGAGACTGTCCAGTCAAGTTTAGCAATTGACACATCCGTTATGTGTGTGTGCTGTCTATGAGACTCCTCCGTTACACATTGACAACATCATCGTTCCAAGTGATGAATACGAGTAGGAGTCACAACTATAGAGACAACTGCTTTACCGCAAATTAACTTTGCAGTACATTAAGCCATCGATAGCATCTACACGAGGCGATGGATGACTGTGAAGACGAGCGTGATCACGCACATAAAGCATGACATGGATGACTCTGGGACTATCAAGAACGAGTCAATAAAGATCATTCATGAGAGGCACGTCTACTGAAGCTCGATTTGTTTCTAAAGGTCAATGAGACATTGGACAAGATGCAGTTAGCAGTGATCAGGTCCTTTTTTCCAATAGCTACTGCAGTCAACCATTCAGGATTGAACGACTGCTTTGTGCACTATTTAATTATATACAATGATTATCAATGGTTACTGCTGTAATGACAGTGAGTAAATGATACATTGAGGTCTATTGTTCGATAAAGAAGACTTTGAAAAATAGTTTGGTATATTTGTAGATGAATTTTGTAAAACAAACGCAGACTACACTGACTAAAACTCACAACAACATAAACTCGAACTTTCATTCCATAAGTGTCATTATTCCAATGGATGGTTTGTTAGCGTGGGTGACATGGTTTCTTTTGCATGTTTGTCAAATAAAACTGCATCAATAAAACCATCTACCAGATAGAGTGTTACAAACCAGAGACAGTGTTGTAGTGTTTTGTATAAACTCTATTGACGTGTATAAATAACTTAATATTACTAATGAAATGTTGCTGTAACAACGATAAAGTGCAGTAAACACAAACTTTCCTTTAGTCGTCGTGTGCCATATTTACACTTTTGTGCTTGACACACGAAATTATGATGATTTTTAAGATACTGAAAATGATTATTATTGAACACTTTAAATTAAATTGGGGAAACATTTTCTCGTAGTAAATACTCAGCTGCATATCGTAATTCCCATATGCTTCGTAAGTATGTGAATATATCCTTTTTCATAACTATGTCATCTGTGCAATTTATTTCAAATTAAATGTTGAACGTCCATATAGTGCAGGGAGGTTTTGTTATAACAAGCAGTGTTGTATTATGTTTTATGTATCTTGTTATCGTTTATTTTGCATTTGTCAAATAAAACTGCATCAATAAACATTATCTCAATCACAGCATGTACTCTTATAATATTGTCAACATGCACACAACGAGGTGAAGGAAACGACATAATGATTTCCTTACTAAGTTTACTGTTAGGAATGTAATATTTAAATCTGAATTAAAGACATCAATTGTTGAAATATGGCATAAATAATAGCATCAGCAGATTCTGTGCTGACGTATTTACAACCGATTAGCAATCATGATAGCAATGTGTACTAAAAAAAAGATATCATCAGCTTTTGACATTAAAGAAAAATAAACTTCTATTCCGCCTTTATAAAATATTTTTGTTCACAAGACTGAAAACAGTTTCCTCATAAAAAAGAATAAAATACTTCGGTTTTGAAGCCTTATGTAAACTTATAGATAACAACGCCATTTCGACCATGTACAGCCATCACGAGTGAGAATTACCATATTTTCCTTTTGATTTAAAAAATGTCATTTTCAACGGGTTTAAGAAGTTTCAATCATATGCATATCTTATAGGAATAGGAATACACGTGGGAGTTTGAAAACGGAAACTACAATACAATTTGATATTTTCAATTAAATGTTTGGAACGCTACATTTCTTTTTAATGATTGCAATTTTCATATTCAATCCAAACTTTGGGAAAAAATTCCATTCCATAAAGTTTGTTAGTCACACAGACAGGAATCAGTTCGTATTTGAGGGAATATATCTTCTATAGTGTTAATTAAAAATTATAAATTAATAGCCCCTACGCTTTTTGATTCATATAATTGTATTGAGAGTTCTGAGGAAATTGCAGGACACTGTTCAATGGTCGTTCGTTGCGGATTTGTAATATCGCCAGGGCGTTATCGTGGACCCCTTCTGGTGTTTAATGTGTATCTTAAAATGTTCAGGGAGTACGTTAGTAACACTGCCTGACTGTAACAATTCATGTCATAGATTGACGCTGTGACGTTTCTCCCACGGGGCAAATTACTTCAGGCTCCCTTTAGTAGATATATTAAGATATAATGAAACTCGTAATCAGGAGTTTGTGCAGTGAACAGCTCCGGGATGACAGTTAACGATGAAGAACCATGGTATTTAGATTTTTAGAAGTAGATAGCACTCTATTTAAGAAATATCCCTCTCATGGGTTTGTTCACAATCTTATAAACGGTTTGAAAAGTAAGACTTAAAGCTCGGAGCCTGGATTAGCTGTTTTGATCGCATTGCTACTGCTCATCTTTTTAACAAAGAATGCCAGTCTCTGTAAGAGATTTGTTGACCAATTTCAGTTGCTTTGTGATCCTGTGAATAGGGTGGCAGAAATAAGGATATAATCATGACAATAATAATTCAGCAAAATACTGAAACTAAACAATCCTTTTGATATGTATCAACGTTTGATAAGAAGCTTCATTAGTATTCCTGTTAGAATTTACCATCCTTCATTCCCTCATTTTTCGTTATTGAATCTGCTCAAGGTTCATTATCAGAAAATAATAATCTTAAAGTGTGTTTTAACACTCCTAACAGTTTACTCAGTGTTATAATTAGTGTATTAACAGTCACGTACGTCCCTCTTATGAATCCGCATTTCCCAAAATAATTCAAATGGTTTCTGAAGTAATAAGACACGTTCCGATATTGATTGTCAGATTCACATCACACTGGAGACAAATATAAAAGTTGATTGCCCCAAGAGATATTACAGTATATATAAATAGAGGATATCTGTCAATTTCTGATTTACACCATGTTTATCTCATCGATTGAAGTAGCGCAGCCACGAGTGAAAATATATAACTTCCACCTCTCGAGATGAGTTAAACATGGTATTGGTGAGGAATTGACAGATATTTTATTTATAACATGAAGTTGTGAAAATATAGGACATTATCACTTAGTTGATAGACTGTTTATTTCACTGATGAATCCTAGTATTTCAATACTTATTATATAAAAAAGCCAAGTAGTTCATTGATTGTTATATAATAAACATGCTCATTTGATTACAATTCACTCATAAATAACCTATGTACATATAATTATCTGGAATATAAATACAATATAACGTTAATGTACAGGAAATGTTTATCATACATACCTGTATAAAAATATGCCAGCTGAATCTCAGGGTGGTTTATTGATTGTTCTTAATTTATACACCAGTAAAGGTCCCTCTATGAGTGTAAGTTAAAGGCGCTGTAGCACGTTGTTTATCCTGAATAAAAGTCCTCTCATGTATGTAAATAAGTGTTACCGATATCTAAATAACACTCCTGGATCAATAAAGAGAATTCCAAAATGAATGTTTTGCATGGTTCGAATAAACCATCCGAACCCAGTTCCATTCGAGCTGCCACATGAACACATTAAAATTGCCGCACGAGGCCAGTTCACGTGTTCTGACTGATGCAGCGATGCCTAAACACTCAGAATAGAGTTTTAAATATGGCACCATGATAGAATGGTCAATTATCTTGCTGTATGAACTTCCAAACTCACTTGGGACCTACAAATCTTCGTCTGACAATGACGAGTTCAACAAAATATTTGATTTACAAGTCACACATTTTTCTTCCTATTCAGAAAACTGTTTTCAATGGATACAGTTAATCGGATCATGTAATGAGATTTTGTATCGTCGATATTTTCAGTAAATAGTGTTAACTTTGATAATAAATGGCAAATTAGAAAAAAAAGTGTTAATAAAAAAACGTGCTATAATGCCTATTATTCCTGACTATAAACATGTTAACCTCAAATAACACCGCAATGGAAGAATTCAAATTTCATGATTTAACTAGGAAAATCATATGAATGATTTAGAGTGAGAGACATAGATTCGCCACATCTTACCCAATTTCAGTAACGATATACATATTTATATTAGAGTGTTTATGCAGACATTAACCTGTTTTGAAACAATGTATTAAAAACCGTAAATGCGTTATGTTTTTAAATGAGAAACTTTTTTGAAAAACATTTAGATGTGGAATACATTAAAATGGCAAGTCTTCCAATGCTTTTATCCTACTTCATGGAAAAATCACGATTTCTGATTGGCCCACATGACCCTGAAAAATAACTGGCATAACCCCTCGTAAGCAGATGAGAATTTGCTCACCGATTGTAATGTGTGACAGCAATAAAAAAAATATGTGACAGTCGTTTCATTTGCTATAGACACGATCACACAGATGTTGCATGTTTTCACAACAATCCTTCCATCTTTTGACCCTCTTGTTGAGATGACCCCTGACTTGGTCTGCTGAAGTGCAGAACAACTTACATTTATATGAGTCGTTTTCGTTCTTATGAGTTTTTGGCATATTTTGGAAAATACATATTTTCGTCAACTATCGTCAACTTTTGTCACATTTCGTCACATTTTGTCAAGTTTCATCAACTTCCGTCATCTTCCGTCAACTACCGAATATGAATGAATTGATGTTTTAGAAAAATGTTTTTTTAACAGTAAAGATTATTGTGAGAACACAATTAACGTTCTTCTTTCACACAGTGTATCAATCAACCTTATTTAATGTTCTGTATAGCCGTTTGTGAACAAGCATTTATAAGTATTTATTAGTCATGAGTACGACATTAACTTTTTGGAGGGAACAGAACAAACCTGAGTCCTAGTGCCTGGAGCATCTAAAGTATGTTTGTCTTTAATTTGGAACTAATGCATTTATTACTTTGGAACGCTCCATAGTTCTTCTCAAATCCAGCAAACATGATTAGTTGATTAATTTGAATGGAAGGACAAATTGCCTGAGGAGCTATATCCTGCAAATCTTAATTTCTCAAAATGATTAAATCAACAAAATGATAAATACTGTGTTTTTCACCATTTTAAAACTCTGAATACAT
Organism: Gibbula magus; assembly: GCA_936450465.1. NCBI lineage: Eukaryota > Metazoa > Mollusca > Gastropoda > Trochida > Trochidae > Gibbula > Gibbula magus. Next base: position 16,641,260 of record OW388300.1, on the reverse strand, counting down.
TCTTTCCTGAGAAATCCCGATTGGCTTTCCTGATACAATTTAATTCTGATCATGTCTTACCATCTCCTATTTGGTCCATTTAAATCAGGAAAATTGAGATTTTATATCGAAGAAAAAACAATCCCCCGTTGTGCTTTCATACCCTAGTGTTGTGGTGTGTTAGTTTGGCGCGTCTTTGCTTGTTTTTGTCCTTCTAACAGTGTTAAGACAATCAAATTATCAAGATATTTGCACTTGTATAAAGATTTCTGGGATGAAGCTGTATTATTCGGAAACAGGTATATGCATAAACATAACAGTGGACAATATCATTTCATATTTCAAAATGCTTTTTCAGTGCTTATAAATATCAATGTGGATGCCGAATGTATCCAAGTTTGGATATCTGTCATGAAATAGTTTAACTTTATGGAAAGACGTGTATTCTAATACCTGTGAGCAATTTGAAGTGTTGCTTCTTTTTAAAAACTTAAAAAAATATACTTATGCTTTAGTTTTGCTATATTTCCTGTAATGGAAATTCATAAACATATACTATGAAAATGTTAAATTATTTTGTTTTAGAATGTTTTGTTTATTTTTAGCTGATTTCAGTCATTGGATTTTCTTTAAAAATCACCCAATCTTCTATAAAGTTTGAATAGGTCTATCAGTTCCAGTTTAGGATATATACCAGCGTCACAGTCAACAAGATCGTAAACAGGAGTCTGTCCCTCCACTAGCTGCATCCAACTTGCACAGAAAGTTTACTGCGATGTTTGTATGTATCATAGTGTTCTACAACGTGATAATATACCTCGTTAGAATTGGTTGGAATATTGCCCATGTAAATAATTATCTGTCTGCAATCCTGGTTTATTATCTTCACAAATAAAGACCTTTCAATTACAGGGGACGTTCAGAGTTATCAATTCTGAAGAAGGAACTAAACTCATTAGGGTAAGCTGGCATAATTAAATCTACAAATATGGAGGGTACTGGCAATGAAGTGGTAGAAAATTATATACATTAACATCACCGGGGTTGTAAACAACCAAAGAAGAGAGTTAATTTGGTTATGTAGTTTGTTTACTCTATGAGAAAGGGTTAATAAGTTCGTTGTGAAACATGACGCTAGGTATAATGCTAATATATGTATAACTAGTATTCACGTTTCCGAAGCGTCAATCTTAGAAAAGACTATCTCGTTATAGTTATACAATTCAATGCATAGACTAGTTTTAGAACAAAAAAAGTTTTTTGTTTTATGTATTAAATTTGTTTTATGCAATCCCAGAACAATGTTTCATGTTACCTTATTACATGTTATTGCCCAAATACGGGTATTGAGATCATTAATGTATCAAACAGATAAAAGCATTAGCGACATTGTAACTACATGAAATAGCTGGGATGAAATAAATACATTCCGGTTGATTTCTGACATCTTTCTTAATTCATTCTAAATTCCAGGTTGACATGAGGATAAGTTTCCCATTTTCGGCTTTAAAAGTTTAAAATCTCAAATCTGCTTGTAATGACATCTTTTTAACCATTAGAAACAAATATTTTCCAATTGAAAATGATTTGAAGGTTCATTTCGATTACATCGATTTATTTTGTTATGTTGTCAGGTTATATCAATCTCCAAACCAACTTTCGGATCGAGCCTTCTCTTTTGCTAGCCCAAAACTGTGGAATTCTCTTCCAAAGGAAATACGAAATACTACATCCAAAGAAACTTTTAAAGCTCTGCTAAAAAACCTATCTTTTCACTGCTGCCTACAGCAATTAACATTTCCAGCATTGTAATAGAGCCACTGAGCATCTTAACGGTTGATAATAGGCGCTCTATAAATACATTAGTATTATTATTATTATTAATTATAATAACGTGTGTCAGGCTTTCCCATCAGGGTCCTTCGACAGTGCCAGTGTAAGTCGTGCCAGTGTAAGTCGACACACCAATGTGATCGTCAATGTGATCGTCTGTATGGTGTTAAACTTTAGCTCTAAACTAGAATATACAAGACATCACTGCAGTTTTCGAATGCATTGGTGTTTAATCATTCGTCTCGAGATGCTTGTGGCGGCCATTGATGTATAACTACATTACAGATAAGCTTTTCCCGGTCATCAGTCTCGTTTTGAAGAAGATACATATCAACACAAATACTTGATCGAATCATTCACATTTATTTTGATACCTTGTGAACACTTTAATATGTTCACCAATACTATTGCTATATCCGGGGGCGTCAGTTTTGTAAAACAAACTTACCTAGTTCCTACTTGAAAAGGAATTTGACTTCGTCTAAAAACTTGTCTATTTACTGCCAGATGCATCTCATAATGATGAACAATTTCGAAAAGAAATCAGTCATTGAAACATGAACACATGTATGCATACAGATAGCAGATGTGTTTGTTTGAGACATCAAGTTCATAGCAAGCATTTATTCTGCTGCTGGGCAAGTACGGTGACATATTTAGTTTATGAATACGTTATTGAATTACACTTATGTATTAACATTATCATAAGGGGAATTGTATGTGTTAATGTCAAATGCACAGACAATGATTGAAATATATTTGAACTCATGAATTTAACAATGATAAGGAACGCAGTTTCATTTTGAAAGTTTTAAATTGAGTAATTAAAGAACCTATATTAACATGCCTTCAAAATGATAAGCTTCTACTTATTTACAAATAAAGAACATTGTATTGTAGAGTAAGATATTAAATTAAAACGTATTTGAATAATTTTCAAAGGCTTATATGAACTCGTACAGGTAGTGTGACTAATACACAAATCATTGAAAGTACATGGTATATACATACTAAGAGGTTAAAGAGGTTGGTGATTTTATCATTTTTTATTTAAAAAATCGATCCACCTGCAGTTCTTATCATATGTCTTCAAAGATGATAAATCAATGTCTGTCTTTGTTCCTCACTACTTAAATCCGACATATTCTTCATCTGATCTGTACTCGGTTAGGACATTTTACAGATAGAGCATTTGAGGCAATATTTAATTGATCTTCGACTGAATTTGTAAGTGTATAAGTGTAAGTATAATCCTTGTGACATAATTATTAATGAAGTAAAAAGGATACCATTTAACTATCACCTTTGTTTAATAATCCTTGTTTACTCGAATCACGAAATACAAATGAATAACACTACTGTTAGTCTGACAGAGGTATTATCATTTGGTATTGACATAAGCTTGACATGGACTTTTGCTCGATATTTGTTTTACAAGCAAACATAACATTGCGATACACATAACATATCTGTTTTGACATGACCTGATGTATGTGTATCAGTTGATGTCATATGGCAAAGTGAATGAACAAATGTCATTGCTTGATTTCGTTCAAAGCTGTGTCCATCTATGTTGGTCAACAGAGTGCTCTTTATTTGTTTAACATCGCATACATCGCATTCTTTGACAAATAATGATTTCATAATTTTATATTAAACATACGGAGAGGGCTAATATGTGCATGATAAAACATGCCAAAGGGTTTTATGAGACTTAACACAAGTTGGGCGTCATTTACGTTTTAATTCTCATAAAAACCCGAGGATTAATGCCTTACCAAACTTACAAGAGGATCTCTAATTACATCAAATTAATTGATTAAGCAAAAACGCAAAAAGAGTCGTCCATAAAATATCGCTGTAAAATAAGGTCGTTGGTCTAAGAGGACTTTCGAAATTCGCTTAAGCCGCCGTGTTACAGCGGTACGATCGTTTGGTATACATCAGTGTGAAGGTCTCGGATTCGGCCTTTCGTCAAAACATGTTCAGATTGAATTAAGAGTTATTTTTCAATAGAATTTGAGTCATTACACACTGTCTTTCACCGAAAACAACTCATCATTTACTATAGATACCTGTCTGGGGCATTAACAAGATCATTACTTGGGATAAATGACATTACTAAGATAATTGCCAGGGCCCAGAGACAATATTAAGCTAAGTGCATGGGAAACCAATTTTGCATCAGATTTGAGAAAAATTATGAGAAAAATAGAAAATGTGTCCCCGAAGAACAGTAGAGTGACGCGTCACTAGAGGTTCGTAAACTTTAAGAATATCAGGACAGGATTATTACAACTTTTCTTGTGGACATTGATTGCAAAGATATCATTAGATTGATATTTAGACTTTAATAATAGTGTGAGGGTTTGAAAGCAAAACAGTAATGTACATATTCCGCTGTCAAGATTTTGGACATTGTTAAATGAATGGTATCTGAAAAATATCTAAATCGTCTGTCTGCCAGTTTCACTCAGACAGAAGTGATGTTATATTTGTGTAAATCAAAGGTGTACCCACTGCCTCAAACCTCCTCTACATGAAGTCATACAAGGATGAATGCACAAGCAACTAATGCTACGAATGTAACATTACAATGAGTGAATCTGATCTAATGAAAACTGTCACCGACTTTGTCAGATTCAGGTCTATAAAGGTTTTATATTTAAACTTTCTCCATACTTTGCATTCATGTGAATAGATCAAGCAAAAATGGAACTTCGTTTCTTTAAGTGCTAGGGTCGATTTTAAGAAACTGTTAAAAAGAATGCAACTTTTGTATTTTAATTCAATAAAATAGTTTCATGTATATTTCAGTGACATTCAGTGTTGGTTATGGTCGCAATGAACTTTGAGGGTGTTAATTCACAAAATGGAAGGATGCCTGGCCTAAGGAATTCAACATTTTATTCAACAGCTGAACATTTGAATATTGTGAATTCACCTGTAATGTGTTTAATCTCAAATTAAATCAAATGTATACACAATTCCTAATATGTTAAGTGATACAAATATACATAGTAACGAATATGTGAGATGGTACTTGGTATGGAACTGCATTTCCTCTCAACAGTGTTCGGATTTTCTGTGAGGTCAGTCGCACAAACACACCCAACAATGCATATGAAGCACACCACCCACGAATTTCTGAAATTGAAGTTTTAAATCGTTCTTGAAATCAGTATAAATATTGGAAATTTTCAAATGATTGTGTCATTAACATGGCTTGAAGGAAACTCACTGAAGCAAAGAAATGGAAAATTATTGGAATGAGTTCCACCTGAATGTCTTTTAGAGCTATTTGACGACAGTTGGACATTCATCACACTGTGATAAGTCGTCTTGTCCAGAAATATTCGTTGGTGGATCTGTTATGGTCTGGGAATCATCTCTCACGGTTGTAAGCTCGATTTGATTAGGTAATTTAAATGGCGATCGTTACATCCTGGAAATTCTGCAGCCTGTTTTTGTGTCACATTTTGACAATCATCCATTGGCCACTCGTCCTGTAATCATGAATGATAACGCTCGGCCCCGCCGTTCTCGACTTGTGATTGATTTCTACAGAACAATGCAGTATCCAAACTTCGATGGCTTACATGAACCCGGATATCAATCCACTTGAACACATTTGGGATATGATAGGACGCCGATTGAAAGCCATTGACCCACCAGTACAGGATTTAGTCGGTTTAGAAGCAACTATACATCGTGAGTGGCAGCAGTTACCTCAGCAGCGAATCAGGAGACTCACTACAAGCATGAGGAGGAGGGTTGAAGCAGTCATCCGGGCATGTGGCGGATGCACCAGTTAGTGATGGTCATTTGTTTCCTTAAGACACCAACGAATATTGTCCAACTGCTTAACAACATTTTCACCGTTTTTGAAATTCACAGAGCAATAGTTGTACAGGAGTGAGTTTTCAAGTAAAACAACTGTTCATGTTCATCTGGCAATATAATGACATACATGTTACACATTTCACAAGAATTTCACAGTGGTTGGGCCTCGTTGCACAAATCTGAAAATATGAGTCGGTGCTTGATTAAGTTCTCTGTGTATATGTAGAAAAACAAAAAATTGCCAAATAAGAACGCCAATTTTTCTAAACCCATTTGTGCCTTCACAACCTGGTGTAATGTTGTGTTCTGTAATCTTCGAAGGTAGTATGCAGTGTTATGCGCCGCATTAATATATTGTTCATAAATAATTAATACAGCGTTGAAAATACAAAAGTTGTAAAGAGCCATAGTCCAGCGATGCTTGATAATTAGGAAATACTGTGTTTCAAAGGGCATTCAGACATGGCATACATAGGAACAGGAAGATTCTCTGGATAACAACTTCTTTAATGTGAAAATACATTTTCTGCAGATTCACTCTTTCAGAAATACCTAATTTTCTAAGGGATTCCACTGTTAATATTATCAGGTATTGACCGAATCGGCATATTCTGTCATATTGAGAAACATCTGACAAACATGAGCAATTCAAACGTATTCAGTCATAGAGACGTTAAAGTATGTATGATTAAAGATTACAACATGTTTGTATTCCACACCAAGATCACATATTTATGTATGAGACGTCAATATCATAGACACCCTTTATTCTGCTATCTTAAGTTAAAAAAGAAGGAAAAGGTATCAAAAGGGAAACTGTAGATATTAATGTCAAATGCAAAGACAGTGATATGTGAACTCATGAATTGAACGCAGTGAAGAAAACTTTTTTATGTTGGTTATTGATCATATCTACAAGAATATGTCGTCACAATTATAAGAGTATTCTCATGCTAGTCACACAATACAGAAAATTGCATGATATGGACTGATATAAAACTATACTATTAGATCTTCAATAACTACTTTTCAAAGGTTACTGTATAGTCAGGCAGAATGCTGCAGAAAATCAAGTCAATTGGGCACTTCGGGTGAAAGGGACCAAACTTTGCACAAAGATAGCTTATGCTATTGTGGTTTAATTTAGTCTGAGGGCAAAGTCAATGTCGATCGAAGATGGCCGCCAAATTAAAAATGGCCGCCACTGTTTAAACGTATCTGTTTTTACATGTTTCTGCATATTAATATGATCCATTCATGCTATTTTAGTATTATTCATGCAACCTGTGAACCCAAGAAATACAAGGATTGAAACTATATTGATAAAACCCTTGTTGACGATGGTACAAATGATTCATAGAAGGCGAAAAACAAAAATGGCGGCCAATTTTGTCACCAAAGGTGATTTATCGAAATTGACTAGGCCCTAAGACCAAATTTAATCACAATACCATAAGCTATCTTTGTGCGAAGTTTGGTACTTTTCACTCAAAGTGCACAATCATTTCACAATTCTGCCTGACTATGTATTATTGGAAGCAATACACAACAATTGAAAATACATACCCCATTAATCCTCAGGCCACGTATTTTCACTGTCTGTGAATGTATCACTTTATTTGCACACACTTCCGTTCACCTGGATTGTATAGCTCTGTGTGTCTAGATGAACTGGATTACGTTTATTTGTACGTGCCTCTTAGATGACATGTTGGTATCTGCCTGCGTTCCTTAATACACAAACCAGACATATTCGTCATCTGATCTGCAATCATATGTTTTTGAGAAATAGGGCATTTCAGTCATGGTTTAACTTCTTCGACTGAATTTGAAATACAAAGTCCTCAAGCATATTTGTCGTGTCCGAATAATGCTCTCTCTGAACCTCAAGACCCATCTTCCGCTTCAAACTTACGCCCGCTCCATTGACCAATCAAATCCCTCGTTACGAACCCAGTCTTTTCCTATTTAAATAAAGAGTGTTCAAAGTCAGAAATAATTTCAAGTTAACTCTTAGTTACGTTGCGGCAAAAGTCATAAAAACGATGCGTAAATATAGGTCACCAAATAATAGTTGATTTATAACCAGAAATGATTTGAAAAATATTTTCCTCCTCTTAATTGTTCGTAAAACATCGCGACAGAAGTGCGTTTTGTATCCGCGCATTTGATTTGCCTTTACCATAGCTCAATAATCACGCTAGATCCTGCCTCAATGTATCTGTCGAGTTATGAATATGAATTTTTTATTAAATGCATATCTCGCCTGATGCGTGTGGAAGATGAGGGGTTCTGTAAAAAAAACAATACCATGCAAGTAACTCGTTTTCAATATTACTGATTGGAGTGGGAAATTGAGAATACGGTCAAAGTGATTGAAAATTGAAACGTCTTTAGTAAAACAAAAACTAACAATAAGGTAGATATTTATTTTCGATGGCATAGCTTTGGTTAGAGGGTTGGGAGATCACTTTTCAAAAGTTCTTGTCTTGAAGAAGGCATGTTGAACAATGTTGTCAAACATAATGTAACAATTATTATCGCCGGAAGAATGCCTTCAATACATTTTCTTTATGCATTAATGGTGCATCCATTGTGTTTCATAAACTTTTATTTGGCTTGTATACGTTCCAACTCACCACATGCGATGTCTACAATACAAATAAATTCACTCAGCTTGCTTATTTATCCCATATTGCCAAATATATCATAATGACTAGTTTCCAATCAAAATTGAGTAACATCATTACGCATGTGCAGAAACCGAAACTGCACGTCCCATTTACATGCACAGTAGTTATGTGACCTATTAAGTATTATCAACTGAAAATTATCTTTGTGTCTGTTATAAATAAGATTCCAAAATTACGTTAGACTCATTGGCGAGGGCCACACGCTGTGCATTGTCCGGTTTTCGATCAGAAATCACTACTTTTACCTTCATATCGTCAATATGCTAAGTTTACTATCATCAAAATGGTACTTTCCGGCAACAGTCGGTACCTCTCGATGAAGTAACACCATTTATAACGTTTCCAATATGTGACCCCCAACAACACAGAAGGTTGTATTTTTAAACAACCATGTCTGAAAAAAGTACAGTATCCCCTGACGTCTTGTATTAAGTCGATGAACAGAGTTTATAAACCGCCAAATGACGTTATCGAGGATGTCTGGAATGAGTACTTAAATAACTGTTTTGTTCACTTGGCGATAGAGGATGTTTTTTTCCTCCTTAGTTGTCAATGCAGATGAGTCAACGTGTGCTCGGAGGTTGATAAAAGTCTGACAATCTTGCAAGATAATGACATTATTTACAGAAAGGACGTCTCTTGTGATCATTGGTGTTTGGGGGTTACATTGACCTGGCGTCATCTTGCAGATGGGTCGATGGCATTGGATATCGTGTTCCCTGATAACCAAGCAGCCAGGCATTGCTCCAAACTGCAGGGTTCACATATCCCTCTCTCGCTTTTTTGCATGCAATCTTGGTATGCAAAATGTGTGATTATAACGTCAGTTCTGCTTAACAAGCTGATAGGTTGTATTCATACCATTTAACTTGTTTTTCTTTCTTTTTTTTCATGGACAAGTTTGTCAAAGTCATTATTTTGGAAGATGTATGCGTTGTCACTGGGAACATATGAATTTGTGTTCAGGTGACGTTGTTAGATATTTAACTTGTTAATGGAAACACCTATTTGAATTTTTTGAAAAATTTACTTTGGTTTTATATTTTATTTAATATTCCTTTTCCTTTAACTATTTCAAAACATATTGCTAATACCAGTGAAACAGACTATCGCAGCTATACTAAATACAATACATCGACATTGTCAGTTATCATGGTGTTTTCCCGTTCTATGTTATCCATCAGGTCAATGTCACGTTAATAACACGTGATTTTAGCAACAAGTGATTTTATCATCTTTCAGCGAATACATTCTTCTTTCTTTTGTTGTTTCAATACCATGGAGAGTAGAAGCAACAAAATAATATCAATTTGACATTTAAATGATTTATCTTTTTCTCTAAGCATTTTGTGAAATTAGATTTCCATCAGTGAGCTTGGTTATTGGAATTTTATGCATCATGTAATATCACTGAAGATGAAAATGTCTGAGTAATATTGCTTTCGACCTCTGGAGTCATCTTATACGAGCGTTTTTACAACTCCAATATAATATGCGGTGGCTTTTAAACTTCGAACGTGTCTTTGAGATGTCAACAAAATGTGATTACATTATCAATTTGAATGGAAGGAGCTGTGACCTGGGAAACATTACACAACCGACCTACACTTCAATAAAAAATAAAGTCATACATGTAAATCGGTCCCATAAAACATCACTCAAAATACACATATACCATTATTTTAAGTTTCTAGATATATTTACAACAAAATCAAATTAAACATATCATTTGCTATGGATTCATCTATTAAAAAGTAAATTATAATTAACAAAGGTATGAAAGGGTATTCAGCAAAACATTATTATCCCCAATCATACATATGTACATATGCAAGCAAATACTCTACCAGCTGAGTTTCATTCCTTATTTATATCGAACACTCAATATTCGTCCTCAAGTTTGTCAAGACCTTGCAATATATTTTAAACCAGGGAATTTCCTAGCGGTTTATGCATAAAATAGATCTGCTCCATACATTTAAGCCCACTATTGTTGAATTTGCCCTTTTCATGTTAAGATATGTTTCTTGTTGTATAATTATTGAATACATTGAAGTGCATTAAAAAATTATTACATTTATCATCTCAGATGCCTTTACAGCATTCTTCCGATTCGCAGATGTAGTTCAACACATTAGTCTTACGTTAATAATCTCCCTCATTCAACACTGCAAGAAACTAAACATCACGTGCGGGGGTGTGATGTATAGCCATGTTTAACTAAAGGAACCTCAAGGCCTGCAATCAAATATGACATTAATTGGTTGATGTTTCTGAGTTTGATGCTGATGATATGACCTACGTTGACTTGCTATTTATGATCGCTGAGAAATTGACAGAGTGGTGTCAAGAGGTTTTATAACGTGTAAATATTTCCCTCCGGGATTAGCTGACATAGGAGACTGTTATTGTGATCACATGAAATCCCTGGTAACATTAAACTAAATAAATACTTGATGAGACGTACACAAAACATTTTTATAACATCATGTTCAAATTTAAGAGATTTTAAAAATAAAATCCAACAGAAACCATTGCAATTATACCCAACTAAGGAATAGTACATTATCATTTCAAATATATTTTCAAAGTAATATTTTGCGAGCTTCAATATTTGAATGAAATCAAATTTATATTAATTACGTGATGAAGGGTAATACGGATATTGTGTTTGAACGCGTATTCATGTTATTTTCAACAATTTGAAGCGTTTCCTTGATAGATTTGAAATATCAACCACTTCATTGAGACAAACATATTTATCGTTCTATATTGAGATCCATCCACCAAATTATTATCATCATTAAATCTGTTCAACTTAGTTTAATATTCAGAAATATTGTCTTTAGATTACAAGCAGGAACATTATGTTTGAGGCTACAAAATGATAAACTACTGTGTTGATATATATATTTGACAATGTGAGTGAATATTTGTACAGCAATCTGTGGGGTATTTCATTGTATCATGGACGCTTGCCTTTCAGCAATGAACAAGCTTTAAATACTACTGGACATACGTGCATTATGAACCAGCAGTTACTGTTTTAATACAATAATAGAATAAGCTGAAGCTCCAAGATACATTTTAGATGTTGGGATTCTTTGACAAGTGACTTTAACTCTCTGGAAGAGATACTATATTTGTATAATTATTGATTAGTAGAGATATTGAATGAACCAAATGAAAACCATCAATATGATATCGATGTCCCTTTTATTAGTTGAAATATAAAGTAGTATTTTAGATCAGATCCACCAGATCTAATACTAGGAGATCATCGATTTATTCGTTTGTCCAAAGATATATATCAAACAAATGCTTACCCATTGAATGTGCTTTAAGGACAGTATCAATCTAAGAATTTAACAATCTGACAGAAAGAAAACATACTCTGTATGACAGATCCGACAGGACATTTATTCGACGATGTTTTAGTTCCTAGCCGAACTTACTTTAATGGATGGGATAGCGCATTGGATAGCACATTCGGCTTCAGATCACAAGGTCTGGGGTTCTAATCCAAACACAGGCTGAGAAATGTTCTTCATGCATTGGATTCAATGCTACACTGAATGTCAGTGCAGTATCAGCCATTGTTCGCTCGTTACAGCAAATCCCAGCAGGGTTCACCGCAATGCATAGCCCCCAATAGCGTATCAGGCTTTCCCTGCAGTAATACTAGCAGGTGTGATATAAATGAACTAAGCTTGAAAGCGGCGTTAAACCACAAATCACCTCACCTTAAATACCTGAAATTATTTTCATGTGGTGCTATAATGTGGATATGGTACCATTACTAATATCCAATGTATGAAACAAAGTTCATCAATCGACGAAAATCGGAGTATAACAGTGTGATATGATGAATTTGTTCCAAGTGCACTTGTAGTGCTTATATCCTTTCCAATAGTGTCACATTCAATCACCATCAACATTGTAACTTTTGACATTAAGAATATATTCTCCATTTTCGGATTAACATTCTTGACATACTTAATGCTATGTACACACTTATCCCGATAGGTGACATTATGTACTCCCTTTGGCAGTTGTGCATGAAATGTAAAGTGACATACATAAATATGATAATACTTCTCACTGCAATGTCTGGATATAGTTCAATCTCAAATTATTCTTATACAACTAAATCAGATAGCTGTAACTTGGATTTTAAATATATTAGATAATACTGTTATCTAAACGTGTGTTACACAGCACCAATTAGAAACATGAATTTGATGAAGATATATAAAAAATCCATACCATCAACGACGAGACTAGAAAGCCATCGCACGGACTTGAGTTTATATACAGAACTGAACATATCTGACAAAGCCTCTGATTAGCTGAAAAGGGGAAAGTTAATAATGAAGACCATCAGACACTTAGCACACAGATGTAAGAACGAATTTAGAGTGTTACATTCGATGCAATTCAAAGGAGATTGAATCATCCTAGGCTTGATATCAGAAGACACTTGGGTGAGATTCTATCTCCATATATATTGTCAACAATGATTGTCGTTCATAAGAAATATTCTGTAGATGTGTATATGCTTATAAACATACTACCATAGCAAATACGTTTTCAGAATCAAATCATGTTTGAGTAAACGGATAAACTATTTTAATGACTTTTCATGTGTTCAAATTGAACTTTTAGCTTATGAACAAACATTGCCAAACAGATGTTCAAGTTAGAACTGTACACCTGAGATGGATAAAGCAATTATACTTTGTTTTAATGTAGCCACTCACTGGGTTATAAATGTATTTGAAGATGTCAACTCATGATATCAACTTAATTATAACTAGTTACAGACATAATCTCTTGACGATTTGTTTTATTTTGATTAAGATTCTTCAGACATTTTGTATTTTTGTTTTACAGACGTCTAGCCTGATGTTACAATTCCTGTCATTTGCCTTTTAAAGTGTAACTATGATGTAACAATGTTATTACACATACATCCAGTGATCAGCATGGATAATGTCCACTTCCCTCTGCTAATCATCTGCAGATTGTGAGTAGAATGCTTACTTACTGCCAGACATATTAAAAAACACCAATCAATACAAGTGTAACGCTTGGCCGTTGAGACGTCAAAACATTTATGAATAAAGAAAGTATTCATGTTAGTCTGAGCCAGTGCTATTATCTTGCCCAATAATTATGCTTGTATCAGAGTTTTCAATGATTTGTTTCAGTCCAAGACTTGTAATAGTTTATATAATTTATATGATTGTTATTTGAAAAATAATGTGTTTGATTCAAGCAATATCCACGAACATTTTCTAATCACTTTTTCAATTTGTAAAAGACTAGGTTAAATACTAAATAATTCAATCGTAAAAATTTTATTCTTGAAGTCGTTTTCTGTTTACTGGGGAAATCTGCTTTAAAAATACAACCTACACATACATGTATCTTATAATCAAACACTGTATTCCACTAACCTTTTAAAGCAATGATTCAGCCATGCATTCATTGAGCTCTGTCTCAGTGACAGGACAGCCACTGATTTTCTTTATATTAAAGTTATAAGCATTGACTACTCAATTTCTATACTGGTATTGCCTGCAAGATCCAAGGCAGAACGGATGCAGCTCATTTGAACTGTGGTAAAAGAATCTCTTCGAGTAATTCATTTGCAGTGCTCTACCCGTCAATCCATGCTTTATTCGAGCCATACATTGTTTTTGTTACTGAATCCAGTTTCACCTTCCCTAAACCCTGTGAGCTTGACGGATCAGACAGTTTCACAATTTCATTAAGATTCCATTTATAGAGTTTGGCTCTGGTATTGATTTGAAGAAGATATATCTCAATAAGGCTCAGTTTCTTTTCAGATTCACTGTCAAACTCTTTCTTTCGTTCCTTTGTGGTGAATGACTGAATGTAGGGATCCTAAGTCTGATTGTCAAGGCTGAGAAACAAAAACTGAATAAGAGAAATTAGCAGTTGAATATCAATAGCTACGAATGTTTTCTAAGTGATCCTTATCTGTAGATGTAGTATTTATGTGGTGGAGGATTACTTTATTAGCAAAGTTCCATCAATAGGTAGGCTTAAGTAATTGGGAAAACAGACATCGATATCTCACAAACTGACAATACTTTACTTATCACTGTGTCCAAATGTCATGAAAGATGAAGCGCATTCCGAACATGAAAGCTGTTTGAACAATCAAACATTTCCCTGATTGAATAGCAAAATTGCAATTGTAATTCAAATCACCTGTGTAGAGAAAATGCAGGTATGCATTTTGCAATGAACATTCAAAATAAAATCACAAGGAAAATCATATTCACGTTATGTGTAAATTGATCACAATAAATGTACTAAAAAGGAAAATTATAAACATTTATATTTAATTTTAAGATAAAAAGGAAATTAAAAATTGTTTAAACTTGTTTCTATTTGTGCCTGTGTACATGTATGTTGCTGTTTTTAATGTCACTTTCAATCATACGAACAGTCATTTTCAAAAGAGATTATAGTTGTTCATTGAAGGACTGTGAAGGTTGATGTTGACCTCTAATGATTGAAATTCATCATTCAAAAGTGGCTCTGACAGTAAATATTGCTTGTGTGAGATCGAGTGATATCTACAACCAAATCCTCATAATGCCATTCAAAAAAATTCATTCTCCTTCATCGAACAACTTCTTAAGAAGCTATTACATGTGTATTAACATTTGATGACATTACAAGGCTTTGACATCACTGAGATAACTACTAAAGAAGCTAAATGGCCGTTTTGTGTTTCAGATATGGTCGTTCCTCAGCTAATAATTGTAATAAAAATGACTTGGAATGAAGAGGAAAATCACATCCACTTGTCTACACACACATTGTTTAATGTATAAATATCTTATGCAAGCCTCTGATATTTGTAACTTTTATCAACCCGTTTTGATATTTTGATATAAGAAGACAATTTGTTGAGATTATATATAAAGTCCAAGCAGCGATAAACAATAATTCACTAACTATTTTGGATTGATACAGACGGTTATCAATTGCTGAATCAAGGATCATAGAGCGTGTACTCTTGAGATTCAAGTGAACGCATCAGATAATTATCAACAAATTGTTATTGTGAGCTTAAACATTGCTTCAGAATCTTTCATTTCAGAGAAGGGTGGTAAGTCTTATCTGAAACCAATTGCATTAACGTTTGTTGAAATGCGTGAGACACACAGGTAAAGGTATGCGGATAACAACAGCTGACTCAATGTTAATGGTACCATGACAAACGATACTCATGTCAAGTATCCAAGACACCAATAATTATCAAATTCTAGGTATTTTTCCGACTGTAGACCACAAAATACCCAAAAGAGGAACAGACTGGTATTGGGTAGAAACAATATGACTTCATATTTTGATTTATTGGTCCATTGAATATACAAATTAAAGCAGATGATCAAAGACCCCTGCTTGACTATCAATAATTCAAATTAGAGATATCAACATCATTTCTCAACACATTGAAATTCTGAATAATTATTTTGTTCTATATTGTTCTATTGTTATATTGTATATAACTTTTAGAATCAATATACTAAGAAAGTAATGGTGTTAAGTGTATATTTTGCTCGACAAAAGAGTCCTTACAGCCTTAATCCTCCTTTACAACAACTCATTCTGGGTTGAATGGTCAAACAACGTGACTAATGCCACTGAGACACCAATTATAGACAGGGCCCTGACAATGAAGGAAGACTACTTTACAATGATGTATAACTCCAATGTGAATGCACTGGTACATAAGTTGGATTCTGTATGTATGAAAGCGGATCTAAAGGCTATAGAGAGTGAATATGTACGCAGCCAGACAGGCACTGTAACCGAGTTTGTCAGATGAACATCTTTAAAGGTTTCTATTCAAACAAAAAATACAGGCTTTGCATTCATGTCAACAGTTCAAGCACAGTGTGCCCTTCATTTCACCAAGTGTCAGGTCAGATCCCTAGAAATGTTTTGACGAACACCTGTAACATTGATTTCGATCTCACAATCTCCAAAAGTATCATTTCCACCAAAATAACGCAAATTCACTAAATGTTTAGATATATATAAATATACAACTCGACTCAATTTGATTATTTGCTCATAAACTGAGCACTGGATTCCAATGGTCATTTCCTCTTCTTAAATGTGCTACCCTGCTCTATTAGTGTATTTGTATCCGCTTCTCTACTACAATGCCTTGATTCTCTGAGGCCTAAAATTATCGGAGATGCAAGATTTTATATCAAACGAATATTTGGCTGATAATAAAGAGAACTGTTTGAGAGACATTCTAGAAGTTGGTGTAATAGAAAGACAAGGATATATTTATGGATGTTCAACTTCTTTATTTTACAATAGCGTCGTTTCAGTATAGATCCTTATACCGTTATATATGAGTGATAGCGGTAAAAGGATCTATACCGAATCGTCGCCATTTTGAAATAAAGACTTTGAAAATACATAAATATATCCTTGTCTTTTAATAAACTGAGCTTGATGTTCAGTTGTTGGAAGGGTATTGATCCGGGTACATTTAAGTAATGAACAGCGCAATGCTTCAACCAACAAACTTACAATTATAATATTTATAAAAACTTTATATGATGCTACTGTCATTCTCTATATGCTTGATGCCTCCATATAGAGTTAATTTTGGTGCCATTCACAAAATTGGTTTAAACCAGCTATTGATTTTCAGATGTTGAGGGCATTGCAAGCCGTATGTTTATCATCAGGTATCATTCTTCACAGGCAATCGAGACAACTTAAGTTTCTCCTTAAGAGATACTGAGTGGTTCAGCTTTGAAAACTGTAACTTTCAGTTGTTAAAGTTGACTCAATTGAAAGTCTGCCTCCATAGTGTAATGGTGTTTCAGCTGTGAAGCACCGTGCTATTCTTCATCACCGCAATTTAGAATGGCAATAAAAGAAAGTATGTTAACCTGTAATGCAATATAAACATTACTCTTAATTTATTGATTAGCATAAATATCCATCATCACAGAAGTGCTTATACAACATAAAGTGTCTCTATAAAGAACTCCGACTTCAGTTTACAAAAGTCCAATTTGCTAATGATGTGTGTAATACGTAACAGGATATAAATGTATCCACCACTTGATGAATAGTTTTTTTTACAGTCATTCAGTGTTCATTAGAACGACAACGATAACACTGACATATACTGTCCCATTCATCATACCTACATAACATAATCAGGACTAGCAAAAGGTGAAAGATGTATTCAACTCAATTACAATTGGGAATGATTAAGCCAGATAGTCACTTCCCAGCAAACATGACCGTACTAGGCCAGTACTGGGCCAGTAGTGGCTGATACAGGCATCCAGTACTGGCCCGATTCAGGCATCCGGTACTGGCCCTGTACTAACTTGCACACTGGCGTGGTACTGGGCCAGTACTGGCAAACGGTACTGGGCCAGTACTGGCCCAGTATCACGCCAGTACTAAAACGATACCATTTCCTGTACTGGCCCAATTCAGGTTAGCCTTTACCGTTCCGGTACATTAAATATATTGTGTATACCGTAAGTTTTCAATATCCAAATGAACTGATAAATGAAGGTTGATTTAGCTATTATCATTTTCTCTCTCATTTTCTAAATTGTTATACTTTTCTTAAAGTAAACAATATTAATCATATCAGTTTGAAATCTTCCAGCTTTTTTATTTTGAATTTGTATTTTTATTATGAAACTGAAATATTGTTTGTATTTTTTTCATAATGTCAATATTGTCAAATATGAAGTCAAATGTGTGATATTTGAAAACAAGCCAAAATTTATTTTTAACAAGTAGGCCTATGTACAACAAAGACAATGATAAAAAAGCAACTTGTGATTAGTTTCACACTTAGATTTCCTAATGATATTAATACATACAGCAGCAATTGTTAATGTGGAACACACCAGTGATAGATAGTCATATAGAATGAATCAAATTTTTATAAATACAACTAAAGTTAACTCATGAATTGAACTCACATTCAAAGGATACCAAATCGTTGCCTTCTCCTCTTGTCTCTCTGAAGCAGACGACAATTTGAAATACTACCCATAATTCCCTAACAGGAAGTGTCATACCTGAATTTGGCCAGTACTGGGCCAGTACCGGGCCAGTATATGTACCTAATATCTAATCTGTACTGGGCCTGTACCGGCCCTGTACCGGCCCTGTACCGGCCCAGTACTGGCTCTTTGTAAATATCCCATAATGCATTTCGACAGGAAATGATATGCCTTAACTGGGCCAGTACAGGGCCAGTACCGTACTTCAGTACCGTTTTGCCAACACTGGGCCAGTACAATTTTACCTGAACTGGGCCAATTCAGTTAAAACGGTTCTGGGCCAGTACTGGTTCTTTACCGTTAGCCAGTATGCCTTTATCAACTTTACCAGCCAGTACCAGGCCAGTACTGGCCCAGTACAGTCATGTTTGCTGGGTTAGTTAGTTGAAAGATAGAGTTACATTTGAGAGACAGTCGTGTGAATGTGACAATAAATTATATATTATAGTTACTAGTATCAGAATAAGCAATTACTATGTCCGTCACTGTAATATTGCCACGTAGAGGAAATGCTGATATCGTATTTTATCTGATGAGTAAGGAAATTAAGTGAGATGTCATCATTTAACCCTCTGAATGATCCATACAGGTTACCACCTCTGATGTCAGGGAGCAATGAGACATTACATCTGAGATTCAGTTATGTGTCTTGGGCAGATACTGGTCAATAAAAAAATAGTACTTAGCAGCTGTGATATAAGTGAAATGATATGGAAAGTGGCGTTAAACCCCGTATTACCTCACTTATTTCTTGCCAAAACTGATCTAGCGAACTGTCTTTCATGAGCGAGTAAAAACAAGCAATACTCTTCTGTTGAACTATAGATGTCAACTGACGATTTCAATGAGGGTATTATTTTGGTTGAAAGAGTTTTAGACAAATATTTACAAGTGTAATTTTTAAACTAATAGCTTTTATTTCGATGAAGGTTCTTCTAATATTTGGTGTCTTTACAGTGTCTTTTACGTTTATTATCTGATGTAAACATACACTTCCACAGACAACAGAACTTGTAATGTGCATGCTGATGTCGGAATGGTAATTTTATTCTGTCTGAATAATATCATATTCCCTAAGCGAAACATTTACAGATTGCGAGTCTACGCTTATTAACTCAGACATATGCAACAATAACAACCAATTAAGGTGAGATCCATAGTCGTTAGACGTGAAAATACTTATGAATAGAGGATGCAATTATGTTAATGTGAGATTGAGGGAGAAAGGCGAATGTAGGAATATAGTATAGTCACATTTTGAAAGCTGAGGTAATATTATAATGATTTTTAAATGAACACTATTAACAGACATGAAATTGGTAAAATGTTCATCCTCTAGGACATGTGATGAACGCAATGTGTTAACCTTCAGAATGCATCATCGACACGTTCAGCTGCATGCCGAAAGTTTGTTCACCTACTTGTATATCTTGGTGCAAATATCATGTAAATTGACGTTCATTGTAATGCCAATAAACTTAAATAACACACAATAACAATGAGTTATCATATTTTCACGAGTAAAACAATCAATTCAAACGATGCCTATGTCGTCACGTCAGTGTTGCATGTTTACGAAAATTGGCATAGTGAACAAATAAAATGTGTCAACTTTTGTAAATTCAACTTTCATTAATTTTCGAGTAAAATTTTGCATATGTTTTATATCGTTATATATGATGCACAATGACCCGCGATGCTTCAAAGACATACAAAATTACATCACGTTTGCACTATAATACAGATGGTGAACAAAGTTTCGGTACGTAGTTGTAGACCCTCTCAGACTCACTGTAATATCTTGTTGCGTTGTTACTTCGTTAAGAGTGATTACATCGTGCTCTTGTTAATTGACTTGTCATACAGCGTGTCAAGTTCGTTATGAGTTCATTTATAGATATAAATTCAAACTTTCATATTTATTTCATTTCCAAAGCAATGTATTGGGTTCCTCTCATCAAGTTTGCTTTCTGTATAAATGAAAGGACGCTATAAATTTTCAAATTCTTAATCAGGTGATGAGTGCTTGGAGTGAACGGTTATTTGCTGGATATCCTGTGGCAATGGTTATCCCCGTCTCGGTGTAATGGACTGTGTGAAGACTTGAATTCGGTGTGAAGAGGCTAAATCATGTTGTGGTCGTTAATCTAGTCAAGATTTCTGTAGAAGGTGAATACAAGATGATTTGAAGATAATAAGGCAAATATAGGCATGAAGTGTCTACTTTTGGGCGTTCGTAACGGCAAATTCTGTGTATTGACATTGTATGTATACATGTTAGTGTATAACTTCACGATGTCACATTTGATCTTTACCTAGATACCTAGAAGGAAGATTGATAAAACTATAGTATTATTTCTCAGAACAGAAGATGCATCGGCTGATTAGGATAGCTTGCGTATTTGCGGATCCTTGTAATAACATATTTTTCACATTTGGTTACAAATAAGGTTCGTTTCACTCGATTCAAAGTACAATAAGCTGTGAATTTCATTGCAAAACCATCTGAAAGAATCCTTAGTTCTAACTGATTGTCATGAGATATCCAGTACGAGACCTTTGCAGGTGACGAAATAGCATATACTCTGAAACATCATGTGTTGACAATGAAAAAGTTCTAAACCAGGACCTATATTTTCGAAGCTCTCTTAGCGCTAAGCTAGTCGTAAGTGCCATACATTATCATTGACTTGCGACTTACTTAGCACTAAGGCAGCTTCGAAAATATTGGCCCTGAACTATTGTTTTTTCTCATCTCAATTGCATTTGATATTCTTTCTATTAGCATACTATAATGATTCATGACTATAAATATCTGATAAGAAAAAAACGTCTGTTTGTGTATAGCCATGTGACATATCACCGCGTTCCAAACAGAGGTCAGACAACCTAGTTGTGTCTTAGTACTGGTGAAACTCCTTTAACCCTAGCAATCGCCTATGACAGTAAACGAGATAAACGTACATAATGCAAATAAGGCAAAAGTTAAACATATATTCAATAATCTTTTAATAACTTTCAGGGATAATGCGTCATTAGTTAATGAAATATATATTATATATAAATTAGGTGAATAAATCTACATTCTGAAATTCCCCATCTGAACAAGTGTACACAATATTTCAGCTTCTGTTTGTATGTACTCATTTTAGCGTGCTCATGTATTTGAATGGAAGATAAATATATAGTTATAAAATGCTGGTCATCGGTTGGTTACCCGGTTAAATGTGGTGTGCCATGTGCTCTACCTCGCCTGTAAACATTTGAGGTAAAGATGTACTGAGATAATATTTAATACGCATTATCACTATACAAATACACATGGTATAATTTCAAATGCCATATTTACATCTATGTGACTAGCCGGCGGTTGTGTATACATTTGAAAGGAGGTGTTCTTTCGGGTATTTTTTGTGGAAACGAAATTCAAGAGGATATTCCTGTTTGCACATTTATGTTATTAATACATGGTTATAACACAGTCTAATTGAGTAGGTGAGATATTGTTTAACGCCACTTTGGCAATATTGCAGCCATTAGCGGCGATAGTAAAATTGAAAGAAGTAATGAAGGTAATATTATGATGACTTTATACTTCACAACTTGATAAACACAAACGCACATTTGTTGAAAAATAAAACAATGAGAACTGAAGCCATTCATCCGCGCTGCGATCGGGGAAAATTTCGCTAAAGAATAACAGCAAATTGATTATTAATTTATCACATGATATGTGTTAATATGTTAATAATATTGTCAAATTAGGTACAATATAGCGTGTTTTCATTTTATCTAAAAAAATCCAAGATGGCAACAGAACTATCCTTTGTAAATTATAGAGGAATTCGTGAAACCTTAAAATACTCGTCAATATTTGAATTTAATGTGCGCACTGTCAGTGACCCTGCTTTCATTATTATATTCGGACTGAGGTACTAAGGTAAGTAATGCTTTTCGAGCTAAATAGAAATTATATATGTAATATGTAAAAAGTAATTAATGCGTGGGACTTGACTAATTTATATGATATGGAATCGAGCATCAATGCCGTAGCTTATCAACTTGAAGACTATTTTCATTAAACTGCAGCGGTTACTTATGATTCGAGAAGAAAGCCCGAATGTGCCTCAGAATGGCGACGTTTTCTTGCAGACATCATTACATCCCCCTTAAACCTCGATACTCGTAGCAACCATTCATAAAAGTGTCCTGTATAACGATATCAGGACTGTTTCATCAAAACAGTCCTTATATCTGATACATGAACTCTTTTCAAAATCACCTTTAAACAAGACTAGACAAGATTAGGTTAAACGTTTGATTAACTACGACGTAAGAAAACAAATTTATTTGATGTAATACTCGAAACAGTTGGGACTAAAATACTTGAATCAATTGATTGACTTCTGCCAGAATATGCACAAGAAAGAATAAACCCATCCAATATACATGACTTTGATATATTTCCTACCACAAATTCACAACAACCGTTATGTTTTGAAAGTTATATTTGAAATGATAAATAAATTAGTTTGAAGCATAGAACATAATATACAACAAAGATAACAGACAGAATTTTAAAAATGTAAACGATTTTATTCCAATTTAGAAGTCACCTTCAATTTCCATTGATGTAGAGCCACGCTAATAAGTCGATCAAATCCTCCAAAAACCAATCATAAAATTGAGAAACTATGAAACTATGAAATTTCGTTGCAAATTAAATTTGACACGCCAGAATCACGTGCTAAAATCGCTCAGATTGAACGTCAGTAGTACCACACACTTCATGTATGCACTAGAGAAAGGGCCACAAAAAGGTGATGGTATTTTACCTAATTTACGAACTGTTAATTTTTCATGTTATTTCACTGGAAATAAGTGATATGTTAGTCAGTTACCACATAGTTTCCGAGTTGTATAACAACAAAATGTCCTGGTATTTCCCGATACAACGAGGAAACTATGATAGTACGACTGCACTGAATTACAAGTTTTTACCATTAACATGATAAATGTCCACTGTCGCCTACATTGAGTCAAGTAGGGCACTACTTTTTACAATTTTGGTCAAAGCTGTAATGATGATTTTGAAAACAAGATCAACTTGAACCAGCGTTCACATATGTGTGAGTATATTAATTATTGTTTAATACCACTTGGGCAGTATCACAGTCATTAGGGCAGAAGAAATTAATTTGCTTTCTGTTGACTCCTCGAGATCTTATGATTTTTCTAAAGACTTTTAGATATCCTGAATGTTTAAAAGTTCTAGGATTTGGAGTTTTTAAAGCATCTTAAATTGTGGTTAGTTATTAATTCTAAACACATTTAACCGTTCCATTCAGTTCGTATTCCATGATGCTTAATGTATGTTAAAGTAGAGCATCCATATCAAATTATCGTCATTCTGATACATTTTGATAACTTTCTGAAATTGTAGAAAAAGTTACCCTTTAGTATAATTTATGTACTATTTTGACTTGTTACTTGCTTAAAACTGCAGCCTTACAATTGTCTCCAGTAGGAATACCGTACCGTTGTCAAAATGCTACCAGTGGATTATTAGGAACACGATTTGTTGTTGAGTAGCTAGACATGGCAAATCCAAACGTGTGGTTTTGACGCTGTTCTCTTGTGACAAATCACTTCAGCTTTGATCGTATGTCATATAAAGCAGTGTTTAAACTCTTCATCGGGGAACGCTGTGAAGAGTCTTGGGATTGTGGATACTTGTGGGAGCTGAAACACTCAAACGTGCTCGGTAAAAAGAAACGGATACATGTTGCGCTTGATAGAGTGTTGAACACTGACAAGATATCTGAAGAAGTAATGTTTGCACTAAAAAAAGTAATACTATACATTAACATCCATAGGAGCTTATATTGCTGAAAACAAACCTCCACACTTCCTCCAACATGGCGTACATGTAAGTCGTTTGAAGATTGCTTGTAGTTACTATAAAGTTGCAATAAAGTTGTTACGGTAAGATACAACAAACGATTCAAGTATGTCACATGTATCAGGGCTGTAAGTGATAGTAGAAAACTATTTTCAAGATTGATTGCTTTTGTTGACTTTTTCCTCGAGCTTCATCGATGTATTTCTGAAACACAATTTTGGCTCACTCAAGTTTGACGAGTAATATGTCGTGTTTCAAGTGTCATAACTTGAGAAACGATGCACCGATTTTGTTGATGTTTGTTTTAACCGAAAGCAAAATCACTGTGCTTTAATCCCGTAATATGTATTAAGTATAAATTGTGTGATAACATTTTGAAATGTGGACTTGTGTGGTCAGGTGTTAAAATTCGCGTTGCATCCCTTTGTTTATGTATTTGTTTATGGTGTATCGTATCAAAGTATTGGACCTAGGAACTGTTTGGTTTCAGCAATAAATGCCCCTGTGATAATATCGACCTCCGACAAGCTCAGCATCTTGTGATTGCTCTTAATTATCACCTCGTGTCTTCTTGTTTTGTTTTCAAAAATGAACATATTCATTAACATAGTCATGCTTATCATATACATCTATATATGTTTGACTGTTCGATTATAACACATTTAATGCCTCAGATACTTGTAATAGAGTAGAGCAGTAAACGAGCATCCTGTTGTTTGATATCAATACAGTCAGAATATTTATATATATCATTCTCTGTACTTTTGTGAGTTTTATTGGACGATATTTGGTACAAAATAAATGCCACCTGCACAAGTGATATAAACGACTGAAACTACATTATTTCTGTTACGGTTGATTAAATTTAATTCAAATTTTCAAACATAATCTGTTCATAAACTAGTGCTTAAAACAAGACTTTTCTTCAACAGAGTAAAAACAATATTTAAAAAACCACTCATCATAGTATAGAACTTTTATTTCACGCCTGCTCAAACATCGATGGGTGCTATTCTGTGCAGAATAGTAAACAATGAAGTTTGAAAATTATTTTTCAAAATTAAGTTGAATAAATATGCAATCACCAGTCGCAGTGCATTGTTCGATTTTCGATCAGAAATGACTATATTCAACTGTATATCATACGGATACTGAGTCGACAATCACTAATACGTTTATATGAGGCAATAGTCAGTACTTTTTGATAAAATAACACCATTTATACCGTTTGGCATGTTCAATAATGGGTGTTAAATGAACTCACTGTAAGACAGATCAAAATCGCACCCACATTCGGAATCCCTTTGTATGCGGTTGCTCAGTGATATTTCAATCTGTCATCTGTCTTAAAATTTATAGACTACATTGTTTCTATAACCATTTAATTGCGGTAATACAACCAACGAATTCATAATGTTTGTCTTGGACAGAAACACATATTAACTTGTTCAATCATCTGCAATTGTGATGGAGTTTCTATTTGAGGTACATTATTTCACTGGATCTAAATGATTTCCAAAGGTGTTTTCGTAAATCTTTGCTCAATGAGTGTTGTCAGACATTTATTTTTGTTTCATAGGCGTGGAACTCTCTGGTAAAGTGAACAGGTAACTGCAAATAGCTTTTCTTGTCAGTATTGTGAACAATGTTTCTATTTGAGATCTTATTATACTTGATATACAACTGTCTTTTGTCTCTTGGCATGGTTGGCTTAAAACGTGATAAGAGCTTCTGTGTCCTTGGATGACAAATATTAAGTTCTGAAAGTTTCTTCCTGTTGTAAGAAACCATTTTGACGTTCAGATGACACATGATAAGTTTGGCAATGACTCAAGTCATTTTGTCATAAGGTATGATATTATGGCATGTTGCACGCAGATATTTTTCCGTTAAAACCCCAAAGCAAGGAAAAGGTGCAGCTAATATGAAAGATGTTTCTCTTTAGACAATCTTGTTACTTTGTTAGTAAATATTACCCTTAAGAGACGTTGTTAGATAAAGGCATTGATAGATTGGTCTTTACTTATCAATCCATATCAACTAAGAATATGGTATAAGTATGAAAATCTTCTCACGGCGAAATCTGTATGCGAATATGCACCCAATCCTTGTCACATTCGGAGCGAGAAAGTGTGCCAATACCCTCTACATGTACTTTCATAAACTCCTGGTGGCGAAAGTTATCCACAAAGTACAGGATGATTTTCCAAATCAAGCAAATAACCACCTTATTTAAAGTAGCACAGTTGGTAGAGCGTCCGCTCATCACCCGAGAGGTCGGAATTCGATTCCTGGCTGCACCATACCAAAAGACGCTAAAATATGGGAGTTGATGCTTCCTTGCTTGGCGCTCAGCACTATAGGGATCCAACAACGATTGAACTGGCGCAGCACAGAGGCTGTTGGGTGCCATTGACACAAACCGCATTCCAAAGATTTACATTGTAGTGAGGACAATAAATTATTATTAGGTCTTCAAGACGTATGTCTGGAAGGCCTATTGTTATTATCCGTTTTTTTCTTCTGATGATTTGTACGTTTTTTTGTGCGCCCGATTCTGAAGTAACGGCCGACCCGATGTGCATGAAATGTTCAGGGCTTATAGTTTGTGACAAAAACTAGCCCTGTACGTCACCGATATTTTATTTTCAACTTCTGTCCTGAGTTATCTCCATTGAATATTATGTTTTTTATATTTTAAATAGAACTGTGATATACAAGAGGTTTTGTTCTTTCGAGTTCATGGTTCGGTATTTATGGTTGTTGTGTCAGCGAGTGTAAAACTAGCTATATTTGTAAATTAGTTGGAATCAGACAGGGATTGTTTACACAAGGACTAATCTGTCTGTTGAGAGGTGTGGCCTAGGAGTAGTGTGGACGGCTTTAAGCTTTTAATAGCATGGTTTGATGAATTATTGACTACGGTTTTAGCAAATGATTTGTAATGAGAAGAAGCTATGTTTTGTATTTTACAGTCAAAGAGGAGTACCATTTGTAGTGCATGTACATACAAAGTGTCTGCATCGTGGCTACTTTCTCTTAATTGCTGAAATTATTGAAAGATAGTTTATTAAATGTCATCATTAATTGTAATGGTGCATACTTGACAAGAGGGTATTCAATTTTACAGTAGGGGATGTGAGAGTTAAGTTCAGTGTTAGATACTTCTGAAGATCGAATAGTTGATATCTCCCACAGAAAAAAATATGTATCGTACAGTACAAGATTGAGAAGAAAAATTGAATGCACAAGTATAATTTTGAAAGCACTGAGTTGATTGTTGCTAAAAGCCGATTTCAAAAAGTGTTTCAAGACTATGGCTTATAAACCCAATACCAAAAGAAACTTTACATCTCAGTTGATTTTATCATATGTATGTTTTTCGATTACAAATATTTCAAGTTTTGGACATCGTACACTAAAACTGAAAAGTAATGGCGTATTGTTATCAGTCAAATATTTTTTTCAGAAGTTTTTACTTTTTTTACAAAAAATTAAATTTTTAAAAAATTTAAAAATTAAACTTTTAATTTTGACAAGACACACATGTTAAGCGACTAACGCACTACTGAAACAGTTTCTGATGTTAAAAGTCCGTTGATATTACCCATTAGCAAAGACCACCGAGTACGAGACCACCACCGAATCACAGACGAATTGATCAAACACATTTTGATACCCCTCGTATGTTGATGCGTCCAAACTTTTTATTTAAATAAACTTTTGAAATGAAAATGTTCATACATCGAATGTAAAACTGAATAATTATTTCAATACTTAAAAACCCAAATCCAATCGTTGCCTATTATGTGATTTATTAAGAAAAGAAGATGGGTGCAAAGTTTCTTTTGGTATTGGGTTTACTATTGCATACAAAAAGACTATTACAATAGTGAAGGTATAAATTGTTGTATTCACACTCTTTTCACTGAATTGCGTTACAGTCCTGTACCAACAACACACTGCATGTAAAAACCTTTTCGTCTGAATATTGAACCTCAGACTCCTTTGGAATAACTCTTGATAGCAGTCTTCGCCCCCACTGAGTCAGTGTAGAACATCGTGAAAATAGATGAATGGAACGTTATCCTTCTTTACCGTTTACATCAGCTATTAGGATTAGAGAGCTGTTTAAAGGGGCAGTAGCACGTTATTTGACTGTATCGTGGTTTCCAAATGGCAATATTCTTCATGACACTTACTCTGACTGTTGTATTAGGAGCAACTGAAAAAATCATGGAATGTAACCAGATTATTTTAAATCTTAAAATTAGATTGAATGCAGTTTCCTATGTATCCTTCAATTGTTCAATTGTAAATAAGTGTGACCAATGGCTAGCTAATTCTCCTCAATAAATAAAGAGAGTTATAAAACGAGTGTACATTGTACATGGTCCGAGTGGTAATTTTAATGCGTTAACATTACAAGAGTCATCAGAAGATGACCTATCCCACCGGTCCCACATAGTTTGTAAAACACATCTTTGACAGATAATTGAAACCGTAACCGTACTTCAATTAGTGGGTAATACACATGCTGAGTTTCAGGCATTATGAAGGGATTTGGAGCTGTTCTCCGAAAGCGAACCTTTCTCTTAACAAAGTATAAATCCAACGCGTTTCTATGGAAACAGAAACAAAACTAATTTTTCAGAAATCTCAAAATATCAAAAGGCACCACTTCAGTAGTAAGGTAATACACATTAGAAGTTTCAGAAAGATATCATGAACAATTTCCAAATTCTGCCCTGGAAACGAAATGATTACGGACGGACGGACGGAAAGGGCGACTACTATTATCCCAAGGTATTTCATTTCGATGGGATATGGCTGATACTTAAACACTCAGTGGGAAAATTAGATTCGCATCAGACTAACACACTGTTCTACATCACTGTCGCTTTATACATCACACAATTTCTTCCATTAAGAATAACTATTTTCAATGGAAACGTTTTTTCGAGCCGTGTTGAACGTCCAATCAGTGCAGGGAAGTTAAATTAGTTTGTTTCAATGAGACTGTCCAGTCAAGTTTAACAATTGACATATCGGTTATGTGTGTGTGCTGTCTATGAGACTCCTCCATTACACATTGCCAACATCATCGTTCCAAGCGATGAGTAGAAGTCACAACCATAGAGACCATTGCTTTACCGCAAATTAACTTTGCAGTACATTAAGCCATCGATAGCATCTCCACAAGGCGATGACTATGAAGACGGGCGTGATCGCGCACATAAAGCATGACATGGATGACTCTGGGACTATCAAGAACGAGTCAATAAAGATCATTCAGGAGAGGTACGTCTACTGAAGCTCGATTTGTTTCTAAAGGTCAATGAGACATTGGACAAGATGCAGTTAGCAGTGATCAGGTCCTTTTTTCCAATAGCTACTGCAGTCAACCATTCAGGATTGAACGACTGCTTTGTGCACTATGTAATTATATACGATGATTATAAATGGTTACTGTTGTAATGACAGTGAGTAAATGATACATGGAAGTCTATTGTGCGATACAGAATACTTTGAAAACTAGTTTGGTATATTTGTAAATAAAACAAACGCAAACTACGCTGACTAAAAGTCACAACAACATAAACTCGAACTTTCATTCCATAAGTGTTATTATTCAAATGGATGTTTTTTTAGCGTGGTGACATGGTTTCTTTTGCATGTTTGTCAAATAAAACTGCATTAATGGTACAATATCTCAATCACAACATGTACTCTTACTATTGATTGTCAACAAGCACACAACGAGGGGAGGGAAACGAATATAGATATAGATCGTTTCCTTACTGAATTTATTGATGGCAATTTCATTAAAAAAATTAAGAATTCAATTGTTGAAATTTGGCTTAAATAATAGCTGTGCCGACTTATTTACAACCAGTTAGCAATCATGAGCAATTAAGATGTAATTGATTGTCAACAAAATGTGAAAACATAATATGTAAACATTTCCAGATATAAAGATATCATAAGCTTTTGACATTAATGAATCAATAAACCTCTATTCCGCCTTTATAAAATATATTTTTTCACAAGACTAAAAAACAACATTTCGTCATAAAATAAGAATGAACGAATTCGGTTTTGAAGCCTTATTTAACTTATAGCTAATAACGGCATTTCGACCATTTCCAGCCATCACGAGATTAGAACTACCATATTTTCGTTTTGATTTTAAAATATTCATATTCAATGGGTTTAAGAAGTTTCAATCAAATGCATATCTTATAGGTATAGGAATTCACGTGGGAGTTTGCGAACGGACACTGAAATAGTTGTTAATATTTACAATTAAATGTTGGAACACTACATTTCTTTTTAATGATTACAATTTTCATATTCAATCAAACTTTGAGAAAACATTCTATTTCAGATAATTTGTCAGTCACACAGACAGGAATCAATTCGAATTTAAAGGAGTATATATTCTCCAATGTTTATTAAACAATATAAATTACTAGCTCCAATGCTTTTGGTGAATTGAGAGTACTGGGGAAAGTGGACACCATGCAATGGTCGCTCGTTGCGGATTTGTAATATCACCAGGGCGGTATCGTTGACCCCTTCTGGTGTTGTATGAATATCTTAAAATGTTCATGGAGTTCATGGGTAACACTGCCTGACTGTAACAATTCATGTCATAGATTGACGCTGTGATGTTTCTCCCACGGGGAAAATAACTTATTCAGGTTCCCTTTACTGGAGATATTAAGAAATCATTAAACTCGTGATCAGGAGTTTGTGCAGTGAACAGCTCCAGGATGACAGTTAACGATGTAGAACCGTGGTATTTAGATCTTTAGAAGTGGATAGAACTCTCTTTAAGAAATATCTGTCTAATGGGTTTGTTCACGATCTTATAAACGGTTTGAAAAGTACGAGTTAAGCTGGTATAAAAGTCGGAGCTTGGATTCACTGTTTTAATCCTTTTGCTACTGCGCAACTTTTAACGAAGATTACCAGTCTCCGAGTGCTCTGGACACAGGGTGTACATTGTAAGAGCTTCGTAGACAATTTCAGCCGCTTTGTGATCCTGCAAATGGTGTGGAAGAAATAACAATAATCATGACAATAATAAATCAGCAAAATACTGAACTTAAGATCTTAAGATCCTTTGGATATATGACACCGTTTGATGAGAAGCTTCATTAGTATTCGTGTTAGAACTTACCATCCTTCATTCCCTCATTTTTCATTATTGAATCTGCTCAAGGTTCATTATCAGACAATACTGATATTAAGAGTGTTTTAACACTCCTAACAGTTTACTCTGTGTTATAATTAGTGTATTAACAGTCACGTACGTCCCTCTTATTAATCAGCATTTCACAAAATAATTTAAATGTTTTCTGAAGTAATAAGACACGGGCCGATATTGATTATCAGATTCACATCACATTGAAGACAAATATAAAAAATGATTGCCCGCAGAGATATTACAGAATATATAAATAGATGATATCTGTCAATTTCAGACTAACACCATGTTTATCTCATCGAGTGAAGTAGAAAGAGCTGCAGCCAAGAGTGAAAATATATAACTTCCATGAGATGCGATAAACATGGTATTTGT
This sequence comes from Gibbula magus, assembly GCA_936450465.1. NCBI lineage: Eukaryota > Metazoa > Mollusca > Gastropoda > Trochida > Trochidae > Gibbula > Gibbula magus. The sequence goes on along the minus strand of OW388300.1, from coordinate 16,609,313 downwards.
CAGCAATTGACAGATATTTTATTTATTACATGAGGTTATGCTACGAAAGGGGTAGTTTCTTACTTAACAGCCCGTCACCACAGTAACAATGTGAAGAAAATTATTGACGTCAGAACATTGATACCGTCAAATTGTATTAGTCATGGCCACAGTGAAAATATAGGACATTTTCACTGAATTCATAGACAGTTTATTTCACTGATGAATCATAGTATGTCCTTACTTATTATATCATAAAACCAATTAGTTCATTGCTTGTTATATAATAAACATGCTTATTTGAATACAATTCACTCATAAATAACCCATGTACATATAGCTCTGTAGAATATTTATACTATATAACATAAATGTACAGAACATTTGTGTCATATATACCTGGTTGAAACATATGCCAGCTGAATCGTGATGGTGGTTTATTGATTATCTTACCTTACAGTAAAATACTCGCTTTTGATTGGTCTTTAGCAGGGGTTCTCAAACTCTTGTAAACCTCCCAGGCGGGATACAAATTTTAGATCTATTTGCCGAACTGTCTAGCATTTGCCGAACACCGTCACAATAGCAGCATATTCCGAGCACGGTTGAAGAGGGTTCGCTGTAAGTACGTTATGGTAGTAAACGCAGTGTTGAGCTTGCAAAAAAACATCGTCTGCTAGATGTCAACAATATGGCAGAAAACAACGCAAAGAAGCGTTTTGCTTCACATAGCGAGACGGATATTCAAGACAAACGTGCTAAAGTGATACCAACTAACACCAAGAAGTCTAACAAACATGTGTCTGCTATTTTGAAAGAGTATTTGGCTGAGAAACAACAAAACACGGAATTTGAAACATTTGATGCCGTTCAACTGAATGAAATTCTCTGCCATTTCTATCTCGATCTAAGGAAGCAAGACGGCGAATTGTACAAGAGTTCTACCCTAGATGGCATCAGGTATGGACTAAACCGCTACCTCAAGGCTCCCCCCTTTTCCCGAAAGTTCGACATTATCAAGGATACAGCATTTGTGGATGCCAACGAATCTTTCAAGACAGCCATGCTGGAGCTGAAAGCTGCAGGAAAGGGTGAGGTTCAACATAGAGCCATGATAGTTGCATTTGACCGTGAAAAACTTTATTCATCTATGTTCTTGAACCCTGACATACCCCAGGGTCTTGCTAACAAGGTTCAATTTGACATTCGTTTGTATTTCTTTCGACGTGGATCGGAAAATATGAAGAAGATGACGAAGGATTAATTTCATGTCGGAACCGATGCTGACACTGGTTTAGGATATGTGACAAAAGCTGAGGGTGTACTTACCAAAAATCACCGCAATGACAAGGAACAGTATCGTCCGTTCATGCCTGAACAGCCAGCCTCTAAAATGTGTCCGGTGGCTTCCTATGTCAAGTACGTATCCAAGCTGAATCCTTCGTGCGATCGTCTCTGGCAATATCCACTCGACAGCTTTGTTGGTGACGATGATGTCTGGTTTGCTAACAAGCCGATTGGTAAGAATGCTTTGAGTTCTTTCATGACGAATCTCAGTCGTCAGTGTAAACTTTCTGACACCTATACCAATCATTGTATTCGTGTGACTGGAGCCACAATTTTAACTCGCTCCAAATTCGCAAGTGCGCAGATCCAAAATGTGACTGGTCACAAAAGTGTGAATTCTTTGTCTGTGTACCAACGTGTGTCGGATGAAGAAAAGTTTGAGATGGGTCAAGCACTAACAGAAGGAATGGTAACAGGAAATCAACTTGCACTGCCGTCATCATCTAGTGAGAGTTGTCCCCCTTCCGCATTCCAATCCGTGTCAAGGCCGTCCATCGGATCAGCTGACAATGTAAACAACGACACGGATCTCCTCGAGCTCGAAGACGGGGAAATTGACAAACTTCTCTCCCAGATCCAGATGGAAAACTTCACGTCTTCCTACACCATGCGTCAATCTCAATCAATGTTCCAAAGCTGTACAATTCAAAACCTCAATGTCATAATCAAAAAGTAAATAACTGCAATGTTCAATCTTACCACTAGACTCTACGGTACTACAGTTCGGCAAATGCAACGCCGGCGATATGCCAGACTCTGTGATGTAGTGAACTTATACACAGTTAACGTATCTTTATTAGGTCTTCAAGACGTATGTCTCGAAGACGTATTGTTATTATCCTGATTATTTTTGTTATTATTATTCTTTGTACCAAATTTTGTGCAGCAGATTTCTCAGTAACGGCTGGGCCGATTTGCATGAAATTTTCAGGGAAGGTAGCCTGTAACCAAACTTAGAAGTAATTTTCTTAATTTTGGGATTTTCGACTTCTTTTGTGAGTTATCTCCCCTTGAATTTGAAACTTCAAACCTCAATAGCTCGAAAACTTACTAAGATATTTTCAAAAAACTTTCACCAAAATGTGGGCAACAACATTCCCCATCGATTAGGCCTAGTGCGGATTTCGGCCGTAATGATAGATTTTTCGCTATTTCGAAAAAACTGAAAATTCGGTGCACTTTCGCGGGTTTGAGGGTACGCGTCTTCAAAAATCTTCTTCTAAATCACGGCAATACATATAAATATGTGTTATAGCTCATTCGAAAGCCAAGACAACGTAGAATATAATTTGCTTACAGAATTTTGAATTTCGGCCTAGAATTCGAGTAATCTGCCCTTGAATATGGTCCTTTTTAAAAAGGGCGTTTTTCGGTTGCAATTTCAAAGGGGCATAACTCTGTAACTAATTGACTAATGTCAAAGTTATTGATAGCCATCTCTTGCTAATAAGGAGCTAAACAAGTCCATAATACATCGCTGTCATAAAAAAGTTGATAGTTTCGGCACAATTTGGACATATTCTCAAGAAAGTAAAATTTTGTGATTTTGAGCATTTTCGAATGGTATATCCTTTGGATAATTATTGATTATGAACCAATGACGACAAGAAGACTTTAAATAGATCATGTTGAAGTAGAAACGTCATTTATTAATGACAATATTTTTCGAGCATGTATCTGTCATAGTTTATATGTGACAAGTCATAGAACATTGTCATTTTTCGAAAATCGCCATTTTTAGCATAGTTGAAAGGATCATAACTGCTTAACTAATAAAGATATCAAAATTGTATTTACACCGTCGGATGCACAATTTCAAGAACAACAACGTTTCTGTTGTACCCTTTCATCAAAAAATTGATAGTTAAGCTCCGAACATCGCAAAGGTTGTCTAGGGGTCCAAATTGTAACATTTTTGAGTAATTTCTTTAACATTCAGAATAACATAACGCATTACTTATGTATACAAAATGATGATAACATCTCCTGAAGTGGAAATTAAAGCACAACATTTTCATTGTAACACCTTAGTATGAAAATATTAACCATTTTGTCTTAATCGTGAAAAAGATCATGTAGGGGTCCATTACTATGTGATTTTTCAATTTTCAGAGGGGTACCTTTTTTGGAGTTTTTTTGTAAAATAACTACTGAAGATAGAGACATGTTTGATAGCTCATTTTAAAGCAGAGAAACTGGTGAATAACCGAGAGTCCAACATGGAGTTCAAGGTCAAGCAGAAGTCTTGAAGACCTAAGTATTGACGCGTCAATCCTAGTTGTTCTTTCATGTTGTTGTTTATTGTTCATATTTTAATGTTAATTGAAGTATTCATGATGGAACTTGATGTGTTTCGTTGTGTATTGTCTGGTAGCACGACGATAGAATGGAATTGACAAGTAGGTCTACTGAAAACACTTGTTGCCTGTGAATTTTTAAATTCTCAATAACTAAAAAGAAAACATGTTCGGTAAGATAAATTCGTTGTCAGACCACACTCGGGGTAGATGAAATTTTTGTATCCCGCGTAAGTGTCCTTGTATATATATAAGGACACTTAAGCGGGATACAAAATTTCATCTACCCCTCGGCGCGGTCTGACAACTTATATTGTTCTTCATTTATACACCAGTAAAAATCTCTCTACGAGTGTAAGTTAAAGGCGCTGTTGAACATTGTTAATTCTGAAATAAAGTGCTCTCACGGAAAAGAAGTAAAAATGTATTTAAGTGCTACCGCTGGCTGAATGACACTTCGGATCAATAAGGTTCCAAAATTAATGTTCGTGGTTCGAATTAACCATGCGTGTCAATGCCCCTATGAGCGGCTATTTAAATTTATTCATATGAAAATGGCCGCTCGAAGGGGATCCATGTGTCCTAACTGATGTAGCGATACCTAAACAGAGTAGAGTTTTAAATATGACACCAAGATTGAATGGTCAACTATCCTGCTGTATGAACTCTCAAGACCTACAAATATTCGTCCCTCAGCTACCGAATATGAATGAATTGATGTTTTAGAATATTTTGTTTAAACAGTTAAGATTATCGTGATAACAACATTAACTTTCTTCTTTCATATAGTTTATCTGTCCATCTACTTCAATGTTTCTGTATGGCTGTTTATGAATAAGCATTTATAAGTATTTATAAGTCATGAGTATGACATTAACTTTTTGGAGCGAACAGGAAAACCTGAGTGCTTTTACTTCTAGTGCCTGGAGCATCTTAAAGTATGTTTTTCTTTAATTTGAAACTAATGCATCATTACTTTGGAACGCTCCATGTTTTCTTCTCACAGCAAACATGATTAGTTGAATAATTTGAATGGAAGGACAAATTGCCTGAGGAGATTTATCCTGCAAATCTGAATGTCTCAAAATGATTAAATCAACAAAATGATGAATACTGTGTTTTTCAACATTTTAAAACTCTGAATTCCTTCTTTCCTGAGAAATCCCGATTCAAGACACAATTTAATTCTGATCATGTCTTTCCATCTCCTCTGGGGTCCATTTAAATCAGGAAAATTGAGATTTGATATAGAAGAAAAACAATCCCCCGTTGTGCTTTCATACCCTAGTGTTGTGGTGTGTAAGGTTGATAGGTGTTTGGCAATGTGGCGCGTCTTTACTTGTTATTGCCCCTCTAGCAGTGTTAAGACACAAGATATTTGCACTTGTATAACGACTTCTGGGGTGAAGCTGTATTATTCTGAAAACCTGTAAACATAGACATAATAATGGATAATGCCATTTCATATTTCAAAATGTTGTTTTTTCAGTTCTTATAAATATTTCCATGAAACAATGTGGACATAGGGTTTATCCAGGATTGCTTTTCTGTCATGAAATAGTTTAACTTTATGGAAGGTTATATATTCTAATACATGTGTCATTGTGGTAAGTGCATATCAACACTCTCTGTACGAATTTGAAGTGCTGTTTCTTTTTTGAAAATATCAAGTCTGAGAGTTTTGCTATACTTCCTGTCAGAAATTTTATGTAAGCATTTTATGTATTTGTTCAATTGATTTGTTTAGGAATGTTTTGTTTATTGTTAAACATCTCAGTCAATGGAATTTCTTTTAAAAACACAACTTTATTTTCAATAAAGCTAATAGGTTTATCAGTTCCAGTTTAGGATATATATAAGCTTAACAGTCAACAAGATGGTAAACAGGAGTCTGTCCCTCGACTAGCTGCATCCAACTTACACAGAAAGTTTACTGCGATGTTCGTATGCATTCTACAACGTGATAATATACCTTATTAGAATTGGTGGGAATATCGATCACGTAAATATTTACCTGCCTGCAATACTGGTTTAGTATCTTCACAAATCAAGACCTTTCAATTACAGAGGTCGTTCAGAGTTACAAATTCTGATGAAAGAACTGAACTCATTAGGCTAAGCTGGCATAACTAAATCTTCAAATATGAAGGGTACAAGCAATGAAGTGGTAAAAATAGTATATACGTTGAAATCACCGGGGTTGTCAACAACCAAAGAAGACAGTAAATTGGTTATTAAGTGTGTTTACTCTTGAAGAAAGGATTAATAAGTTTGTTATAAAACATGACGCTAGGTGTAATGCTAATATATGTATAATTAGTATTTCAAATCGTCATTCTTAGAAAAGACTATCTCATCATGGTTAAATAATTCAATGCATAGATAAGTTGTATAAGTTATTTGTTTCCCACGTATTACTTGTTTTGTAAGTATTTGATTTGCAGATTATAAATTTGTTTTATGCATTCCCAGAAGAAGTTTCCTGTTAAACTATTAAATGTAATTGCCCGAATACAGGTATGAGGTAAATCAATGCATCAAACAGATAAAACATTAGTGACTCTGTTACTACATGAAATAGCTGAGATGAAATAAATACATTCAGGTTGATTTCTGAATTCATTCTTAATTCCAGGTTGACAGGAGGATAAGTTTCCCATTTTCGGCTTTCAAAGTTTACAATCTAAAATCTGCTTGTAATGACATCTTTTTGACCATTAGAAACCAATATCTTCCAATTGAACAGGAGTTGAGAGCTCATTTCAATGTTGACAGGTTATATCAATTATAATAATGTGTTTTCATGTCACAACTATTTTCAAAAACATGTTATACCAATACATACAGAAAACAGACTCGTGTGTTTAAAGCGTATAGTTAAACTAGGTCTTTGAAGGGCATTCAGAGGTGTCATACATAGGAACAGGAATATTCTCTGGATAACAACTTCATTAATTTGAAAATACACTACAGTGATGAAGGAGTGAACACATACTCCAAAAAATGGAGTATTTTCACATTAAAGAAGTTGTCATCAAGAAAATCTTCCTGTTCATAATTAAACCATATATACCCCAACATCTTTATTCAGTATGATCCGAACTTTCATTTAAAAAACCTTTATTTTATTATATTATTATTTAGCTTAAATTGTGCATCATAATCTCTCATCATGACCATTCAAGATGCCATTCTGACTCAACACACCATTTTAAGTATCTATTTTCGGCAGTGTCAAAGATGTGACCTTTTGTGTTTAACCAAATGAAATATTAAAACGTCCTTTGAATGCATCTCGTAACATAGCCAACGATGTAGGGCAGTATATAGTAATTAAAGGCATAGAATCTAATAACGATTAGATTACTGTCCAATTTTTGCAGAGAAAACAGACAATTTCGAATAAAGAATACAATAACATCCATAACCTTACAGTTTTTGAATAAGCAATGTTTCCTGTTTAAATTTTCTGTAGATACACTCTTTTAGAAATGTCTATATTTCTAAGGGATTCCACTGTTAATTTACCAGTTATTACCCGAATCGGCATATTCTGTCATATTCAGAAACATCTGACAAACATGAGCAATTTCAAATAATTCAGTCATAGAGACATTAAGTATGTATGAATAAAGGTTACAGATATGTTTGTATGGTACATCAAGATCACATTTGTACTTCTATGTATGAGATGTCAAGATCATAGAAACCCTTTATTCTGCTGTCGGACAGGTACATATGTACGGTGATATACCATGATTATGGATAACTCGTTGAATTAAAATGCATTAAAAGGTATCAAAAATGGAATTGTAGATATTAATGTCAAATGCAAAGACAGTGATATGTGAACTCATGAATTGACCGAGTGAAGCAAACCTTTTTTTATGTCGAGTTTATTGATCATATACAATATATGTCTTCACAATTAGTATTCCAATGCTAGTAACAAAATACAGAAGATACAGACTTACGCCCGCTCCATCCTATTTAAATAAGGAGTTTTCAAAGTCAGAAATAATTTCAAGTTAATCCCTTATTTACGTTGCGACAAAAGTCATACAAACGATTCGTAAATATAGGTCACCAAATAATAGTTCATTTATAACTAGAAATGATTTGAAAAATAGTTGCCTCCTCTTAATTGTTGGTTAAACATGGCGACAGAAGTGCGTTTTGTATCCGCGTATTTGATTGGCCTTTAGCATAGGTCAATAACCAGGCTACGTCTCAGTGTATCTGTTGAGTTATGAATATGAATTTCTTGTAAATGCATATCTCGCCAGATCCGTGTGGAAGACGAGGGGTTCTGAAGTAGAAAAAAAAACCAGTACCATGCAAATAACTCGTTTTTTAATATTACTGATTGGAGTGGGAACTTGAGAATACGGTCAAAGTGATTGAAAGTTGTAACCACGTTAGTAACACAAAAACTAACAATAAGGTAGATATTTATTTTCGATGGCATAGCTTTGGTTAGAGGGTTGGGAGATCACTTTTTAAAAGTTCTTGTCTCGAAGAAGGCATGTTGAACGATGATGTCAAACATAATATAACAATTATTATTGCAGGAAGAATGCTTGCAATACATGTTCTTTATGCTTTAAATGAAAAATGACACAACTACTTCTGCAGTGAATTCAGAATTAGAGCTGCATGCATGTTGGACAATTCTCTACAGCAGATAAAGTTTCATTTGGTGGCATGTCTAAAGCTTGAACTACACTAAGATCTGTCACAGAAGATTTTTGTGATATGCAAATGACAGAACGTCTTCTTTACGTGCTCCTTTCATTATTTATCATCTGAACAATAAAACTGTTGGTTCCGTTCAACGAAACAAAATTGTCAGTAGTATCAACATGAAATGTCCACCAGAATACACGGACACTGTCTAAAGTGTGACAAACAAATCAACGGTCAAAAGAAACTATTCGTAAAATGTGTCATATACAGTATACACAGCGTAACGTTACACATGCAACTGAGGGTAAATGTAAATTTGCAGAACAACAGGTTTTTCAAAACAAACCAGAAGGTTGTATTATTAAACAATCATTACTGAAACAAAGTACAGTATCCCCTGAAATCAAGTATTCTTGTCTTGTATTAAGTCTATGAACAGAGTTTATCAACAGCCAAATGGTGTTATCGAGTATGTCTGGAATAAGTGCTTTAATAACTGTTTTGTTCACTTGGCGATAGAGGATGTTTTCCTCCTTAGTTGTCAATGCAGATCATTCAACGTGTGCTCGGAGGTTGATAAAAGTCTGACAATCTTGCAAGATAATGACATTATTTACAGAAAGGACGTCTCTTGTGACCATTGGTGTTTAGGGTGACCTGCCGTCATCTTGCAGATGGGTCGATGGCATTGGATACCGTGTTCCCTGATAACTGTGCTTCTGATGGCCTAATTATGTTACGTGAGAGCTGATAATGATGTCACAATGACAAAATGATTATGCAGATGTAAAGTACGGCACAGTTTTGTTTGGTATACTTATATTTGCCCTGACATTGATCTGGACTGTTTATATCCTTCGTTGTTAATGTCAAGTTGTTCTCCCGGCGCAGTCAAAGATGCAGGCAACTTGAGTTATGTCGTGCTACCAAACTGCAGTGTTCACGTTTTCCTCTCTCGCGTTTGTGCAGGAAATCTTGGTATGCAAAATGTGTGGTAAAACGTAGTGTTGCTTAACATGCTTCATCTTGTCCTTATTATATTTAGGTGCATTATTTTTTTTATGAAAAAGTTCGTCATTATTCGGTAAGGTATTTGAGTTGTCACTGGGAACGTTTGTGTTGTCACTGGGAACATTTGTGTTCAGATGATGTAGTTTAATAAGTAACATCCCAATTGAAACACTAATTTGAACATTTTTGAAAATATGTTACTTTGATATTATCTTTCATTTTGCCCGTGAGTTTTATATACATTTTCTTTTAAATATTTCAATACATATTATTTATACCGGTGAAATAGAATATCCTACCTATACTCAAAAAGTACATTGGATGGGTATAAACGTTTTAGTCTATAATATAATACACATCGTAATCTATCGTGGTGTTTTCCCATTGTATGTCATCCATGAGGTCAATGTTACGTTAAAAACACATGATTTTAGCAACAAGGGATTTGAGCATCTTTCAGTAAACACAATCTTCTTTCTTTTGTCGTTTAAAAAACATGGATTGTAGAAGCAACAAAATAATATAAATTTGACGTTTGAATGATGTATCTTCTTCTCTAAGCATTTTGTGAAATTAGATTTCCATCAGTGAGTTTGGTTATTGGAATTTTATGCATCATGTAATATCACTGAAGATGAAAATGTCTGAGTAATATTGCTTTCGACCTCTGGAATCATCTTGTAGGAGTGTTTTAAAAATCCAATATAATATGTGGTGGCTTTTAAACTTCGAACGTGTCTTTGAGATGTCAACAAAATGTGATTACATTATCAATTTGAATGAAAGGAACTGTGACCTGGGAAACATTACAATCTAACCTACACTTCAATCAAACAATAAAGTCAATAACGTGTAAATCGGCCCCATAAAACTTCACTCAAATTAGACATTTAATATTATTTTAAGTTTCCAGATATATTTACAACAAATTCCAATTAAACAGTATCATTTGCTATGAATTCATAAATTAAAAAATAAATTATAATTAACAAAGATATAAAAGGGTATGCAGCCAAACATTATTATCCCCTATCATACATCTGTACATATGCATGCGAATACTCTACCAGCCGCGTTTCATTCCTGATTGATATCGAACACTCCATATTCGTTCTCACCTTTGTCAAGCAAGACCTTGCAATATATTTTAAACCAGGGAATTCCCTTGCAGTTTATTCATAACATAAATCTGCCCCATACATTTTAGCCCATTATTTTTGGTGAGTTTGCCTTTTTACATGTTTAGATATGTTTCATGTTGTATAAATATTGAATACAATTGCTTGTCCTGTCGAAATTAATCATAGCATTAAAAATGATAACATTTATCATCTCAGATGCCTCCGATTCGCTGATGTAGTTCAACACATTAGTCTTACGTTAATAATCTCCCTCATTCAACTCTGCAAGAATCTAAACATCGTCTCATGTGAGGGACCGTGATGTATAGCCGTGTTTAACTAAAGGAACCTTACAAGGGCTGCAATCACATATGACATTAATTGGTTGATGTTTCTGAGGTTGATGCTCATTATATGACCTACGTGGACTTGTTATTTATGATCACTTAGAAATTGACACCGTGGTGTCAACGTGTAAATATTTCCCTCTGTGATTAGCTGTGATAGCGGAGACTGTTTTTGTGAGCACGTGAAATCTCTGGTAACATTTAACTTCCACTTGATTAGACGTACACAAACCATCATGTTCAAATTCAAGAGATTAAAGTAAAATAAGTTTGAAATAGAATCCAACAGAAACCATTGCAATTACCCAAGAAAGGAAAAGTACATTATCAGTTTCATATTTATTTTAACAGTATTATGTTAAGAGCTTCAATATTCATGAAATAACATTAACATTAATGATGTGATGATGGGATATACGGATATTGTGTTTGAACGTGTATTCATGTTATTTTGAACAATTTGAAGCGTTTCTTCGAGAGTTTTGAACTATCAACCACTTCATTGAGTCAAAACATATGTATTGTTCTGCATTGAGATGCCATCAACAAAATTATTATTAAATATGTTTAACCTATGTTAATATTCAGTAAGATTGTCTTTAGATTATAAACAGGAAAATTATGTTTGAGGCTACAACGTGATAACTACTGTGTTGATATAGTAATGGTGGATTTTTATATCGTGCACTTCCATGCGTTTAATGCTTGCTCAAGGCGCTACACATATTACTAATCTGGAGGAAATTGTAGTTCCCGTGTCCAGGGAATGATTATGAATAATTGACAAGGTGAGTCAATGTTTTTACAGCCATTTCTGGGGTATATCATTTTATCATGGATGCTTGCCTTTCAACAGTGAACAAGCTTTAAATACTACTGGACATATACCGTATTCATCCTAATAAACGCCCTCTCCTAATAAACGCCCCCTAAGCCATTTTTAACTCGCAGAAAATGACCCCTAATAAACGCCCCCCTTTTGTATCGACTTACCTTACTGATGTTTCACTGAAGAAGAGTTTTCAATCTTGCTATCAACCTCTTATGTCTCTTGCTTCTAACAAGGAAATAGATGTGATATACGTATTTGCTTCTAATGACGAAACTTTCTTCTTTATTGTGATTCAAATAAACAATATCATGACCCGGAAATAGTGTTTACATACTCGTTCTGCAACATGTGCTTATCAGCTGATTGTATTTATGCTGCCGTTCATTGGTGGTTATATTTAGATTCCTAGCGAACTAACGCTTCATTGGATAAGAGTAATGATGTGACAAGATGGCGGATTCAATCTTCGTGAGTTTTAATTAGTTTAAATTTCCATTGCAAATTGTATATCAGTACCGGTTGGAATTTGATACAAATAATAAACTACGACATTTAACTCTTCTTTACATTTATTTGATACACTTATTTTGATTAAAACTCTGAATTAGATCGATGTTTCTTTTTCTTTTGAACATCAACAGACATTTTTTTTAATAAACGCCCCTTTTTTACGATTTCTAAAGTCATTTTAATAAACGCCCCGTTTTTCCAATTTCTTAAACGCCTAGGGCTTCTATTACGGCGAATACGGTATGCATTATGAACCAGCAGTTTCAGTAATACAATCATAGAATAAGCTGAAGCCCCAAAATACAGTTTAGATCTTCGTTTTTCTTTCACAAGTGACTTTAACTCTCTGTAAGTGATACTATATTTGTATATTTGTTGATTAGTAGAGATATTGAATGAACCAAATGAAAACCATCAATATGATATCGATGTCCTTTCTGTTATTAGTTGAAATATAAAGTAGTATTTTAAGATAAAATATAGATCAGATCCACCAGATCTAATACTAGGAGATCAACGATTAGTTTGTCCTAAAATCAAGTGCAAACAAATGCTTACCAATCGAATGTGCTAAAAACACAGTATCAATCTAAGAATTTAACAATCTCACAGAAAGAAAAACACTCTGTATGGCATATCTGAAAGGCCATTTTTCCGATGATGTTTTAGTTCCTTACCGAACTTTCTTTAATTGGTGGGATAGCGCACTGGTTAGCACATTCGGCTTCAGATCAAAAGGTCTGGAGTTCTAATCCAAACACAGGCTGAGAACTGTTCTTCATGCATTGGATGCAATGCTACACTGAATGTCAGTGCAGTACCACCCATGGTTCGCTAGTTTCAGCAGATCCTTGCAGGTTTCACCGCAATGCATAGCCCCCATGGCGTAACAAGCTTTCCCTGCAATGCTACTAGCAGGTGTGATATAAATGAACTAAGCTTGAAAGCGGCGTAAGTCACCTCACCTTAAATACCTTAAATTATGTTCTTGTTGTGCTATAATGTGGCGATGGTACCATTACATATATCCAATGTATGAAACAAAGTTCATCCAGCGACGGAAATCGGAGTATAACACTGTGATCATTTTATGATGATTTTGTTCCATGTGCACTTGTAGTGCTTATTTCCTTTCCAATAGTGTCACATTCATTCAACCACCATCAACATTGTAACTTTTGACATTAAGAATATATTCTCCATTTTCGGATTAACATACTTAATGCTATGAACACAATTATCCCGATAGGTGACATTATGTACTCCCTTTGGCAGTTGTGCATGAAATGTAAAGTGACAAATATAAATATCATAATACTTCTCACTGCAATGTCTTGATATAGTTCAATCTCAAATTATTCTTATACAACTTAATCCGATAGCTGTAACATGGATTTTAAAAATACTAGATAATACTCTGTTATAGAGAAGGTCATCAGACATCACCTCTGCCGGTTAGCACTCAGATGGATGAACGAAGTACGAGTGTTACATTCGATGTGATTCAAATGAGGTTGAATCATTCAAGGCTTGATATCAGAAGACACGTGGGTGAGATTATCTCTCACTATATATTGTCAACAATGAGTGTCGTTTATAAGAAATATCCTGTAGATGTGTATATGCTGATAAACATAATACAATAGAACATACATTTTCAGAATTAAATCAAATCACGACAACAGACAAAGTATTGTAATGATTAGATATTACTTTTCCGTGTCAGTCCAAATTGTACGTCTAGCTTATGAACTCTTCCCATTGCCTAACGGATGTTCAAGTTAGAACTGTACTCCTGGGATGAACCAAGCAATTATACTTTGTTTTTAATATAACCACTCACTGGATTATAGATGTATTTGAAGATGTCAACTTAGGATAGCAACTTAATTATAACTAGTTACAGTCATAAGCTGTTGACGATTTGATTTCATTTTGATTTAGGTTCTTCGGGCATTTTAATATTTTGTTTTACAGGCTTCTAGCCTGGTGTTACAATTTCTTTCATTTCCATTTTAATGTGTAAGTATGATGTAAACATTGTATAACATCTACAGCCGGTATTCAGCATGGATAATGTCCACTTCCCTCATCATCTGCAGAATGTAAACAGAATGCTTATTTACTGCCAGACATTCCAAACCATCAATCATTACAAGTGTAACGGTTGGCCGTTGAGAAGTGAAAACATTTATGAATAAAGAAATCATTTATGTTAGTCTGAGCCAGTGCAAATATCTCATAACTAAGCTGTTGTTAGAGTTAAATTGTGTTTGATTCCGGCATTATCCAAAAATGTTTTCTAATCATGTTTTCAAATTGGAAAAGACTAGGTTTAATCCTATATAGTTCAATTATACAGGAATCACATTAGACAAAGTTGTAATTATTGAAGTCGTTTTCCGTTTACTGAGGAAATCTGCTTTAAAATACAACCTACACATACCTTATAATCAAACATCTTACACTGCTTCTTTATTCCACAAACCTTTAAAGGCATTGTTTAAACCATGCATTCATTAAGTCCTGTCTCAATTGACAGGACAGACACTGATGTTCTTTGTATTAAAGTATTAAGCATTGACTACTCCATTTCTATACGGGTTTTGGCTGCAAGATCCAAGGCAGAACGGATGCAGCTCATTTGAACTGTGGTAAAAGAATATTGCAGATGAAGTAAGCTCTCTTCCACTAATTCATTTACAGTTCTCTACCCGTCAATCAATGCTTTATTCCGACCACACATTGGTTTTGTTACTGAGTCCAGTCTCACCTTCCCTAAACCCTGTGAGCTTGACGGATCAGACAGTTTGACAATTTCATTAAGACTCAATTTATACATTTTGGCTCTGGTATTGACTTGAAGAGAATATATCTCAATAAGGCTGAGATTCTTTTACAATTTAGTGTCGATATATTTCTTTCATTCCCTTGATAAACAACTGTGAATGTGGGGATCCTTAAGTCTGATTCTGAAAGCTGTGAAACAAAAACTGAATGAGGGAAATTAGCAGTTGAACATCGATGGCCCAAATGTTTTTTAAGTGAACATTATCTATAGACGTAGTATTTATGTGGTGGATGATTACTTCATTATCATATTCCCATCAATGTGTCTGCTTATGTAATTGGGGAAAACATGCATTGATATCTCACAAACTGACAATACTTTATACTGGGTATAACTTGACGAGATAAGTACATTTATCACTGTGTCCAAATGTCATGCAAGATCAAGAACATTAAAAACATGAAAGCTGTTAGAACAACAAACACTTCCCTGATTAAATATAAATAATGCAATTTTAATTTAAATCAAAGGTGTAGAGCA
Organism: Gibbula magus; assembly: GCA_936450465.1. Taxonomy (NCBI): domain Eukaryota; kingdom Metazoa; phylum Mollusca; class Gastropoda; order Trochida; family Trochidae; genus Gibbula; species Gibbula magus. The sequence goes on along the minus strand of OW388300.1, from coordinate 16,593,852 downwards.
TATGCAGCTTATGAAAGGTATGTATCTGCAATGATCATTCAAAATGAAATCACATGGGAATTCATATTCACTTTATTCGTTAATTTTTCAGAATAAATTCACTAAAAAGTGAAATTGATATATAATTTTAAGATGAAAAGGAAATTGGTTGTAAGTTGTAAGGCTGAGATTCGTTCCGTTGTGATGAATGCCCATGAATGTACTCATCCTAAAGTCTGATTGTGAAAGCTGAGAAACAAAAACTGAATGAGGGAAATAAGCAGTTGAACATTGAATGTTTTCTAAGTGAACATTATCTGTAGACACAGTATTTATTTGGCGGAGGATTACTTCATTTGCATAGTTCCATCAATGCGTCTGTTTATGTAATTAGGGAAAACAGAGAAAAGATATCTCACAAACTGACAATATTTTTGGGAGGAAAACTTGACAATATAAGTACATTTATCACGGTGTCCAAATGTCATGAATGATTAAGGACATTCCAAACATGAAAGCTGTTTCAACAAACAAAGATTTCCCTGATTGAATAACTACAAGACAATTTAAATCAAATGTGTAGAGAAATTGCAAGTTATGAAAGTGTGCATCTGCAATGAATATTCAAAATGAAATAACGCGTACATTCATATTCACTTTATGTGTACATTGATCCAAATTGTTTTACTAAAAAGGGAAACTTAAAAACATTTTTATATAATTTTTAGATGAAAAATAAATTAATTAATATTTTTATATACATAAATATGCGCCTGTGTACGTGTAATGTTATTGTTTTTAATGTCACTTTCAATAAAATGAACAGTCATTGTCAAAAGAGATTATAGTTGTTCACTGAATTTCAGATTTGTTCATTATTTTGGTAATATTTGGGATTTTGAATGATGGAGAAAATTTCAATCTCTTGTCTTCTAACATAAAAAAACGCTTGGTGTGGTATTCATATAAGCTAATGGCATGTTTACCAATCCAAATATTCATGAAATGAATATGTTTAAATCACAATAACACTCGTTGATTAAAGCACAAATGTGTTCGGCAAGCTTCGGTTATTTGTAACTTTTATCAAATTGTGTTCATATATTTGATTTCAGAAGACACTTGTTTGAGATTATATATATAGTCCAAGCAGCGCTAAACAATAATTGACTCACGATTTGGGATAGATCCAGACGATTATCACTTCCTGAAACATTGATCATAGTGTGTGTACTCTGGAGATTCAAGTGAATGCATCAGACAATTATCAACAAATTGTTATTGTCAGCTTTAACATCACTTTCACGTCTGAGAAGTGTTGGAAGTCTACAACCAATTGCAATAACGTTTGTTGAAAGGCGTGAGACACACAGGTAAAAGTATGCGGATAATAACAGCTGACCTCCCATGAATGGTAACGTCAAATGATACACATGTCAAGTATCATAAAGTATCTCTAAGGCTGTGAATAAAGAAGTATAATGCTATTTTAAATGTACTCTTTCACAATAATGAATGCCACTTAAAACTGTTAAGTTGTAGACATAATTGTGGTTTACTAAATTGTTTTGTATCAAAGATTAAACTTGTGAACATTATGCACAACTGATCAAGCTGTGAAGGCGTCGTGCAGATTCTTTTTTCATGAGATGAGAGCAATTAACCAAGTGATACATCTAACGATGAAGAAAATGACAAATATTGATGTTAAAGTCTGTCCAAATTAAGTTTGCAGCAACAATCACAATTGTTCAGAAATAAGCTGATTAAACCTCAAAACTGTGCTATGATTAACTCCTAATTAGGTAGTATCAAATCCAAATAATGAAATAGTATATCCTAATTACGCGATGCTGTGTCCACATTAGGAGATGTGAAGTAATCATTAGAAGATACTTAGTACTTACCAAGAGATAATAAGTCCTAATTAGGAGATAATAGTTTCAAAACTAGTTTTTCATGTGACCCTAATACGCTTCCATAGTTCATTAAAATCATGAAAGATTGGTGTATTATTGAAATATCAGGTTCGGTGCAAATCTGACTTCTGAACAGTATATGCATTAACATTATTTGGTTTTAAAACAGACCAGTGATTACTGTATCAAAATACCTTTTTATTGTTTTTCTAGAATTACTAAAGCTCATCTTTGAAGTGGATGCGTCTGTTTGCCAGTCAATGTACTAAGAAAATAATGGTATTACGTGTATATTTTGCAAGACAAAAAAATCCTTATGCCCCTATTTCACTACAATCAGAATTGTCACGAATCATCACGAACGAGAAGATTTGCACATTCGTGAACATTCATAGAAAATTCGTAATTATTTTTTCGAATTTGTAAATGATTCGTAGTTGATTCGGCAACATTCCTCCAATTTGTGTCATTCGTGAACAAATGTTGAATTGTCCAAAACATTTCTCGAATCAACTACGAATTTTAAATTCCTAGTTGCTTTGTAAACTATTCGTTACTAATTCGTTTAGTTCGTAACAAGTTCGTAAACAGATCTTAGAATTTCGTGGATGATAATTTTGTATGGTTTCACCTCGAATTCTTACATACTTAAATTCATCTACGAATCATCTACGAATCATTTACGAATGTCCCGATTTAAGAACGAAATCAATTGTGTATTCGAAACTGTTTCTTAATTATTTCGTCCAATTCGTACATAATTCGTAACAATTCTTAAATAATTCGTATCTTTTTTGTATGATTTCAGCATGAAAATATACGAAACGTTTCGTGAAAGTAACATTACTGTTTACGAATTTTATTCGTGGCCATTCGTGATAATTCAGCTCTTAGGGGCATTACAGCCTCAATCCTCCTTTACACAAACTCATGCTTGGTTGAATGGTCAGACAACGTGACGTATGCCACTGCGACTCCAATTAAAGACCGTGGAAGGAAGCATACTCCATATTGATGTATAGCTCACATATGAATGCAATGGTACACGTTGGATTTTGTATGTATGAAAGGGGATCCTTCGTTTCACCAAGAGTCAGGATAGGTGTCAGGTCAGATCCGTAGAAATAGTTTGATTGGCACATGTAACATTGATCTTTGATCTCAGTATCATTTCCACCAAAATAAGGTTAAACTCTAAATGTTTGAAAATATATGAATAATTATACAACTTGACTCAATTTGACATTTTTCGTTCGTAAAATGATCACTTTATTCGAATGAACATCTCCTCTACTTATGTGGCATCCTGCTCCATTAGTGTATTTGTATCCACTTCACTACTACAATATCTTGATTCCCTGAGGACTAAAACTGTCGGTGATGCTAGATTTTATAAAACAGGAATATTTGGATGTTAATGAAGTGAGCTTGATGTTCAGTTGCTGGAAGGGTATTGATATGGGTACATTTAAGCAATGTACAGCGCGATACTTCAACTGAGATACTTACACTTTTAATATCTGTAAACACTTTCTATGTTACTGTCATTTTCTATAAGCTTGATGTATCCATATGTTGAGTTAATAATGGTGCCATTCACAAAACTGATTTAAATCAGCTATTGATGTTCAGATTTTGAGGGCAATGCAAACAGTATGTTTATCATTAGATGTCATTCTTCACAGGCAATCGAGACAACTCATATTTCGGCTTAAGAGCTACTGAGTGGTTTAGCTTTGAAACCTGTAACTTCCAGTTGTTAAAGTTGACTCAATTTAAAGTCTGCCTCCATAATGTAATGGTGTCTCAACTGTGAATCACCGTGCTATCTGTCATCACCTCAACTACTAGACAGCCAATAAAAGAAAGTATGTTAACCTGTAATGCATTGTAAACATTACTCTTAATTTATTGATCAAAATAAATATCCATCATCACAGAATTGCCTATGAAATGTAAAGTGTTTCTGTAAGGAACTCTAGCTTCAGTTTGCAGAAGTCTGATTTGTTAATAATGTGTGTAATACGTCACAGGATATAACTTTGTTCACAACTTGATTATGAATACTTTTCTACAGTCAATCAAAGTTCATTAGTACTAACACGAGTGTTAATATTGACATATACTGTCTATTTGATCATAACTTTCACACAATCATGACTAGCAAAATCTAGCGAAAGATGTATTCAGCTCAATAACAATTTTGATGATTAAGCCAGATAGTCTTGTTAGAGATAGGTTTCTATCCGGGTAACTTTCGCGAAAAGAAGAGGGCATTCCCGTTTACTCATATATGGTTTTAAAAGTATGCTTATTGCACAATCAGTGCGAAACATATTACTGAGGGTAATGTTTTTATGAATTTGTATTTGAAAATTTGACAAAGGCGAAGGCACATTCTTTAAAAATGAAAACAATGAGATTTTAAGTGACGCCATTCATCGGGGCTACGAGTGTGACAAGCTTTTCTACGTCACAACACGTCACTGTTGGTAACGTTAATGATATAGTATGTGTTACTAAGTGAATATTCCATCAAAGCATATGTTTTATTATTTTGAGAGTCTGCTGTGCTAATGTGGCAATAAATGATATCCTCCTAGTTACTAGTATCAGAGTGAGCAATGCTTTAGTATCAATTGTTTATCTGTGTCCCTGTAAAATTGCCACGTACTGATTATGTTGATACCATATGCTATCCGATGAGCAAGGAAAATAAGTGAGATGTCATCACTTAAAGCTTGGAATGATCCAGACAGGTTACCACCTCTGATGTCAGGGAGCAATGAGAGATTATTCCTGAGATTCAGTTCTGCGTCTTTGATATATACATTTAATATGCTAGTAAACATTACTCGCTGGTTATCTTAATTAAGGTTAGATAAACAAGTAATTTTCAGAAAACTATTTTTCGTTATTTTTAAGAGTAATTCGCAGGCAGTTGTATTAACAGAATGATAAAAGTACATACAAGACATATCTTAAATTCACCAATGCTTTGATTTGTGTCTGTTAGCCTTATATGCGCTGTTGATACACACAGTATATGCATCAATGTGTATTAAATACATATGTATGAAACCAAATATGTTTATACACATATGTTATTTTGAAAGATCCGGTTCCCTTGGCTTGTATCATTTATTTGTGTTTTGGGAGTAAATATACATACATGTCTATGAGTTAAAAGTCGAAGAAACTACTTTCAAATTTCCTTTTACGTTAAGTTCGCCTCTATCAATAAAGAGATAGATTTTCCAAAAGAGTTACTCAATTATTCTGTGCAGCAATGAATATACTTCCTAATTAACAAAGTCTTTGAACTGGAAATTGGAATAAAGTTGTGTTGATGTCTTTTATTAAAAAAAACATAAGTCACTATTTTCAAGTTGCCTCCTCAACAATTCAATTTCATGGTATTGCTTCCACATCAACCTTCTTGTTAGGTTTATCTCAGAATCTGAGTAGTCCGAATTAATCTATGCTGTACGACAACATATTTAATTTCGTTGAAGAATGGTCTTAGTTCTCATCCTTAAATATTCTGATTCACTTAACTTTCAATTCTTAATTTAGCTACAACACTCTAATGGAAAGAGTATCAATGTCAGATTCGAGCACCAGGTCTCCGTTGGAGAAAAGTATCTCACAAGAATATAATACTCTTAAAGGTGAAGCTTTTCTCTTATCTGAATGCTATTACGGATACTTCACTTCTGAGGTGATGAGTTAATACTGATATATTACTGCGAGTATGGATATAGTAAACCAGACTCATCATCTATCAAATCTCTCAGTCGTATCATATATTTATAATTGGTAGTGCTGATTTGAAACCCAAGTCAACTCCAATAAGAGATATACACATGCATGTTTGATCGAGACTATTATGGCTTGATACTTGTGGTATTTGTCAGCTATACTTACTATCAGAGAAGCAAAACAAAAACACATCAATATCGTAAATAATACCTGTCAATACGAATTAATAATATATAAATATTAATAATATAACAAGTTAGACATTATGACAAATAATAATCTATGTGACATGTCTCTTCTGTCACACTTATCAATAACAGAGGATAGTTATCATTTCAATGTATTCCCATCCTCAGTCTTCCAAGGATGAACGTGACTATACTCTACACAGATCACTTTTGGGACGTTTCATGAGGAAACTCTTGGATAATTTTAGTTTTCTTATGAAAACGTGTTTGAATGAGGGTATCATTTCAGTTTAAGAGTTTAAGACAAATATTTACAAGTGTAATTTTTAAAGCTATTGCTACTCTTTTGATGGAGGTTCTTCTAATATTTGGCTTAACAGTGTTATTTTGCGTTTATTATTTGATGTATTCATGCTATTACAGAGACAAAGGCATTTGTACTGTGCACGCTGATGTCGGAACGGTAATTTTATTCTGTCTGAATAATATCATATTCCCTAAGCTGAGCATTTACAAATTGTGAGTCTACCTTATTTACTGCCAGACATATGCAACAATAACAAGCAATTAAGGTGAGATCCATAATCGTTAGACGTGAAAATAGTTATGAATAGAGAATGCAATTATGTTAATTTGAGCTTGGTGGACAAAGGCGAATGTAGGAATATGGTATCGTCACATTTTGAAGGCTGAGACAATGTTCGAATGTTTTCTAAATGAACACTATTAACAGACGTGAACTTAGTGTTGTGGAGGTTTACCCAAGTTGCAATGGTTCATTTTATGGGTTTGTCTTACTCGAAAAAACGTCCACATGTGTTTCTCATAGGATTGGAACAGGGCTAGACCCAGATAGTAGAACTACATTGATCAGTGTTATCATCCCATTGAGAGATATGTGATGAACACAATGTGTAAATGTAAAAGAATGTGTAGTTAACACACACAGTTTGAGAACATGTAGATTATTATGTATTAGAATCGAATGTGAGACCATGACGATTGTGAATTGCTCATGTCAGTCATGCCTTGTACCGTCTTCATTTCACTTCAATGGTTTTCATTAAAACATTTAGTTTTGAGGTTTTAATATTGCTTACTATAAAGCTTGAAGAAATGTCAAAATAATGTTCTTAATACCAAAGCACTTATTTTATTTATCTACAAAACGAAATTGAAAAGACCAATATTGTATTCCACTTCTATTTAATAGAATTTATAGTGTATAGTTGAAAATGGGGACAGGTACGATATTTCACGAAAGTATTTACATATCTGTTTTTTTCTTCTTTTTGTAGCAGTCACTTTTATACAATCATTTACTTAAAATATCATGTTCATCAGCAGATGTTAAAGGGTTTCTTATTCAAATGGCCCAAAATCAATGATTCACTCAGTTATAGTTAATAGAGTGATTTCGATGGTACCAAGAGTTGTACACTAGAGATTTAGGCGTATAAATTTAACAATTATTGGCAAATTGTTAGTTTTCAAGCTAAGCTTCACATCCTTTTTTAAATCTCAAATATTTTGAGAAGTGGTTTGATTATTGTTGATATAAAAGGACATAGGATGTATATAAAACCAATGCCTAAAGCATTTAATCACCCAAGCATATCGTGTATGTAGGGACGAAGTCCCCAGTACTATCACATTCCCCGGAAGGTAAGATCGCCAGTCTCTATCACTGGTTGATTTAACAATTGCTGCTTTTCGTCTGCTTTTCTCTGCACGGAAAAGTTATGTAAAGTGTATCAAAATCGCAAGTCTGCCACTTAATTCACTTAGAAACCAGGAATGTCATGATGTTGCTCAATAGAAACTCACCTTATGATGTTGTCATTTATAACACACATACTGATCTCATTAGATCGATATTCAAAGTATGTAACAGTATGAAGGTTAAAAAGCGAAACATTCATGTACATATCAGCTGTATTGACATTTTTCTTGATTTGCGAATTGGACTAAATCGTCTACCTAATCTACTTAAAAACCGGTGATGATAGTTGTATATATTGCTAGACATTAACATCCTTATTGTCTCAAACCTCTTCTACATGAGGTCTTGCGGTTTGAGAGGTCAGACATCGAGACTAATGCCACTGAGACTCCCATTATAGATATGACCCTGGCAATGAAAGGAGGAGAACTTAACAATGAAGAATAAATCCCGGAGGTACATATGTTCGATCACGTATGCTTGAAATGAATCTATACGACGAAATGCGTGACCTTTTCGCAGACATTTAATACTCGATTTGCAAGGAAGGAGATGTGGCCTGGGACACATTACACAATCAACCTACACTTCAATCAAACAATAATGTCGATAACATGTAAATTGGTCCTTTAAAACATCAGTTTCTAAATGGAATTACAAAAAAATTCAAATTTAACATTGATATTGCTGGAAGTAATATTCATTAGGTAAGCATTTTATTTTAACTGAAAAACTTTTTTCTGAGAAACCATAAGCATAAAGGTCAGGGCTGCATAACACTTGTATAACATTGTCAAAAAACATCAGGATTATTTGATTCATTTCTTCGTGTGATACATCTGTCTTACATGTGAGATCCATACAACATGATTCATTTACTCAATATGACCTCGGAAATAAGACAAATACAAGATACTGTATGATTTCGAAAGAATTCAATCATTCTGTCAATCAATGAATATGAGGGTTAAACTTTTTTTAGAAAAGAAAATCAAACATTCAACGTTTGCCCTCAAGTTCTTTCTTATCAAGAACACATTGGAATCTCATTTACACCAAGGAATTGCATTGTCAATTATGCATAACATAGATATGTATCATTCACTTTAACTCATAATGTTTTGTGTGTTTGCCTTTTTTAATGTTGCAATTCGACTTTAGGTATGTTAGCTTTGTCATATTTATTCATTTAGATTGCTTGTCTAATCGAAGTTGATCATGACCTGAAAAGACATTACATTATCATCTCATATATATTTACAACATTCCTGCGATTCACTTTGCTGATTTTGTTCAACACAAACCTCACATTGATCTTACGTTAATGATCTCCCTCCTGAAGCTCTGCAATGATCTGAACACCGCTTCATGTGCAGGGTTTGATGTATAGCCATGTTCACTAAAGGATCCTCAAGGCCTGCAATCAAATATGACATTAATTGGTTGATGTTTCTGAGTTTGACTCATTGGTGTCAAGAGGTTGTCATCAAACAAAGTTTTATAATGTGTAAATATTTTCCTCTGGGATTATTTAAGATTACGGGGACTGTAGTTTTCACCAAATGAAATCCCTGGTTACATTAAATCACGGATTCGTCGAGGGACGTACACAAACCATTTTATGATCATGCTTGGCTCTCTTGGCCACGGTCAGCGCTTCAGTATCTGTCCTGAGTTCAAGAGGAGCAATTTAGAATCACAAGTGTGAATCATTGCAATAAACCGGACTGATAAAATAGTACCTTCAATATTAAAGATTTGTTCAAGGTATTGGTTTTGGTTGAGAGCATCAATGTTTTAATGAAAATAAACTGTTGTGATTTGAAGAATATGTGATTTGAATGTGTTTTCATGTTAGTTTATACTATATTAAGCGTTACAAAAGATGATTGGAACTTTCCCCACTGCATGGACAATGCTTAGAAGACATTAAATGATTACTTTGTTTGGGTGAGTTCATGTTTACATCATGATTGGTGAGTTGTAATCACGGCATTAGCACTAATGCCACTGGCAACAAGGAAAAACAAGCCTCTTTTTCTCAGGCAATAGCGCTAATGCCTGCCAACTTTCGGCAATAATGATATTGCCTAGCACTACATTATTGCCTGGGCATTTACGCTAATGCCGGATTTTCACTATTGCCGCTAACATATATTTCTGTTGGATCTAAGATGTTGTTAATTAGAAATATTTCCTTCGGTGTTTGAGGCTTAAATGGAAAAATAATGTGGTGATATAAATGTTTGACTTAGGTGAGTGAAATTAACATATTGAGGTGAGTTTTGTTTTAGTGAACCAAAGCATCAATTCAGGGTCCTTTCTGTTCAATTAATCTTTATTTCAGTACTTAGAAGGCCACAGGCCTATAGTACATTTCGCATGTATGTACTGCGTAACATTAGAGCTTCGTGGAGAACAACTGCAACATTTTTAATTACATTTTCATTTGAACAATTCAATAAAGAAAAAAATTATGAATTGATGGATGTACAAATTAGAATTCTTTCATATATTTTTTACGTATATTATCATAAACTGGACATACAAGGAGAAAATGATATTCATATTCAATACTATTATAATTACAAATATACATATTTTATTTTCTCTCTTAATATTAAAAAATCTACCCTTTACAATTAACAGATCATGCAATGAACAACGGAAACGAGCTAAACATACTCTAAATTTCTTAACATTGACACATGATAAATAACGTTCTGTATACATATGCGTTTTGATAATAGAGTAATAATTACATTTTGTAGATATTGACATTTTTTCAAACCAGTTTTGGTAAATATCATTTAATCTTTGAGTAAACGTGTTCAGAAACCATGACGAGAATTCAACCTTTTATTCATCCCATAAATGATTAAATCCAGTTGAAGAAAGTAGGTGTTTAACATCTGATACCCAACTCCTTTTACCTTCTTTGTCAGCACATTTTTGGCGAACGATAGGATGGCATATTTAATAGCCTTAACCAATATTTAATCACTCTGATTTATGACGATATAATGAGAGGGTATCGGCGACATTCCCCATACACCATAACATTTGATGTGTTCATATTTACCCCAAATTTCAGCACCATATAGTAAAACGTCATTTCTGTTATAAATTGTCTAGCCAAAAATACTTAAATAAATGTGTTTCCTTTGTTTTGAAACTATCTCTGAAAATCTTACATGAATAGGATCATGTTTCACACGGTGAATATGTCAAGCTTCCTTCTTGAAAGAGATATTTATGTATTTGTAACATGTACTGTTTGTCTTGTCCTGTAATGTAAACGAGCCATACAAACTTAATTAATTTCGGTTAATAAAGTATTATTATTATAGTTATATTATAATGCTACCAAAGTGCTATTAGTAATACCAAATGTATGAAACCCGCCATCAAACAAAATTCATCTTGTGACATATGTGTCCAATCGGAATCGGAGTATAACAGTGTGTTATGATGAATTTGGTCCTTGCAGTGCTTATTTCCATTCAAATAGTGTCACTCCGAATCACAATAAACATTGCAAATTTTGACATTTGGATTATATTCTCCATTTCCGACTTAGCATGTGTGACATACTTAAGCTTGTGTATACAAGTATCACTATATTTGCTATTACATACCCCATTTGGCAGTTATGCATGAAATGTAAAGTGACATACATAAATATCATAAAACCTCTCACTGCAATGTCTGGATATAGTTAAACAACAAGATCAGCCAGCTGTAACTGGGATTTTTAAAATATTAGATAATTCTCTGTTATCTAAAGTGTATTACATCGTAAATACACAGCACAAATTAGAATCATGAATTTGAGAAAGATATATACAAAACTCATTCAGGGGTAAGAAATGAACAGCATTTCATGATGTGACTCAACAACTAAGGATTAAAGTCATGTAACATTTTTTTTTTAATTCGGTTTCGAAAGAAGTATATATATCACATACTTATTTCAACAGGATGTGCAAGTGAGACATTTTGAACACTAGTTATCCTATGCAGGAAACAGGAACAGAACAGTGGATGTTGCAATAATGTTTCTCATGTCATGTTTGACTCATATCGAATTAAAATAAACTTAAACACAATGAACAATTAATTTGAAAAAAATCCTTTGAAACTTGAGTAATGAGTTTTGGGTAAATACTGAAAAGGGTTAAATGATATGAGATTTTGCGCAACTCTATCTATTGGGCAAACATTAGTTATTTTAAAGATTGTGTTGAAACGGGAATAATGACAGAAAAAAAGAAACATTTGAAAAGCCCAAGAGAGATATGGGTATCTGCATTGTGAAATCTCTTGGACAGTTTTTGATATTTTTATCTGAAATGTCATAATGTCATAATGCTATGAGATCACTGCAAATTTTAATGGCAGTGCAGTGTTCAGAGATATGCATTTAACATTGAAAATAATGAAGAATAATTGTAGATGAAACTCTTAACCTCGGCATCATGTTTTCTGATGTGAAATATACCAACGCTTGTTGATAAAAGTAAAACATCAACAATACTTTCAGGTGACCTTTTACTCCAGCCAATCAGCGGCGAGGCAAAAAAAACATCCGACCGACTTGACTTGACATACCAAGCATAACATTTAACAAGGCCTCGGATTGGATGAAAAGGAGAACGGTCATAGTGAATGTAATCTGACATGACCTCCATGAGTTAGAAATCAGATCGACGGACGAGGTTCGAGTGTTATGGGTGATCTGACTTCAATGAGATTGAAACATCCTAGGCTTTATATAAGAAGACAATTCTCTCTCAATGTATTGTCAACAATGGTTGTAGTTCAATAGAAATATTCTGTAGATGTGTATTTGCAAACATAATACAATAGTACATACATTTTTTGGAATGAAACCACAGATAAACCAATTTGATATATATAATGAGGATACTTATATCGCACTAAATCCACAACAAAAAGGACCGTGCTAAAAGTGCTACACACATTATTACCCTGGTATAAGGATCAACATCTTTTTCATGCTCAACTCCCCTTGGAGTAGCTACCAATTAAAGGGGCAGTAGCACGTTTTTTGCAAAATTTATTTTTTCAAATTTCCTATTTATAATGATAGTTTATGTCATTTAAATTAACTTTAGATGGTAAAACATCTTATTACACATACCAATTATCTGTAGTGGTAAAAACTATGTTGCGTATAAAGCAAAAATTGCATGGCGGCCATTTTATTGTGAACACAATTTATTATTTTGTGTAACAAAAACGATTCCCATGGCTTAACCGAAACATGTACACTAATTTTAAACTTTATTTTCCGAAGAGAGAATGATGTTTTACTATTGGTGAAATTATTTTTCAAATACATTTCATCAACTTTTTTGAGCGAAAAAACGTGCTACAGCGCCTTTAAGGCGCTTGAATGCCATCTGTCACATTGCCTTCACTTCCAAAACAGGTACTCAATTGTACCGCTGAGTGAACAGAGGCACATTCGAATAAAGTCTCTTGCCCAAGGTGACACCACGAGCCTCTTAACCCATGTCTCATTGTGTGGCAGGGAAAAACTCTTCAAACTCCCAGTATATCCAGCAAAGAGGTGGGTAGCCCTCCCGTCGATCGAGTCACGTCCTTTGTCGCTGAACTTCACTGACAGCGGTTGACTGATCTACACAATAACTAGACACAACTTTTCTGTCATCAGAATGCCGGTCCCAAATTGACTTATGAATTCTTCGAATTTCCTAATGGGTGTTCAAGTTAGAAGTATACTATTACGATATATCGAACAACTACACTTTGTTTCCAACAGAAAATGTTTATGAAGAAAGAAAGCAATTATGTAAGTGTACACTAGTACACCTGCCATGTGATAGAAGAGTTTTTCCCGATTATATTATCTTTCACGTTATTTCGACAATAGTTCATATAATTTATATGAATAATAATTTTGTTTGATCCCAGCAATATCAAACAACGTTTTCTTAACGTGTTTTCATTGCTAAAATACAAATTTTAGGCTGTATAATTAGGAACAAGTGTAGTTATTGAAGCCATTTTTCTGAATGAGAAAATCTACTTTAAAATACAACCTTCAAATTCATTATAATCAAAACATCTTAATTTGCTTCTGTATTCCACTGATTCAACCATGCATTCACTGAGCTCTTCCCCACTGACGGGACAGACCATAATGTTCCTTGTATTAAAGTATCAAGCATTGATTTCTCCATTTCTATAATGGTGTTGGCTGCAAGATCCAAGGCAGAACAGATGAAGCTCTTTTGAACTGTGGTAAAAGAATCTTGCAGATGAAGTAAGTTTTCTTCCAGTAATTCATTTCGGTGCTCTACCCGTCAATCCATGCTTTATTCTGGCCATACATCGGTTTTGTTACTGCATCCAGTCTCACCTCCCCTAAACCCTGTGAGCTTGACGGATCAGACAGTTTCACAATTTCATTAAGATTCCATTTATAGAGTTTGGATCTGGTATTGATTTCTCAATAAGGCTCAGATTCTTTTCACATTTAGTGTTGATCTATTTCTTTCGTTCTGTTGTGATGAACGTCCGAAAATGTACTGATCCTAAAGTCTGATTCTCAAAGCTGAGAAACCAAATATGTAGTTGGATATTGATGTCTCTGAATGTTTTCTAAGTGAACATGATCTACAAACGTGGTATCTATGTGACAGAGGATTGCCACATTAGCATAGTACCAGCATTAGGTCATTATGTAACTAGGAAACGCAAACACTTGACTTCTCAGAGACTGAAGTTCACAAATCACAAATGGTTATCTATGTCACAGTTTAAGTTACATGTAGTTGCGGTGATTTTTTAAATTGCTAAATTGCTCAGCACAATCACAGATCTCTAGAATATATACATAACGGAACTGTAATTTATATCAACTCATGGCTTTGAAAGGTATGCTCCTGTAATTGACATTGAACATGAAATTATACGTAAAGTGATAATTATTGTAATGAGTTTAATTGATAGGAATAAATGTTACTAAAACTTATTTTTCTGTAATAAAACACTTCAAACAATACTTTGGAATTGATCTAGACAAATATCTTGGACAAGAGATAATAGAAGTGAACAGAAGTGCTTATGTTCTTAATGTGTTTATTAAGTACCAGAATATCAAATTGTTCACCAGTTGATTCCGGATCCGAATAGCTTTCTACAGTAGAGTTTATTAGTACTATCAAGTGTATTAATTGATATTGACATCTGCTATCCTATTTATTTTAACTATCAACAAGTGTTTGCCACTAACATGGCAATGTCCCCCGCCGGTGACATTGAGTTAGGAAGCTTATCATTGGAGCTACTTTATATATTGCATTAATTCTAAGACTTTGGGTGCTTAGGTTCATAATATATCGTATTAATAAGAGTTCTAAAAGTGGTCAAAGTTTTGATGTGACCTTGGAAATAAGGTCATGGTCATCCCCCAATGTAGGCTGACACCAAATTTGAAGACTTTGGATCCACCACTTCATGAGATATCGCGTTGACAAGAGTTTAAAAAGTTGTCAAAGTGTAGAGGTGACCTTGAAAATAAGGTCAATGTCACCAAATCGACTGGTGTCTGCATCTTTCCCCAATGTAGGCAGACACCAAATTTGAAGACTTTGGATGCAACGCTTCATGAGATATCGCGTAAACAAGAGTTCAAAAAGTGGTCCAAAAAGTGGTCAAAGTGTCGTGGTGAGCTTGAAAATAAGTCCAAGGTCACCAAAATTGACTGGTGTCTGGTCTTCCCACAACGTAGGCAGACATGAAATTTGAAGACTTTGGATGCAACGCTTCATAATATATCGCGTAAACAAGAAATCGTACGGACGTACAGACGGACGCCGCTGAATACATAGTCCCCCGTTCCGCGTTGCGGCGGGGGACAATAAATCAATCAGTTAGTGATACTAGAGCGAATACCATTAGTATGTATACATAAATAAATAATGATACAAAGTGTATAGTTTATAAATACAGAATATATACAATATGACTGTAATTATTCTAACTTTTTCGAATAAAAGATGTTACCTGTAATACGCATTTTGATAAATCAGCAATTCTTTTAGTGGTCTTGGCTGAGAATAATTTAACAAAATATTGCAGACATGGTTAAACTGTTTCGAGTGATGGAAACTGTAACACAATCAAGACTAGCAAAAGGTGACGACGTGAATTACGATTGTGAATTACTAATACAGATAATCACTAGTGATGCAAGTGAAAGGAGAGTGTTGACATTTGAGCGCCAACTAATAATGACCTGCGAGTTATCAGAGTCAACAGTTCCTCGGTGTATGAAGCCATCTGCATCGCTGAAGCATTGCCACTTACTGATAATTCTGATATCTTATGTTATTCCTCACCCGTGGAAGTTACAGCAGTATACTATTAGTCCGGCCATAATAAACTAGTGTACATCCATGTTAAACTAGTGTAAAGTATGATGTCACAATGACGTCACAATGGTCATACCACCATCACAATGGTACATGCCTTGGGAAGATAATTCCAAACATCCGTCCATATATTTCTATTTTATTAAACTCGCTTTTGATACCAAATAATTAGGAAATGGAAAATGTGTTTAAATGGAAAGTCGTATCCTCTGATTATTTGATAAGTAAGGAAATTAAGTGAGATATCATTACTTATAGCTGGGATTTATCCAGACATACCTTTACCATAAGCAGGACTAGTGAAAGATGTGAAGTCACTTGTGATTTTAGTTGAAAGATAATGTTTACATTTGAGAGTCAATCGTGTGAATGTGGCAATAAATGATGTACTATAGAGTATCAGAGTAAGCACTTCTTTAGTATTTGTATACGGATCTGTCCCCGTAATATTGCCACGCACTGATAATGCTGATATCGTATTTTATCTGATGAGTAAGGAAATTGAGTGAGATGTCATCACTTAAAGCTCGGAATGATCCAGACAGGTTACCACCTCTGATGTCAGATGAGAGATTACTCATGCGATTCAGTTGTGTGTCTTGGACAGATACTAGTCAAATTAATGCAATAGTAAATATATCCGTACACTCGCTAGTTATCTTATGCAGGATACATAGACACGTAATGTGTTTGTGTCATCCGCAGCCAATAGCACAAACAGCATAATAAATGTACATACCACAACTATCTTAAATTCACCCATGCTTTGATCCATTACGGGCCTTTGTTTGATGTTTAAATTATTGAACGATAATCATACACATGAGTGTTATTTTAAACGATGGAATTTACTTGATATATGCAATTTCTATACAAACACATAAGCAGTGGTTTTAGTAATGCTAGTATTATCATTACAGGGAGAAAGCATGCAATACCAGTGTGGCTATGTATTGACATCTGCGATCAATCATTCTGTGTACCAATGCATAACCTTCCTAATTAAGAAAAACATTATACTGAAAATTGAATAAAGTTGTATTGATGTATTTTATTGAAAAAAACGTAAGTCACTATTTTCAAGTTGCCGTCTCAACAATTCAATTTCATGGTTTTGCTTCCACATCAACTTAACCTTCTCTTAAGGTCTATCTCAGCATCTGAGTAGTCCGAAATGACGGATGCTGTACGACAGCATACTTGATTTCATTGAAGAATTTTCTAACGTCCTCATCCTTAAATATCATATCCTGGATCACTTACTTTTTACTCGAAGCATTCTTAATTTAGCTACAAACTTTCTAATGAAAAAAATATCAATGCCAGATTCGGGCCCCGGGCCTCTTTATGGAGAAAAGTACCTCCCAAGAACGTACTATTCTTTCAGATCATGTTTAACTCGGGGAAATGCTCACAAATCAATACCAGACCAACACAACATCCTTACTTTATCTGAGATTCCAAAGTGTGCTTAATAAATAACATGTGATCCCTACATGACAAACAGTGGTGTGGAGAATATGAGTGTAAAAGGATCAAGTGAAACATCTGTGTTTATAAACTTTATCAAACTGTTCATGGCATCTTACATTATTTAAAAGATGTTGCACTGTTCGAAATTTTATTTATTTAGACATGACGATATATGAAGTTTGTAAGTTCCATTAATGTCTGAACAAAAATAGTATTCCAATGCATGTACATGTACATGTAGAAATGTACATCCACAAGGGTCGGTGTAACTATGAATAGGAAACAAAGTGACCAGACCATTATTTCTCCTGCCAGTATCAGTTTTAATAAATACTTGAGGTGAAGAGTTAATACTATTATGGATAATACACCTTTAAAGTCATGATGTAATAATGATATATCACTGCGTTATTCCTTTTGCACGTTGACGAGTATGGATATGAGTAGTGTATTTTGTATGATAACACGCCAAGACAATAGAAGAACAATACTTTCTCCTCCTGAGCTACTCGAGCGTGAAAAGAAGTTATAGAATGTTCCGAATGTTATGAATAGAAATCTATAACACAAAGGAATTTTCTTCTCCAATTTAAGTTCAGCGACAGGTGACTGCTAGAGTTCAGTTTCTAAAAATAATCTAGTAGACTATTCATATGTTAATGATACTTAGTAAAACGTTGTTTAAATTTCACTCCTGTCATTTGAGATACATTAGCTGAAGGGAGAGGGAGTAAATATTGGACGTTCAAGAAACATTGATCAAAGTGGTTCAACAGTGAGGTGTGTATTTTTACTTTCTCAATTCTACATTTATGGGAACAAATTGCTTAACATCTTATCTCAATGATGAAAAAATTATATAATAAATTGATCTGCTACTTTTTCAGGAAAGAAAAACAATCATGTCGAAGACCAGCTTTTACACCTGGAAGTATGTCATCAAGATTAGTCCCATCCTAATGAGTAACTTTAACTTTCACATTAAGGCGAGTACGTCGTAAGTCCACGTAGTTTGATCCTCCGTTCTTGATGAGGAAATCTATGGGACTTCCTTCTGTTATGGTAGTCTGAGGGCGTACATTCACATAATAATGCTGTAATACACTAGTCTGATAACTAGGCATTTCGAAAAGGGACAAGCTGCTAGGAACGGCTTCGGAAAAATCTTTTTCTGTCAGGACTGACATTTTAAAATTATTATATTATTTTTTTAAATGGTTTACTTTATGAATATGTCTCGCTTGTCAATGGCGGGGATGTCCTTGAATATGAGTGCTGGAGATGAGGTCCTTCCTTCACGACGTACCTTCTTCGCGAAGTGATGATTTTTTGCCCCTCCTTTCTCTTTAAAGATTTGTGTCTCTTTTGGGCTGATTCGTCACGCTCTATAATATTTTCATTTGTGGAAGAAATCTTCACTGTATGTCTTTTCTCTTTTGAAGCAGCACTATCATTAATATTTTCCATTCGTAGCAATTTGCTCACCCCTTTTGATGAAATATGAGAGCGATTGTTCCTTTGTCTTGACTCGAAGAAATGAATGAATTTCTTTGGGTCAGCGATGTACAATTTTCTTTCCATCTTTTAAAACAGCAAAAGTAGTTACCCGAAACAGAACATTCCTGAGTCGATGAACACGATGAGCGAGTCTAGTAGTGCGTATGAACTTGATAATCTTGCGGGAAACGATGAGGATGATGATGATTATGACCAGAGCTAACATGCTCGTAACTTCACAGAGAACTGCAAAACACATTCATCAACAATTATTTCAATAATACAAATAACATTAATGTATCAATGAAACGTTTTTAAAATACCAAAACCAAGGTTGAAAATTTTAATTATCTCATTTGAGTTTCGTCTTCTTCAATTGTTCGCTCACTTAATTCTTAAGCAGTAATTCAGAGTACCTATTGCAAATTCTTTCCTTAAGTAAATTACTAGTAAAATTAAAGCACCAGCTACTGCAATACATGATGCTACTATAGCTATATATAATGCAATCATACCATCATGGTGCCTTGGAGAGTGTGCGTGGAACCTGAAAAAAAGAAAATTAAAAAACGATATTAAAGAAATAAGCTTGAAATCAAATTTGAATCTATTGAAACTAAAATATATGTAATCATTTAAACAAAAAATTATATGCAATACCTGATGATTCAAATTTGTTTTAATTTCTTTTAGAAATCAACTTTCTGGAAATTTCAGTTTAAAAAGAAAAAGAATAACGTAAATTCAGCTTTAAGCAATACAAGAGCATAACATCAAGCTTCTTACTCAGAACATGTGGCTCTGGTTCCATAGTTCCAGTTCCAGTGATGGCTGACGTTGCGGTTGTAGTAGTCCGAGTCGTAATCAGAGTGCTGGTTGACGTTGGTGTTGGTGTCGTAGTCAGAGTGAAGGTTGTCATCGGTGTTGTAGTCAGATTGTTGGCTGACGTCGGTGTCGGTGTCTTAATCCGAGTGTTGACTGATGACTATGTCCTAGTTCGAGTGGAGACTGATGACGGTGACGTTGTCAGAGTGGTGGCCGCCGACGTCTGTGTTGAAGTCCGAGTGGTCACCAATGACGATGTCGTAGTCTGGGGGCTGACGTCTGTGTTGTGGTCCGAGTGGTCACCGATGATGATAATGATGTCGTAGTCCGAGTAGTGGTAGTCGGTATCGTTGTCCGAGTGCTGGCTGCTGTTGGAGAATTTTATTTTTAGTTTCAAAATGGATTTCAAAGAAAATTAATACATTACAGTACACAAGACATTTTGATTTCAAACAGAGTTTATTGAATTATGTCAAAGAACTTAATTTTAAATATCGCTATGTTAAGTTTCTCCACGTTTACCATACTGTATATATTGTTTGTTATCTATTAGATCAGTTCATAATTTGTTTTTAAACTTTTTTTTAAATAAGTGAAAATGTCAATTACCACGTTCTTCATCGGAAGGAGACAATTCAAATAGAATCACAGGGTTCATAATGGAGGAACAGCTTGTTGTTCCACCATCGATTTTAGCTAAGTGCGGAAATAGTGTGCCATTCAATTTGATGGAAGCACCACATTTCAGTACAACGTTAATCGTCTGGTTGTAGGAATTACCTATCATGTGGCTTATGACAGTCCCTAACGAATGTCCCCTACAGTCCCACTTGTGATGTGAGCTACTACTTCGTCGACATGCCTCCCCAAACTGTTGAACTTTCAAAGGCCAAACCAAATTTATGAGAACCCAAAATACTATAGCTCCCAACGCCATCTTACCGGTGTGTAAAAGGGGCGGGGAAAGGACGTCACGTGACCTTCTAAGCTGGTCCACTTCGTCTGTTACTTTGCTCCATCATGAAGAGACAAAACCGAGCTCTCTTCCACGTTTTTTAAATTCACTCAAAATGATAACACAATACCAAGTTGTACATTTTTATTTTAAATTAGTAACAAAATATAATTTTCAATCATCAAAAATAGAAAAATATTGAAATAATTTGGCTTTGAAGCACGAATGATGTACAACAATAAGAAATTTAATAAAACGAAATATGATTTCATTTGAATAAAGGTAAATAAAAACGAAAACCTTTCTATTTTTAAAGTTCTCTCACATATCATAAATGATAATGATAAATTTATTCCACAATGTTATTTCCTAAAAGAACATAACATATTTTTTGAAAATATTCATTTTCGGTATTTAAATCCAAGTTTTCAAATTAACTATATAGTAAATAGTTCTGTGAGCAATGGGCATATTTTGAGAGTTTCAATCGCTCTTTTAAAGGTCTTATTGTGAAATTATGGAATACTAACGTTGACAAATAGCACAGGTAGGTTCCCTGAAAAAGATAACAGACATATTGTTTCATTGAATGATTGGAAATATTTACTATAATTTTTTTTCTAGGATGCGAAGTTTTGATGGATCTACTGCACAACTTCAAGACATTGTAACTTTTAATGTTTTCTCTGGTCAAATAATTATTTTTCAACCATTCTACAGACTTGTAGTGATTGAAATTAACATCATCGAGGTTAAAGGGATCATTGTCTTTAACGTACTCAAGGCACGTTTCTATGATCTCTTCGTGCTTCAGCGATTGTACCACATCGCTGAAGAACCACCTCACTTGCTCGATCGCCCCAAAAGTTAAACAGGGGTGTTGATGTTGTGAGGGGTGGTTAATTGTACACCCCTCACATTCCCATGTTTTCTGCTCCTCCTTTTATTAATTGTTTTAAACTTTTCAGGTAGAATCCATCCAGGACCTTTTCAAAGTTCCGGATTCTTTTTTCTTCACTAACCTCTTTGGGGAGAGGTAGTCTGTACTTGCGTTGATTGACTTGGGAAAGACATCTTTCTTCCCCGGGTAGAAACGTGACTTGAGGGTACAGGCAGCTATGAGAGCCTTTTTCTCTGAGAGATAAAGCCCTGTAGACTCGTACAGGACTTCCCTTCCCTTGAGAACGAAGTGGAAGTATGAACGGTTCCTTTTCACCGCAGACATGATGTATACTTATAATATAAATACATACTTTAAGGAAATTTTTGTTTTGAGTTTTGGTTTTGGTTTTTGTTTTAAAGAAGTATAAATTTTTTTATTTTTTTTTCAAATTGACAAAAAGAAAGAAAAAACGAATACCTGTTAATATTGGGTGGATTTCCTTGAGAGTTTTTTCCCCAAGCCTACCCCTCTCCCTTTTTTGTTTTTGTTTGTTTAAGTCAGCAGTCGATCAAGTCTCGAAGACTTATTTTGAGTATGAACTTTGTACAAGAGTTACTCTAGGGTTTCAAAAGTGTTGAAAGTTCAATGACAAAGGATTGTACCCATATGGTACCGAATGAAGTCCATCTTCTAATATATATCTTTTATCATCCAGTGGGGACAGAGCTACTTTTCTTGTTTGTATTGTGTGGAGAGTATTATGAGTAGATCTAATCAACTTGAAGGTAGCGAAGAACAACTTTCTATCGAACAAACATTAACGAAACATGGAGTGTCTCAAATGTTTTTTCATCCATGTACTTTTCACTCCTTTTGCTCTATTTTGTTCAACCAATTTATCGTCTTTAGACTGTGTCAGGATAGAATAGTTTTTCGATTTCAAACCAAAAAAAGATGTAATAGGAAACCTGCTTTCTTATGTCTATCTTCACTGTACAGCCAGTGTGACTTAGGATAGCTTGAAGTATCAAACTTTTCTATGTTGTTAGCCATCATTTGATAAGGATCTAATATTGTTTCATTTGATAATATCAATGAGATACAATTTCCTTGTTTTCCCTTTTCGGATGGGCGAGCTCTTGAAATTATCATGAATCGTACACTTATTACTATTATTGCGTCAAATAACTCTTCAAGTTCAATAAATGACGTTTCTTACATCAATCATAGTTACCTAGTTAAATAATATGTTTGCTGTTGTTTACATTTTGAGGAAACATGATCCATGTTATATGGCCCAATGCGAACATTGAAATCTTAAATATATCACATTATGGAACACTCTAAAACCAAACACAAACGTCAAATTACGTATGCTCCTTATAGAAGTCGAGTGTAACATTAAGGTATGAATAATGTGCTCAAAGTTGATTCTTGTTTCAAATCCAGTTTTGTCATTTCCAATAATTTGACATTGAGAATCCATTTTCCATTCTCGGCTTAACATGTTTGACAAATATAAGCCTGTCTTCACTGTCATCATCCATTAAACATTATATGACATTCGTAAACCTCATAAATCCTCTGACTCCCATGTTTCCATATCCTCTAAAACCTTAGTGGAATAACTACTGAAGTAATATAAGGGAATTCTTTATTATCCTAAGTAGATTTGTTGACATAAAACAAACTTCACTGCACAAAAAAAAACTTAAAGTAAAATAATAGATATCCAAGCGCCATGACTGTATTTGAAATAAGACCAGCTTAAGACTCGTTTGCTACCAATTTGGGGTTAATATAATAGGATCCCATGTTCGTCACTTTAATTCAGATGTTGCCGTCCCATATAAGTACGAAATACTTGAATACATCTATGCATTTTACAAAAGAGCAGAGGTTACCAAAGAATCGTTGCACAGCCTAGTAATTATCGAATATCTCCAGTAATTAAAGTTCAAGTTTCAAGGTTTTTGAAAATATTTTATAAAGCCACATACATGTCATACGTCAGTGTTCACATGACACTGTGAATGAGGCTGGTTATATCACTTTAGAAGCATTAATAAATGCTTAAATATTACAGAGCAAAGTGTCTTTATTAAGTAATTTCAAAGGTAAGCTTTAACACTTATGAGCTGTTGTCAACATGTCATATTCATCACGATTATCAGAATCATTAGGGTCAACATCCACATTTGTGATGATATATCAATGTCATAGGCTATGCTACACCTTTAACGTAATAAAATAGACATAAATATTGACTCTTTGTTTACTTTCCTAATTATTTCTCCTTTCTATAAACCAAAGAATTTCTCGGTATTTCATGCACAAAGGAAATTATATGATAATTACCATCATGTTATTTTAATGTTTATCCAGCAATTTGTTATATGAAGAGATGAAACTTTGATTAGCAACCGTTTCATATGAACAAAATCCCAATGCACGCGATTGGCTTGATTACTGGATCTGTGACAACCGAGAGTTAGAAATTGATCCTATGTGACACTCGGGCTATAATCTTTGGCTGGGAGTTAATTCAGAAGCTGTCTCTGTCAACGCAGCATTAGAAGTAGGAACCTGGTGAACTTTGTGTTGATCGTGAACATTGAGTACTTTAATCGGCGATTCGGAAACTTGCTACAGTTGTTAGCCATGATCTCTAGTTGTGCCTTTTAAAGATAAGACCGATTTTCTGAATTTTATATTTTTCGGTTTCCATGGAAACATGACAAAACAGTGACTCTGTAAGGAAGTCATTTTGTACGGCGCATATTTCTCACACTATACATGCTAGCTTCACCAAACTTGCTACACATGTAAGCCATGATCTCTAGTTGTGCCTTTGGAGGGTTAAATCGAGTTTTGGATGTTAATTTTTGCGGTGACCATGGAAACATGACAAAACAGTGACTCAATAAGGAAGTAATTTTGTGTGGAACTGATTTCCTAAACTACACATTCTAGCTACGCCATACTTCATACACATGGCAACCATGATGCCTAGATGTGCCTGTTGAGGGTTAGACCTATTTCTGAATTTTATTTTCGGCGGTTTCCATGGAAACATTGTTTAACAGTTATCTCTGGAATTGTACATTCGCTATTCATCAACTTTACACATAGGATTGTCATTCCCAAAGTTGTGCCTTTCTTATTTCCAGTTATCTCGAACTATATTTGGAGGCCGGGGTATGTGAGTGATGGACGAAGGTGAATGTAGGAATAAAGTCACGATTAGGAAGCTGGGAGACGTTATGGGAAATTGATAGATGAATATTGATGTAATTAAATGTTTTCTAAACAAAAATTGATAACAGCTTGAAATTTATTTCTCATTTCAGTCATGTCTTGTACATGGTCATTTTTACCGTCTCCATTTCATTCAGTTGGTATTGCATATATTACATTACATTGTTTTAATGATAATCTGAGATTAATTATTAGAAAGATTGAATAATGTCAAATTGTCTTGTTAATGTATGTAGAAATAAATTAACAAACAATTATTGAATTCTTTGCAATTAAATCGCATATATAGTTGTATGTTAAATGGGGATGATATTTTTATATATATTTATAAATGTAGTTTGTTTCTTCTTGTAGCAGTATCGTTTACAAATATTTTATCATGATCAGCGGCAGGCGTCAAATGGTTTATTTATCAAAAGGCCCGCAATCAATGATTCCATCAATTATAGTTAGGATTCTAGGATTTTGAATGAAGAGTCTGTACTCAAGAGATTCAGGCGTTTGTCTTTAACAATTATTGGCAAGTTTTCTTGTTATCAGGGTAAACTTCACATTCTTTTAATCTCAATTAGTGCTCTGATTAAACTTAAGCTTAAAGGAACAGGATGTGTTTGTAAAGACTGATGCCTACAGCATACACTGACTTAAGCATAGTATATACGTACAGACAAAGAGACGCTGCCAAGTACTATCAACTTTTCCCCCGCAAGCCATAAGCATTAGTCTACATCACTGGCTAATTAAAGCCTTGTTGTTTTTTGTCTGCTTTCCTCTGCACGGAGAAGGTATGTGAAGTATATCTAAATCACACGTCTGCCAGACAATTCTCTCAGTAACTAGTAATGTAATGCAATCTTGAACCGAATTGTAAGATGAATATCAATGAAGAGTTTCTATTCTTGTCACAAGGTAAAAGTTATGACCTTGACCGAAAGGTATCATCACAATATACATGTTATGCACACGTGATTTATCCAAGGCCTATCACTGTTCAATCTAAATCAATAGTCATCATTAATGTTTCTGAAAGGTAAAAAAAGGTCAAAAACAATATACAGTCAGACCCCGTTTATCGCAAAATTTGGTTACAGATGAAAGTCGGCCAGAGAACAAGTTGTGCGTTAAACAAATCATCATTTACATAGAAATGCATAGAGAAGATTTGAAATACTACTGTGCTGATGACCGGGTTAACGGGTATACCGTGTTCAGTTAAACTAGATCTGACTGTATCCCAGAATCTCGGATGAGAGGGTATAAAATAAATAAAATAAAGCAACATTATGTATTTACAAGTCTTATAAAAGATGACTTATTTTCTCTGAAGTACAACTTGAACATGGCCTACAAAAGGAATGTTCCAACCTTTAGAAGGTTCCCTTTGTCTACATTGATACCTTATGTGAAATATGTATTTTCTGATAATTTGGAGAATCTATTTTAGATAAGTAAATATCAGTATTCTCTGGAAATACATGGCAATTGGCAGAGTAAGAACAGCTATAACGGATTGCCTAAAACCGTCTATGCCAAAATATATATATATTAATCACGAAAAAACCTCAAATAGGAATTTCGATTGTAGTTAAATTGGGGTACTTTATTGAATCTGTAAACTCTTTTGTGAATAACGCGTTATATATCATTCAATTATTATCTTTTAAAATCAATAAGATCAACTGAGGACCGATAGAAGTAGTGATATCTAAATGGAATAGCTTAACTATATAAATCAGTAACGCTTCAACTCATCTACTTAATTCAAAACGGTGTTTCATAAAATTCATGTAATAAAAGTCATTTTTAGTATCAACATATTAGGGCAATGTCCAATAGCTGACGTTATTTACAAGTGCCTGCACTCCTCGAGTTTTCCTATTTAAGCATGACGATTTATCACATTTATTGCAAATGATGGCATTGATGTTGTTAAAAATTTTAAAGTAAAGTGTTTATGTGAATTACTGAACCAAATATAGATTCTCATAAATGTATATGTAAATATACATCAATCATTCTCGGTGCATCTATGTTTTGAAAGTGCTTAAGGATACAACGTTTCTGAGCATTTGACCTAATCATGAATTCTCCTGTGGTTTAGTTCTGCTTCCTTGCTTACAGGTTATTGAAATAATTGAGGAAACATGTGGTCAAATGCATATATTGATGTGTTTCTCACGGTGTACATCAATCAGTAGCACAAAACTTCAACTCATCTACTTAAATCAAAACAGTTTCATAAAATTCATGTAATAAAAGTCATTTTTAGAATAAACATATTAGGGCCTTCAATAACTAACATTATTTACACCCGCTCGCACTGCTCGAGATTTCCCTTTTTATACAAGACGATTAATCACATTTATTGCAAATGATGGCATTGAGTAAAGTGTTTTTCTGAAATGTTGAACCAAATATAGATTCTCATAAATGTATATGTAAATATATATCAAAGGATACAACATTTCTGAGCTTTTGACTTACTCATGAATTCTCCTGTGATTTAATACCGCTTCCTTGCTTTTGAACTTAATTGTTATTGAGGAAACTTGTGGTCTAAATGCATCTTTTGATGTATTTTCCATGGTATACTTGGTCATATATCTCTACTCACTGTACACCCTGGGTGATATGGAGGATAAATCAATATAATCGATACATTATTCAAATCCAGAGTTACGTCAAATGGGAGTTACAATTGTACACACTCGGTTGATGCTATCACGGAATTTTAGTGATAATATGTACTAGCTGAACTTTCATTTTATGTAAGAAAAAAGCGAATACATGTATCTTCCAGAATGATGGCCTCAGGGAAATTCTGAAAACTGTTGCTGAACTGAAACATGAATACTCCGCATACCACTTAATTTATTTTAGAGCTGTTCTAATTCCCATATATGCTGCTGATTTTCAAACACAGTATGTTTAGTTAAGTGTGGTTAAATCAGAAAGTGCCAACAAATCAATAATCTTCATGAATGCATAACTATCATAATCGTCGGTAGATGTAAAGAGGTGTATTATCCAAAGGGCCCACATATAAAACTGCTAGAGTTATGGGACGGATAGTTGTACACCTGAGATTCAGGCAAATATTTTGAACGATAAAAGGTTTTCAGGGTAAAGTTAACGATCTTTTAATCTCATTAAGTATGAAGTGCTTTGATTAGTTGTTAAACCAACTGAAACGGGATGTGTTTGTAAACACCAGTGTCTAAAGCATATATACTGTATATGTGCTGAGGTCTATCCTCCACTGCAAAGCACACACACACCAGTTTCTATCATTGGCTAACTTATCCTTGCTTCTACACTCAACCGCCAAAGAAACGTCACAAAATACAAGCTAATGCAATCCACTAGTGATAAACACAACTGAAACAGAGATACATCATGTCTTCAGGAGCCAACTGAACTAAATTTGAAATTTCAAAACATCTGTTCCTATTTCTGAGAAACACATATTTTAAGACATCTTCGTGTATCACTATAATTATGTGTAAATGTAAATTTTTCGACACAGTAAGGGTGACGTGGGAAATGGAAATATGTTTTCTCTGTGGGTGTTATTGGCAATATGTTTTACTATAAACAGGTTATGATGATGTATTTGATATCACAAGACACTGGGTACAAACCTCTGTATGTATACAGTTCACAATAAAAATGACACGTTAATAGCTGAACCACACTTTTCATAACCTATTTCTATTTAAAAGAAATACAGTGTTATTTTCCAAATGTAGGTATCCATTGCAATATCCATTGAATGTGAATGTGGACCATATCGTTTTCTATTGTATTGTAACTCCATTTTAATATGAAAAGTTAAATTGACATGTGAAAGGACACACACAGCTGGTCAGTAATACCTGAAACAGTCATGTCTAACCTTTGATATCATTAACAGTATGTGGACCTGTCAAATACAGATTGCCATTGAAATCGACCGTGCAGTTTGCAACACTACTGAACATTCATATATCTTAAATGGCGAATGTACACGACTGAATAAGAATGGTTACACAGCAAAAATAACTTCATTTCCGCAAGGTAGAAATCTTGCGGAAATGTGACGGAAATTTTACTTTACATATAGTTTCAGTTACGTTTCCGCAAATTTCTTGTTCATTTCCGCAAGTGCGGAAATGAATAATGAACCATTCTCCGGAAGATTTCCGCCAGGTTTCAGTTACCCACTTTCTGTCAGATTTCCGCAAACAGAAATTCATTCATTATAATCCTCATGATTTCCACAGCATTTCAGCATTAATAAAAAAAATAACATTTCCACTGCATTTCCGCATCTAGAATAAATCTGGATGATTTCCATTGCATTTACGCAACTATAAATCTGGATGATTTCCATTGCATTTCCGCAACTAGAATAAATCTGGATGATTTCCATTGCATTTCCGCAACTATAAATCTGGATGATTTCCATTGCATTTCCGCAACCATAGATCCACATTATTTCCATTGCATTTCCGCAACTATAATAAATCTGGATGATTTCCATTGCATTTCCGCAACCATAGATTCTGCAACTTTATTATTAGCGGTACTTCCGCATTATTTCTCCCACAAACAGAATTCAGCTAATTGTTGTACTGGATTCTAAGTATGATCTGCAGTGGTCATTAACACCTATAGCCTCATTGACTAACAATAGAAATCAACTCAATGGCGAGATTTCTATCTTGACAATGAACATGTAAATAGAAATGACAACGGAGCATAAAGAACAATCCAATTCATTTTATTAACAAAAGTATTAACTTGTGCAAGTGATACATAACGGGGAAACAATGAATTGTTTTTACAACAGATTGGAGATGAGTTGTTTATACAATAAATAGAGTTGATGGTCAAAGGTTTAATGGCTAATTGAGTTGAATGAACAGACACTGCATGAAGGATTAGCGAGGTGATTGGAAGCCAGTTGAATGTTTTTACAACAGATGAGATTGATGTACATGGAATAGGTAAGTTGATAAAACAGATGAATGGATGTATACTGGGAAAAGTACTAGTAAGTTGATTCAAATCTAATATGTTTTTCAATCAAAAAATTTAAAAGTTGAAATACCTGTATTTTACATTATCATTGACATCTAGTAATTACTTGACAAGTACAAACAAATACCATATTTAAATAAAGAAGAATATGATATATTCCGTTACAGATTGTACACCTTCAGGCAAAAATGTTATGTTAAGAAACTTTTAATGTGACAACAATTTATACAAAGATCAGCATGACATTACTTGACTTTCAACTTTAAAGTTTGACTGATTAATTTAAACAAAAATAATTCATATTTTTTAAATACATTGCCCCCGTTTATATTCAGATTAAAATACACATTTTCAGTCTGTATTTTTTTAGAAGTATAAAGAAAAACATGTTGTTAGAGAAAAGGCTAATTTAGTTGGGAATTTATCCATTACAATCACATACAAAATCACATTCCCTTAAATAAATTATATTATTGTTTCAAACATTGCCATACAATTATTCAATAGTCATTTAAATTGCACTTTTAAATTTCATGTTAAATTCTTACTTGAAAAAAGTAAAACAATCTGGTTAATTAGATATCAATAGCAACAGTATTATCTTAACATAGAAATAGCAACTGAAGAACAGTATTACTTCCTACATTATTGTTAGACCTTTTGATACTGGAGAAGAAGATGAAAATTAAGAAATAAAGTTCGCTGTACCCCAATGTGTTTTGTAATAAAGTATAGTTTTGCCCTGAACTATTATAGTTAAAGTACGAGGACGGTAGTCCGAGTACTTTGACGTTATAATAGTTCAGGGCAAAACTATACTTTATTACAAAACACATTGGGGTACAGCTAACTTTATTACTTTTCTAAGATAACCCATAATACAACATTCTACTTTGAGTAATTTTGCAATAAAAATAGAGTTTACTTCCTTAATATTAATAATCCATGATCAGGGCCAACTGACGAGCCGTGCGACAACAGCGACTATGACGTCATTGTTCTGTTGTGACGTCATAGTGGTTCCTGAGGTTGCCTAATGCGGATTTCGTCGTTTGGTTCAAGTACAAATGTAGCTTAAAATTTAAGACTTATTCGGACACAAAAGAGTATATTCCTTCAATAATTGTTATAACAACGCTACCAATGTTTTAGGACATTATCATTTCCAGAATAAACACGGTCTTTTCAACTGCCCTCTTTCGTTGGGTTACCATGGGCACACGTGACTACGAGGGGAGCGGAAACGTCATTCAAATGTTACGTCATCACAAAAAACTATACCTTTATCGTCTGATAAAGTACTTTTATTTGATTGTTCTAGCCGCTAGGCATCTTAGAATAGGTTATTAATGTTGTGACCCCTGTGACCCTATATTGAGTCACAGGGTCATCAAATCTAGAATTAAAAATCCCCATTGTGGCCAAAGATTCTGCACATAAAATGTCAACTCTCTAAAGTCATTGGTTCTGGAGAAGCAGTCTAAAAAGCGAAAAGTTTATGGATGGATGCCACGAGTCCATCGGGCCTTTCAGGCCTGATAAGCTAAAAATACAGATTACAAAATGCTTTTCTACAGTTAATTGGATAATAGGATTGTCATCGCACTGCTACTTAATAAAATTCAAAATATGGCCGATATTCAAAACTCAATAACAATGTTGATACAAGATCAGCAAACGTTCACTAAGTTATTTCCAAATTATCTATAAACAGTCTTCATCCCACTTTCAAAAAGGAATATTGCAAGAACGGTTATGAATAAACTAGGTCTCAGACTCTGGTTAACATTCAAACCTACACAATAAGGGATTATAAAAGGGACTATTGATGCTGGTCTACAAAATAGGTTTTTTTTAAAGTTTAAATTGTTTTACATGTGTAAACTTCTAATAGGACACATTACTCTGACTGCAATAGAATGTCTAAACATTCTTGAAAAAAGTGTCATGATAAGTCATTAATAATGACTGTTTGAAAATATACTGTCATGAATTGCTAGAAATTAACAATTTCTTTCATTTCTTGATTATAGACATTACAGATTATGAAGACTCAAAGTTTCATTTCTAGTTAATAAATATTGAAACAGGCTATGTTTAAACTCAAAATGCAGATTGAATTTATGTTTTAAGATATAAACTTTATTTCACAGCCACAAATCTTGTCTTTTACATGACAAAAGTTCACAGTTCATAAATCCCTGCAGAATGTTTGTTGATTAAATATAATATACCTATAAATATGATAAATTTATAAAACAGTTCATGTACGGGTATTGTGATGGTTACAGGACCAAATAATAAAACGATTTTCAAATGGCAGTCTGATTAATGACAGTGCAGTGTTATCGAAATGAAGAAAATGATTAAAAAAAATTTTCAGTTCAATTTCTTAACATTAGTAATGTAGAACTGTCAAAATGCCTAAAAAATGTTTGATTTGAATACAATATAAATCAAGAAAATATTTCATTCAAGCAAGCCAAATCATTCATGTATTTCCCTTCGATCTTCATGAAAGTTGATCCTTGCAGCATCATAATGTTTATTTTTTAAACACATTGTCTGAGGTAATATCATTGTGACCAGCATCAACATTCATTCAGCTTGTTTCTTGAAACAAGCTCCTCTCCTCTTTTTTCTTTGAACTGGGGGTGAAAAATGCTGAGTTTTTTTTAGTCCTCCATGGGCAGCTTGTAGAATTGGCATACTTGAGGAAATCCACATACTCTGCAAATATAGTGTTATTGATAAAGTGAGTGATAGAGAAAGTGAGTGATAGAGACAGTATTTTATAAAATAATCAATCAGAGAGCCCATGTTAATACTACTTTATTGTTGCCAATATCTGTAGACACAATTTATAATTTTCAAATGGATCTAGATTTTATAATTAAATCATTCAGACAAGAGTAAAGCAATCATAATGTCCAAAGAAATGGACAAACAGGAAAAGTTGTAATTATGTCAAACTTATTCATATATAAACAAGTACCATAGGCTCTGTAGCTCAACAGGCTTAAACAACACACTAAATAAGTTTCAAACTGTAAATTGTCCAGAAATATTTATCATAAGTATAAAAAACACTCAAGTAGTTTTCAAAATGGAGAAGAAGATGCAAATATATATCTTTAGGTTGTGACCCCTGTGGCAAGTGAAAAATATTTATGTTCTCAAAACAATAGAAGACTACAAATGCACAATGGTACATGTTGAAGAATGAAGAACAATTTTATGGATACACAACTTCTTTATTCTGTATAGGCGACGTTTCGACATAGATACTAATGTCGTTGTCAAGCAGGTGGTACAGTTGAACAAATTCCCAGGGTTTATATACAGGTAGTGTTTGTACAATAGAGGAGGATGAGAAGATTTTGAGTTGTTATTACAGTAGATAGGCTTGATGTACACTATCTACTGTAATAACAACTCAAAATCTTCTCATCCTCCTCTATTGTACAAACACTACCTGTATATAAACCCTGGGAATTTGTTCAACTGTACCACCTGCTTGACAACGACATTAGTATCTATGTCGAAACGTCGCCTATACAGAATAAAGAAGTTGTGTATCCATAAAATTGTTCTTCATTCTTCATCATCTCAACTTCTAGAATTCCCATCAAAGATGTTAATGGTACATGTTACTATTGCATGACAGGGCTAGAAATTAACACTAGTCCTTCGGTCCGAGGCTAGTAAAAATGACACCGGGTTAGTAAATGTTAGCTTCTACTAGCCCTGTGGGCCTTTTAAAAATTCTGAATCATTATGAAATACTCAAAGTAAGAGTAGAGATTCTTGTTTTTATCAGTAACAATGCTATCAGATGTGAATGATTGAGAAAGGGAAAATACTTCCCATTGTAGTTCAAACACAACAAGTTATAATTGTTAGATTACTGTGATATACGGGCTAGTGATACTTGTATTGGGCTAGTAGAAATCAAAAGGACTAGCCCTTCAGGCTACCATATGTTTGAAGTTAGTTTCTACCCCTGCATGATATCAGACTTGAAACACATTATGTAACACGTTTTATAACTTTGATGCGGAGATGCCGCAGAAACGCATCATAGGTTTATCCCTGAGTGCATATGGATGAAATGCCTTGTCCAGGGACAAAAAACAGAATGAGGCACCAGGCCACATGTTAACACCTACAGTACAACACTGAGCTCCAAAATCATAATTTGAGTTATTTCATCTTTTAGTTCTACATTAAAAAATGTTTTCTTACATTCCTACCATATTTTGGTCCATCATTGACCGGTTTGACAACAGAGTGTGTTCCTTTCTTTGCTCTTGGGTAGAAAATTCAAACTCAGTAGTCTGGTTTGACTGTGTGTTTGTGCTGTTCTCATTGAAGCGAAGAGTAGCTACATAAATTCTGAAAAACAAAACAGTTGACTTTGTTGTATAATGTAGCACACATTGTAATGATTGAAAGATTTTAAGAATGGAGCCATTGACAGCTAGTTTGGGTATGATCTATATCAAGATATACATGTGAAATACAGTATTCTAACATAAATGCAATTGGCATCAAACATTTCAGTGTTTTACGTGGTTCAAACAAATCAGAATGCCTATCGATAACTTGTATGATTTTAAATATTCTTTTAGTTAAAACAAGAAGGGGAAATAAGTAACTGAACAGATATTACACAAGAAATAATCAATGACCTTTCTACAAATAGGCTCCTTTTCAATATTTAATAAATTCTTTTGAGCATCTGAGTGTAAGACTAAACCTGTCTCAGTCGTAACTTGAAACCTCTGTGTATTAGCACTAACAGCTAGCTATCTCTTTACCAGGGAGTGGTCACTCCCCAGTTCAACTCAATGCAATTACACAACATGCAGA
The DNA here is from genome assembly GCA_936450465.1 of Gibbula magus. Lineage (NCBI taxonomy): Eukaryota > Metazoa > Mollusca > Gastropoda > Trochida > Trochidae > Gibbula > Gibbula magus. Next base: position 16,559,070 of record OW388300.1, on the reverse strand, counting down.
TCCTGGACTCACAGCCAGTGAACTTGTATTTTAAATGTGTTTTCCCCACACTTATTTATTCTTCTGTTCTGGAGAAGATGATGTGGTATCACAATCTCATGTAGCTAGTTCTAATATTCTTATCTTATTTCATCATCAGTTATATTCAGTTCACATATCAGGGTAATGTAAAATAAACATTTTTAACCCTCTCTCTTCAATTTTTACCTATGCGCCCTGTCACAATATTCAGTTCACAGGCTATTCAACAGTTCTAATTTAACATTGATTACATCAAACGTGTCCATGACATAGATATTACTCTTAAGTTGATATATATATATTTCACATTACTATTGAATAAGATTAAGTGCAAAGTTGCTTTCTTTTCTTAATCACTGCATTTCTCAAAGCACATGTTACTACTCTCAAAAAGATGAGATGAGATTCCCTCAGGTATTATATGGGATTATTTTACAGAATGAAGTGCACATAAAAACTCATGTTCACAGTTCATTACACCAGGTTTTTTAGGCGGTGATCCATATTTGGGGTCACAAGGTCACCAAATCTATAAATTAGAATCCCCATTGGCCAAAGAGTCTGTACATTACATTTCAGCTTTCTAGAGCTTTTGGGACTGGAGAAAAAAGATATCTTTTTAGGTTATTACCCCTGTGGCCATTATTTGGGGTCACAGGGTTCGGAAATCTACAATTTAGAATCTCCACAGTGACAGGCCAAGGAGTCTTGCTCTTCACATAAAAATTCAGCTCCCTAGAGTTATAGGTTCTGGAGAAGAAGTCGAAAAAGCGAAAAAGCAAAGACGGCTGGCCGGACGCCGGATACCATGCCTGCCATAAGCCCATTGGGCCTTTCAGGCCTTATGAGCTAAAAACTAGCTCATATAAAGCATACATAAGTATTTACCGTACCTGGCTTTCAATGCTGGATAGAAGTACTGGAGACAGTTCTTATATAGCACGTAGAAGGCTCTTGCTCTGCATTTTCTCTTTCATGTCCTTGTAAGCAAGGCTTCCTGCAAGTGCGAAACATGTCAATAGGCATCACACATAAACTTTTCATGAGGAACTAAGTATTACTTCAAATACTTTATGTTTGATTCCTTTTGATAAAAATAGAGACACAGGCTCTGTAGCTCATCAGTAATTGTAATTTGATGTAGAATATCAAAATAAATTGTTTTTAATATAATGCACAATCCGTTGCCCTGAAAAATCTTGGTCTTCAAAATGGTCTTTACTGTACATAAAAATAGAGCCATGGTCTCTGTAGCTCATCAGGATTTGATTTATTATCTAAGGTTGAATATCTAAGTTATCTCAAGTAATAAATTGTTAACAAGCAAAAAATAGGTTTTTAGATCATGACCCCTGTGAGTCTGACCCGTATTTGGAGTCACAGGGTCACCAATCCTACAATTAAGAATCACCTTTGACCAAAGAGTCTCTACACAACTTTTCAGCTCTCTAGACCTTTTGGAACTGGAGAAGAAGATGAAAATAGGTTTTTAACAATGTGACCCCTGTGACCCCATTTGGGGTTATGGGGTCATAAACTCTAAAATTTAGAATCCCCATTGGCCAAGGAGTCTGCACATACAATTTCAGATCTGTGGAGTCATTGGTTCTGGAGAAGAAGTAAAAAAAGCGAAAAGTTTACGGACGGATGGACACCATTCCATGCCATAAGCCCATCGGGCCTTTCAGCACATTGGATAAAAAAATGGCCTATTAAAATTTTAAACTTTACAATTCCAACAAAGGGGAATGGTTCATTTATGTTTCGAAAATGACTAAAATCCCTCAGATGGCCCACTGTCAAAGGTGTCTTTTCCAATCCTTTCAACTCAGAATCCCCATTTGCCAAATAGTCTGAAAACAACTTTAAAATGTTCTTAGCATTTTCATCTAGGAGAAGACGATAAAAATACTCTAATATGGTTTTAGGTCATGATCTGTGAGGCCTTTATTTGGGGCCACATGGTCACCATATCTTCAATTTAGAATCCCTATTGGCTAAGGTGTCTGCACACAATATTTAAGCCTTCTAGGTCTTTTTGTTTTCCTAGAAGAAGATCAAAATAGGTGTTTAGGTCATGGCCTGTGAGGCCCTTATTTGGGGCCCAAGGGTCACCAAATCTTCAATTTAGAATTTCCATTGGCTAAAGAGTCTGTACACAATATTTCAGCCTTCTTTTTTTTCTGGAGAAGATGAGACTAGGTTTTTAGGTTATGGCCTGTGAGGCCTTTATTTGGGGCCACAGGGGTCACTACAATTGAGAATCCCTCTTGGCCAAGGAGTGTGTACATCAAATTTCACCTCTCTTAGAGTCACTGGTTCTCGAGAAGAAGTCTAAAAAGCGAAAAGTTTACAGACGGATGGACAGACGCCGGACATCATGCTATGCCTAAAGCCCACAGGCCTCTCAGGCCAGATGAGCTAAAACTACAATTTATTATTCTTTAAGGCTTCACAGTAATAACTATAAATCATATTGATTGAGATTTAACTGCAGTGTAAAATTTACCATTTGATTTGACAAAATAACACTTAGATTGGTTCTTTTCAAGGTTGGTTCATTCACTGATACACATCAAGACAAGCTTTTATTTTGATTTTGCTTAAACATGCTCTTATTACAAATAATCTACCCTTTTCCTAAATTTATATTTACCTTTCTGCATCCCATCTCTCTTAGTTAGGCAGACCATGGAACAATTTGTGACAAGCTTGCTGTGATGAGTGTGCAGATTTGAGAAGCCCATTTACCATCAAGAGTTGTGGCAATGTCACAGTGAGACTTCGAGATGGATTTGATCCAGCTGCTTAAAGCAGCAGTCTTTCTTGAATGTAGCCTCAAGGTTCTTTTGTATACCTTTAAACAAAAAGTTTTAAAATTATTCAAAGATAAACAAGTGTAAAGATTACAAAATATAGCCATTGCCTCTCAAGGCTCTGTAGCTCATCAGTACTTGAATGATTTATTATCTAAGATTGCACATCTCGAGCCATTGGCTCTGTCAAACTTTTGCATGATTTGTAGGTCTCTTGGGAACTAAGAAATACTCTGAGTGATAAGGTATCGCCACATTAGTCACATTACTTGAAGTACCTTCGAGCAGCTATTTTAATGTGAACACATTAAAATGGCCGCTCTATAGGAAATGGACTTGCATGACTTAACAGAACCATGTACACTCATTTTAGAACTCTTTTTATTGATTCAGGAGTATTATTTAGCTATTTATTTATTTAGGGGTGAAATGGTTCATACATATAGCAGTTGAACTGCAGTATTTTGAGATTTGTGATTTTTCGGTATCCCGAATACATAATTTAATTAAACAATTATCTTTTATTAACTCAAATGTACAATGCAAAATTTCTGAAAGTCAATGACAATGTCAAACAAGATGTGTTTGTTAAACACTGATGCCCCCAGATAATACCACAATTATGGCCAAGGGTTAAGGGTAAATTTGTTTGGAATGGAGAAAAATATTCTTGACTCAAATATCAATACTGAAAAGTCATCCAAGGATAAAATAAAAAAAAAACAACTTGATAAGTTTGTTCGTAAAAAGTTGTACCACTAAGGCGGGTTTACATTTATGTTGTCTTTTAATGCGATGCGTTAAAAATAATCTCACCAGAACGCAACACTTTATTTTCAATGAGTTGTCATACACTAAGTCCATTTTTTTGCATGCGTTGCGATGAAAACATGTTCTATTTAATTCGCATCGCATTCAGAATCTCATTGGAATTCCCTATATGATGGCATATTTTCATTATCTGAAAGGGATATTTCCCACCGCGTATACTCGTATAGGCAAAGCAGTCTTACAAATATTATGCCAACAGACATGCATCAATACATACAAACATACATTATAACATATGGAATTTAAACAATCGCACTTATTATATTTCATTTTGCATTAAAATCGCATGCAAAACGCATGTAATTTGCATGCTTCAACGCAATGCGATTTATTTGAACGTAGTGTAAACTGCGCCTTAGTAGATAACTACTGCAACTCACTGCGGCTTTTAAAATGTACAGACAGAATACTGTGTACTAATTTACATCTGAGTTCCAGGAAGTTCTGTAACTGGTAAATCTTGTGTTTGTTCAACAAATCAGTCATTGAGTTTCAGTATTAACAATACTGCAACATTTATTTACATGTATGTTATCCTTTGAGAAATTTTATAATAAATTTCAATTTTACAATTTTAAAAACATTTCCATACTCTATTATTCTGTTTTCAAGAAAAACATTTGATACGTTGTGGTTTTAGTTTATATATCGAAATAAATTCTTGGTTGAAATGCCAGTGGAGACACCAAAAATGTGTAACCTGGGGTCTCATACTGTGTTGTGCCCCTGGGCAAAGCACTTCAACCACAATTCACTCATTCCAACCAGCTGTTTAAATGGGTACCAGGACACAGAAATTATTCAGGCCTCAAAGTGAAGGTTTTTTAAGGAGCAGATTGCTCTTAACACAAAGGAAAATTGCAACGAGTGCATTAATAAGACTGCTAAAAGTAGAAACAAGCATAGCTCACATACTCCTGCTTCCAAATATAGTTTGACATAATTGAAAATAGGAAAGGCACATCTATGGGAATGAGTAACTTGTGTGTAACGTTGAATCAGAATGAATATGAAATGTACAGTTCCAAGGATAAACTAGAAGGTGTTTTTTTTAAGTTCCAACAACCAAAAGATACATCTACATGATATCGGGAGGTAGTGTACCAAATTCTGAGTATAGGTCACATATAGTTTTAGAGATCTGATCCGGAAATAAATATGTTCTATATGATTTGAAAGAAATATGATACATGTGAATTGTATTATCACTGTATTATTACATTATCACTAATTTATTTCAAACTAGATATTTTTGGTCATGACTTCATCATTTAAAAAAAATAAAAGAACTGTGTGTATTAATATTTCTTAAAATTTTATGATTTTATTTTTTTAGCATAGGTCATTTTATGTAGGGAATACTAGGAATGTCAATAGTTTGGCTGCAATATAATTAAGTTTTTTGATGAACTATTTAAAATGTTATAGATGTTTTAAATTGGGTATATTCCAAAACGGATAACCGGGTTGAGTAATGGGGTGTTTTACCCTCTAATGTTACGTAACAATATCTATATATATTCAGGGGTAGACGCTTGCTGGAAATCTTTAGCACTTCGGGCTAGTTACGTATGTTAATCTGTAGGGATACAAACAAATTTCACTAGCCCTTCTGAATTTTCACTGGCTTCGAGCCAGCGGACTCGTGCGAGTGTCGATCCCTGATATTTCATAATACTTTAATAATAATGGAAAATTTGAGAAAAAATAGGCTATAGCTATAGGCCATTTTGCACATAGTAGAATGGCCCATTTAAAATCTAGAAAATAACTCAAAAGCCCTTAAAATGGCCCATTGTCAAAGGTGTCTTTCCCAATCCCTGCACATGCATGCTACAGTGCCTTTAAATACCTAATAAGATTCACAAGCCACTACTTTAAAAGTATTACATATCAATCTTCCAGAGATTGGTTCAATGTCCAAGTGTAGAAATTAAATTGAAACATATGGTAGTCTGCAGGGCTTAGTTATTATTTTGACTACTACTTTGTCCTAGTTTAAGTTGGACCAGCCCATAAAGTCGACTCCGTATTGATAAATCTAAACTTCTGTGTTTGAATGACACACTTTTTGCCATTCAGTTACTTGTTAAGATGATTGTCTCTTGCTATGACTATGAGTATTCCAAAGTCAGGGGTTATGGGTTGAAACTAACCTCAAACACATAGTAGCCTGCAGGGCCAGTCGTTCAGATTTTTACTAGCCCAATATGAGTATCACTAGCCAGTATCTGCTAGTAATCTAACAATTATAAGTTTGAACTACAATGGCAAGTATTTTCCCCACTTAAATCATTCTGTTTCACATCTGATACCATTGTTGCTGATAAAGACAGGAATCTCTACTCATACTTTTAGTCTAAGCTCTTTCATAAGTATTCAGGAATATTAAGCGGCCCATAGGGCTAACCGAAGCTAACCTTTGCTAGCCCAACATCATTTTTACTAGCCTCGGGCCGAACAACTTCCAAACGCAAGGCATAACTCTTGCCAGTCTGCATAACTGGGTGATTTAAGCCTTGCAGTATTTTCCTCACTTTGTTGTGTCAAGATAGTGAATCGCTGCACCAGAAATGCATAGCGGGCATGGATTTCTAAACACTGATTTTTTAAGGAAATACTGCAAGGCCTAAATCAGCCAGTTATGGAGACTGGCAAGAGTTATGCCTTGCATTGGGAAGTTCCAGGCCGAAGGACAAGTGTTAATTGTAATAATGTCTAGCCCCGAAAGTGATTTCTGGCCCACAGGGCTAGCAGTCTCCAAATTTTGATAACGGTTATTAACCCAAAGCAGGGATAAATTTACCTGCGAGTCCTGCTTAATTTACTCACAAAATTTGAAAAGGTAATTTTTTCTAGCCTGGGGTTGAAGGACTAGTGTTTATTTCTAGACATGCGCCCCGTTCAATAGCAGCGAGCGCTTAAATTGCTCAATGTAGCGCTCAATGAGCGCTTCTTCTCTCTTAAACGACACAGTGCAAATTCCTCAAAGTTTGCTCGCCTTGCTACGTAGCGCTACATTGAGCAATCGCGTTCAAGATAGGTTTCAAAGTAATCGCTCTTTGAGCGATTACTTTGAAACCTATCTTGAACACGGCACTGATGTCATTTCACATTAAAATCTACATTGTCAATTGACTAAACAGTTTTCACACAAGATTCCAGCTTATAAGAATGTAAATTCTGCAGAGTGATGAACTAAAAATAAATCAAAAGTACATGCGTTGCCTTTATCAGATCAATAATATTAATAACTATAATATTAAACTGTAATATAAACATACTTGGGAATGTCAGGACACTGTTGTAGGGGTCAACGTGAGCCTGAAGCAACTGTCTGTATTGTCCTTGTTATTCTGACCACTGGAACAGTTTGCACCCATCTAGTTCATACCTTGGCCTGCAGGTACTGCAACTAAAAATACACATATTGTATATTAGTTTCAGAATTTTCACAAAATGATCATTCTCTCAAAGAAATATTAGAATTATTTTTTAATACATGACATATTAAACCCCAATCCCTTTTTCTGTTTCCAACTGGTGTTTACCACATGCCTCAATCAGATTTCTTGGATTTTTTAATTATGAATGAATGCAATATATACAAATTACTTTAATCATTGATATTCTTTGCAGGTCAAGGTATTGTAATTTTATTATGAAGATTACCCTTCACACATCTAGACCTACTCTTATGCCTTGGTATATTGACACAATGACATTATATATCATTATTACCAGTATATTAGAATTTACCAATAATACAATTTATGATTTCTTGACAAATTGCTAATTGACATCCAAAATGTTTGCAAATCTAATATTTTGGAAATAATTTCAGAATTTCAATGCTCGCAATTAATGTATGAATTAACACATTCAACAAATGAAGTCTGAATAGTTGAAACCTGGCTTTGGAAATGATGTCTTTGACTCGTGCTTCATCTCTCGCCTCTCCCAGTATCGCCGGTAGCTAGGCAGGTGGAAACTCAAGATTCGTTCCCCCTGGTCCTATGGCGCCGTCCTGCGATGACCTTCGACAGTGTCGTTTATTACCTGGAACAAATATTGAATAGACATAAGTATTTGATAACATGGGATCCTATAGAAAAACAGAGATTGTTGCAATACCTTTGGCGCTTAGCTCTACGGGACAGTAAACATTGTCTTTGGCGAAAAAATTAGGTGAACCGGAAATTAGCCAAAATTGTGTCACTATTTTTACGGCAGATAGAGCGAAACAAAACATTAATGAAAATTAAAATAGATTCTAATTAGTTTCAAGTATATCGACTTTTAAGCAATAAACTATAAAACATATTCATGCATACGTGCAGGCTACTGTACATCAAAATATGTCAAACGTCACCTCTCATGAAAGTGCAATGGGCCGAGATGGCCTCCTCTCTTGTCTTGATCAAACTTTGAACTCAAATGGAGCAAGTCGGTCCGTCGCTGTCAGCTGAATTTCTTTGCAGGCCAGTGAAATGTCGGGCACATCATCCTTCAATAGCTTTGGTCTGGCCTCCAGGCAGATCTGACCGAAAGTCTGTAAACAAGATCGATTCTTCTCGCACTTGGTTTGTTGTAAACACAAGGCGTTGTCGTCTGCTTGTTGCGTCAGTGAAATGACTCGAGGGCATGACGTCATTGTCGGAAATAGCCGAAGTAGAACGGAAAAATTCATTCGTGTCAAGCTGTTACAAGCTGAAAACAGTGCTGAGAACAACAACGTACGGGAGGTCTTCGACGTGACATTGACGGTCGAAGGGAGACAACTCAAACAGCTGACGTCTGTGACTGAAGTGCAAGTGCACTTGACAGATCATTTTAGTAGATAAAATGGCTAATTTCTATCACTGTGTTACCTTTTATGACCGAAGTTTATTTGTTAAATATGAATGACAAAATCAGCCCCAATGTTTGAGACCTCGGGTTATTAATATTGAATATTTCCAGTTAATCAAATACAAAATTAGGCCAAAGAATATGTCAGATACCTCAAAATATTATGTAGTCTGCTCATGCAGTGTATATAAAATAAAGGCCGGGACATATTTTAAATTATGTAATTATTTATTGCATATATTTTTTAAATTGACACATTTACAGATCACAATTTTGTCCTTTTTTTCATTTTGATTTCTTTTCAATTTTAATCAATATATCTAAAAATTGCTAAGTTTAATTCCTTTGACTACATATTTGAACTGAATAATGTTAATGTCTGACATTTTAATCATATTAATATTAAGCAGGCTTCGGGCAATCATTTTTGGTAAACATCTCAAGGGAGTTTGGAAGAGGAAATACTTAATTTGATTTGTAGATGCTATGAGCTATATATACAATTGTAACAACATTGTTTATACTCTTATGATTTTGACACCCTTACTAACGACATAATGTATGTCAACTCTTAGTTTTCCAAAATGAAATAACCTAATATTAATGTTAATATATTTAGATCAGACCAAGACAATATGCCGTCAGTAAGTATTATAGGTTTGTTTCTTGTGTATTTTGTTTTAATAACATTAGCTATTTTACCAAATAACCTTTTTCCAAATATATTCATATTTGTAATTTAGAGAACAGGACACGGTTTTCAGATGTTAGAGTTGGAAACATAAACAAAATACACATTGGCAATAAGCCTACATGAACATTTAAACAAAGTTCAGTGTGCGGAAATATTGCGGAAATGAACAGTGCCCAAATTTGGGTACTGTTCATTTCCGCAATATTTCTGCAGTTGAAATGTAGTTGTAATTCAGGATGCGGAAACGATGTGGAAATCTGTCCTATCAAACAATCTTTTAATTTACTGCTGTTGGAAACACAATGGAAATATACAAATGCAGTTTCCATCTAAAAAACGCAACGGAAATAAACATATGACTATTTCCATTGCGGAAATGAAGCTGAAACGGATGACTTCATTTCAGGACAGCGGAAACGTTGCGGAAATCTATATTACCCAAAATCCGTTTCATTTCCGCAACAACAGAAATGAAGTTATTTTTGCTGTGTTAGCATGCAAGATAAAGAGGATATCTGTCAGTTCTTGACTAATACCATTGACGTGTTCAAGACCGCTAGTTCTTGCGTGACCCCGCGAGCTCTCGCGTCTTGAACGATATGCTAGCGCTTGTTCTCGCGCGAGCCGGCGAGACACCCTCGCAACAGTCTAGCGTCCTTAGTCAAGATGGCGTCGAGGCAGACGATGATTTCCCTGACACTTGAACATCCAAATAATAAAACGATCTTTACAATTATGGTACCGCAAGCTGTCCACAGCCGATGCATCAACGGTAAGTGGGGAGTTTTTGAATATTTAGCAACGAATTTCTGTTCAATTATATCCAAAATTAGTCCAATAGGTACAGAAACAAACGACAGAAACCGAAAAATGAAATTGTGCCTACAATATTGGTACACAAATAATGACCAAAGATCTCTCTCATGCTAAGGACTAAAGCTGGATTACTTATTTGTAAGGAAAGTGTTTAGGTAACGTTAAAATCACAATATTTAAATATATTTTCTTTTTTTCAAGATTCTAATTTTTCATTGCAATTGCAACAATATGTATAAAATGATAAGACCAACAATAATAGGAATCACCTTCATAATATGCATAAATAAAAATTTAAAAAATTGACTGTCATATTATGCACTGAATTTTATTTCCCATTTCCCATTTTTCCAAAAGATGAAGACTTACTGGCCTCCATATATGAAGAGGTTAGTGCACGTCATCACCTCACACCTGGGGAGGAAACCACACTGGGTAAAAATTACATATTTTAAGTGAAAAATAACATATCTTCTTTGTATGATAAACCTTGTACCTGAAGATAAAAATTTAATGAAATGTAAAGCATTTGAAAGTTAACACTGCACTTATGAGTCCTGGTGGGATGTAAATAAATACAAGAATATGGCATTATGACAATGCGATAAAATGTAAATATTGCTTGTTCTCACAACAGTAATTTATATTTTTGTTAAATTAATCTTTCATTGTAAAGGGAAGAATATTTTGTTGAAAAATCTTGAATTTATAGTCATGCAGTTCTGTAAGATATTATTATTATGTCAGAAATATATTATATATATTTAGGTAGTTTGATAACTCAATTGTTATTATTACAGGAGTACAGGCATCACTAGATGTATTTTCTAAACTGAAACTTCTACAGACTACCACAGGCCATAAAGCAGGTAAAGTAAAGGTTTATTTAACACATAGTTTCCAGTGTTCCACAGTTGCTGTGTTTATGTCATCAAGTGTTTAAGGAGATTTCTTACTTTATTCATGCATGTTTATTTGTACTCAATGTAAATAAAGCATAATTTTTTTAACCATTAATACTGGAAATTTTCTTTGTTAATAATTTGCGACCCCAGTGTCTTTTGATATCAAATATATCAACACGATGTAGTGAATGCATTAAGCACCCAAGAAATAAAGAAAATAATGATTGTGTTTTACATTTCAGGAACTAAGGAGATGGAAAAAAGTGCAAACAAATGTGATGTGCCAACACCCTTAGCTCCAGTAGATAATAATGGTTAGTATTTAACCACAGGGGCTTGTATTGCTGAAAACAAGCAGTTCCTAGGTCCAATACTTTGATACAGTACTGAGTACTGGACCTAGGAACTGTTTGTTTTCAGCAACACTAGCCCCTGTGTATTTAAGCACATAGATACTGATTTGCAAGGAGCTTAGACTCTAACTGCATTCCAATCCTGGACTTATTTCACTTAATTTAATCACAAGAGAAAATGTATAACTGTTCTAGCTCACCAGATGGGATAAATATGCTATTTGTCAAGAATATACAGATATTCTATTTATTATATGATGTTATCCTTGTAATTACACCATAATACGTACAAAAATGTAGAGCCGGTTGTTTTCATGTAGAGTGCTGCGTCCACTAGGAATAGCACCACAGTAACAAAGTGATGTCATGAGATAATTTGTATCGTCTAACTCATTTATGACTTAAAAACTTGAATTTTAATCTTTGATATATCATTATTACTGTCACTGGTCAGATATATTCACTGTTGCTTGATAGACATTGCATGTCACTGATACATTCCGGTATTTCATTGTTTATTACATAAAATTTAGTCATACAAAGAATTATGAGCTGCAGAACCCATGGCTCTAATTTATATGTTTAGTTCATCTAGCCTGAAAGGCCGAATGGGCATATGGCATAAGGTGGCGTTATATATTGTAAAATGTTTTTATCTTTTTGACAAGTTCTTTATTATTTCTTCCAATTCAACAGTAATTTCAGGGCATAGGAAATTCACTTTAATAATCATAAACAGAAATATCCAAAAGTGCTGTTTATCTTTATCATGATTGATGAAAAATCAACCTTGCAAATGACAATAATCATGAAATATATTTTTCAGAGAGAACATCATGGAGCAACAATCAAGTACTCCTCCTCCTCAGACTAAGGAAGGAGCATGATGCTCTCTTCAGAAGCAGCTGCGTCACCCAGAAGCAGGCATGGAGGAGGGTGTCAGAAGATATGGGCAGCAAAGGTCACACACTCTCTGGGGAAGAATGTGGCAAGAAGTTTCTAAATTTGAGATCTAGGTATGTAACAATGGTTTTAAAATACACATCCCATTAATAGTTGAAGTAAGGTAGAGTGCAACTTCCAAACGCAAGGCATAACTCTTGCCAGTCTGCATTACTTGCTGATTTAACCCTTGGGGTATTTCCCTTGCTTTGTTGTGCCTAGATAGTGAATCGCTGCACCAGAAATGCATAGTGGGCCTGGATTTCTAAGCACAGCTTTTTTAAGGAAATACTGCAAGGCCTAAAGCAGCCAGTAATGTAGACTGGCAAGAGTTATGCCTTGCCTTGGGAAGTTTGGTAGTGCTAGACTAATGCAAACTAGTCTTACACACAGCCTCTGAGTATTTATTTGTAAAATATCAACATTTTATTAGATATTGAAAAGGAGACTAGCAAGTTTTTTTCGCTGAAATAAGTGGATGAAATGTATTTGAAAAATAATGTCACTAATAGTCCCTCTCTTTTCAGGAAATCAAGTTTAAAAATGAGTGTACATAATTTGTAAAAAACGTGTTACTGCTCCTTTAAATCATTAAATGTAAAAATTCACTTTAGGAACTATTATAGCCAGGATGATAATTTTTGGTGAATATCATCTTTGTATGATGGAGACCACAACCTGAAAGTTTAATTTTTTTACTGTGAGAAATACAGATTTTAGAGCTATTATAAAATTCAGGTTGTTCCTACTTGTCCCATGTTGTTTCAAGCCAGCATAGAGAAATATTAGCTTATTAGATCATTTCATATAACAAGTGATGCAATATGAAATAATTGCTTTAACCATTGTGAGTTATAAATTGTCTTTTTGCTGATTGTCAACCATATGCACTTTTAGGCACAAGGTAATAAAAGAGAGGAACAAGAAGTCTGGCAACAACAGGAACACATGGGCGTACATGGAGGTAATGGAGCAACTGTTCGGGAGTGATCCAGCAGTGGAACCTGTAGTGACGGTTGGATCCATGGCCCCCCCTCAAGCAACTGATCAAAAAGAAAAACCAGTAGAACCACCAAAGAAGAAACAAAAAAATGATCAGAAAGAATTCCTGCAAACTTTATCCCGTATGCATGAGGACAGAATGAATGTTGAAAACAGGAGAGTGAGTGCTTTAGAAAGATTGGTTGAATTATTGGAAAGAAAGTAATTTTGCAAATGTGAGGACAGAATGAATATTGAAAACATGAGAGTGAGTGCTTTAGAAAGGTTGGTTGAATTATTGGAAAGAAAGTAATATGGCAAATAATTAATATAAAGCAAATATGGGCATAGCAGGCATTTTCCATGAACAAATATGTTTCTTCTTCTCCAAATGTGTTGGTATATGAAGCTCAATTTTAAAAATAACTTCTTTGTCACATGGTGACTAATATTGTTATATTCCACGTCACATGGCGACTAATGTTATTATATTCCACGACCAACGGTCCTGGGTATGTAGAAAATCTATTTAGTCAATTCTTTTCAAGTTTTCAACAATCCTTTATTATTATAATGATTATCATAATAATGACAGACAGATATCCACACAGACTTTATTCAGAATTAAAGGCCTCATGGCCCAGACTACCTACATCAGAGAATAACACAGTATTTATCGTGTATCTTATGTAAACAACAACATGTACAGGCTAAATCACTGGTATTAATTTGGTTACTTTGTCAAAACTTCTGTACTTGAGGTTATGTGATTGACAACATAAGTTAACAAATAACCTTAATAAATCTGTATGAACATTATCTTAAACAACTAACCCCAGATATCACTATCAGATATTCAAATATTTGACTTCTCTAGATTAACTTTTATACCCCATAGTATACATAATTACTGTAGTACATCCAATTTTCTTTGTAAATTCATTGCCAAATCTGTTTCAAAGGTTTACTAATCATTACTTCAATGCAATCATTTACACATACCATTACTTAACTTTTACCATCACTCAATTCCAGTAAAGTAAATTTTTACTCTATTTTTCTGACAATGATCTTTTTCTTAATCATTTAAAGTATTATACATTTGTTATTTTATTTTTCATTTAAAAGAACAAAAGTGTTCTCTATTTTTTTTAAACTTATATTGGTCAGTGCATGCTCTATTTGAATTTATTCATCTAAGGGAAGATAATGTCAATTTTCATCCGTAATGGTTGTTGATATTTAACATGTAAAGGGAGATAATTCAAAGTTAGTTGGAGGGTCTGGGTTTTGGTCAGTACATTTTCTCTTGAGATAAATTCATTTTTCATCAGTTGTAAGTATATTGTGGCAGGAATGAAAGGAATGTCTTGCTTGTCTCCTGAGAAGTTTTCATGTGATGATGTCATGATGTTTTAATCAAGTTACCTCTTTATGGGAATACAATAATACTATTTTGGCAAGTTTTTTTTTAAAGAATTATCTTGATATTTAAAAACATGCTCATATTTTCTTAAATAATTTATTTTACCGTTTACCTTTATTTGCTTAGTCTTGCTACTTGCTAGTATGATGTCAAACAATTTATCTTAAACGTTTTCTGAAATTACAAACAATTAGAGATTGGTGGTTTTACCGGTATATCATGGTTTTTCAATGGTAACTATAAAGGTGCTTTGGAGAAAACCGTGTTTTTTTAAAATTAGAAAACATTACCTTATTCAGAATATTTGTCAGAAAAATTTAATATCTTACTATTCTTTAAATCGTTCTTTAAACTGTTGTTATCTGATGTAGTTTTATAATGCAATACATCTCTAATGAAAGTGTCTGCAGTTTATTACTGATTGATTGCAATGTTGATATGCTGATATTCCTTAAGAAAAAATTGCGATCAGGTTTTATGTGTGTAGTGTTCTGTTTCATAATTCTGTAATTACCTTTTCTGTAACATTGTTTTTTTATGGCTCCCAAGTTGAGATTTTATGAGCGCTTCGCTTACATGTTGTTGTTATTGGAACTCTCCTCTTGAGGGAGATAATTTAGGCTATCTGACCACATGGTCTCAGTGGATTTATTTCTAAGAAAACAATTCCATCTTTGGCTCTTAAACTAGGCAAAAGTTATGTCAACCATAGAGTAAGTATCTTTTTAGAACACTCCTAGAAGGGTTTTAACTATGTATAATTATATCATATGTAATAATTCTGTGAGAATATGTTATCATTCAATTGGTGTAGCCCATGACCTAGTATTGCCTATTGGCAATATCATGTTCAGTTATAAAGTTGTTGATGTAAACATAATTTGTTTGTAGGCTGTTTCATTTATCAATGATGTAAACACCTAAGGTTATTGTAATAAGAAAATGTTATTACAAAATAGGTATTCATATGTAAACATTTTATATCCCAAAATATACTAATTGAAGCAATAGTAAAATGGCTATACATTGTCCATGTTACAGAGTTATCCTCAGTTGATGTAACTATAATTTGAGCGTTTATGTTATTTTGCAGTCTTTTACCCGCTGTCAGCAACTATGCTTGATGAGAAGAATAACTAATTCAAGGGGTTAACTGGCTGTCTTTATCTTTCCCAAGGGTGAAACATTGAACAGTACATGCAGTAACTCAAATTTGTACATTTGTTAATCATTATCTTGTCAGTTAAGACTTTTGTCACTGGTTTCTGGTATTTTAATTATTTTCTTGTTTCGATTGCTCCAATGCAAACAACCGAAAGTAATAAAATGGGGAAATAATTCATATGTTTTATTGTGGGGTTTTTTTATTGATAAGAAAATTTTTCTCTTCTTATCCAATACAAGTTAGTATAATTATACCTTACTTACATTTAGACTAGATGCTAAAAGCAATGTTGGTTTCATATGTTCAGGAATGGGAATTACAAGGGATGAAAACACTGAAATGTTTTAAAGTTCTAATACTTTTTTCATTTAAACTTTCTAATGAATGTATTAAGTATAAAACTGAATTAATAAGCAGATAACTGATGACTGCCCAAGACATGAGCCACATCCAACTCCTGAAAAGCAATCTTAAATTTTAATATATCTAATGTATACATCTAATGATCCCAACAAGCCTTAAGAACACTGATAATTCTCATCCCTGTATAATATTAATTCCTAATGACCACAGGTATCTATTCTAAGCTAAAAGCTGACAAATGTTTTCACGTTTACAGGAACCTGTGGTGTTGGCTCTTTCTTGATGACAGACATGTTCTACCTCAACATCATTAGCATCAATATTGTCACAACAGATGTCATCCTCCACTACCCTCTCATTGTCAATTATGAAATTGTGCAGTACACAACATGAAACAACTATATGGGGAATGTTGCGCACTATCCTGACATCAAGAAATTTGAGCTTGCGGAACTTGCCTTTCAGGAGGCCAAAAGCTCTCTCAATATCAACCCTTGTCGAGCTGTGGAGCTTGTTGTAGTTCTTGCGTTCATCGGACAAATGTCCATCATCTCTAAATGGCACAAGAAGATTTCCACTTAGAGGATAAGCCGAATCACCAATGAGGTGGTACTCGCTTGGCAGAGGGTTACTTTCAAAATGTTGAAATACAAAACTGTTTCGATATACCCTGGCATCATGAACTGAGCCAGGATAGGCACAATACACATCAAGAAAGCGTAATGACGAGTCACAGACAGCTTGTAACTGCATGGCAGCGAAACCTTTCCTGCAGATGTATGACTCTCTATGCAGAGAAGGTCCAGGGATAGGTATGTGAGTGCCATCAATAGCACCTACTACCCCTGGAAAACCTGCTCTGCGAGCAAAGGCATCTGCAATTGACTTGAAAGAGTCTGAAGCCGGAAATGAAATATAGTTCTGCATGATATGAGGTGATGTAAGAACTGCACAGAACTGAGAAATAAAGAGATGAAGAGAGCCCTCGTCATGCCGAATCGATCAGCAACACTTCTGAAGGTCTCTGTGTTGCTAACATACCAGAGACATGCCAAACTTCTTTTTTCCAAGGACACTGTTTTTGTTGTCATCGAGGGTCCAATAACCTCAAGCAACAACTGAAGCAGAAAACATTTCTCACTTTTAGGTTTAAGACAAAATGCAAAATATGGGTTTATAAATTTGGTGATGATGTGAAAAAGGCCCATACCTTTTGTCACAAGTCCTATGAAGCTGAACATCTGTCCTAACTCCTTAGGGAAGGGGACGGTTTATACTATAAATCCTTGAATAATTGCCATTTTTAAGTTTAAATTCTATTTAGGCATAACTCAATGGAAAGAACTTTCTTTAGTTACAATATTCACATATTTAACATATCTGATTATGATTTTGTTTTTAAAAAAAATATAATATGCATAATGCATAATGAAAAATTAAACCGAGGCCTTGAAAATAGGTAATCAAAAATAAATAATTGTCAGGTGATTATTCAAGGATTTATGGTAAAATTTAGGACTATAGAAAAATATTGTTTTCTTCTTTTCAAAAGAATAAAGGACACGAGGAAAATCGATAATGTTTTATTAAATTATATTTTGTATTAATCATTTTCATTATTGAAAAACTTTATTTGTACTGTTTAGAGTATTTCTTTTCTTCATTGATAAAATATCAAGTTTAAATCTTCTCTAATGTACCTGAAAGGACGGTCTGGTCATTCGAAAGTGCGACCTAAACTCTACGTCATTGTAAGTCGGCACTGTCAATTCCACATAATCTTGAATACGAGCGGTAGAAAAATCTCCTTTCTTGTTGCAAAACTTATTTACAAAAAAATTCTGAGCATCGTCTATGTAATCAAAGTTACTGGATGCGCTTAACTCATCTAACAACACGGGAAGAAGAACTCGATCAAGGCTATCGCTATTATCGGCCGCCATGTCGTCTGCTAGGCGAGATCTCGCGATCGTTCAAGAAGCGAGCATAGTCGGCGCGAGAGAGAGCGAGCGAGAACTAGCGGTCTTGAACACGGGACATATTTATCTCATCGAGTGAGGAAGAAAGGTTATATTTTCATGTATGGCGCAGCCATGAGTGAAAATATATAACTTGTCTACCTCATGAGATGAGATAAACATGGTATTTGTCAAGAACTGACAGAAATTATATTTATTATATGAGGTTGTAATTACGTCCGGAAAGGGTTTTTTTCACGCCGAGCGGCCGCTAGAAACAGCCCGTCACCACAGTAACACTACGACGTCATAAGCCAATCCACTGCGTCAGACCATTGTTTTATGACGTCAAATTATATCAGTCACTGGTCGCAGTGAAAATCTAAGTTATTTTCAATGTTGCTTGACAAATCCCAGTATTTCATTGCTCGTCATATAATAAATAACGGGAATTAAAGGACCTTCCATTTAATACCATTTTTATTAAACGACTTCTTGATTTTAATAACTTAGCTAAATTAACCGACTGACATTACAAAGAGTGTACTAAAACTTAGATTGTTGCGAGTCATGTACTATTGAAACAACTGCTCACTATTGCGTTGTAATTCTTACAGGGCATTACATTTGTTAAATATAAAATAAAATAAAAATATTTCACGGGCAGTAATAAAACACATAAATCAATTGTAGATACATGTGAATATGTCAACTAACGATGTTGAGGGGGGGATATATTGTTTGTAAACTGCGTAAGTATTTGACTGTTTCCTTATCTTTTGATGAAGGTGCTTCTAATATTTGACCTGTCTGGGTTTTTGTAAGTTTATTATACGAGGTATTCATACCATTCCATAGACAAAGGCACTAATGTCAAAGGCTGATGCCGGAATGGTAATTATTTAGTCTGAACAATATTATATTCCCTAAGCTGAGCATTTACAGATTGTGAGTCTACAATTATAAACTGCCAGACATATGCAACAATAACAACTGGTTGACGTGTGATTCATAACCGTAAGACGTGAAAATAGTTATAAATAAGAAGGCAACTATGTTAATGTGAGCCAGTATGGAAATGATAATCCTTTCTTATGCTTTATTTGATCGTAAGTTTGCCGTATAATAATGAGCTCATCTGGCCTGAAGGCACAAAAGGCCTATGGCACGGCATGGCTTCTGTTCTTAAACTTATCCCTTTTTAAAACCTTTTCTCTCGAACCTCGGGCACTTAAGATCTGAAATTTTGAATACAGACTCCATTGTCATTGGAGATTCTCAATTGTAAATTCGGTCATCCTGTGGTTCAAAATAAGGGCATCACAGGCCATGACGTAAAAACCTATTTGTGTCTTCTTCTCCAAACGAAAACACCATGAAAGATGAAATGCTGTGTGCAGACATTTTAGCCAATGGGAAACACTCTAGAAGTGTAGATTAGTAGAGCATGTGACCATTAAGGGCCACAGAGGTCATAAATCTTCTCCTCTGGCTCTAGAAACAGGACACATGGCCAATTGAGATTTTAGGATGTGATGGTCCTGTGGCACCAAATGACGGTCACAGGTTTCAGGCTGTAATAACATATTTCTGTCTTTCTCTCCTTTGTACAGCCTCCTTGGCAAATAGAGATTGTGAAATTATATATTTGGTGACCCAATAACCCCAATTACTGGTCAAAGGGGTCACGACTGTAAATCCTTTTTCTTGTCGTTTACTCTAGACTGGTAGGTTCTAGGAAGCTGAAAACAATAGTACCGACTCCTCAGCCATTGGGGATTATAATGATAGATTTGGTACCTTATATGTCGTGCTCTTCAACTGTTTTGTTTTTTTCTTCAGAGCTGAAATAAGGCAGACTAAAATATTGTTCAGATGGTTTTGAGATTCTTTGTTTTCAAAAACTAAAGCTTAAATAAGCTGAAAACAGACACCGTGACCAATGTAGGTTATACAATGAAAAGTCTGTTTTCAAAAACGTACATAAAATTAAATGAAAATGCATTCTTTAAATGTGAAATAGTAAATGATAAGTCGAGGTTAATTTAGTATGTTTTATACGCCGGACCATTTTCCACCAATAACAATAAGTGTTTTCTGTTTCTATGTTTACGGCTTATCGGGTCATGAAATGAGATGTTTTACCCTCTAATGTAAGAATATATTGTATAAAATAATAAATGACACAATTTAGAAAATATATAATATTTAAAACAACGTGCTACAGCGCCTTCAATTCATATGTTCCCAACTCTCCCATATATCATAACAAATAAAAAACAAATGCTCCCTATAGTCACTAAAGAGTAATAACGTTTGTGGATCATTAAAACAAATATGTAATATTGAAAATGCAAAACAGATCATACAACTGACACGCATTTCAAATGTAACATTGCAAATCAAATGACACTTATTATTTAAAAGATATAACTTGTCACGAAGAAAACAAAGTTCAAATTATACTCAAAGTATTCACATAACTGCATAAGTTGGTACAAAAAGATCCTTTATAGATGTTCATCTGATACATCACATAACCTCATGTAGCAGAGGTTTGAGGCAGTATACAACTGAACTATCACCATTTGTTTTTAAGTAGATTGACTGGTAGATAAACGATTTATATCCACTTCATAGACAGGCTTAAGTAAATCAATAAATCTGTCAATACCTCTTGACGGCTGATATGTGCATTAATGTTTTGCTTTTATACCCTCACACTGTTAGAAAAGTCTAATATCGATGTAACGAGATCAGTGTCATTACTGTATATGTTCCCAACACAAGTTTGCTTTTCAATGAGCAACATTATGATATTTCCATAACATACTAATCCTCGCCACATCTTTAATGAACAGTCATTATTCATCAAAGAATACAATGCCTTGGCGAAAAGTGCTCTACTAATCAACATAAGACTCAAACATTTTATGTTCATCGAAATGTGATATTTTCTTGTGAAATACATATTAAAAGACAATTTCACAAGTCAAAATATAACGAAAGGTTTCTAAGTAGATTGACTGGAAGACAGACGTGTTAGATACACTTCATAGAGCATATGTATCAGTGCATTCCTACGGGAACTACTCCTCGTTGTAAAGTGCTCTTCCCTTCATTGCCCAGGGTAATTTCTATCAGTCGAGTCTCAGTGGAAATATTCACAATGTCTAACAATTCAACCCGTATTACTTCATACAACGTGTGTGTATCGTGCTATACACCTATCGTCACTGGGTTTATGTTAATTGACCGGCAGACAGACGATATTGATACACGTCATAGACCACATTCAGTAAATCATGGAAAATGTTAATTATTCCTGACAGCTGAATATGTACATAATGCTTTTGCACTGACACTGTTACAAAAGTCCAATATCGATGTATTGAGACCAGTGTCTGTATTATACATGATCAACATCATGATATTCGATAACAGTCATTATTCATTAAAGAAAGGCATGCCATGGATTGATGAACCAATATTGTTCTACTGATGGTAAAAGGTATGTGCAAATATTTTATGTTTATTGAAATTCATTTTTTTTTTTTATCGCTGGTTTACTTTAGTTTTGCTGCATTTCACCGATTTTCCTGTGTCAGGGACTTCAGCAGGTGCAGCATGGAGAGCATGATACGCTGGCACAGATAATAGAAGCAGGGGTAGGTTCGCCAATGATGAACTTTGTGTTTGTGCTTTGCAGTGGAGGATAGTCCTCGGTGCATATTATAAGAATAATCAAAGAGTTGCGAGGAATTACGGATTATCTGTCCCGAGTTAATTATTGTGATAAACTCCAAGCTTTAGCGAGGAGTTTGAAATAATAATTCACGAGGGACAGATAATTCGTAATTCCTAGCACCGAGTTCCGATCATTTTAATGCATAAAAATCGAAAAACAAGACCCCAATTCACGATTTTTGATTAGACTGTAAAATACAAATTGAAGTCATACGCCATTCATAAACTCTTTCACATCTTCTAGATGCGCATATCTAAATAGTTTGCAACTTGCTCTATTTTTCTAGAACTATTCTAAAGTAACTGTTGAATTTTAATGCCAAAACGGTTTACTGACATAGTAAACAGCTCGTTTATATTGTAAACTATGTCGCAGAATGAGAAAATATTAGTGAAAACGTGAACTAACAATCGCACTGTTGGCATGCAAGATAGGAGTGTAATTACGTCACCAATTGACATCATGATTAATGACGTCACAAAGCAATGACGTAACGGCAGTGCAGCCGGCGACTCTTGCATGCTGCTTCGCCTTGCAAGTTTAGTACCGTAATTATGTCTTAGAAACTTAGGTTGAACATGATTTTAAATTTAATATGTTTTACTGAGGTGTGACTTCAATTCGGTATGCTCGAAATCGTTCAATTATGTGATTTAGCTTAAACAGGATAGCTAAGCAATTCATGAATGAGCGCAAAGTAGTTCCGTCAACCAATCAAAACACAAGTTATATTTAGAAAAACTGTAATTCCCATGACCATTATGAAAACTTTAATACCCGGCATATCTGTGTCCACTTGGGTAAGAAACAGTCTATATGCTTTAGACATTGGTGTTTACAAACACATCCTGTTTCAGTTGGTTTTACATTTAATAAGAGCACCTTTCAAACTTAATGAGATTAAAAGATACTGAACTTTACCTTGAAAACCAATAATCGTCATAAACATTTGGTTGAATCCGAGGTGCACAAACTCTGCGTCTCATAACCCTGGAAGTAATATATATGGGCCGTTTGGATGATACACCCCTCTCCATCTATCCACGATCATGAAGATTATCAATTTGGCATTTTGGCACTGACTGATTTAACCACACTTTACTAAACATACTGTGTTAAATCAGCAGTATATATGGGAATTATTAAAGCTCTAAATTAAATTAAGTGGAACATGAAGTAGTATCACTAGAATTTCATAATAACTTCAATTGACTGTGTACATTTGTAACTCCCATTTGACGTAAGTGTGGATATAAATAACGTATAGATTATTTTGCCTTTAAAGGGGCAGTAGCAAGTTTTTTGCGAATTTCTTTTTTCTTTCAATTTTCCCATTTATAATGATAGCTTATGTCATTAATATTTACTTTAGTGGGTAAAACATCTTATAACACAACCAATTAAGTATTCGTAGTGGCAATAACAATGATGGCCATTTTAAGGTGAATACATTTTATTATTTTGAATGACAAAAACGATTCCATGGCTTTACGGAACCATGTACACGCAATTTTAACTTAATTTTCCTAGAGAGAAGGATGTTTAACTATTGGTAACATTCAATTTTGAAATACATTTCATCGATGTAAAAAGTGAAAAAAGGTGCTATTGCCAATTTAACCTCGATATCACTCAAGGCGTACATTGAGTAAAGATATATGACCAAGTATACCATGGAAAATACATCAAAAGATGCATTTTGACGAGTTTCCCCAATTATTTAAAAAACCATTAAGTTCAAAAGCAAGGAGGCGACATTAAATCACAGGAGAATTCATGATTAAGACAACAGTGCAGAAATGTTGTTTCCTTAACCACTTTCAAATTCACAGTTTGCAGCAAGAATGATTGATTTATATCTACATATACATTTATGAGAATCTATATTTGGTTCAGCTATTCACAAAAAAACTTTATTTTAAATTTTCTAACAACATCAATGCCATCATTTGCAATAAGTGTGATAAATCGTCATGCTTAAATAGGAAAATCTCAAGGAGTGCAGGCACTTGTAAATAACGTCAGTTATTGGATATGGCCCTAATATGTTGATTCTAAAAATGTCTTTTATTACATGAATGTTATGAAACACCGTTTTGAATTAAGTAGATGCGTTGAAGTGTTGTGCTACTGATTGATAAAGTCTAAGTTTAAGCTTTTCCATTGATATAATACAAGTTAATTTTATCGGGCCTCGGTTGGTGTTATTGATTTTAAAAGATAACAATTAAATTATATATTAAGTGTTATTCACCAAAGAGTTTACAGATTTATGAAAAATTGAAAATAAGCCCTTTTCATTAAAGTACCTCAACTTAACTACATTCCAAATTCCTATTTGTTGTTTTTTCCTGGTTAATATATTATTTTGGCAGAGACGTATGGATTACATTTTTAGTCAATCCGTTATAGCTTTTCTAATTCTGCTATTTGCATATCTTCCCTTCATTGCAAGGGTCATGCCTGTTATTGGAGTGTCAGTGGCATTAGTCAAGTTGTCTGACCTCTCAACTCACACTTTCTGCAATAGATTCATCAAATTAGTAGAAAATACGTATTTAACATAACGTATCAATGTGGACAAAATGACTTTCAGAAGATCGAAATATTCCTTTTGTATGGCAGGTTCAAGTTGTACTTAAGAAGAAATGAGTCATCTTTTATAAAGACTTGTAAATATATAATATTGTTTATTTTTTTATTCAAGTTGTACTTCTGAGAAAATAAGTGAACTTTTACTTGTTAATACATAATGTTGCTTTAATATTTTATTTTTTACCCTCTCATAGAGGATTCTGGGATACAGTCAGACCTCGTTTAACCGGACCCCGTATAGCCGTAAACCCGGTTATCCTCACGGTAGTATTTCAAACATTCTCTATGCATTTCTATGCAAATGATGATTCGTGTTCAACACAACTTACTATCTAGACGATTTCTTACTGTAACCAAATTGTGCGATTAACGGGGTCTGACTGTATATTGTTTTCGACCTGTCTGTCCGTTTGTCCGAAAAACATAAACGATGGCCATTGCCTTAGATTGGGCAGTGATAGACCTTGAATACTTCACGTGTGCATATATTGTGATATTACCTTTCGGAGAAGGACATAACTTTTACCTTGTGACAAGAATAGAAACTCTTCATAGATATTCATTTTACAATTTGGTTCGAGATTGTGTCTGGCTGTAAATAGCTCACTCATTTTATCTGATGAATTCCTTTCAAACATGTCCAATCGACCAAATGCATCAATGCATTCCTCTAGGACATTCTCTTCTTTCTTCAAGGTCATATATATAATTGACTTTCATTGACATTAGTCATGTTGTTTGATCATTCAACCACGCATGACTTCGTGTAGAGGAGGTCAGAGTCAGTAAGGACCCGCCTTACATTACTAGTTATTTAAGGAAATTGGACGTTCGATTTAGATACACTTCTCAGACCTTCATTGTGCAGACGAAAAGCAGCAAGGCTTAATTAGCCAGTGATTGAGAATGACATTTATGCCATGCGGGGACAGTGGATAGTACTCGACAGCGTCCCTTCGTTTGTACATAAATAATATGCTGTGTCATTATATGCTTTAGACATCAGTCTTTACAAACACATCCTGTTCCTTTAGGCTGAACTTTAATCAAGGCACTTCTCTAACTAATTGACATTTAAAGGTCGTGAAGCTTACCCTGGAAAATAACAAATAGCAAAAAATCGACAAAGACAAACCCCTGAATCAGAGAATCTTTGTTCATAATCCTAAAAGGGGTGCGATTCCTAACTATAACTGAGAGTCATTGATGGCAGGCTGTTTGAAAAATACCGTAAATCCTTGTATAATCGCCCGGTGATTATTAATTTCACACACAGATTCGACTCAGCGATCATTCAAGGCAGGCAATTATTATTTTCGAAGCCATAATATTTGTTAACAATTGTTTAAAGTTGAAACAAAAACAACGTTATTGTACATTTATCATTGTGAACATTGAAATAGAGGTCCTTGCAATGTTTCAAATGTCGCATGAATATGTCTATATGGCGGAGGTAATGAGGAAAGAGAGATATTCACAATATTGTTTACAATGCTAAATTTAACCCGGCGATTATTCAAGCCAGGTGATTATTTATTTTGGCTTGGGCTTTGAGCAGGCATTTATTCAAAGAAGGCGATTATTCAATGATTTATGGTAACCGCCGATGATCATGGTATTAGTAAATAATTATAAAGATACTGACACAAGCAGAAACAAATACATTTATGAATATATATATATATATATATATATATATATATATATATATATATATATATATATATATATATATATATATATCAAAATATCGTCCCCCTTTAACATAGAAGTATATATATAAGTGATTTAATTGGAAGGTATTCAGTAGTTGCTTGTTGAATGAATGAAATAGAGACGGTACAAATCACCATGTACAAGACATGACTGACATCGTCGTTGGTCATACATTTCATTTTCAACTAAACATATACATTTTCTCTACACTGTTGCTGTAAACTACACATTGTGTACATTTACACATTGTGTTCATCAGATATCTTAAAGGATTGTGTGACTCCGTGAGATGAAAAGAACGATTAATGTACTTTTATTGTCTGGTTCAAGCCCTTTTTCGAATCCTGTGAGAAAGCCATTTCAAACAATTGTAACAAGAAAAGCCTTTAAAAAGGCAAGCTTGGGGCACCTGGGTAGATGTAGTGTATGGAACGTGAGGCGGTGATTTGTTAGTGGGAGGTGATTCCAGGTGAATATGGGTGCTGGATATGGATTGGATGGATGTCCGACAATGTATATGATGAAAGCGTTGAGGAAGAACATACAATTAAGGAAGGAAGTATTGCGTGAGGAAAAGCTGAAGGAGTAATTCTATATTCTATTCTATATTTCGGTTTAGCTAGTTTTGTATCGGAACCTTCAACAACTGTATCTATGAAACCATATCTTAATAATTTCACTTCAAGTAACATATGCAAATTTCATTTCATAATGTCATTAATAAGAGTTGCTCGCATAACTATATCGTTACATTTTGAATTATGTTTTACATTACAAAGGTTGGCGTAAGACCTACTCGTGTAACATCTAACAGGTGACGTAAGCTTGCATACACATGTATTACCTGAGATAAGTTTTACTCACTCATTCTCAATGAAAGTCAGTGCACAAGTAAATATATCCATTTTACAAAATTTGAAAGTCTGCATAAGAAGTCCTGATTGGTGTTGCCCGATAGTCCTCACCAAACATCATAACATGTCAATATATCTTATTTTGAAGAATTTTCTGTAACAATTTAGAGCCTAATTAACTATTAACATAGGATGTGAATGTTATATATATTTGTCTTAATGTCTAGATCAAGTGTTATTTGTTAGAAATTTATTGACTGGCATTTTAATTGTTTTAAAACTTTTTATTTATTTTTTTATGATTTATTTTCTCTCCTTAGAATTACCCTTTGTATCCTACGCTTTGTGTAAATAATGCAATATCACATGTTTACAGTCAATTATCACAAAGACCTCGATCGGATGTATTATTCCAAAAAAGTATCACCGAAAGGATTCGGACTTGTTCTAACCCTAAGGACAAAATGTAACGGGAGTTCCAAGACAGCAACCAACGCACAACACAACACCGTGTGTTATCATCAATGTAAAACTCTCAAACAAATATGTCATTTTACCGTGTGGCGATTATTCTTTTAATTTTTAGATTTTAATCTATGGAGACCAACTCTATTACATTGCCTTCGCTAACTCGACATCAGCACAATTCTGGAAAAGTAGGTCAGTGGCTATGTTTGATTCGTTTCATCGGCATATACACCGACCAAGTGACCGGAGTACATGCACCGTTCTGAAGCCAGGCTTAAAGTTAACAAGTGTATCAGCGTACAAACAGAACTACGTCATCATCCCTCAAACTAGCTTAAATTAACATGTCATTTAAATTGAAAACTTTTTAAAAAATTACTTCCAAACATGAATTGACATTTTATTAGCGTGTTAGGCATTGTTTTCAAGAACCAGTATTATTCTTAAATAAATCAATTCGTCAAAGTATCTAGTTGTCAAATGCAAAGTCAAAGAAAATATAGTTATTAAATGTCGCATGGATAGCATTTGTAAGCCATTATACGCCACCTTCGCCTGTCATTTCAAACCGAAGCATTCGGATTACGCCTTAGGCGTACGCCGGTTTCACCATTTACGGGTTTTCGGTGTTGCGCCGGGTTCCGAATCAATCATAACCCGTAAAACTGTTTACCAAACGGAACGTAGTTTCCGATTCTGGAATGCCAAATAATGTACTTAACTTATAGAAAAGCGCTTTGTTACTTGTGATATTGATTTGAATTGCAGATTACAAGTTTATCATTGATTCTAATGAAACATTGAAGAACAATTTTATCTATATGACAAATATTGATAATCAAAATCCACATTTGTTTGTGCCAATTTGTGGTTCATAATTTGCTACAGCTTTGGTCATTGGTCAATAGAATTTCAAAGATATTAAGACAACGCATATCATTGGCTGAAGGTTCTATTTGAAAATTCCAACAGTATAAAGGGAGAAATTCACCTTATTACTGCTTGGGGCATATGCATTTCGGGTTAAGTTCCACATTAACAATTTGATGCTGTTAACAATTTTCATTTAGAAAACATTCAATAACATCAATATTCGTCTGTCAATTTCCCATAATGTCTCCCAGCTTCCTATCCGTGACTATGTTCCTACAGTCACCTTCGCCCATCACAAAGTAAAAAGAAACTTGACATTATATTACATCTAAGAATCCAATATCAGAGCATTACATCTAAGAATCCAATATCAGAGCTAAACTCTACAAATGGAGTATTAATAAAACTGTCAAACCGTCTGATCCATTCATGCTTAACTTAGTGAAGGTGAGACTGGATTCAGTAACAAAACCAATTTGATAAAAGCAATTGATCCGTGGGTAGACACTGTAGGTGAATTACTGAAAGATGGCTTACTTCATCAAAACATCAGTTACAATAATTCAACTGCTTCTGTTCAAACTTTGATCTTTCTCACAGCCAATATTAATTATATTGAAATGGGAAGTCGATTTTAATTACTTAAATAGTTTCAATACAGCATTGAAAGGAAATAGAGCCATAGGTTATGTAGCGCATCAACTACCCTGTGCAAGGTTCAATTTTCCAGAAGTACTTGTGTACTTTTTATACTGGAGTTACCAAATCCACAATTAGAAATAATTGAGCAAGGAGTCAGTACACGTCTTTTTAACGTTCTAGGGCCTTTTGTAATAGGGCCAGTTTCTCCAAGTTTATAATTTAGGATCCCATTTGACGAATGAGTCTGCATAGACCATTAAAGTCTAAAACATCTGTTATGGTGAAGAAGATGAAAAAGATTTGCAGGTCATGGCCCGTTCTACCTTAAATAGGACCACAGCGTCTCCAAATCTACAATTTAGAATTCCTATTGACTAATGAATCTGCATAACAACATTACAGTCTTCAAAGTCTTTTTTGGAGAAAGAGATGAATAAGTTTTTAGGTCATTGCCTGTGAGGTCCTTATTGGGGCCACAGGGCCACCAAACTTACAATATAGAATTCCCATTGGCTAAAATATTTGCACACAACATTTCATCTTTCGTGGTCTTTTTGTGGTCTTTTTGTTTCGGAGAAGAAGATAAAAATGTGGTTTTACGTCATGCCCTTATTTCAAACCACACGGTGACCGACTTTAAAATTTAGAATCTCCAATGACAAAAGAGTCTGTATTCAAAATTTCAGATCTCTAGTGCCAGAGGATCGAGAGAAGAAGTTCAAAAAGTGAAAAGTGAAAAGAACCGAAACAATGCCGTGCCATAAGCCCATTGCGCCTTTCAGGCCAGATGAGCTCATTATTAAACAGCACACTTACGATCAAATAAAGCATACGAAAAAGTTCTCATTTCCATAATGGCTCACATTAACATAATTTCATTCTTATTTATAACTATTTTCACGTCCAACTGTTATGAATCACACCTTAACTGGTTGTTATTGTTGCATATGTCTGGCAGTTTACAAATGTAGACTCAGAATCTTTAAACGCTTAGCTTTGGGAATATGATATTATTCAGACTGAATAATTACCATTCCAACATCAGCCTTGGACGTTATTAGCGCTATTGTCTCTGGAATGGCATGAATACCTCAGATAATAAACTTACAAAAAAACAGACTTATCAAATTTTAGAAGCACCTTCATCAAAGGATAAGAAGTCAAATAAGTACACAGTATACAAACAATATATACCCCCTCAACATCGTTAGTTGACATGCATCTACAATTGAGTTATGTGTTTATTACTGCCCATGGAATATGTTCATATTATTTTATATAAAACAATTCTAATGCCCTGTAAGAATGACCTTGCAATAATGAGCAGTTGTTCCAATGGTACACGACTCGCAACAATCTAAGTTTTAGTACACTGTTTGTAATGTCACTTGGTTAATTTGGCTAAGTTATTAAAATCAAACACTGAATCAAGAACTCATTTAATAAGAATGGTATTAGATTGAAGGTCGTTTAATGGCGGTTATACCTTGCATGCTAATTATTCCTATGCATTCGTCTACATTCACCATTTCAGATATATGAATGTTCAGTAGTGTTACAACTTCACGGCGGATGTCAACGGCAATTTGTATTTGACGTGTCCACATATTGTTTATGATATCACAGGTTAGACATGACTGTTTCAGGCATTACTGACCAACTATTTGTGTCCATAACACGTGTCAATTTATCAATTTCAAAATTGAGTTGAACTCTTACAATAGAAAAGTATATGTTTTTTAGGAAAAGGTCAATATTGAAAGGTCTTCATCGTTAATATAAAACAACATTCAAGGGATATTGCAACGGATGTACCTACATTTGAAATATAAATTATGCTTTTTTAAAAAATAGAAGTAGGTTATGAAAAGAGTGGTTCAGCTATTAACGTGTCATTTATATTGTGAACTGTAGACATACTTATGTTTCTCTCCAGTGTCTTTGTGATAACAAATACATCATCATAACTTGTTTAAAATTAAACATATTGCTAATAAGACCCAAAGAGTAACATATTTCTATTTCTCGGGTCGCCCATACTGTGTCGAAAAATAATGATCATTTATAACAAATATAATGATGATACAAGGCGATCCTATCATTGTTAAATTGCTCTAATCCGAGCTGCAAATTAAAGTACTCAAAGTTCAAGATCAACACAAATTTCACCATTTTCCTACTTCTAATGCTGCGTGGACAAGTTTTGGCAGATTTTGAGGAAATTCTCCAGCCCAAAGTAATATGACTAACGTCACATAGTATCAATTTCATACTCTCGTATTTTCAATAAACGAGGCGAATCACGTGCATTGGACTTTGGTGTGTATGAAACGAATACGAATCAAACTTTCATCCGTCTCTACCTGTCTATGATATAACATAATGTTGGATAAACAGTCAATTGTTGATAATATTCCTGTATTGTCCTTCATGTATGAACTGCCTTGGCAATACCTTGGTTTATCCGTCACAACCATTAAGGTTGGAACACAATCCTGCAGAAATGAGAAGTGATACCTTGGTTTATCCGTCATAACCATTAAGGTTGCAACAAACTCCTGCAGAAATGAGAAGTGATATATAAAATATACAAAGAGTAAATGCTATGTCTATTTTATTACATTGAAGGTGTACACAGAGCAAATTACATCAGAAAGTCTGTCTATATATGAGACACGTATATTTGTTCCTTCTGTTTGCCAAGGAGTCTGTACAAAACATGTCCTCTCACAAGTCTTTTGTTCTAGAGAGAGAAAGACAAAGATTATTACGTCCTGAACCCAGTGATCTTTATTTGGTGTCAAGAGCCACTGGTTCTTGGGGAGAAGATTTAAAAAGGTATTCAGGTCATGACCCATCTAGCCCTTATTAATGGGCACACGTTCACCTCATCTAAACTTTAAGATTGTTTACCGATGGACGGACGGAAGCTGGACACTTTGCCATGGCATTCAGGCCGTATGAGCTAAAATACAAAATATTTATATTCTATGAAGACAAGTCCATTTCTGCAGTACAAATTAAAGTTGCTATGTGAGATAAATGTTTTGGTTTTCTTAATTGTGCATGACATTCAGAACCTCCTCTTTCATCAAAGTGCAATGTGAATACAAGTTTGAGGGATATACTACACAATTAAAAGAGGAAAACTTAGTATAATCAGTTTACTTTTGATAGCAATTTTCATTTGGAAAGTAATTATTGTTTCGTATATATATATATATATATATATATATATATATATATATATATATATATATATATAATGAGCACTTGACGTTCCATTGACAAAATTCCAACTGTTGGTGTGCGGGATATATTAGTAATATGTTAAGTTGTGGTGTTACCTTGTGTTAGCGTATGTGTGAGTGATGTTTTGTCAGGACCAGCTATTTCTAAAGAACAAAAATATAATACCGGCATTTCCCACAATTCTATATTTCTCGTGTATACATATACTGTAGTCAACACAATATAAGCTAAAATGACATGTAGGGTACTTCATATTATTGTGGTCAATGGCATTATTCTCATATGCATACTTGACAATTTGCAAATTAAGAGACGCCAAAACAATAATTGACACGTTTGTGCACAGTGAATATATTTCTTAATCAACACTCAATTTCAAATAGGAAATTGGAATTGAGTTAAATTGAAATTTTATATTGAAAAAGTAACACTTTTCAATTACCATCCTGAACAATTCAATTTCATGGCATTGCTCCCACACCGGTTTTAACTAAATGACGATATCATAATCTATAAATCTTTAATTGAATTACATGATGCAAACAAATATTCAATTGCTTTGTAGGATGTCCAATATCATAAATATATAAACTCTTTAGTTCATAATTCATAAAATTAATCCATTTTCCCCCTTTTTTAAGTCTATGATGTCAATAATTGTTGCCTGATAAAACATAGCTCAATGGAACATCTTATACTTAGAGTGTATAAAGCAAATCTCACATGTTTACTTAATTCAATAAAATTCTACTACGAAATGTCAATTTTAGAAACACAAACAAATTAGGCCATCTTCAATTATTTACAAGTGGTTCCAGTCTTCCAAATTTCCCTATTTAAACATGATCATATATCACATTCATTGCAAAGATGGCAAATCGGTCGTTATAAATTTCAAATCCAAGAATTCCCGTTTACTTCTGAACCAAAGATAGGTTCTCATGAATGGATATGTAAATAGATCAAACATTCTCGGTGCAACTATGAATTTGAAAGTGGCCATAATATCCCTTCTCCTGTCACCTACCGTTTTAATAAATGTGTGAGGGGAAACTGATCTCATTTCTGAAAACTATTAAGGGTTCTCCACTTCTGAGGTTGAGCTTTGCAAATGATTTATTGCCGCTTTCTTGCTTCAACACTTGATGGTTACGGATATAATTTGTTCAACTCTTGATATGAATAAATCATCACATAGATTACTATGATTATGTTCCAAGATGTGTCTTTGGATATTGTAAGATGACTTCAGTATATCCTTGATTCTGATCGGATGATTGCCCTATGTTAATTGGAAATGCTGACCCGCAAATTGACTAGGGCGATTCACACCGAACTTATATATATCATGTTTGTTTCGGGCCGGCTCAAGATATCATTTTCCTGTTTCTCTTAATATTCTTGCTAAAATTTGACAGGTGTCATTGTCATTTTCTAGCCCATGTATACCTGTAGATATCACTTTCAACTTACTTTCAATATCAGTTATTTTCAAGTAATGAAATGTTTTTAATCGCCTTCCTTAATGTGGCCACTTTCATGTGGGCAGTGCTGTTGCCATGGTATGACATCATTATGGTCAACCGTTTTGACGTCACAGACAAAATAGGCAAGTCTAAGATTATTTTTCTTGGAGGTTTCTCAATGCTTGTTGTTGCCATAGATCAATGATTATCGCAATCAAAAAAGACAAGTTGAGTATTGTAAGTGACATTGTTTGGGGTGATGTAAATTTTTGCCAATGTATATTACGCTGAGTATTTTAATTTCTTTTACCTAACCATACTTTTTTTTAAAATGGAATAGACGCAAAGTTCTTTCCACTCAGACATGCAAAAAGAGAATTTGCTTTTAAACGTCTTATAACTAACAGTCATGTCAGCATATTGATAAATAGTTGCGTTGTAAAATTCAGCATTCAAAACCTCCGGGTTACACATTGGTATTAAACGAAATTAAGCTGGTGTTAAATAACAATGAATCAGCGAAAATTTACAAATGCAACTATTTATTTTATAAATGCAACTATTTATCTTATAAATACTACTTGAAAACAAAATTGCCGAAGATCCCTTCACAATGTTGGATAACGATGTTTTATGATATACCATAATTACTATATACAATCTGTTCACCATTTGGATATATGCCAATGATCTCTTCTCCGTATTGGTCAACAATCTCTATGTTGTCACGTATTTAGTGGCCTTGATGGCACTGTTAATTAAGCACACTTGTACTGGGGAATACTCCACACAACACAACAATAACACACAACAATAAGAATGTGGAACAAAATCCCTGTGGAAATGAGGAATTGTGGGTCATTGAACTCTAATATTATCATTAAACATAAAGCTGCACCCAAATATTTAGATTTTGGACCAAGAAACTATAATATCATACTTACAAACTTACGTTACATGTGTAGTCCGTTAAATTATGATCTTTTTCGTGTTGGTATTGTCGATAATACAAGTTGTTCCTGTTGAAATGTTTGTGGAAATTAAAGTGTATATTATATACTGTTCAAAGAACTGTAATGATGTCCAATTTATGCAGTATCACCACTTCATCAGGAAATGAATATATATATATATATATATATATATATATATATATATATATATATATATATATATATATATAATAAACATATTCTTGCTGTAGCAAACGCAAAGCAACTGAACAAATATGAACTAAGTGTCTTTCATATTATAGAAGTTTGGGAATCCTATTTTTAGTTTTTGGAAATCTGGCTATCAACACTAGGAGGACAAAGTTTCCTGTCTACAGACAGATGTACCATTGACATTTTTTTCCCATTTCACACTGTTATAGTGTGGTAATGTCTGGCAACACAGGTAACTGTTATTTTGGGTTCATTATTATCGTCAGTTTATTAGTGTGTATTAGTTACTGTTGATGTAGTCGATTTGAAAGGTCAAGACATCAGAGGATTTCTTATGAAAAGAGGGAACAATTTGATGAGCATAAAAAAGTATGTTGTGCTTCAGATGTCCGAATATTTTTAGAGATTGCTCAAGATAAAAATTAATTCTTTGATTTTACAACTGTGTACGGATATACAATTTCATTTTCTTGGGGCTGAAACTGTGATACGACACTGTGATCATAAACTGGTTTTATTACGTCTCAAGAGGAATCTATGATTTAATATCACCAATAATAGGTCAGGGACACATTTAATCTGACCAGGGATTCCATTCCCTCACAATCACCATCTCGGCAATCTCAGTTAATCCTGGAGAGAATGATATTTACACGTTATAAAATTGTGTTTGATACCAATGAGACCAAACGCTCAGGATCATAAACGAAGAATGCGATGGTTTATACAATTTGCATGAAACTTATAGAACAGTCATCCAATTGATGTCATCTTTGATTACTTGCATACGATTGTAATATTTCCTTTATTCAAGCAAGGTTATACATCATTTCAATTGATGAAATGACATGAATATTCTTCCACGGTCAGTACCTTTACTCCGGAGGTCGTTGATGAAGTTGAAGTTATTACGTCCATATGATTAATCTTTGATGTATCTAATGTATTTGTTGATGCTACACTGTCGGCCAAATGAAACGCTTACTTGATTTTCCTTAAAATGACATGACAACTTCTGAAATTTTAATAAGTTATGCATAAATGGTGCAATTTCATAATGCTATAATATTGCTAAACTGTTCTTTATAGTTTTTAAGAAATCTGATAAGATATCTGGTAGGCGTTTCTTTTGACCGACAGTGTATTTTAAATACATTGATATGTCTCAACTCCCTTATGGTAATATCATATATTTGCCTCACCTAAGTCATTTGGATGGCTTAATCATTTTGTTGATGTCTCAACTGTTGACCAATATGACCTCACTACTTATATTGAAGTAATTTCAAGCTCTGCATTGCTTGCAAGATCATAACACACTTAGGCTGCATATTTGTTACCTGATATGTGTTGATTGTTTCAAACATCTTTATAACAATTGTGCATCGGTGCGCATCAGAAATGTAGACATAGCTTACAAGTTATTATATCCATTTGATGTAGATATACATATAAGTGTTTTATGTATTAACATTATTCATTATTTTAAAAGAAATGAGATTCACTTGATTATGGCATGATACAACACCATTTATCTGCAGTTGTTTGAATGAATTAATTGGTTATTTTTTAGTAAAAAATATATTTGTTTAATGTAGACAGGGTTAAGAAATGAAATGTAAACCAACTTTACCAGTGAAATTTTTCAAATGTTGTAAATTTTTACAGAATGAAGCACATTTATTGATTGGTACATAGATTATTTATCATATGTCGATGGAAAGTTGTCATTTATCAAAATTAATGTGTTAAGAATATTTTTTTTATTGAAAATTTACTTTTTAAAAAAAAAAAACGATGGCTAAGTATTATTTGACTGACGACTAAAGGCCCACATTTTTCAGTTTTAGGGTACGACGTCAAAAACCATTTGTTGGAAATCATACATATTATAAAACCAACTAAGATTTAAAGATTTATACTTTCTTTTAGTAGTTAATATAATTTACAACTTTTTGAAATCCCAAAGAACAGTATTGGGGTTCTATTCCATTGTGACTCTTCCATTCTAAAAAAAACTTATACCCCATGAGATTGCAGGTGTGCGATGATATTCCACTGTGTGTATAATAAATGATCCGTAAAATGTTAACTCGGAAATTGTTTCTTACATAGCAGGAGCATTGATAATGTCAAATATCAAGTGTGATTGATGGTTAAATTAACTATTTTAAGTGTTGTTGATTTAATTGATTGATCAATTGAGTAATGGTCCTTACAATGTAAGACATTTTGTCAATCAATTCAAATTAAAGCAATCACATATTTTGGACTCTCACGGTCAAAATGATAGGCCCAAACCCATGGTATATTAGATAAGATTGATAAGATAAATCATTTACGTAACACGAACTGGCCAAAAGCTCTAGTACTGCAATATTTATCTTCAATTATAATAAATAAGTTATACTGGTGCTCGTGTTGGAATTGGCAGATTGGGATTATGAATTGTAGATTTCATTACCTGGTGGCGCCCAATCAGTTAAAAAAGGGCTGAAGCCTCGAATCCTATTTTTGTTTTCCTTTCAAGGTAAAGTTGATTATGAATTGTATATTTGTTAACCCCCTGACAATTACATCCATAGGCCATTTCCCTTCGAGTGGCCATTTTAAGGTGTTCACATTAAATGTGGCCCCTCAAAGGTAGTTCAAGTTATCTGACTGATGTGGCGATACCTAAATACTCAGAGCAGAGTTTTAATTATTACCCCATGATTGAATGGTCATCCATCTTCCTGTCTGAAGGCTCACATTCTCAGGAGGCCTACAAATCTACTATCTCTATCAAAATGCATGCACAATATTTGCGAAAATATGCATTTCCTAAAGTGTGAAATTGGAGAATATGTCTCCTGATTGAACTTATATGAACATAATTATTGAAGGACTGGATTTCATATTGGTTACTTTTTTGGCTACATCAGTGACATGTGTCAAACATGAATTTTATGTCAGGATAGTGTTTTCGTGATCTACACGTACAATTGCACTTTTACTTTTGTCATCAATAACTTTTATATAGATTATAAGATTTATTTGAATGGTAAGCTGGTGTTTTTGTGCAAATATAAAACATTCAACACATTGTTGCTCTTATAAACATTATTATTGCACATGCTCATTATATTCCTAGACGTTTACCCTAGGTTTACAGAGTAGAATCAAATAATTTGTTAATATGTCTGTAATATTGATTATCAATTGAATAAACACATTTCACTAGCACACTTGATTTACACTTATGTTGAAAGCCAACAATGGGAATCCTCAAATTAACCATGAAATATTACTTTTAACAAATAAAGAGTGTGATGTCCAAACGTGTGCAGAAACAATATCAATATTTGTTTTGTCTGTTGAAGCCAGTATATGCAAATGTTATACTTCCCTTTACATTATAGGGAAGCATGAAGTGCATTTGCCAATTACAATCTTGATTAAACATAACGAAGGGAAAGATTTGTGATACTACTGATAGTTATTTTGATATCACTAATGAAATGTGTTGATATGGCTACACAAAATGTATACCTAACCACAAGTATTGTTTGCGATGTTTCAAAATGAATCCATTTAAGATTATTTCAATTGTTAGGCAAATATTACATATGAATTCCTTTCTAATGAGGGTTGCAAACCTGTGAATCTTTTAAACATACCGGATATTGACATGAACTTATGTATTTCATTTATGATACTACTTTATGCAGATGATACAGTCCTATTTGCGAAGTCAGCTCTTGAACTCCAGGGTACTCTTAATTCGTTCTATACATATTGTCACATGTGGCACTTAGATGTAAACCTTGATAAAACAAAAGTACTTATATTCGGAAGTGGCCCAGCAAAAACCTCTATGCTAAAGTTCTACTATGGTAATACATTGATTGAAATTGTGGATGAGTACACATATCTTGGTGTCACTTTTTCGAGAAACAGAAGATTCAATAAAGCAATTAAAAAATTAAAAAACTATCCGAAAGTGCATCTAAAGCTATGTTTTGCCTTTTGAAAACATCGAGAAATGTTCATATACCTATAGATTGTTTACTAAAAGCATTTGATGTTATGATTTCCCCAATTTTGCTTTATAGTTGTGAAACATGGGCTTATGAAAATATACAAATTATTGAGAAGATCCATCTGAAATTTATAAAATTAGCTTCTGGTTTACGCAACTCTACCCCTAACTTCATTGTCTATGGTGAACTAGGGAGAGTCCCCCTTTATATACTAGCCGCTTAACGAATAATCTGTTTCTGGTATAAATTACATTTGCCTGGTACTAAACCCAAATTGTCAAAAATGATTTACAACTACGCACGTATAAAAGGTAACATAGAGAATGAATATGATATTTGGACCAAATATGTGAAAGGTATACTTGACAAATGTGGGCTAACATTTGTATTCTACAACCCTGTTACTGTCTCATGCCAATGGTTAACTTCTCGAGTAGAAACAACCCTTAAAGACCAATTTTACCAAAACTGGCAAACTGAAATAGAAGAAAGCCCCAAAGGTTTCTATTATAAACATATTAAACGCATTCCGATATTAGAAAATTATTTATTCCTACCAGTTCACGTGTATTTACCAATTTTAAAATATAGAACCTGCAACCATAATCTACTAATTGAAGTTGGCCGTGAAAATAGAACATGTAATATTTGTAAATCCCCTGCAATTGCAGATGAGTTCCATTATTTATTCAAATGCCATGCTTTTCTGGAACAAAGACAGAAATACATTCCTAAGAAATATTTATCATTCCCAAACTTGATGACTTATAAAATATATTTGCATACCAAAGCTTTGTTCAATAGCACTGTATCTTAATATTATTGATAAGAATGTGAAAAAGACATACAAATGATTTTGTGTCAACTGTAATTCAGCTGTATTCTGAAATGACATCCTATATATTGAATGTGAACAATTATACCCTGCCATCTTGCTTTATGTTTTATGTATCATTATTATAAACTGTATCTCTTGTACCACCGAGTGTGGTTTCCGAGAATCAAGAGTTTGAGTTTGAGTTTGAGTTAATTGAATTTGAATTCAATTTGAATATTAAACAATACATCAAAGTTTGCAAATTCAGGAATAGTTATTGATGAGCTGTATTTGTAAATCGACATGAATGTACAGTGACATAACTGGACGGTAGATGTGTATTCAATATCTACTTACTGTCTTGCATGTAGGTTCCATTTGATTGATATACAGCAACATTTCCGGAGACAGATTGTCAATAGAATGTTATGTTAACAATGAAGTGAATCTGACCGATTTTCAATATTTGAAAGTGTCTAATTACTTCGCTATATGTGAACTATTCTGAGCAAGTCACAACATTGACGGACCAACCAATTATGGATACCAAATGTCAATATTTATCATAAGTATTCAAAGACCATGGTCTGGTTCCAGTTGAATAACGTCAG
Organism: Gibbula magus; assembly: GCA_936450465.1. Lineage (NCBI taxonomy): Eukaryota > Metazoa > Mollusca > Gastropoda > Trochida > Trochidae > Gibbula > Gibbula magus. Next base: position 16,518,718 of record OW388300.1, on the reverse strand, counting down.
AATAGTGAGATGTATGATACTGCCCACCTGAATGAGAAATAGTTGATAAAATGAACCTGTCTATGGTTTTAATAATAATTTGGTAATAAAGTTGGTATTGGTGTTTTTATACTAGCGTAACATATTTAATGTTAATATGATCTGCATTTAACAGTTCATACAAAATGACATAATGACATAATGACATTTCCATATATAATATAATCTCATCAGTATAAGTAACTCTAATTTATGCAGGTGACATAAATTATAGCTATTAATCATGCAAGGTCACATTCGTTATTTTAAAGGTGTTATGTACTCAGATATATAACTCTCTATTTCCTATAACCTTTGGCTGCATTTATTTTAGAATGTTGTATTGCAACTATCTAAATGATTGAAATTGACTTCCCAATTTCAATATTAATATTGGCTGCACGAAAGATCGAAGTCTGAACAGATGCAGTTGAATTATTGTAACTGATGTTTTGATATCTTTCAGTAATGTATCAAGAGTGTCTACCCGCGGATCAATTACTTTTATCAAATTGGTTTTGTTACTGAATCCAGTCTCACCTTCACCAAGTTAAGCATGAATGATGGAACAGACGGTTTGACAGTTTTATTAATACTCCATTTATAGAGTTTAGCTCTGGTATTGGATTCTTAGATGTAATAAACTGTCAAGTTTCTTTTCATTTACATTGTAGTTATAGACGAAGGAATATAGCCACGGTTTGGAAGCTCGGAGACATTGTGGGAAATTGGCAGATGAATATTGATGTCATTAAATGTTTTCTAATGAAAATTGATAACAGCTTGAAGTTGATATTGTGGAGGTTAATACCAAACCAATGGTTCATTTATTAGAAATGGGTTTCTATAAGGATTCGAACAAGGGCTTGAACGAGACAAGAAAAGTACAGTTCTTTTCATCTCATTGAGTCACTAAGTCCTTTTAGATAGCTGATGAACACAATTTTTAATTGTATATATATATTAGTTGAAAATGGAATGTATGTAATTTTGCTTTTCTCATGTCAGTCATGTCTTGTACATGGTGATTTTTACCGTCTCTACTTCATTCAGTTCTTATTGGTAAATATATAACATGACATTTTGTTTTGATAATCTGAGATTGATTATTAAAAAGCTTGAATAATTTCAAAATTATATATGTTAAAAGGTGACGATATATATATTTATAAATGTTGTTTATTTCTGATTTTAGCGATATATATATCGTACAACTATTTACTTATACCATGATCATGGGCAAATGTCAAAGGGTTTATTTTCAAACCGCCCGCAATCAATGACTCCATCAACTATAGTTAGGAATGGCATCGCTTCTGGGATTATCGACAAAGAGTTTGTACTCAGATTCAGGCGTTTGTCTTTGACAATTATTGGCAAATTGTTATTTTTCAGAGTAAACTTCACAATCTTTTAATCTCAATTAGTTAGAGAAGTGCTTTGATTAAACTTGCGCCTAAAGGAACAGGATGTGTTTGACAGATGCCAAAAGCATATTATGTAACAAGCATTTTATGTATGTACAAACGAAGGGATGCTACTGAGTCCTATCAACATTTCCCGCAAGGCATAAGTTACTGGCTGTCACTGGCTAATTTACGCCTTGTGGCATTTAGGCTGCTTTTCCTATGCACGGAGAGGTCTATGAAGTGTATCTAAATCGCACGTCTGCCAGACAATTCTCTGAGTAAGTAGTAATGTAAGACGTGTCCTATCTGACTCAGACCTCTTCTACATGAAGTCATGCGTGGTTGAACGGTCAGACAACATGACTAATGCCAATGAGACTCCATTATAGATATGACGTTGGAGAAAGAAAAGAACCTACAATTAGGAATAGATCCCAGGTTGCACTGATACATTTGTTCAATTGAAAATGTTTGAAAAAAAGTTTATAAGATAGCATGAGTGAACTGTTTGCATACTGTTATGACCACGTTCGAAAGGTATCATCGCACTATATGCACATTTGATGTTTCCAAGGTTTATCACTGCCCATTCGAAATCAATGGCCATCGTTAATGTTTTTTGTAAAAACTGACAGACAGGTCAAAAACAATATAAAGTCAGACCCGTTTATCGCATATTTGTGCTGTTAAACAAATCATCATTTACATAGAAACGCATATAGAATATTTGAAATACTACCGTGCAGAGGACCAGGTTTCCGGCTATATGGGGTCCGGTTAAACAAGGTCTAACTGTATCCCAGAATGTCAGATGAGAGGGAATATAAAATCAGAGCATCATTATGTATTTACAAGTAAAGATGACTCATTTTCTCTGAAGTACAACTTGAACCTGCCATACAAAAGGGATGTTTCGATCTTCTGAAGGTTCATTTTGTCTACATTGTCACGTTATGTAAAATTTCTGCTATTTGTATTTCCTGCTAATTTTGTGAATCTATTGCAGATAAGTCAATATCAGTACATTGCAATTTGCAGAATTAGAAAAAGCTATAACGGATTGCCTTATAGTGTAATCGGTACGTCTGTGCCAAACTAATATATTAATTAAAAAACAATAAATAGGAATTTGAAATGTAATTAAGTTGAGGTACTTTATTGAAAAGGGGTTATTTTAAATTGTTCATAAATCTGTACACTCTTTGGTGAATAATGTGTTATGTATAATTCAGTCATTATCATTTAAAATCAATAACATCAACTGAGGCCCGATACAATGTTTGATATCACGATGGAATAGCTTAAACTAAGACTACATCAATCAGTAGCACAACATTTCAACTCATCTACTTACAGTGTGTAATTCAAAATGATGTTTCATAAATTTAACGTAATAAAAGCCAAACATATTAGGCCCTCCAATAACTAACATTATTTACACGCTCTTGCACTCCTCAAGATTTTCCATTTTAAGCAAGACGATTTATCACAGTTATTGCAAATGATGGCATTGATGTTGTTACAAACTTTAAAGTAAAGTGTTTATGTGAATTGCTGAACCAAATATAGATTCTCGTAAATGTATATGTAAATATACATCAATCATTCTAGGTGCAACTATGGTTTGAAAGTGGTTAAGGATACAACATTTCTGAGCTTTTAACTTACTCATGAATTCTCCTGTGAATTAATACCGCTTCTTTGCTTTTGAACTTAATGGTTATTGAGGAAACTTGTCTAAATGCATCTTATGATGTATTTTCCATGGTATACTTGGTCATATATCTCTACTCACTGCACACCCTGGGTGATATCGAGGTTAAAATCAATATAATTGATACATTATTTAAATCCACAGTTACATCAAATGAGATTTAGTAATGTTACACGGTCGGTTGAAGTTATTACGGAATTCTATTGATAACATGTACTAGCTGAACTTTCATGTTATATAAGCAAAAAGCGAATACATGTATCTTCAAGAATGATGGCCTCAATGAAATTCTGAAAATTTTTGCTGACCTGGAACATGAAAACTCCGCGTTCCAGCTGTAATAATTCCCAGATATGCTGCTGATTTTCAAACACAGTATGTTCATCTCCTGGTGTAATGTCTAGTAAAGTGTTGTTAAATCAGTGAGTGCAAAGTAATTGATAATCTTCATGAATGCATAACTTTCCTGATCGTCGGTAGATCGTCGGGGTGTATTATCCAAACGGCCATCATATATTACTTCCAGGGTTATGGGACGGAGAGTTTATACACCTGAGATTCAGGCAAATATTTTGGACGATTATTGGTTTTTAGGGTAAAGTTCAACATCTCATGAAGTATGAGAAGTGCTTTGATTAGATGTTAATGCAACTGAAATTGGATGTGTTTATAAACATCAGTGTTAAAAGCATATAGACTTGTTTATGTGCTGAGGACTATCCTCCACTGCAAAGCACGCACACCAGTTTCTTGCATTGGCTAACTTATTCCTGCTTCTATTATCTGTGCAAGTGTATTGCCATACTGCACCGATGGTGCGATCATAAGTCCCTGTCACAGGAAAACCGATGAAATGCAGCAAAACTAAAGTAAACAAGCGATAAAAAAAAAGATGGGAATTTGTATTAAAACATTATCAAATTTTGCTATTGTTCTTGCCTTTGAAAACATGAATTTCAATGAACACAAACTGTTTGCACATACCTTTTATCAGTAGAACACTTCGTTCGTCTATGCTTGGCATGTCTTTCTTTAATGAATAATGACTGTTGTCAAATATCATGATGTTGACCATTACAAAGTCATATTATGTTGTTGACATGTATAACACAGACACTGGTCTAATTACATCGATATTTGACATTTGTTTCACACAAAAAATGTATGTACAAATTCAGCTGTAAGGACTTATTAGTATTTTTCCTGATTTACTGAGTGCGGTCTTTAACGTGTATCTATATCTATATCGTCTGTCTGCCGGTCGTCACATAAAACCAGTGATGATAGGTGTATAGCTTGATACACAACGGTGTCTTGGTAGCCTCAAGCTTCTTCTATATGAAGTAATATGAGTTGACTGGTTAGACATCGTGAATATTTCCACTGAGGCCCATATTATAGAAATGACCCTGGGCAATGAAGGGAAGAGTACTTTACAACGAGGAGTAGATCACGGAGGAATGTACTAATACATATGCTCTATAAAGTGTATCTAAGAGTCTGTCTTCCAGTCAATTTACTTAGAAATATTTCGTTATATCTTGACATGTAAAGTTAAGTCTTTCAATATGTATTTCACACGAAAATACCACATTTGGATAAACATAACATGTTTGCTGAGTCTTATGTTGATCAGTAAAGCATTTTCGTAAGGGCATTGTATTCTTTGATGAAAAAGATAAGAGTTAAAGATGTGGAGAAGATTAGTATGTAATGGAAATATCAAGATGTTGCTCATTGAAAAGTTTGTATTGGGAACATGTATAGCAGTGACACTGGTGTCATTAGACCCACACTTGACTCTACTAACAGTGTGAAGGTTTAAAAGCATGTTATGGAAATATCATAATGTTGCTGAATTGAAAAGCAAACTTGTGTTTTGAACATATACAGCAGTATATATATATATTTGCCAATGAGTCTGTACAGAACATGTCCTCTTTCTAGGCTTTTGTTCTGGAGAGAAAGATAGAAATAGGTTATTTCGTCCTGAACCCGGTGACCTTTATTTGGTGCCACTGGGTCGTCAAATCCTAAAATAACAATCTCCATTGTCAAGATTCCAGGTTCTAGAGCCAGTGGTTCTTTAGGAGAAGACTTAAAAGGGAAATCAGGTCATGACCCCTGTGGCCCTTATTAATGGTCACACGCTCGCCTAATCTACAAATTTAGATTGTTTAGCGCTGGATGGACGGAAGCTGGACACTATGCCATGACATTCAGGCCGGATGAGCTAAAAATACAAACTATGTATATTATATATATAATAGTCACATCTGAAGTACAAATTCAAATTAGCATGTAAGATGAATGTTTTGGTTTTGTTAATTGTGCATCAGATCGTCACAGAGCAATGAATGAATGAATGAATGAATGTCTTTATTTCCTCCGATATGGCGAAGATCACAAGGATGTATTTACATGGTCATAAACAAGGCATAGAAACAGGATTCATAAAACAAAATAGATATCAGAAACTGTACAAAAGAGATGATTTCAATGAATGAATGTACAAAGCAAAATGCAATATAACATTGTTTCTGTCTGATGTCGTTATTTCAGGTATGATATTTGCTCCACATAAAAAAAACTATTAAATTATCATCATCATCAATCATTTCAATACGAACATACAAGTCAATATCAAGTGTATCAATTAGAAAACTATAAAATGCGTTACGTTGCTTCATATAAGTTTCACAATGTAGAATGACATGACAGTCGTGATCAAAACATTGGGTTTTACAATTTATACACTCCCGTGAGGTTTTCCCTCGTGACATTACCTGTATTAAAAGTTGTATATAGGCTCTATAATCTGGATAGTTGTACATTAAGCTATATAAACTATGCATACGTAGTTGTTTGTGTACTTTAGCATATCTAACCATATCATGTCTGACAGAGTCGATTTCCACTGATTTTCCTCTGAGAATGTGATGGCTTTAATAACAATATTGCGCCATGTTGATTTTGGAGGGAAATAACCACAATGTACATAATCAATAATAAAATTTAGTAAATCATATTTTCTTGCCGTGCTTAAAAGACAGGTGCATATGTTTCGTGAGTTATTTAATAATTTAATATTCAATTAAATGAATGCACAAAATAACATATTTGTTGCTGAGTGGCATTGATTGTTGCACAGACGACCTAGAAAGAGTAATCTGCATTTATCAATATAACCTATCATTGTCCAAAGACCGAAATTAGCTATGACAGAACATGAAGAACTTCTTCTGTTAAGACCTTGAATACATCTTGCAAAAAATCGTTGAGTGGATTCAATTAAATCAATATCTTTACCATGCAATTCAGGCAAAATTTCACATCCATAAAAACTGGTTGGTAGTATCATCCGCTTCCATATGTTAAGTGAAGTAGGTGGATGTAGATCGCTATCATTTAAACCAAGTGATCTTAATGAATTTACACTTTGTCTAGCCTTTTGACAACTAGTAAAGATTCTATCTTTACATGACATATCTGAGGAGATAAGGATACCACCATACTTAATAGAGTCAATACTGGTTATAGTATTTTCGCCAAAGGAAAGTTCTAAATTTGGACATGGTTGTCTCCCTTTGCGAAATATGATTATTGCGCTCTTGGAGGCATTATATGTTAAACGCCATCTTGAAGCATAATTTAGAACGACATTCAAAGAATCTTGAAGGCCGCATGGCGTGGTACTAATAATGGTAGTATCATCCGCTAATAAAACTGAGGGTACATCAATACCATATTTTACTTTGGGAAGTAATTATTATTTCGTATATCTCAGTCCAATGTCCTTCAGTAATGAGCACGTGACATTCCATTGACCAAAATCCAACTGTTGATGTGCAGGTTATATTAGTAATAAATTCAACATATGTTACATTGTGGTGTTCTTTGTTAGCTTATGTGTGAATGCTTTTTTGTCAAGACCTGGTATTTCTAAGGAACAAATGATGTCATTTTCCACTCAATTTGAACATTCAACATTTCTCTTGTATACATATACTGCTAAATGAATAGTAAACACCATATAAGCTAAAATGACATGTTATTGAAAGTAGGGTACTTTACATTAATGTAGTCAATGGAATTATTCTCATATGCACACTTGACAATTTGCAAATTTAGAAATGCCAAAACAATAATTGACACGTTTGTGCACAGTGAATATATTTCTTAATCAAGACTCAATTTCAAATAGTAAATTGGAATTGAGTTTAATTGATGTTTTATATTGAAAAAGTAACTATTTTCAATAAGCATCCTCAACAATTCAATTTCATGACATTGCTCCCACACCGATTTTCACAAAATGACGATATGATAATCTATAATCTTTAATTAAACTACATCGTCCAAAGAAATAATCAATTGCTTTGTAGGATGTCCAATGTCATAAATATATAAACTCTTTAGTTCATAATTCATAAAATTAATCCATCCCCCCCCCCCCCCCCCCCCCCCCCCCCCCTTTTTTAAGTCTATGATGTCAATAATTGTTTCCTGATAAAACATATCTCAATGGAACATCTTATACTTAGAACGTAGAAAGCAGATCTCAAATGTTTACTTAATTTCATTAAATTCAACTACGAAATGTCAATTTTAGAAACACAAACAAATTAGGCCATCTTAAACTATTTACAAGTGGTTCCAGTCTTCCAGATTTCCCTATTTAAACATGATCATATATCACATTCATTGCAAAGATTGCAAAGAGGTCGTTTTAAATTTCAAATCCAAGAATTCCCGTTAACTTCTGAACCAAAGATAGGTTCTCATGAATGGATATGTAAATAGATCAAACATTCTCGGTGCAACTATCAATTTGAAAGTGGCCATAATATCCCTTCTCATGTCACCTGCCGTTTTAATAAATGTGTGAGGGGAAACTGTTCTCATTTCTGAATACTATTAAGGGTTCTCCACTTCTGAGGTTGAGACTTGCTACTGATTTATTGCCGCTTTCGTGCTTCAGCACTTGATTGTTACGGATATAATTTGTTCAACTCTTGATATGAATAAATCATCACATCGATTACTATGATTATGTTCCAAGATGTGTCGGTGGATATTGTAAGATGGCTTCAGTTTATCCTTGATTCTGATTGGATGATTGCCCTATGTTAATTTGAAATGCTGACCCGCAAATATTTAGATTTTGGACCAAGAAACTATAATATCATACTTACAAACTTACGTTACATGTAGTCCGTTAAATTATGATCTTTTTCGTGTTGGTATTGTCGATAATACAAGTTGTTCCTGTGGAAATGTTTGTGGAAATTAAAGTGTATATTATATACTGCACAAAGAACTGTAATGAGGTCCAATTTATGCAGTATCACCACTTCATCAGAAAATGAATATATATATATATATATATATATATATATATATATATATATATATATATATATATATATATATATATATATATATATATATATATATATATATATATATATTATATATATAATATAATATAATAAACATATTCTTGTTGTAGCAAAGGCAAAGCAACTAAACAAATATGAACTAAGTGTCTTTCATATTATAGAAGTTTGGGAATCCTATTTTTAGTTTTTGGAAATCTGGCTATCAACACTAGGAGGACAAAGTTTCCTGTCTACAGACTGATGTACCATTGACATTTTTTTTTACCATTTCACACTGTTATAGTGTGGCAATTTCTGGCGACATAGGTACATGTTATTTTGAGTTCATTATTATCGTGGGTTTATTAGTGTGTATTAGTTACTGTTGATGTAGTCGATTTGAAAGGTCAAGATATAAGAGGATTTCTTATGAAAAGAGGGAACAATTTGATGAGCATAAAAAAGTATGTTGTGCTTCAGATGTCCGAATATTTTTAGAGATTGCTCAAGATAAAAATTAATTCTTTGGTTTTACAACTGTGTAAGGATATACAATTTCATGTTCTTTGGGCTGAAACTGTGATACGACACTGTGTTCATAAAATGGTTTTATTACGTCTCCAGAGGAATCTATGATTTAATCTCATAGGTCAGGGGCACATTTAATGTGACCAGGGATTCCATTCCCTCACAATCACCATCTCGGCAATCTCAGTTAATCCTGGAGAGAATGATATTTACACGTTATAAAATTGTGTTTGATACCAATGAGACCAAACGCTCAGGATCATAAACGAAGAATGCGGTGGTTTATACAATTTGCATGAAACTTATAGAACAGTCATCCAATTGATGTCATCTTTGATTACTTACATACGATTGTAATATTTCCTTTATTCAAGCAAGGTTATACATCATTTCAATTGATGAAATGACATGAATATTCTTCCACGGTCAGTACCTTTACTACGGAGGTCGTTGATGAAGATGAAGTTATTACTTCCATATGATTAATCTTTGATATGTCTGATGTATCTGTTGATGCTACACTGTCGGCCAAAAGAAACGCTTACTTGATTTTCCTTAAAATGAAATATGAAATAATGTCTTAAATATTATTAATTGTGGTCTCCACGTTATGCTGATCAATAATTAATATGAAAGTCTATTGAAATCGTGTAAAAACTGTGATTCGAGTCAATAACATTCATGAAAACCACGACAAATGAAGACTGCTATTTCCAGGTGATTCACCTGCGCACAGTAACCAGTGACAACTGTAGCATCCTCACCACTTAAATGCGAATTGATGCCTATAGTGTTGCTCGTTGTTGTATGAAAAGCTGTTTCAAATGTTTTTCTGATCATGCACTGATCGAAAACTGAACAATTTATGTTGTGTCATTTCAACAATCGTCATTCTTTTGTGACATGACAACTTCTGAAATTTTAATATGTTATGCATAAATGGTGCAACTTCATAATGCTATAATATTGCCAAACTGTTCTTTATAGTTTTTACGAAATCTGGTAAGATATCTGGTAGGCGTTTCTGTTGACCGACAGTGTAAACTAAATAGAAAAATCGTGACTACCAGGAAGGTTTTCCATGATCTATACTAGATAAAGTTTGTATTATTGGAATCTTTATGACAGATATGTTTTAGTTTTTAGTGAATAAATATATAAATTTTCCTCATTTTAAAATGTATGTATATCCCTAACTTACTATATCAATATAAATGAGGGGACGACTTGGTTGATTATATCTTTTCCTGTATTTCCTGTGTTGTGATCCCTGAGGTTGGACCCGTTTAACTGTTATCAAAAATAATTATGTTATACTTATTTTACCAGGATCAATCAGGAATACAAAACCAGTAAACTAGTTGATGCAGTGGCAAACATCGATTGGACCGACTAGACTGTGTAATGCAGTTTATTTTCCGTTAAAGATTTTATTTATATGTTTTCATAACGATTTGAGATTTTCAGTGTTCGATACTTGATAAGTATATGTATTGTGCATTGCAATCAATTTTGATTTCCCAATTGGTTTGCTGCTATCAACGTTGCTAAACACATACCTTTTTACCAACTTTAGCGAGTGAAATAAATTTTAAATACATTCATATGTCTCAACTCCCTTATTGTATTATCATGTATTTTCTTCACCCAAGTCATTTGGATGGCTTAATCATTTTTTGACGTCTAAACCGTTGACCAATATGACCTCACTACTTTGATTTTAGTAATGTCAAGCTCTGCATTGCTTGCATTGTCATAACACACTTAGGCTGCATATTTGTTATGACAATTGTGCATCGGTGCGCATCAGAAATGTAGACACTGCTTACAAGTTATTATATCCATTTGATGTAGATATACATATAAGTGTTGTATGTATTAACATTATTCATTATTTTATAAGAAATGAGATTCACTTGATTATGACATGATACAACACCATTTATCTGCAGTTGTTTGAATGAATTAATTGGTTATTTTTTAGTTAAAATATATTTGTTTAATGTAAACAGGGTTAAGAAATTAATTGTAAACCAACTTTATCCCTGCCATGTTTCAAATGTTGTAAATGTTTACAGAATGAAGCACATTTATTGATTGGTACATAGATTATTTATCATATGTCGATGGACAGTTGTCATTTATCAAAATTAATGTGTTAAGAATATTTTTTTATTGAAAATAAAAACGATGGCTAAGTATTATTTGACTGACGACTAAAGGCCTACATTTTTCAGTTTTAGGGTACGACGTCAAAAACCATTTGTTGAAAATCATACATATTATAAAATCAACTAAGACTTTTTGAAATCCCAAAGAACATTATTGGGGTTCTATTCCATTGTGACTCTTCCATTCTAAAAAAACGTATACCCCATGAGATTGCAGGTGTGCGATGATATTCCACTGTGTGAATAATAAATGATCCGTAAAATGTTAACTCGGAAATTGTTTCTAACATAGCAGGAGCATTGATCATGTCAAATATCAAGTGTGATTGATGGTTAAATTAACTATTTTAAGTGTTGTTGATTTAATTGATTGATCAATTGAGTAATGGTCCTTACAATGTAAGATATTTTGTCAATCAATTCAAATTAAAGCAATCACATATTTTGGACTCTCACTTTCAAAATGATAGGCCCAAACACATGGTATATTAGATAAGATTGATAAGACAAATCATTTAGGGAACACGAAATGGCCAAAAGCTCTAGTACTGCAATATTTATCTTCAATTATAATAAATAAGTTATACTGGTGCTCGTGTTGGAATTGGCAGATTGGGATTTTGAATTGGAGATTTCATTACCTGGTGGTGCCCAATCAGTTCAAAAAGGGCTGAAGCCTCGAATCCTATTTTCGTTTTCCTTTCAATAGCAATGTTGATTATGAATTGTATATTTGTTAACCCCCTGATAACTACATCCATAGTCCATTTCTCTTCGAGTGGCCATTTTAAGGTGTTCACATTAAAATGACCCCTAAAGGTAGTTCAAGTGATCTGACTGATGTGGCGATACCAAAGACACAGAGCAGAGTGTTAATGATTACATCATGATTGAATGGTTTACCATCCTGCTGTTTGAACGCTTACATTCTCAAGAAGCCTACAAATCTACGAAATATATCGAAATGCATGTACACTATTTGCGAAAATCTGCATTTTCTAAAATGTGAATTTGGAGAAATCTAAAATGTCAACAGGAAACTGGAACGATTGAACATATATGAACATACTTTTTGAAGGACTTTGACTGATTTTATTTTGTTACTTGATGGTAACATCAATGGCACTTGTCAAACATGGAGTTTATGTCAGGATAGCGTTTTCGTGATATCCATATGCTTTATTACGTGTGTCATCAGCAAAACAGAGTTTTATATAGATTATGAGATTTATTTGAATAGTAAGCTGGTGTTTTTCTGCAAATATAAAACATTCAGCACATTGTTGCTTTTATAAACATTATAATATTATTTCACATGTTAATTTTATTCCTAGGTGTTTACCCTAAGTTTACAGAGTAGAATCAAATAATTTGTTAATTTGTCTGTAATACTGATTATCAATTGAATAAACACATTTCATTAGCACACTTGATTTACTTGATGTTGAAAGCCAACAATGGGAATCCTCACATTAACCATGAAATATTACTTTTAACAAATAAAGAGTGTGATGTCCAAACGTGTGCAGAAACAATATCAGTATTTGTTTTGTCTGTTGAAGCCAGTATATGCAAATGTTATACTTCCCTTTACATTATAGGGAAGCAAGAAGTGCATATGCCAATTACAATTTTCATTAAACATAACGAAGGGAAAGATTTGTGATACTACTGATAGTTATTTTGATATTACTAATGAAATGTGTTGATATGGCTACACAAAATGTATACCTAACCACAAGTATGTTTTGCGATGTTTCAAAATGAATCCATTTAAGATTATTTCAATTGTTAGGCAAATATTACATATGTAAATTGAATTTAATTTGAATATTAAACAATACATCGAAGTTTGCAAATTCAGGAATAGTTATTGATGAGCTGTATTTGTAAATCGACATGAATGTATAGTGACATAACTGGACGGTAGATGTCTATATCTACTTACTGTCTTGCATGTAGGTTTCATTTGATTGATATACAGCAACATTTTCGGAGACAGATTGTCAATAGAATGTTATGTTAACAATGAAGTGAATCTGACAGATGTTCAATATTTGAAAGTGTCCAATTACTTCGCTATATGTGAACTTTTCTGAGCAAGTCACAACATTGACGGACCAACCTATTATGGATACCAAATGTCAATATTTATCATAAGTATTCAAAGACCATGGTCTGGTTCTAGTTGAATAACGTCAGAATAGTGAGATGTATGATATTGTCCACCTGAATGAGAAATAGTTGATAAAATGAACCTGTCTATGGTTTTAATAATAATTTGGTAATAAAGTTGGTATTGGTGTTTTTACACTAGCGTAACATATTTAATGTTAATATGATCTGCATTTAACAGTTCATACAAAATGACATAATGACATAATGACATTTCCATATATAATATAATCTCATCAGTATAAGTAACTCTAATTTATGCAGGTGACATAAATTATAGCTATTAATCATGCAAGGTCACATTCGTTATTTTAAAGGTGTTATGTACTCAGATATATAACTGACAGTTACTGTCACATACAGACATATCAACCTCTCTCTTTCCTATAACCTATGGCTGCATTTATTTAAGAATGTTGTATTGAAATTACCTAAATGATTGAAATTGACTTCCCAATTTCAATATTAATATTGGCTGCACGAAAGATCAAAGTTTGAACAGATGCAGTTGAATTATTGTAACTGATGTTTTGATGAAGTATGCTATCTTTCAGTAATGTATCTACAGTGTCTACCCGCGGATCAATTACTTTTATCAAATTCGTTTTGTTACTGAATCCAGTCTCACCTTCACCAAGTTAAGCATGAATGATGGATCAGACGGTTTAACAGTTTTATTAATACTCAGTTTATATATAGAGTTACGATCTGGTATTGGATTCTTAGATGTAATAAAATGTCAAGTTTCTTTTCACTTACATTGTAGTGATAGACGAAGGAATATAGCCACGATTTGGAAGCTCAGAGACATTGTGGGAAATTGGCAGATGAATATTGATGTCATTAAATGTTTTCTAATGAAAATTGATAACAGCTTGAAATTTATATTGTGGAGGTTAATACCAAACTAATGGTTCATTTATTAGAAATGGGTTTCTATAAGGATTCGAACAAGGGCTTGAACGAGACAAGAAAAGTACAGTTCTTTTCATTTCATTGAGTCACTAAGTCCTTTTAGATAGCTGATGAACACAATTTGTAATATATTTTTTATAAACTATATATAAATATATTAGTTGAAAATGGAATGTATGTAATTTTGCTTTTCTCATGTCAGTCATGTCTTGTACATGGTGATTTTTAACGTCTCTAATTCATACAGTTCTTATTGGTAAATATATTACATGACATTTTGTTTTGATAATGATTGATTATTAAAAAGCTTGAATAATTTCAAAATAGTTTTGTTAATGTTTGTAGAAAATAAATTAACAAGCAACTATTGAATTCCTTCCAAATAAATCACATATATAGTTTTATATATATGTTAAAAGGTGACGATATTTCGATATATATTTATAAATGTTGTTTATTTCTGATTGTAGCGATATATATATCGTACAATTATTTACTTATACCATGATCATGGGCAGATGTCAAAGAATTTATTTTCAAACGGCCCGCAATCAATGACTCCATCAACTATAGTTAGGAATTGCATCGCTTCTGGGATTATCGACAAAGAGTTTGTACTCTAGAGATTCAGGCGTTTGTCTTTGACAATTATTGGCAAATTGTTATTTTTCAGAGTACACTTCACAATCTTTTAATCTCAATTAGTTAGAGAAGTGCTTTGATTAAACTTGCGCCTAAAGGAACAGGATGTGTTTGACAGATGCCAAAAGAATATTATGTAACAAGCATTTTATGTATGTACAAACGAAGGGATGCTACTGAGTTCTATCAACATTTCCCCGCAAGGCATAAGTGTCTGGCTGTCACTGGCTAATTTACGCCTTGTGGCTTTTCGGCTGCTTTTCCTATGCACGGAGAGGTCTATGAAGTGTATCTGAATCGCACGTCTGCCAGACAATTCTCTTAGTAAGTAGTAATGTAAGACGTGTCCTATCTGACTCAGACCTCTTCTACATGAAGTCATGCGTGGTTGAACGGTCAGACAACATGACTAATGCCAATGAGACTCCATTATAGATATGACGTTGGAGAAAGAAAAGAACCTACAATTAGGAATAGATCCCAGAGGATTGCACTGATACATTTGTTCAATTAAAAATGTTTGAAAAAAGTTTATAAGATACTATGAGTTAACTGTTTGCAGCAAGACACATTTTTTAAATGAGTTTTAAGAAAACGATGACTTTAAGTTCTGTCACAAGGTAAAAGTTATGACCACGTCCGAAAAGTATCATCACACTATATGCACATTTGACGTTTCTAAGGTTTATCACTGCCCATTCTTAAGCAATGGCCATCGTTAATGTTTTTTGGAAAAACTGACAGACAGATCAAAAACAATATGAAGTCAGACCCGTTTATCGCACAATTTGGTTGGAGCTGAAAATCGTCTGGAGGGATATTTGTGCTGTTAAACGAATAATCATTTACATAGAAATGCATAGAGAAGATTTGAAATACTACCGTGCAGAGGACCAGGTTTCCGGGTATATTGGGTCCGGTTAAACAAGGTCTAACTGTATCCCAGAATCTCAGATGAGAGGGAATATAAAATCAATGCATCATTATGTATTTACAAGTAAAAAATGACTCATTTTCTCTGAAGTACAACTTGAACCTGCCATACAAAAGAATGTTTCGATCTTCTGAAGGTTCATTTGGTCTACATTGTCACGTTATGTAAAATTTCTGCTAATTTGGTGAATCTATTGCAGATAAGTCAATATCAGTACGTTGCAATTTGCAGAATTAGAAAAGCTATAACGGATTGTCTTATAATGTAATCGGTACGTCTGTGCCAAAATAATATATTAAAAAAAAAAAAACATAAATAGGAATTTGAAATGCAGTTAAGTTGAGGTACTTTATTGAAAAGGAGTTATTTTAAATTGTTCATAAATCTGTGGTGAATAACGTGTTATGTATAATTCAGTTATTATCATTTAAAATCAATAACATCAACTGAGGCCCGATACAACGTTTGATATCTCGATGGAATAGCTTAAAATTAGACATCAATCAGTAGCACAACACTTCAACTCATCTACTTACAGTATGTAATTCAAAATGGTGTTTCATAAATTTAACGTAATAAAAGCCAAACATATTAGGGCCTCCAATAACTAACATAATTTACACGCTCTTGCACTCCTCAACATTTTCTTTTTTAAGCAAGACGATTTATCACAGTTATTGCAAATGATGGCATTGATGTTGTTACAAACTTTAAAGTAAAGTGTTTTATGTGAATTGCTGAACCAAATATAGATTCTCGAAAATGTATATGTAAATATACATCAATCATTCTCGGTGCAACTATGGTTTTGAAAGTGGTTAAGGATACAACATTTCTGAGCTTTTGACTTTCTCATGAATTCTCCTGTGATTTAATACCGCTTCTTTGCTTTTGAACTTAATGGTTATTGAGGAAACTTGTCTAAATGCATCTTATGATGTATTTTCCATGGTATACTTGGTCATATATCTCTACTCACTGCACACCCTGGGTGATATCGAGGTTAAAATCAATATAATCGATACATTATTTAAATCCACAGTTACATCAAATGAGATTTAGTAATGTTACACGGTCGGTTGAAGTTATTATGGAATTCTATTGATAATATGTACTAGCTGAACTTTCATGTTATATAAGCAAAAAGCGAATACATGTATCTTCAAGAATGATGGCCTCAATGAAATTCTGAACATTTTTGCTGACCTGGAACATGAAAACTCCGCGTTCCAGCTGTAATAATTCCCATATATGCTGCTGATTTTCAAACACAGTATGTTCATCTCCTGGTGTAATGTCTAGTAAAGTGTTGTTAAATCAGTGAGTGCAAAGAAATTGATAATCTTCATGAATGCATAACTTTCATGATCATCGGTAGATCGTCGGGGTGTATTATCCAAACGGACAACATATATTACTTCCAGGGTTATGGAACGGAGAGTTTATACACCTGAGATTCAGGCAAATATTTTGGACGATTATTGGTTTACAGGGTAAAGTTCAACATCTCATGAAGTATGAGAAGTGCTTTGATTAGATGTTAATGCAACTGAAATTGGATGTGTTTATAAACATCAGTGTTTAAAGCATATAGACTTGTTTATGTGCTGAGGACTATCCTCCACTGCAAAGCACGCACACCAGTTTCTTGCATTGGCTAACTTATTCCTGCTTCTATTATCTGTGCAAGTGTATTGCCATACTGCACCGATGGTGCGATCATAAGTCCCTGTCACAGGAAAACCGATGAAATGCAGCAAAACTAAAGTAAACAAGCGATAAAAAAAAAGATGGGAATTTGTATTAAAACATTATCAAATTTTGCTATTGTTCTTGCCTTTGAAAACATGAATTTCAATGAACACAAACTGTTTGCACATACCTTTTATCAGTAGAACACTTCGTTCGTCTATGCTTGGCATGTCTTTCTTTAATGAATAATGACTGTTGTCAAATATCATGATGTTGACCATTACAAAGTCATCTTATGTTTTTGACATGTATAACACAGACACTGGTCTAATAACATCGATATTTGACATTTGTTTCACAAAAAAAAATGTATGTACAAATTCAGCTGTAAGGACTTATTAGTATTTATCCTGATTTACTGAGTGCGGTCTATAACGTGTATCTATATCTATATCGTCTGTCTGCCGGTCATCACACAAAACCAGTGATGATAGGTGTATAGCTTAATACACAAAGGTGTCTTGGTAGCCTCAAGCTTCTTCTATATGAAGTAATATGGGTTGAATGGTTAGACATCGTGAATATTTCCACTGAGGCCCATATTATAGAAATGACCCTGGGCAATGAAGGAAAGAGTACTTTACAACGAGGAGTAGATCACGGAGGAATGTACTAATACATATGCTCTATGAAGTGTATCTAAGAGTCTTTCTTCCAGTCAATTTACTTAGAAATATTTCGTTATATCTTGACATGTAAAGTTAAGTCTTTCAATATGTATTTCACACGAAAATACCACATTTGGATAAACATAACATGTTTGCTGAGTCTTATGTTGATCAGTAAAGCATTTTCGTAAGGGCATTGTATTCTTTGATGAAAAAGATAAGAGTTAAAGATGTGGAGAAGATTAGTATGTAATGGAAATATCAAGATGTTGCTCATTGAAAAGTTTGTATTGGGAACATGTATAGCAGTGACACTGGTGTCATTAGACCCACAATTGACTCTACTAACAGTGTGAAGGTTTAAAAGCATGTTATGGAAATATCATAATGTTGCTGAATTGAAAAGCAAACTTGTGTTTTGAACATATACAGCAGTATATATATATATTTGCCAATGAGTCTGTACAGAACATGTCCTCTTTCTAGGCTTTTGTTCTGGAGAGAAAGATAGAAATAGGTTATTTCGTCCTGAACCCGGTGACCTTTATTTGGTGCCACTGGGTCGTCAAATCCTAAAATTACAATTTCAATTGTCAAGATTCCAGGTTCTAGAGCCAGTGGTTTTTTAGGAGAAGACTTAAAAGGGAAATCAGGTCATGACCCCTGTGGCCCTTAGTAATGGTCACACGCTCGCCTAATCTACCAGTTTAGATTGTTTAGCGCTGGATGGACGGAAGCTGGACACTATGCCATGACATTCAGGCCGGATGAGCTAAAAATACAAACTATGTATATTATATATAATATATAATAGTCACATCTGAAGTACAAATTCAAATTAGCATGTAAGATGAATGTTTTGGTTTTGTTAATTGTGCATCAGATTCCGAACCTCCTCTTTAGTCGTCACAGAGCAATGAATGAATGAATGAATAAATGTCTTTATTTCCTCCGATATGGCGAAGATCACAAGGATGTATTTACATGGTCATAAACAAGGCATAGAAACAGGATTCATAAAACAAAATAGATATCAGAAACTGTACAAAAGAGATGATTTCAATGAATGAATGTACAAAGCAAAATGCAATATAACATTGTTTCTGTCTGATGTCTTTATTTCAGGTATGATATTTGCTCCACATAAAAAAGCTATTAAATTATCATCATCATCAATCATTTCAATACGAACATACAAGTCAATATCAAGTGTATCAATTAGAAAACTATAAAATGCGTTACGTTGCTTCATATAAGTTTCACAATGTAGAATGACATGACAGTCGTGATCAAAACATTGGGTTTTACAATTTATACATTCCCGTGAGGTTTTCCCTCGTGACATTACCTGTATTAAAAGTTGTATATAGGCTCTATAATCTGGTTAGTTGTACATTAAGCTATATAAACTATGCATACGTAGTTGTTTGTGTACTTTAGCATATCTAACCATATCATGTCTGACAGATAGAGTCGATTTCCACTGATTTTCCTCTGAGAATGTGATGACTTTAATAACAATATTGCGCCATGTTGATTTTGGGGGGAAATAACCACAATGTACATAATCAATAATAAAATTTAGTAAATCATATTTTCTTGTCGTGCTTAAAAGACAGGTGCATATGTTTCGTGAGTTATTTAATAATTTAATATTCAATGAAATGAATGCACAAAATAACAGATTTGTTGCTGAGTGGCATTGATTGTTGCACAGACGACGGAGAAAGAGTAATCTGCATTTATCAATATAACCTATCATTGTCCAAAGACCCAAATTAGCTATGACAGAACATGAAGAACTTCTTCTGTTAAGACCTTGAATACATCTTGCAAAAAATCGTTGAGTGGATTCAATTAAATCAATATCTTTACCATGAAATTCAGGCAAAATTTCACATCCATAAAAACTGGTTGGTAGTATCATCCGCTTCCATATGTTCAGTGAAGTAGGTGGATGAAGATCGCTATCATTTAAACCAAGTGATCTTAATGAATTTACAGTTTGTCTAGCCTTTTGACAACTAGTAAAGATTCTATCTTTACATGACATATCTGAGGAGATAAGGATACCACCATACTTAATAGAGTCAGTACTGGTTATAGTATTTTCGCAAAAGGAAAGTTCTAAATTTGGACATGGTTGTCTCCCTTTGCGAAATATGATTATTGCGCTCTTGGAGGCATTATATGTTAAACGCCATCTTGAAGCATAATTAAGAACGACATTCAAAGAATCTTGAAGGCCGCATGGCGTGGTACTAATAATGGTAGTATCATCCGCTAATAAAACTGAGGGTACATCAATACCATATTTTACTTTGGGAAGTAATTATTATTTCGTATATCTCAGTCCAATGTCCTTCAGTAATGAGCACGTGACGTTCCATTGACCAAAATCCAACTGTTGATGTGCAGGTTATATTAGTAATAAATTAAACATATGTTACGTTGTGGTGTTCTTTGTTAGCTTATGTGTGAATGCTTTTTTGTCAAGACCTGGTATTTCTAAGAAACAAAGGATGTCATTTTCCACTCAATTTGAACATTCAACATTTCTCTTGTATACATATACTGTTAAATTAATAGTAAACACCATATAAGCTAAAATGACATGTTATTGAAAGTAGGGTACTTTGCATTAATTTGGTCAATGGCATTATTCTCATATGCACACTTGACAATTTGCAAATTTAGAAATGCCAAAACAATAATTGACACGTTTGTGCACAGTGAATATATTTCTTAATCAAGACTCAATTTCAAATAGTAAACTGGAATTGAGTTAAATTGATGTTTTATATTGAAAAAGTAACTATTTTCAATTAGCATCCTCAACAATTCAATTTCATGACATTGCTCCCACACCAGTTTTAACTAAATGACGATATGATAATCTATAATCTTTAATTAAACTACATCGTCCAAAAAAATAATCAATTGCTTTTTAGGATGTCCAATGTCATAAATATATAAACTCTTTAGTTCATAATTCATAAAATTAATCCATTTTCCCCCCTTTTTTAAGTCTATGATGTCAATAATTGTTTCCTGATAAAACATAGCTCAATGGAACATCTTATACTTAGAACGTATAAAGCAGATCTCACATGTTTACTTAATTTCATAAAATTCAAATTTTAGACACACAAACAAATTAGGCCATCTTCAATTATTTACAAGTGGTTCCAGTCTTCCAAATTTCCCTATTTAAACATGATCATATATCACATTCATTGCAAAGATGGCAAAGAGGTCGTTATAAATTTCAAATCCAAGAATTCCCGTTAACTTCTGAACCAAAGATAGGTTCTCATGAATGGATATGTAAATAGATCAAACATTCTCTTTGCAACTATGAATTTGAAAGTGGCCATAATATCCCTTCTCCTGTCACCTACTGTGTTAATGAATGTGTGAGGTGAAACTGTTCTCATTTCTAAATACTATTAAGGGTTCTCCACTTCTGAGGTTGAGACTTGCTACTGATTTATTGCCGCTTTCGTGCTTCAGCACTTGATTGTTACGGATATAATTTGTTCAACTCTTGATATGAATAAATCATCACATCGATTACTATGATTATGTTCCAAGATGTGTCGGTGGATATTGTAAGATGGCTTCAGTTTATCCTTGATTCTGATTGGATGATTGCCCTATGTTAATTGGAAATGCTGACCCGCAAATTGACTAGGGCGATTCACACCGAACTTATATATATCATGTTTGTTTCGGGCCGGCTCAAGATATCATTTTCCTGTTTCTCTTAATATTCTTGCTAAAATTTAACAGGTGTCATTGTCATTTTCTAGCCCGTGTATACCTGTAGATATCACTTTCAACTTACTTTCAATGTCAGTTATTTTCAAGTAATGAAATGTTTTTAAGTTGATAAAGTTTGCCGCCTTCCTTAATGTGGCCACTTTCATGTGGGCAGTGCTGTCACAGACAAAATGGGCAAGTCTAAGATTATTTTTCTTGGAGGTTTCACAATGCTTGTTGTTGCCATAGATCAATGATTATCGCAATCAAAAACGACAAGTTGAGTATTGTAAGTGACATTGTTTGGGGTGATGTAAATTTTTGTCAATGTATATTACGCTGAGTATTTTCATTTTTGTTGACCTAACCATACTTTTTTTTTAAATGGAATAGACGCAAAGTTCTTTCCACTCAGACATGCAAAAAGAGAATATGCTTTTAAACGTCTTATAATTAACAGTCATGTCAGTATATTGAAAAATAGTTGCTCTGTAAAATTCAGCATTCAAAACCTCCGGGTTACACATTGGTATTAAACGAAATTAAGCTGGTGTTAAATAACAATGAATCAATGATAATTTACAAATGCAACTATTTATTTTATAAATACAACTATTTATCTTATAAATACAACTTGAAAACAAAATTGCCGATGATCCCTTCACAATGTTGGTTAACGATGTTTTATGATATACCATAATTACTATATACAATCTTTTCACCATTTGGATATATGCCAATGATCTCTTCTCCGTATTGGGCAACAATCTCTATGTTGTCACGTAGTTAGTGGCCTTAATGGCACTGTTAATTAAGCACACATGTACTGGGGAATACTCCACACAACAATAAGAAAGTGGAACAAAATCCCTATGGAAATACGGAATTGTGGGTCATTGAACGCTAATATTATCATTAAACATAAAGCTGCACCCAAATATTTTGATTTTGGACCAAGAAACTATAAATTCATACTTACAAACTTACGTTACATGTGTCGTCCGTTAAATTATGATCTTTTTCGTGATGGTATTGTCTATATTACAAGTTGTTCCTGTGGAAATGTTTGTGGAAATTAAAGTGTACACTGTCGGTCAAAAGAAACGCCTACCAGATATCTTATCAGATTTCTTAAACACTATAAAGAACAGTTCAGCAGTATTATAGCATCATGAAGTTGCACCATTTATGCATAACATATTAAAATTTCAGAAGTTGTCATGTCACAAAAGAATGACGATTGTTGAAAGGACACAACTTAAAATTGTTCAGTTTTCGATTAGTGCATGATCATTTTAAGGAAAATCAAGTAAGCGTTTCTTTTGGCTGAAAGTGT
The DNA here is from genome assembly GCA_936450465.1 of Gibbula magus. NCBI lineage: Eukaryota > Metazoa > Mollusca > Gastropoda > Trochida > Trochidae > Gibbula > Gibbula magus. The sequence continues at coordinate 16,495,373 of OW388300.1, read as the reverse complement.
ATATTATATACTGCACAAAGAACTGTAATGATGTCCAATTTATGCAGTATCACCACTTCATCAGAAAATGAATATATATATATATATATATATATATATATATATATATATATATATATATATATATATATAATATAATAATATAATAAAAATATTCTTGTTGTAGCAAACGCAAAGCAAATAAACAAATATGAACTAAGTGTCTTTCATATTATAGAAGTTTGGGAATCCTATTTTTAGTTTTTGGAAATCTGGCTATCAACAATAGGAGGACAAAGTTTCCTGTCTACAGACTGATGTACCATTGCCATTTATGTACCATTTCACATTGTTATAGTGTGGCAATTTCTGGCGACATAGGTACATGTTATTTTGAGTTCATTATTATCGTCGGTTTATTTATGTGTATTAGTAACTGTTGATGTAGTCGATTTGAAAGGTCAATATATCAGAGGATTCCTTATGAAAAGAGGGAACAATTTGATGAGCATAAAAAAGTATGTTGTGTTTCAGATGTCCGAATATTTTTAGAGATTGCTCAAGATAAAAATTAATTCTTTGATTTTACAACTGTGTACGGATATAAAATTTCATGTTCTTTGGGCTGAAAGTGTGATACGACACTGTGTTCATAAAATGGTTTTATTACGTCTCCAGAGGAATCTATGATTTAATCTCATAGGTCAGGGGCACATTTAATGTGACCAGGGATTCCATTCCCTCACAATCAATATCTCGGCAATCTCAGTTAATCCTGGAGAGAATGATATTTACACGTTATAAAATTGTGTGTGATACCAATGAGACCAAACGCTCAGGATCATAAACGAAGAATGCGATGGTTTATACAATTTGCATGAAACTTATAGAACAGTCATCCAATTGATGTCATCTTTGATTACTTGCATACGATTGTAATATTTCCTTTATTCAAGCAAGGTTATACATCATTTCAATTGATGAAATGACATGAATATTCTTCCACGGTCAGTACCTTTACTCCGGAGGTCGTTGATGAAGATGAAGTTATTACTTCCATATGATTAATCTTTGATGTATCTTATGTATTTGTTGATGCTTCACTGTCGGCCAAATGAAACTCTTACTTGATTTTCCTTAAAATGACATGACAACTTCTGAAATTTTAATAAGTTATGCATAAATGGTGCAACTTCATAATGCTATAATATTGCTAACCTGTTCTTTATAGTTTTTAAGAAATCTGATAAGATATCTGGTAGGCGTTTCTTTTGACCGACAGTGTATTTTAAATACATTGATATGTCTCAACTCCCTTATGGTAATATCTTTGCCTCACCCAAGTCATTTGGATGGCTTAATTATTTTGTTGACGTCTAAACCGTTGACCAATATGACCTCACTACTTATATTAAAGTAATTTCAAGCTCTGCATTGCTTGCAAGATCATAACACACTTAGGCTACACATTTGTTATCTGATATGTGTTGATTGTTTCAAACATCTTTATGACAATTGTGCATCGGTGCGCATCAGAAATGTAGACATAGCTTACAAGTTATTATATCCATTTGATGTAGATATACATATAAGTGTTTTATGTATTAACATTATTCATTATTTTAAAAGAAATGAGATTCACTTGATTATGGCATGATACAACACCATTTATCTGCAGTTGTTTGAATGAATTAATTGGTTATTTTTTAGTTAAAATATATTTGTTTAATGTAGACAGGGTTTAGAAATGAAATGTAAACCAACTTTACCAGTGCAATTTTTCAAATGTTGTAAATGTTTACAGAATGAAGCACATTTATTGATTGGTACATATATTATTTATCATATGTCGATTGACAGTTGTCATTTATCAAAATTAATGTGTTAAGAATATTTTTTTTATTGAAAATTTACTTTAAAAAAAAATAAAAACGATGGCTAAGTATTATTTGACTGATGACTAACGGCCCACATTTTTCAGTTTTAGGGTGCGACAAAAACCATTTGTTGAAAATCATACATATTATAAAACCAACTAAGATTTAAAGATTTATACTTTCTTTTAGTAGTTAATATAATTTACAACTTTTTGAAATCCCAAAGAACAGTATTGGGGTTCTATTCCATTGTGACTCTTCCATTCTAAAAAAAACTTATACCCCATGAGATTGCAGGTGTGCGATGATATTTCACTGTGTGTATAATAAATGATCCGTAAAATGTTAACTCGGAAATTGTTTCTAACATAGCAGGAGCATTGATAATGTCAAATATCAAGTGTGATTGATGGTTAAATTAACTATTTTAAGTGTTGTTGATTTAATTGATTGATCAATTGAGTAATGGTCCTTACAATGTAAGATATTTTGTCAATCAATTCAAATTAAAGCAATCACATATTTTGGACTCTCACGGTCAAAATGATAGGCCCAAATCCATGGTATATTAGATAAGATTGATAAGATAAATCATTTACGTAACACGAACTGGCCAAAAGCTCTAGTACTGCAATATCTATCTTCAATTTTAATAAATAAGTTATACTGGTGCTCGTGTTGGAATTAGCAGTTTTGGATTATGAATTGAAGATTTCATTACCTGGTGGCGCCCAATCAGTTCAAAAAGGGCTGAAGCCTCGAATCCTATTTTCGTTTTCCTTTCAAGAGCAATGTTGATTATGAATTGTATATTTGTTAACCCCCTGACAACTACATCCATAGGCCATTTCCCTTCGAGTGGCCATTTTAAGGTGTTCACATTAAATGTGGCCCCTCAAAGGTAGTTCAAGTTATCTGACTGATGTGGCGATACCTAAATACTCAGAGCAGAGTTTTAATTATTACCCCATGATTGAATGGTCATCCATCTTCCTGTCTGAATGCTCACATTCTCAGGAGGCCTACAAATCTACTATCTCTATCAAAATGCATGCACACTATTTGCGAAAATATGCATTTCCTAAAATGTGAAATTGGAGAATATGTCTCCTGATTGAACTTATATGAACATAATTATTGAAGGACTGGATTTCAAATTGGTTACTTTTTTGGCTACATCAGTGACATGTGTCAAACATGAATTTTATGTCAGGATAGTGTTTTCGTGATCTACACGTACAATTGCACTTTTACTTTTGTCATCAATAACTTTTATATAGATTATTAGATTTATTTGAATGGTAGGCTGGTGTTTTTGTGCAAATATAAAACATTCAGCACAGTGTTGCTTTTATAAACATTATTGTTTCACATGTTAATTATATTCCTAGGCGTTTACCCTAGATTTACAGAGTAGAATCAAATAATTTGTTAATATGTCTGTAATATTGATTATCAATTGAATAAACACATTTCATTAGCACACTTGATTTACACTTATGTTGAAAGCCAACAGTGGGAATCCTCACATTAACCATGAAATATTACAGTTAACAAATAAGGATTTTGATGTCCAAACGTGTGCAGAAACAATATCAATATTTGTTGTAGCCAGTATATGCATTTGTTATACTTCCCTTTACATTATAGAGAAGCATGAGGTGCATATGCCAATTACAACTTTGATTAAACATAAATAAGGGAAATATTAGTGATACTACTGATAGTTATTTTGATATTACTAATGAAATGTGTTGATATGGCTACACAAAATGTATACCTAACCACAAGTATTGTTTGCGATGTTTCAAAATGAATCCATTTAAGATTATTTCAATTGTTAGGCAAATATTACATATGTAAATTGAATTTGAATTTAATTTGAATATTAAACAATACATCAACGTTTGCAAATTAAGGAATAGTTATTGATGAGCTGTATTTGTAAATCGACATGAATGTATAGTGACATAACTGAATGGTAGATGTGTATTCAATATCTACTTACTGTCTTGCAGATAGGTTTCATTTGATTGATTTACAGCAACATTTCCGGAGACAGATTGTCAATAGAATGTTATGTTAACAATGAAGTGAATCTGACAGATGTTCAATATTTGAAAGTGTCCAATTACTTCGCTATATGTGAACTATTCTGAGCAAGTCACATCTTTGACGGTCCAACCTATTATGGATACCAAATGTCAATATTTATCATAAATATTCGAAGAGATGTATGATATTGTCCACTTGAATGAGAAATAGTTGATAAAATGAACCTGTCTATGGTTTTAATAATAATTTGGTACTAAAGTTGGTATTGGTGTTTTGATACTAGCGTAACATATTAAATGTTAATATGATCTGCATTTAACAGTTGACATAATGACATTTCCATATATAATATACTCTCATCAGTATAAGTAACTCTAATTTATGCAGGTGACATAAATTATAGCAATTAATCATGCAAGGTCACATTCGTTATTTTAAAGGTGTTTTGTACTCAGATATATAACTCTCTATTTCTTATAACCTATGGCTGCATTTATTTTATTGCAACTATTTAAGTAATTGGAATTGACTTCCCAATTTCAATATAAATATTGGCTGCACAATAGATCAAAGTCTGAACATATGCAGTTGAATTAGTGTAACTGATGTTTTGATGAAGTAAGCCATCTTTCAGTAATTCATCTACAGTGTCTACCCGCGGATCAATTACTTTCATCAAATTGGTTTTGTTACTGAATCCAGTCTCACCTTCACCAACCTAAGCATGAATGGATCAGACGGTTTGACAGTTTTATTAATACTTCATTTGTAGAGTTAGCTCTGGTATTGGACTTTTAGATGTAATATAATGTCAAGTTTCTTTTCACTTTGTGATAGACGAAGGTGAATGTAGGAATAAAGTCACGATTTGGAAGCTGGGAGACATTATGGGAAATCGACAGATGAATATTGATGTCATTGAATGTTTTCTAATGAAAATTGATAACAGCTTGAAATTGATATTGTTGAGGTTAATACCAAACCAATGGTTCATTTATTAGAATTACTCGAAATGGGTTTCTACAGGGATTCGAACAAGGGCTTGAACGAGACAAGTAAAAGTACATTAATCGTTCTTTTCATCTCATTGAATCACTAAGTCCTTTAAGATAGACAATGTGTAATTGCACAGAATGTGTATTTACAGTGTAGAGAAAAGGTATATTTTAGTTGAAAATGGAATGTATGACCATGACAATTGGCTTTCTCAGTCATGTCTTGTACATGGTCATTTTTACCGTCTGAATTTCATTCAGTTGTTATTGGTAAATAAATTACATGACATTTATTGATAATCTGAGATTGATTATTAAAAAGCTTGAATAATTTCAAAATCGTCTTGTAAATGTATTTTAAAAAATAAATTAACATGCAACTATTGAATTCCTTCCAATTAAATCACTATCAAAATTATTGTTATATGTTAAAAGGGATGATATTTCGATATATATTTATAAATGTTGTTTATTTCTGATTGTAGCGATATATATATATTGTACAATTATTTACTTATACCATGATCATAGGCAGATGTCAAAGGGTTTATTTTCAAACGGCCCGCAATCAATGACTCCATCAACTATAGTTAGGAATTGCATCACTTCTGGGATTATCGACAAAGAGTTTGTACTCTAGAGATTCAGACGTTTGTCTTTGACAATTATTGGCAAATTGTTATTTTTCAGAGTAAACTTCACAATCTTTTAATCTCAATTAGTTAGAGAAGTGCTTTGATTAAACTTGCGCCTAAAGGAACAGGATGTGTTTGACAGATGCCAAAAGCATATTGTGTAACAAGCATTTTATGTATGTACAAACGAAGGGATGCTACTGAGTCCTATCAACATTTCGCCGCAAGGCATAAGTGTCTGGCTGTCACTGGCTAATTTACGCGTTGTGGCTTTTCGGCTGCTTTTCCTATGCACGGAGAGGTCTATGAAGTGTATCTAAATCGCACGTCTGCCAGACAATTCTCTCAGTAAGTAGTAATGTAAGACGTGTCTTATCTGACTCAGACCTCTTCTACATGAAGTCATGCGTGGTTGAACGGTCAGACAACATGACTAATGCCAATGAGACTCCATTATAGATATAACGTTGGAGAAAGAAATTAGGAATAGATCCCAGGTTGCACTGATACATTTGTTCAATTGAAAATGTTTGAAAAAAAGTTTATAAGATAAGATAAGACTTTCTGTTCTGTCACAAGGTATAAGTTATGACCAGGTCCGAAAGGTATCATATCACGATATGCACATTTGATGTTTCCAAGGTTTATCACTGCCCATTCGAAAGCAATGGCCATCGTTAATGTTTTTTGGAAAAACTGACAGACAGGTCAAAAACAATATAAAGTCAGACCCGTTTATCGCACAATTTGGTTGGAACTGAAAATCGTCTGGATGGATATTTGTGCTGTTAAACGAATCATCATTTACATAGAAATGCATAGAGAAGATTTGAAATACTACTGTGCAGAGGACAAGGTTTCCGGGTATATGGGGTCCGGTTAAACAAGGTCTAACTGTATCCCAGAATCTCAGATGAGAGGGAATATAAAATCAAAGCATCATTATGTATTTACAAGTAAAGGATGACTCATGTTCTCTGAAGTACAACTTGAACCTGCCATACAAAAGGGATGTTTCGATCTTATGAAGGTTCATTTTGTCCACATTGTCTTCATTGTCACGTTATGTAAAATTTCTGCTATTTACTATTTTCTGCTAATTTGGTGAATCTATTGCAGATAAGTCAATATCAGTACATTGCAATTTGCAGAATTAGAAAAGCTATAACGGATTGCCTTATAATGTAATCGGTACGTCTGTGCCAAAATGATATATTAATAAAAAAAATAAAAAAAATAAATAGGAAATTGAAATGTAGTTCAGTTGAGGTACTTTATTGAAAAGGAGTTATTTTAAATTGTTCATAAATCTGTGGTGAATAACGTGTTATGTATAATTCAGTTATTATCATTTAAAATCAATAACATCAACTGAGGCCCGATACAACGTTTGATATCTCGATGGAATAGCTTAGACTACATCAATCAGTAGCACAACACTTTAACTCATCTACTTACAGTGTGTAATTCAAAATGGTGTTTCATAAATTTAACGTAATAAAAGCCAAACATATTAGGGCCTCCTATAACTAACAAAATTTCCACGCTCTTGCACTCCTCAAAATTTTCCTTTTTAAGCAAGACGATTTATCACAGTTATTGCAAATGATGGCATTGATGTTGTTACAAACATTAAAGTAAAGTGTTGTATGTGAATTGCTGAACCAAATATAGATTCTCATAAATGTATATGTAAATATACATCAATCATTCTCGGTGCAACTATGGTTTGAAAGTGGTTAAGGATACAACATTTCTGAGCTTATAACTTACTCATGAATTATCCTGTGATTCAATACCGCTTCTTTGCTTTTGAACTTAATGGTTATTGAGGAAACTTGTCTAAATGCATCTTATGATGTATTTTCCATGGTATACTTGGTCATATATCTCTACTCACTGCACACCCTGGGTGATATCGAGGTTAAAATCAATATAATCGATACATTATTTAAATCCACAGTTACATCAAATGAGATTTAGTAATGTTACATGGTCGGTTGAAGTTATTATGGAATTCTATTGATAACATGTACTAGCTGAACTTTCATGTTATATAAGCAAAAAGCGAATACATGTATCTTCAAGAATGATGGCCTCAATGAAATTCTGAAAATGTTTACTGACCTGGAACATGAAAACTCAGCGTTCCAGCTGTAATAATTCCCATATATGCTGCTGATTTTTAAACACAGTATGTTCATCTCCTAGGTGCAATGTTTAGTAAAGTGTTGTTAAATCAGTCAGTGCCAACACATTGATAATCTTCATGAATGCATAACTTTCATGATCGTCGGTAGATGTAAAGGGGTGTTTTATCCAAACGGCCCACATATATTACTTCCAGAGTTAAGGGACGGAGAGTTTATACACCTGAGATTCAGGCAAATGTTTTGGACGATTATTGGTTTTCAGGGTAAAGTTCAAGATCTTTTAATCTCATTAAGTATGAGAAGTGCTTTGATTAGATAAAATAACTGAAATGGGATGTGTTTGTACACACCAATGTCTAAAGCAGACTCTATATGTACTTAGGACTATCCTCCACTGCAAAGCACACACACCAGTTTCTAGCATTGACTAAATTATCCCTGCTTCTATTCTCTGTGCAAGCGCATCGCCATGCTGCACGGTTGGTGCGGTCCATGTCACAGGAAAACCGATGAGTTGCAGCAAATCTAAAATAAACAAGCGATAAAAAAGATGGGAATTTATATTAAAACATTATCAAAGTTTGCTATTGTTCTTGCCTTTGAAAACATGAATTTCAATGAACACAAAATGTTTTCACATTGCTTTTATCAGTAGAACACTTCGTTCGTCTATGCATGGCATGTCTTTCTTTAATGAATAATGACTGTTTATCAAATATAATGATGTTGACCATTACAAAGTCATCTTATGTTGATGACATGTATAACACAGACACTGGTCTAATAACATCGATATTTGACTTTTGTAACACAGTCAGGGTTTCGGAACAAAAAATGTATGTACAAATTCAGCTGTAAGGACTTATTAGCATTTTTCCTATATATCTATATCGTCTGTGTGCCGGTCGTCACATAAAACCAGTGATGATAGGTGTATAGCTTGATACACAAAGGTGTCTTGGAAGCCTCAAGCTTCTTCTATATTAAGTAATATGGGTTGAATGGTTAGACATCGTGAATATTTCCACTGAGGCTCATATTATAGAAATGACCCTGGGCAATGAAGGGAAGAGTACTTTACAGCGAGCAGTAGATCCCGGAGGAATGCACTAATACGTATGCTCTATGAAGTGTATCTAACACGTCTCTCTTCCAGTCAATCTACTTAGAAACCTTGCGTTATATTTTTTTAATATACACTACTGTGCAGAATTAAGTACACCGGATTTCGCGAAATGTTCGCGAAATGTGCGCGAAATGTTCGCGAAATGTTCGCGAAATGTTCGCGAAATGTTCGCGAAATGTGCGCGAAATGTTCGCGAAATGTTCGCGAAATGTTCGCGAAATGTTCGCGAAATGTTCGCGAAATGTGCGCGAAATGTTCGCGAAATGTTCGCGAAATGTTCGCGAAATGTTCGCGAAATGTTCGCGAATTGTTCGCGAATTGTTCGCGAATTGTTCGCGAAATTTGCACTCTGTAAGTATTCAAATTTGTTACAACTGTTATGGTTTATCATTCTAAATTTTGTCTGTGTGACAAACACCTCAACCAGTATCAGATCGGAATACGTTCAATATGCATTAGTTAAGTAAGTTTTTATTATACAAAAACATTAAAATTAAAATGCATTTAACGCCTTGCATGTCAATCATTTTAATCTTCCTCACTTAACGATTTACAATTACCATTGACACAACTTTAAAATGACATCACTTACTTTTGCTTAACTGAATTAACTCGCTAAGCGTTAATAGCATATGTGTTTATACCAACTCAATGATAATTTGAAATTATTACTCGTAGGTAATCCTCCTTAATCCATTATGAAAGCAATCGTTGAACAGATAACTTATTCCTCGGATCTCAGATACAAGCTTTGGTCAGATATAAGTATTGCTCACCCTACATACCAATCACTGTCACCAGTACAGAAAATGGTATTATGTTTTGATGCTAGTAAGTCTGTAAAGCCCCTTGCCGCTCTTTTATATACTATGTTTAGGCGCCGAAATATATCGGCAGAATAGTCTTATATAATATCACAGTTATCATCAATAGCTGTAGTTTTCTTTTAAATGTATATCAGATTTTTCTGAAATAAAAGGATGTGTAAGAATGCGTATGAGCGTTAGTACGTGTGTGTGTGCGTGCGCGTGTGTATGCATTCTAGTTTTCTTGTGTATAAGTGTTGATGATATTATTAAAGTGATATCGTGTCTCATACGCCTCATGGCCAGTTGCTGTTTTTTATTATTATGATTTAAACACATTTATTTCATTCAAGAAATGGATTATTGTGATTCTATATCCTCTGAGTTTAATTGTTCAATGCAGCAAGTGACACGTAAATAACATATATTTCTGCCTCTTCTTCGTCTTGATTGAATATTTAAAGCTTTTTGGAACCAGCAAGTCCAATATATATGTATCTCAAAAGTCACTGTTTGTCCTCTCTGATATTTTAATTCAATTTCTTTATTTCCGTTGTGTATACAGATACTTGGAATACATAAGGCATGGAGAATGGTACAGGTATATTCAAGAGTTTGTGACATCGGGTGGTTGATGGAATAAATGCATTAGAATGTTTGCGTAAAAACAAAGGTAAAATGTACAACTCACAAAAAGTTATATGAAACTGGCTCCTCTTCACTAGCGATTAGACGATATAAACATAAAATGTGTTTGTTCTATACAATGAACGCGAATATGATGCCTAATTATCTGTCGGAGCTGATTCCTCCAATGATAATCAAATAATCAATCACTTTATGAATTAAAAAATGGTGATGCTATACAGGTTCCTAGTTGCTGTACGGAACTATATAAAAGATCACTCCTACCGTCCGCCGTGATGGAATGGAATATCTTGATGACAATATAAAGGAATCCGAATCGTAAGCAATGTTTAGAAAAAATTAAATGACAACAAAAGCAACGTTCACGAACTTGTTCAAAATGATGGATTTAGAAATGACAAACTACTGCATTGTCGCATCCGATTGGGATGGAGCAACTTAAATGGTCATAAATTCGATAGATTTATTGATGATGATTCACGATGTTTCTGAGGCCATGCGTATGAAGATGCACATTATTATATATTCATGTGTGCAAATTATACACATATCCGCAATATAAGCTTCTTTTATGTTAATGGTTACGACCCGAATACAGTGCTATTTGGTAACAAAACACTGTCAAATCATGTTAATGCATACATAATCCAGTCTGTTCATAAGTTTCTCTTAGCAAACGCTTCTCATGAATATCTATAAACAAATATGCTGTGTTTTTCTACATCAATGTAAATATTGATGACATTTATGGTGTAATTGTCCTGTTTTATTGCTAATTTTGGGGAGAAACATTTAAATAGAGAAACCCTGTTCGTTTATCTCCCTGTACCTGAGTACATGAATAAATATTATTTAAACCACATTAGAATGTAAAATAGTTCTTAATGAGCTAGCCTGGATTGGTAAACAAGCTAAAAGTCATGATGAAGTTATGCATGAAAGAAGTCAACGCTAATATATGCCTTATTTTCCATACGATGTTTGTAAATTGTCTTTGTCTTTCATATATAAGTTCAGTTGAGCTTGTGGACCAATCCAATTCATGTATATTTGATTTTATGAAATAGATATGTTTAAACCATGTGGTATTAGAATTTTTTTACACGAAATATTTCAGACAACATTGATTAATAACATGTTTATATATTACACATTTAGATGAAGAAGATAATTGACTAAAGTAAACTTGGTAGCCTGGTCATGAATTATTTGTCTAATAACTGGTAAATAATCTATTGATGATTCCTGCTTTATACATAATTCCGAGATTCCACTGCTAGACAATATACATATTGATAGCCCCAGTTCGGAACTCCACGGGATTCCACGTCTTCATATAAGTCATATAATTTTGTAAGGGAGATTGTATATTTCCAAACATTTAACGGGGATAACCTGATTTCATTTAAATAAATTGTAGTAAAATAGTTAAAATAGATCTGTAATAAAACAAAAGCATTTATTAACTACAGAAAAGTGGTTTAGCCAATCTTGCAAATATACATATTGTAGCCTTTGATTAAAGGATATGAAGAATTTGGAATGAGGGACTAAACGCTGTTGCATTCGTATTATCGAAACCAGCTGATAATAACAAATTTTAACTTCTGTAACACAATAACATTGGAAATTATCATATAAGATCATCATATCATAACCCATTTTGGGCAATCTATTGGATGGCATATTTAGCTTTTACAACCATTGTTTTATTACTTTCGTTTTTGATTCTATGTACATTCACCATAGACCATTACAGTTGTATATTTGAAATAATAACTTTTACACCGAGACACAATTTAACATTGCATAATTGTATATTTTCTATTATAGAAGAAGAAGACGTTTTAATAAACAGCATCCGATCGAACGGCCTATGAGACACAAATGGACATGTTTATACCATAAAAGTTTAAAATAGATGTTAAAATATAAGACAAACTAGATAAAATGATAAAACGATTTAGAGTTGGATACAGAGAGAGAGAGAGAGAGAGAGAAAATGTTTATTTAAGTGTCACGTACTTTTACAATATAATGCAATACAAATATACATAAAGTATTAAAAATCACCCGGCCATATGGCCTATGAGACACTAAAATCATTTCATATCACATTAATAGCATTAAATCAAGGAATAATCTAAAACAGATAATTACATACATTCCACAATGAATTACATATCATTCAAGCACACGCACACAAACAGACATACAGCTAAATTTACCTATCACACATCAAACGGTATCAGGTACTCACGCGCGCGCGCACACACACACACACACAAACACACACACACACACACGCACACACACAGGAAGTACATCAATAAAACAAAAACAAAAACAAAACAAACATACGTACACACATACATACATACATTCACATATTTAGACATACTATGATGTATGATATAAAAGTACAGAGTATTTTACATATAAATAAAAATACATGCTAAAATATTTATATTAAAGTAATACAACTATAAAAGTGAAATTCTTCTTTTCACCATAAGATACACCTGTTTATACCATAAAAGTTTAAAATAGATGTTAAAATATAAGACAAACTAGATAAAATGATAAAACGATTTAGAGTGGGATACATTCACTACGACGCCTAAACATTGAAAAAAGTAGTTCAGAGAGGGGAATAACAAATTCGCTATTTATTAAGAAGATCAACTGTTCTACCGGTGAAAGATGACAAAAGGAGGGATATGCATCACCTATTAATTTCCATAAATATTATATCAAGGCGTCCTAAAATCTCAGAGTCGTATAGAAGAATTTGGCTAATCTTAGTATAACAATTTTTTTAAAGAAATATTTACTTGTCGCCTAACATATACAGATATAAATGTAAATGTAGTTTATATGTGTACATATCTATCTGTGAAATTATTTTGCAACAATGGGACTGGTTGTAATAAAAACGGATAGACAGACAGACATATATTTTATTACAAGTCTCACCAATAAAAACGGACTTTCATCTTTAAAAATCACAAAGGTAAACGCTCTCATCAATCCAATGGCCGCCTTCAATGGCGCTAAATCGCCACATAGGATACCTTCGAGTTTGTATTTATGTGCACTGAACCATGAATAAACATCCTGTTATTTACCCAGCCCATCACTACTCAACATTCAGACAACATCCGCCCGTTCGATACCGCTTTACGAGTGAAATCAAAGCCTTGATTATGCAATTTATAACTCTGTGACTATGAAGCTATGACAGAGCTCTTTTATACTCCAGAGAACCTGAATATTTTGTAAATGTAATTTATGTTGATGCTTTTTTACCGGCAGAAGATTTCCATTAGTATTCTAATGTAAATTGTATTAATATTAATATATAGTGTGATCTCTCATATTTCCAATGGAAGGACGTGTGTGTAATGTAATGATATATAGTCCGTCAACCTAACTTTTGAGACTGCGTTTTCTGCAAAAATCTTATTAATTTTTCAGTCACGTCAAATTCTTTTTATTAGCATATTGATTACTTTGTTTGACGTATCAGGAACTAAATTTTGACATTGATTTCATAGCTTCATTAAAGTTTTGCGTTTGTTTTGATACTGCACAGGCGGGTTTAGATTCAATTAACTTAATTTCTAACATGCCGTGAAAACTTGCAATGCACGTGCCTGTGGGTCTGGGTGTGCGTGTGTATGTGTGTACATGTCTTCGCATGTATATGCATGTATGTACATAAGTGTACATAAGTGTACATAAGTGTACATAAGTGTACATAAGTGTACATAAGTGTACATAAGTGTACATGTTTAGGTATGTATATGTATGTATGCATGTGTGTATCACGTATGTATGCATGTATGTATCACGTATGTATGCATGTATGTATCACCAGGGACAATATATATATATATATATAAGGTCCCTGGTATCACGTAGGTATGTTACGTAAGTACATTTGTACGTGTATCAGTGTAGGTACGAATGTAAGTATGTGTGTGAGTCCCCGTCCTTGTGTATGTGTCTGTAAGTGTATGTTATGAATTTCATATGTGCGCTCGAGTGCTAGTGGATAAAAAACGCCCTATTATATGAAAATATGTATAAATATGTATTAAAACAGAGTAAAAATATATTTTCATCAAAATTAAAGTATGACTTATATTAGATTAGTAAATAGTAATGTTGCCAAGTACTGTTTGCCAATTTAAATGTGATTTTAGCAATAGACAGACAGACAGACAGACATAAAGTTTATTTAAGTCTCACTTTGTGTATACAGTAAAATATGACATAAAAATATATTTGATAAAACACATCATAAAATATACACAAACCACTCCTTTTGGAGTTATGAGAGACTATAAAATACATTAACATACAGATAAAAGTACAACTTACACTAATGATATAAGATACGCTTACGTCTTTTTAAAATATTACTACAGGTTTTGGCACATAACAAAGATAAACGCTTTTCTTGGAGGAGCACCGAACATTTTTCCACATCATTCATCTCATTAAAATTAATAATATTATTATGTTTATTATTTTTTATATTGATATTAATATGTCCCAGGATGTAGCATGCAGTGTTAACACATTGACATGTGATCTCAGCAGAGGGGTATACCCCAGGCTTTATAGTGTTGGCCAATTGAAATGTGTTTGAGTGGAGTGGGCATTTAGGTATTTACCAATTGGAATATGATTTTAGCAGAGTGGGTATATCCTAAGAATTAAAGTGTTTGCCAATTATTGAAATGTGATTTTAACAGAGTGCAGACATCCCAGTAGTTTACTGGAATATGATTCCAACAGATTGACTTATACATTTACAATGAGATATTGAGACGATCAAATCAAATAAAAAATGTGTATAAATGTGTCTCCAAAAATGAAGTACAGTATTTAACAATTCATAATGGAAGTCATTTCAACCAACAAAGGTGGTTTCAAGCTTGTTTTAGACGGCCATATGAACACTAAACATGCAACCCGCAAATCAAAGATTGTTTTGAAGTGAAGCCGGATGGAAACTTATTGGTGTTGCTAAAAACATCAGACTAAATAAAGTATGCTAGTTATTATGTCCAGTTGTATCAAGTCATATGTTCATATGATCAACTTCTTTATTAACAATAGCGACGTTTCAAAAGGATATTGTAAAAAGAAATACAACTTTATGTTTAATGGTACATCTATTGACATTGCAAATGAATATCTGTATCTTGGTGTTCTTTTCACTGGAATATGTATAGCAATATAAAGTCGTGCGTCAAGGTAGATAATATTCACTCTGAATATTTCTTTAGTTACCGTGGTGTTCGCCAAGGAGAAAATCTTTCCCCTCTCTTATTCTCGATTTTCCTTAATGATCTAGAAGATTTTTTGAGTCAGCAAGGGTGTGAGGGTGTGACAATCGACAGCAGTAATGCTGATTATATTGATATATGTATTAAGCTATTCATACTTTTATATGCTGACGATACTGTCCTTCTGGGAGAAACTCCCCTTAAACTTCAATCTTCATTAGATAGCTTTCGTCAGTATTGTGAACAATGGAAATTGGATGTAAATATCTCTAAAACTAAGATTGTAATATTTGGAGGGGGTGTAGCAGCCAAATCCAAATTATCCTTCCACTTTGGAGATCAATCTATTGAAATCTCAGACTGTTACACTTATCTTGGAATAAATTTTCATAGGAATAGAAGAATGATTATTGCAATGAAAACCCTTGTAACGAGCGCAACAAAGGCTATGTTTGCTCTTCTTAAGAGATCACGTAATGTTTATTTACCTTTAGACTCTCTTCTTAAAGCTTTTGATGTGATGATTCTCCCAATTTTAACATACGGCTCTGAAGTATGGGGGTATGAAAACCTAGACATTATTGAAAAAGTTCATTTAAAATTTTTGAAGTTAGCAGCAGGTTTACGACCATCAACACCCAACTTCATGGTTTATGGTGAGCTCGGAAGATTCCCCCTGAAAATTGATGTAGCCCTAAAAATGATAAAATTTTGGTATAAACTAGAAACAACTGATATCACAACGAAATACTCATCAAACCTATTTAGACTTTTGAAATATAATGATTCCCTTAATGTTTGTAATCCCTGGTTCTGTTTTATCAAAACGCTTTTTAATCATTGTGGACTGACAAATTTATTTTATAACCCCATGTGTTACTCAATTAACTATATTGTAACATTAGTAGAGCGAGTATTAAAAGATCAATTCATACAGAGATGGCAATGCGATGTCTCCAGCAGCTCTAAAGGATACTATTATAAGTTTTTTAAACACTCAATATCTTTTGAACCATACCTTTTATTATCTAAATCTATAGCCTACCCTATATTGCTATTCAGAACAAGTAACCATTATTTACCAGTTGAAACTGGCCGCTGGAAAGGCATCACACGCGAAAACAGAAATTGCCCTCTCTGTAACTCCCCATCAATAGCAGACGAGTTCCACTATTTATTTAAATGTTCAGCTTTTACCAATGTAAGAACCATGTATATACCAGAATATTTATGTACCTTTCCAAATATACATAAAATGAAATCATTACTATGTACAAAAAAACTCTCAGTACTAAAAGGAGTATCCAAATTTATCGCTATTGTAAATGCTAAAATGAAAAGAATTATGTAAACTGACCTTCACATATTGTATCTAATTCATTGTTATATATTATATATGTGCTCTTGTACCACCGTCGGTGGATATACAGAGAATAAAGAATTGAATTGAATTGGTAATGGTAGGTTCGTTAAAGCAATTAAGCGCCTTACTGTACAAGCTAATAAAGCTATGTTTGTTATTTTCAAGAGCATTCGTCAACTTGATATTCCAATAGACTGCCAACTGAAATTATTTGATAATCTTGTCAAGCCTATTCTCCTTTACGGAGCCGAAGTTTGGGGGTTTGAAAATGTTACCATCATCGAACGTGTCCATCTTAAATTTTGCAAATATATTTTAAATGTAAAGCAATCAACTCCAGATTTCATGGTTTACGGTGAACTAGGTAGGTACCCAATCAGTATATATGTAAAAGTTAAAATTATAACAAATTGGGCTAAAATAATATGTTGTAATGGCAAATTAAATAGCATTTTTTACAATGTGATGTACAACTTGTATTCTTCAAATTCGGATTTTAGTTTTCCATTATTGTCAAGTGTTAAGCGTATCCTGGAGGAAACTGGATTGTATTATATTTGGCTCTCCCACTCTGTACCTAGCATTGCTTGGCTTAAAAATAATGTACAATTTATTCTCATAGATCAGTTTAAGCAATTGTGGTGGCGCTCTGCTGTGGAGTCGTCAAAAGGTTATTACTATACAATGTACAAGCAATCAATATTTTTAGAATCATATTTGTTACAATTACCTTACCATTACAGACGCTGGCTAACTAAATTTAGAACTTCAAACCATAGGCTTCCCATTGAAACAGGACGTTGGTCCGGCATTCCAAAATGTAATAGAATCTGTCAATGTTGTACAACTATTGTATGCGATGAACTTCACTTTTTATTATACTGCCCAGCCCTACATTCCCTCAGATGTCAATTCCTTCCCCAATACTTCTGTAAACATCCTCATATTGAAAAATTTATTTATTTAATGAAATGTGATTATTCGCCACTTAACTCTAAAATTGCTCAATTTATCAAAGCTGGACTTTGTACACTGTTTTAGTACAAATGTATGTGTTTAAATGCTGTATGTTCTCTGTGTCACTTTGTGTGATTTTCGAGAATAATATTTCTGTTCTGTTCTGTTCTGGTATAGATCCTTATGATAGATGGGTGACCAATCACTGGGGGATAAGGATGGAAGAATAGGGATCAAGGCTATGTCATCCGAACAGCTTATAACCGCTTAATTCTTAAATAATTATTCCACTCTACTCACTCTGGCTTCCATCGTTATCACCACTGATTGGTCCCCCTCGCTGCTGCTTTGTACCCCCATTCTAAGTTAATTAACTTGCCTTCCACTGTATCCATGTTATCACAACTTCCTTGTTACACCTTTCATCTCAACCTCCTTTTTACACCTTTGTTGTTTTTTGTTATCTCATGATCAAACCAGTACAGAAATTGTACCAACATATGTCATGTATATAACCTCTGTTTTTATCATCTCTCCCATATGCTAGATAACGGTATAAAGGATCTATACCGAAACGTCGCTATTGTTAATAAAGAATTTGATCATCCATAACATATTTGTGGTTTAAACATATTTATTTCATGAAATCAAAAATACATGAATTGGATTGGTCAACAAGCTGAATTGAACTTATGTGAAGACCGCTCCCGTGTACATATGCTAAATATGAAACGTTATTATGACAAGAAAGACAAACAGTGAATAACATATTTGTCTTCATCGACTATATTAATCTTATATTACCACTATCTATATGTGTAATGTATGCACAAAGTGAGAACTTATTAAAAATATATGCTTGTTTGTGAATGCTAGAGAAGATTGTCCATTACAATTACTGCAATATACATATTGTAATACACAAGGATGCACGATTTGTTCACGAATAAGGAAGTATATTCTTGCAGACGGTGAGGAGATGGAAGCACTAGACAGCTAAAGAAAAACTGCCATTTGGACTGATGAATGTATGTCACGTAAAGTAAGAACTGGAACTACAAGATATCAAAAACTGGTTTTTAAAACATAATTTTAGAAATTAAGTGGAAACAAAACTACACGGGATAGAAAGTGAAATAATATGTAAAGTTACCGATACAGACCTATAATACTATATGTGACGGGGCAAAATGGGTGGCAGTCTACGAAGAAGGAAATCTGCCAATGAACGAGTTGTGATAGTAGACAAACATGTGTTTTGTTTCACTAGTACGCAATATCATTTTAACATATATATCTTTATGTCAGAGGTATCAACATACGCATACAACAGTTTTACTGGTTCATTCCATTATTCAAATAATTAGTGTTGAATCATGCACGTACACTTATATGTCAGTTTAGTACCTGATAACTTCAAAATGTTTCTTTTAAATAGTTTAAAACATTGAACTGTATATATCCCTTACAGATCAACACAAATTGAAACCTCAATAACATTTATGTTTGTTTATCTGGATTTTATTCCTCTTTCTATTAGCGCGGAGACCGCGTGAATAAACATCCGGTCATACTTTGCCCAACAATATGATTCTAACGAATTCCACCTCACTGTGTCGTTCCAAGTGTGACATCAAAGCGCTAATGATAGGCTTATGTAATGTATTGTCCTGTGACCATGAATCACTAACAGAAGACAATATGGGTGGTTTGGTGTGTGGGTAGTGTGCTTGTGTGTGTATTGCGGGTTGAGACTATGCAAGTGGTTGAATGAGTATGTATGGCTGAGTGAGGGTGATTGCAAATTATTTTAATACATTTTAATATATTTTATTGCGACATAATATAATTTTAGTGTATTTGTCTCGTGTAGCACTTTGGCGGTTCATGCATGTTTATTCTCTTGCCATGTGCCATTTTTTTATGTATGAGATGAGACAGTAATAAACAATTTTTTCTCTCCCTTGTCGTAAATACCTCTTGCATTTTGAAATATGTAATATGCTGGTTGATAATTTCATCATCAATTTATGTAAAATCATTTGATATCAACAAATAGCCCTTTTACAATAAATATATTTGTACTATCTGTGTACAGGTATGTTTCATTCTTACACCATTATCGGTGAAATACAGTTTACTTTAAAACTATTTTCTTTAAAGGAAATGAAATGGCTTATATTGATGCCGCTCAAGTCTACAGAATACATATATTCACATTTAAAGAGAATGTTGCACACAATAACCATAACAACAACTAAGATAAAACCTGCAAAGTACTAGGACTTAAATTTCTGGAGTAGATCTTGTCAGACATTTCATAATCGCCTCAATCATCACTTCCTAATTTTTTCTCTGGATAGAAATAGATGTCATACACGTCTTCAAATAGCGCGGCACTGATCAAAGGCTAATTAGTTGATAACTGTAAAAGCTCATTAGGATGAAGGTGTCATGGCTCTGAGCGGTACTCACTTTGAAATCGGATTTTTTCCTCGAATCAAAACACCACCGTATGGGTTTGAGAAAGACGGGTTTAGAGTCAAATTGCTTTAACATATACTGTTATAACATCACATCAAATGGTTTACTTGTCACTTGGGTCACTTTAAACTTTTACATTTTCCTGGGGATCGATATCCTAAGCAGTGCTATATTATGTTACACAATTTTGACAAAGTTGATAGGAAAACTTAGGTATATTTTGTTCGAAATATTCTCTACAAGCATGTTTTTTTTTTGAGCAGCTGTTTTTGAAAGAATTTCATGTAAGAATAAGTGACTGTCACAAGCAATTCATATTTTCTGAAATGCACAATTGTACATCGCTGGATCTATATTCAAGTATCAAAACTGTATTTTGTTTTGAACCTTATTTGTCTTTTGTGAAACTAAAGATGCAAGGCGCAGAATCGGTGCACTTCCAATATACAAAAATACCGGTAGATTTGATGGACTTTCAAGGCACCAAAGACTTTGTTATATTTGCAATGCTAACTTTGTAGAAAATGAACCTCATTTTCTATTTGAATGTAAAGTTTATCATGATTTGTGCTGTTAATATTTCAAAACATTACCTTATCATATTGACCAGCAATACCTTTTAAAATGTACTAATTCTCTCCCCCCCCCCCCCCCCCCCCCCCAACAACAACAAACTGTTCTAATTACATAGAGGAAGCATTGTTACTATTAAGTTTGTATTGTACGTGGGCCTAAGGCATTTTACGGAATAAACTTGACAGATTGATTGATTGGTTGGGTTATAATTGTGTCTCAACAATCTAGCAAATATCCTACATTATCGGAGGGAATACCTGTTGGTTGAATTTCGGTTCGGTTATATGATAAATCCTTGTTTCCTTTCTTCAAAATGAGCGTTAATCGAATGTGTCGATGTTCCCGTGAATATCATACAATGGATCTTGAATGCCAATCAATGAGTCTGATCGACTGTACAATATGTTTAAATCATAAACATCACTAATTCGTTTGTTTCGTTGTCATCTGATTTAAGGAAGCTAAACATGAAGCACACTCTTATGATTCAAGTTAATTTGATGAAATAATAAATTGATGAAGTTAAAACACCTCGTAACAAATGGCCATATTGGAGAGAAGCGATTAGTACACCAAAATAATGATTTTTAACAATGTCATTTAAATGGTATTTATTTCCAGATGTTTAACTACTACGAGTTTACTAAACAAACTGATTTGTTTTAAGCTTATTTTAGGAGAATCATTTATATAGGCTATTGAAGCCTGTTTGCTAATCCTTTTCCATCGATTTTTTTCATAATTTCTGGTGTGTTATTATTTTAAACATATTTATTTCATAATAGTATACATATATTGTGAAGGGGGTTGGCCAAAAAGCTTACAGCGCTTATGCTAAGGCCGCTCTCTTGAACATAATATCCATACACGTTTAATACATAATTGAGACACTTGAAAAAGTACAGGATGTATTATCGTAAATGAAACGATTATAATTATTTATCACTACAATCATGTTTTCCTCTTTAGATACTGATATGAGGATATATTATAATAATTCATATAAGATTTCATTTACAAAACCATATTTTTGTTATTGCTGTACTTTATTAGATGTTTTTGTTGATTTTATTATTTTATTTATTTTTCCGGTTACATTTGGAAAAAAGTAAAATTTTATTTCCTTTCAGTCATAAACTGCTGTATATCCCTCACTGTGCTTACACGGGTGTGCCTCCATGTACCTGTTGTTTCAAGTCACTCGAATGAATCATTATGATGAATTTATTTCCAAAATAAAGTTGAAATCAGTGGTAATGGCAGTAGTGTATTATGTTATACCTACCTTTTCAAGTTATTCTTACTCCTACTTTTCCAAAACCACCTATTTTACACGAAGAAATTTGTCATACCCTTTTCACAAACACTTTAATCTTAGCAATTACATTTCATAGTTTATGCCGACACCTCTCTCTGTAAGTAAAATAAAAATGTCAGTCGGGGATATTATTGAGCCACGCACACATTTTTGCTTGTTTTTACTATATTGTTCATTATATATTACATTTAAATAATCGAATATATACCTTTAAAAGTTCCTCCGAAATAGAAAATGTACATTACACTTTAGTTCCAAGAAACGTTGGCTATATTAACTCTAAGATGTCTGTACCATCCTCGTATTAAAAGTTGAATAACACTCTCACCTCAAAAGTGTTTATTTATAACAGAACATGATGAAATGAACACGTATAAAAACTTGACATAATCGGGGATTAAAACTAGACGGTTCACTGAACGACAGTTCAATATAATATTTTATCACATTTTACACATTTCACTAAAATACACAATACTATACAAGAGTATAGTTCATGTACACGATTATAAGAATAATAAAATATATTACAAGCGTACAGGCACAACATGTTACAGATATAACATCAGTAGTGTATAATATACATATATAACATACAAACATTCATAATTTCGGCATAGAATGTAAACGTTAAGTATAAAACATTTTCCATCCATTTATATATCGTGTCTTCTGGAGTGAATTCACAACACACTCGTAGTTTTATTAATTAATTCTTAATTTCGATGACTAAATCTATGTTCTACATAGTTCACATGTCAGTACGCCATGACAATGTACACTTGAGGATAGTTGATTATAATCCGATATTCGTTAACAGGAGGACAGGATTTATAGGTACCGTTTCGGAATTATGAGTTAACTAGATGCGATTGTGTTATAGTTGTGTGTACATAGGCATAGACCATACTTTATATCACTACTTGCTCTAAATCGAATAGTGTTTAATTGATTAAACATCATAGCCTAGAGACATCCTAAATGCCATGTACCAATTAAAACAGTAAAATGATTAACGAAAGCTTGGTAATGAAAACAAGGGCAATGTCATTGTCGTTGGTATCTAGAGCAGATGAATTGTGAACTATATTATCCAATAGTTAAAATGATTTAATAATAAGGATTATAATCTTATACCACATGATGCTTGTAGCTTCCTAACAATCAGCGAAATGTTCGCGAAATGTTCGCGAAATGTTCGCGAAATGTTCGCGAAATGTTCGCGAAATGTGCGCGAAATGTTCGCGAAATGTTCGCGAAATGTTCGCGAAATGTTCGCGAAATGTTCGCGAAATGTGCGCGAAATGTTCGCGAAATGTTCGCGAAATGTGCGCGAAATGTGCGCGAAATGTTCGCGAAATGTTCGCGAAATGTTCGCGAAATGTTCGCGAAATGTGCGCGAAATGTTCGCGAAATGTTCGCGAAATGTTCGCGAACAAGGGGTACTTAATTCTGCACAGTAGTGTATGTATGTATGTTTAATATGTATGTCACACGAACATATCATATTTCGATAAACATAAAATGTTTGCTGAGTCTTACGTTGATTAGTAGAGCACTTGTCGCCAGGGCATTGTATTCTTTGATGAATAATGACTGTTCATTAAAGATGTGGCGAGGATAAGTATGTTATGGAAATATCATTATGTTGCTTATTGAAAAGCAAACTTGTGTTGGGAACATATACAGCAGTGACAATGATCTCATTACATCGATATTAGACTTTTCTAACAGTGTGAGGGTATAAAAGCAAAATATTTATCTATATATCAGCCGTCAAGAGGTATTGACAGTTTTATTGATTTACTTAAGCCCCTCTATGAAGTGGATATAAATCGTCTATCTACCAGTCAATCTATTTAAAAAGCAATGGTAATAATTGCATACTGCCTCAAACCTCTGCTACATGAGGTTATGTGAGGTTGGGAGGTCAGACACACTTGACTGATGCCACTGACACTCCAATAACAGGCGTGACCCTTGCAATGAAGAGAAGAGTTCTTTATAATGAGGAATAGCTCCGAAGTGAATGCACTGGTACAGATGTTTGATTGGGTATGTATGAAAGGGCGTCTATAGGACACAATACGTGATAGCAACTCAGGGAAAACAGGAACTGAATGTGTCAGATGAACATATATAAAGGATTTCTATTCAAACAAATTGTACAAACGTATTCAGTATTGTGAGTAGTTTGAGCACAATTTAAACTTTGTTTCTTAGTGACATGTCGACAATTTATATCTTTTAAATAATAATTGTTATTTGATTTACCAATGATACATTTGAAATGCATGTCAGTTGTAATAGCTCTTATGCATTTTCAATATTACATATTCTTTTGCTTTTTGGATGATCTGCAGACGAATTACTTCTGTTATTACTATTAAGAGCCTATTGCGAACATTTGTTTATAAAATTTTTATATCGGTGAGTTGGATATGAGTTGAAGGCGCTGTAGCACTTTTTAAAAATATTATTTTATTTTGTCATTTATTATTATTATATTTATACAATATATTGTTACATGAGAGGGTAAAACATATCATTACATGACCCTATAAACCGTATACATAAAAAACAAGTATTGGTATTGGTGGGAAATGGTGCAACGTATAAAACCTACCACAATAACCTCAACTTATTATTTACTATTTCACTTTCATTGAATTTTGTGTAGGGTTTTGAAAACATAATCTTCATTTTATAATCTACATTGGTGTCTGCTTTCAGCTTATTAAAGCTTTAGTTTTTGACAACAAAGAATCTCAACACACTCTGCACCATATTCTAGTCTGCCTTATTTTAGCTCTGAAGAAGAAAACAAAAAAGTTTTAGAGCACAACGTAAAGGGTACCAAATCTACAAGTTATAATCCCCATTGGCTGAGGAGTCTGTACTTATGATTACAGCTTTCTAGGACATATCAGTCTATAGAGTAAATGACAAAAAAGGTTTTACGGACGTGACCCCTTTGACCATTAAAGGGTCACCAAATATGTACTTTTACAATCTATATTTGCCAATGAGTCTGTACAGAACATGTCCTCTTTCTAGGTCTTTTTTGTTCAGGAGAGAAATATAGAAATAGGTTATTACGTCCTGAACCCGGTGACCTTTATTTGGTGCCACTGGGTCGTCAAATCCTAAAATTACAATCTCCATTTGCCAAGATTCCAGGTTCTAGAGCCAGTGGTTCTTTAGGAGAAGATTTAAAAGGGAAATCAGGTCATGACACCTGAGGCCCTTATTAATGGTCACATGCTCGCCTAATCTACAATTTTAGATTGTTTAGCGCTGGACGGACGGAAGCTCGACACTATGCCATGGCATTCAGGCCGGATTAGCTCAAAATACAAACTATGTATATTATATATATAATAGTCACATCTGAAGTACAAATTCAAATTAGCATGTAAGATGAATGTTTTGGTTTTGTTAATTGAGCATCACATTCAGAACCTCCTTTTTAGTCGTCAAAGTGCAATGTGAGTACATGTTTGAGGGATGTACAATGCAGTTAAATGAGCAAAATTTTGATAGTATAATAAGTCTACTTTCGATAGCAATTTTCATGTTGAAAGTAATTATCATTTCGTATATCTCAGTCCAATGTCGATCAGTAATGCGCACTTGACGTTCCATTGACCAAAATCTAACTGTTGATGTGCAGGTTATATTAGTAATAAATTAAACATATGTTATGTTGTGGTGTTCTTTGTTAGCTTATGTGTGAATGCTATTTTTAAGGAACAAAGAATGAATACTGTCATTTTCCACTCAATTTGAACAATCAATCTTTCCCTTGTATACATGTACTGCTTAATTCATAGTAAACACTATATAAGCTAAAATGACATGTTATTGAAAGTAGGGTACTTTGCATTAATGTGGTCAATGGCATTATTCTCACACTTGACAATTTGCAAATTTAGAAATGCCAAAACGATAATTAACGAACATATTTCTTAATCAAGACTCAATTTCAAATAGGAAATTGGAATTGAGTTAAGTTGAGTTTTTATATTGAAAAAGTAACTATTTTCAATTAGCATCCTCAACAATTCAATTTCATGGTACTGCTCCCACACCGGTTTTCACTGAATGACGATATGATAATCTATAAATCTTTAATTAAACTACATTGTCCAAAGAAATAATCAATTGCTTTGTAGGATGTCCAATGTCATAACTATATAAATATACATAAACTCTTTGGTTCAAAATTTATAAAACTAATCTCTTTTTTAATTTGTTTTAGTCAAAAATGTCAATAATTGCTTTCTGATAAAATCATAAAATTCAACTAAGAAAAGTCATTTCTAGAAACGCAAACAAATTAAGACCATCTTCAATTACTTACATTATTTACAAGCGGTTCGAGTCGTGGAGAATTCCCTATCTAAACATGACCATTTATCACATTCATTGCAAAGATGGCGAAGATGTTGTTATCAATTTTAAATCAAATAATTCCTGTTAACTTCTGAACCAAATATAGATTCTCATGAATGAATATGTAAATAGATCAAACATTCTCTTTGCAACTATGAATTTGAAAGTGGCCATAATATCCCTTCTCCTGTCACCTACCTTTTTAATGAATGTGTGAGGTGAAACTGTTCTCATATCTGAATACTATTAAGGGTTCTCCACTTCTGAGGTTGAGACTTGCTACTGATTTATTGCCGCCTTCTATCTTCAGCACTTGATGTAATTAGGGCAATTCTTGACGTGAATAAACCATCACATCGATTACTATGATTATGTTCCTGGGTCTAAGATGTGTCATTCGATAGTGTAACATGACTTCGGTTCATCCTTGATTCTGATTGGATGATTGCCCTATGTTAATTGAAAATGGTTACCCGTAAGTTGGCTAGGCTGACACACCGAGAAGTAATACATCATTTTAACTAGATTCGGCCCAACTCAAATTTTCTTTTTCCTGTTTCACTTAACATTCGTGCCCCATTCAAATTCAACAGGTGCCATCGTCATGTTCTACATGTGTATACCCGTAGATGTCACAACTTGCTTTCAAAATGAATTAGTTTCAAGTAACTAAAATGTTATCAACTGGATACATTTCTGCAAGTTGGCCTCCATCTTTCATGCTCCCATTTTTGGATGTGATGTCATTGTGATTAACCGTTTTGAAGTAACAATGTAAGTGTAAATGTCACAATTATCTAGGGCAAGTTTCAGATTTTGCTATTGGTATTAAACTGACTAAAGGGGGTTCCTTACCAATTTAAAAATCTCAAGAAATTGCTAATAGTTCACCGTATACATGAAAAACATTTGTTTAATCCATTTATGTTATATAAAAAATAGGGGTCACAGTGCTCGTTTTTAAAATATGAGCTCCCAATGTAGGTGGGGGTGCGCCAAAAATATTACATTTTTCACTGTCATTTCACACTATAATGATGATAAAACAACAAACGTATTTCATAAGTGTGGCCTTATTTTAATATAAGAGTTATGTTACACGTCTATGCAAGACGAAAATGGAATTTTATTGTTATTTTGAAACTTTTTACCTAAAATTGAATTCTTACAAATTGTTATTGTTTCTGTTAAACATTAATATTTATGTCAATTAATCTCAAGATTTGCTGGGAAAAAATCACTCTTTGATAGCAATACAATTCATTACCAGCTTTAGATAACAAAGTTATCGTGTCCAAGGAGGAGGTTCATCATGTCTTGTTTCAACTCTCGTGATGATTTCTATTTGGTAATCACAGTTGTTACAACAGGCCTCTGTAAATATCAATTTACCCTCAAAACTATCATCGACTTTCATTTAAAAGAGGTATGTATTCATCAATGAGATATCTGAGATATCATACATGTATTATTCTTTGATGTCCTAATTATCTCATACTTTTTATTGTTATGGTCATACACATGACAAATTCCAACATGTTTGGACTTTAACATCACACCATTACGGAAACAACAAGCACAGTGCGCCTATATCCCTTGCAAAAAAAAATAAAAATTTACGATACTGTCAAATCACGGTCATAGTCTTCAGGAGAAGTGCATTGACAGATTTCCTGAAAAATACCCGAGAGAAAACATTCTAGTTATAGCAAGAAAACAATACTATACTAAAATAGACCAGTATAAGTTCATGAATATACTTTTGCTGATGTATGTCTAGTTAAGCTTCGAAATCGTAAAGTCACGTGTGGTAGACTCGTCACAAACTGAGATGTAGATCTATATAATATCAAAGATTAACTTTATAGGGGCAGTAGCACGTTTAATAAAATAATAATAAAATAAATCGATGAAAAGTATTGGAAAAATAATGTCACCAATAGTAAAACACCATTCCCTTTTCGGAAAATCAAGTTAAAAATGAATGTATATTGTTCCGTAAAGCCATGGGAATTGATTTTTTTCATTCGAAACAATAAAATGTGTTCACAATAAAATGGCTGCCATGCAACTGTTGCTTTATGAGCAACAATGTTTTACCACTACGAAAAATTGGTATGTGTATGTTTTAGCCTCTAAAGTAGATATAAATGAGATAAAATATCATTATAAATGGGAAATTTGAAAAAAAAGTTTTTGAAACTCTGGTAGGAGGACTAAGTCTCCTCTCTGTAGACTGATGTACCATTGCCATTGATTTACCATTTCACTTTGTTATAGTGTGGCAATGTCTGGCAACACAGGTACATGTTATGTTGGGTTCATTGTTCTCGTTGGTTTATTAGTGTGTATTAGTTACTGTTGATGTAGTCGAATGATAAAGTCATGATATCCGACGGTTACTTTTGAACAGAGGGAACAATTTCCTGAGCATAATCAAGTGTGTTGTGGTTCAGAGAATATTAAAGCTGAAACTGACTTGACTTTGTAGAGATTGCTCAATATGTTGGTAACATTAACTGTTTGGTTTTACAACTGTGTAAGGATATACAATTCCATGCTCTTGGGGCTGAAACTGTGATACGACACTGTGTTCATAAAATGGTTTTATTACGTCTCCAGAGGAATCTATGATTTAATCTCATAGGTCAGGGACACATTTAATCTGACCAGGGTTTCCAGTCGCTCACAATCACCATCTCGGCAATCTCAGTTAATCCTCGAGAGAATTATATTTACACCATATAAAATTGTGTGTGATACCAATGAGACCAAACGCTCAGGATCATAAACGAAGAATGCGATGGTTTATACAATTTGCATGAAACTAGAACAGTCATCCAATTGATGTCATCTTTGATTACTTTAAAACGATTGTAAACAAGATATTTCCTTAATTCAAGCAAGGTTATACATCACATCCGTTGAATGGAGTGACATGAAGATTCTTGCACAAGTGGATAGGATCGTTTACGATCAGTACCTATACTCAGGAGGTCGTGGATGAAGATTGAGTTATTACTTCCATGTGATTAATATGTGATGTATCTGATTTGTTAATGTTATAGTACATCAACAACGTAACTTCCAGGAAGGTTTGCCGTTATCTTAACCTATAATAGACAAAGTTTGGATTGTTGGGATCTTCATGACACGTATGCTGTCAATTTTGATAAATAAAAAAATGTATGTATATCCCTAACCAACTATAGCAATTTAAAAGAGATGACGACTTTATTGATTATATCTTCTCCTGTATTCGTCGCATGTTGTAATTCTTTATTAACTATTATCGAATATAATTATATTTAACTTATAATTGCAGCATCAAACAGGAAAACAAAATCAATAAACTGGTTGATGCTGTTGCAAAGATCGAGAGGACTGACCAGACTGTGTACTGTAGTTTTTCCCTGTTGAAGATTTTATTGATATTTTTTCAAAAGGATTTTAGATTTAAATGTTCAGTGTTTAATACTGTTTTCTCTCATTGCACAAGAATGGAATTTATAGAATCAGATGAATGAAAGACCAAGATTAAAACAAACAACGTATTTAAAAAATAAAGTATAGGAAGTATGCATTGCAATCGGTTAAGAAATAAAAACTATTTTGATTTCCCCCTTTGGTTTGTTGATAAACGTTGCTAAACACATACCTTTTTACCAACTTTAGCGAGTGAAATCTATTTTAAATACATTCATATGTCCCAACTCCTTATGGTAATATCATACCTTTGTCACTGGGATGGTTTAATTATTTTTTTCTGACGTCTAAACCGTTGACCATTATGACCTCAATACTTTGTGTTTAGTAATTTCAAATACTGCATTTCTTGCAAAGTCATAACACACTTAGACTGCATATTTGTTATCTGATATGTGTTGATTGTTTCAAACATATGTATAGCAATAGTGTATTGATACGCATCAGAAATGTAGACATTGCTTACAAGTTAATATATCTATTTGATGTGGATCTACATATAATTCTTTTATGTGCTAAAAGTATTCATTATTTTAAAAGAAATGAGATTCATTTGATTACGGCACAATACAACACCACTTATGTGCAGTTGTTTGATTGAATTAAATGGTTATTGGTTATTTTTTAGTTAAATATCTTTGTTCAATGTAGACAGGTATAAGAAATGAAATATGCATCAACATTACTCGAGCCCTGTTTTAAATGTTGTAAATGTTTACAGAATAAGGCACATTTATTGATTTGTACAAAGAATATATATTATATGTCGATGAACAGTTGTCATTTATCAACATTCATGTTTAATCTTTTTTCAAATTTGAAATTTAAAATTTGAATTTTAAAAAAAAATTAAATACGATGTAGAAGAATTATTTGACTAAAAACGAAATACCTACATTTTTCGGTTTTAGAGTACGACATCCACAACTATTCGTTGAAAATCATACATATTATAAAACTAAGATGTTTACTTTCTTTTGATAGTACATATAATGTATAACATTTTAAAATCCCAAAACAGTATTGGGATTACATTCCATTATGACTCTTTCTAGTACATTGTAACAAAGTTATACCCCATGAGATTGCAGGTGCTCGATGATTGTGAATAATACAATTAATGATCCATAATATGTTTTTCTAAAATAGCTGGAGCATTGATAATGTCAAATGCCAAGTGTGATTGATGGTTAAATTAACTGTTTTACGTGTTGTTGATTTAATTGATTGATCGATAAAGTAATGAGCCTTGCAACATAAGATATTGTGTCAATCAATTCAAATAAAAGCAGTCTCATATTTTGGACTCTCGAGGTTAAATTGATAGATTCTAACCCATGGTATATTAGATAAGATTGATAAGATAAATCATTTAGGTAACACCAAGTGTACTCATACTATATTACTGCAATATTTATCTTCAATTATGCTTAATATGTTACAGTGGTTTTCATGTTGGACTTATAAATAAAAGACAACGTCGTTTATGATGATAATCAAGATATAGCTAATGTACTGAATAACTACTTTGTGGAGCAAGCCACTGTATTAGAACCAAACCGTTCAACACCTGATGTTTACCTTTATAAACAATCATTATCTGCAATAATTCTCAGAGAAAATGAAGTGAAGGATATTCTCTTATCACTTGATATTTCCAAATCGTGTGGCCCGGATGGTATCGGTAATCGTGTTTTAAAACTTTGTGCATCACATCTATCTTCTCCCCTTGTAAAACTATTTAACGATTCCCTAAACGAATGTCGGTTCCCATCTATGTGGAAAGAATCATATGTTGTTCCTATTCATAAAAAAGGTAACAAAAATGAGTGTGCTAATTATCGACCTGTAGCATTGACTAGCTGCATTGCGAAAGTTTTCGAAAAATGTATATTCAAACATGTATTCAATTTCTTAATTGATAATAAATTGTTATCTAATCTCCAATCTGGATTCATGCCAGGTGATTCGACGGTCAACCAACTCGTTTATTTATATGACTCAATAAGTAAAGCACTCGATAATGGTAAAGAAGTTCGTGCAGTCTTCTGCGATGTTAGTAAAGCGTTCGATAAGGTATGGCACAAAGGCCTCATTTGTAAACTTGAATCGTACGGAATACGTGGGAAATTATTGAATTGGTTTCGGAGTTATTTAGAAAATCGAATGCAGCGAGTCTTAATAAATGGATGTAAGTCCGATCCAAAATACGTCTCTGCCGGGGTACCCCAGGGATCGGTACTCGGTCCTCTTTTATTTATAGTCTATATTAATGACATTGTAAACGACGTCAAGAGCCATATTCGACTTTTCGCAGACGACACTTCACTTTACATTATCGTTGATAATCCAGATGAAGCTGCCCACATTTTGAATACCGATCTCAAAACAATAAGTGACTGGGCTGAATCCTGGCAAGTTTCTTTCAATCCAAACAAGACCGAGTCAATGATATTTTCCCGTAAACGGAATAACGAGTCTCATCCAGATTTGACCATGAAAGATACAGTCATTAAAGAAGTTAATGGCCACAAACATTTAGGTTTGACTATGCAAACTAACTGTAATTGGCATGAGCATATTTATGAGATTGTTAGGAAAGTATCACCAATGATAAATTGTTTTAGAAGCCTAAAATATAAACTTACTAGAAAAACGCTAGAAACTATGTATAGACAGTTTATTTTGCCTCAGTTTGACTACTGTTCGGTCATTTGGGACAACTGCACTCAGAAGCAGGCTTTATTATTAGAAAAGTTACACCTTGATGCGTTACGTACGATATGCGGTGCGGTTCGTGGCACAAGTCACAACAAATTATATGATGAAACAAAAGTTTTACCGCTATCGGAGAGACGCCATCAGCAACGGCTTTCACTATTTTATAAAATGGTCAACAACTTGACTCCGACTTATCTTAGTGATCTTGTGCCACCCACTTTAGGCGAAACAACAAATCGTGATTTCAGAGATAAAAGTAAACGGAAAACTTTGAATTGTCGGACATCCCAATACATGAAAACTTTCATACCCAGAACTATTGTAGATTGGAATTCTATTCCGCCTGTAAGGAGATATGCAAATAACATCATTTCCTTCAAGACCTTTTTCTCCAAGCAAAGTAACATTTATTTTGACTTAAATCAAGGCTCTAGAATTTCTCAAATTTGCCATAGCCGTCTGAGACTCCAATGCTCAGATCTTAATTCCCATAAATTTCAAAGACACATTTCTCCAACCCCTGGATGTTCATGCGGTCACTTTTACGAAGACCCTGAGCACTTCTTTTTTATTTGCAAAAATTTCACGACTCTTCGAAATAATACGTACTTCTACAACAGTGGATA
The DNA here is from genome assembly GCA_936450465.1 of Gibbula magus. NCBI lineage: Eukaryota > Metazoa > Mollusca > Gastropoda > Trochida > Trochidae > Gibbula > Gibbula magus. The sequence goes on along the minus strand of OW388300.1, from coordinate 16,461,873 downwards.
TGACATTAAATCTATCCTGTTTGGAAATCCGTCACAATCAATCCAAGACAATTTTAAGTTATTAGAATCTATTCATTGCTACATTGAACAAACCGGCAGATTTGGTAAACATTAAATGATACGTCTTTCAAATGTGTGAAATAACAATTCAATATAAGACATTGCAATATATGTATGGAATGTGCTTTGATGTATGCTATGTATAATATTATTTATCATTCGCAAACATGTTCTTGTATTCTGATGAGGACAGGCATTTAGATAAGCCTTTGGCTTGTTTGCCTGTCCTAATTCATGTAAAATTAATGTGAATAAATATGTTTAAACCATGTTGGACTTGGCAGATTGGGATTATGAATTGTAGATTTCATCACCAATCACCCTACAGGGTCCAAAAGGACTGAAACCTTTTTTCCTATTTTCGTTTTCTTTTCAAGAACTAAAGCGTCACAATCTTTAGCCAATATTGATTATGAATTGTATATTTGTTATCCCACTGATAACTAAATCCTAATGAGCTACACAGCCAAAAGCTTTATTAAATTGGAATCTTAAAATTGAAAATATTCAATATAAGACCATGGTCACCTGCATATCATCATTATACAAATGTATATAATTGTTAATAAACCTAGAGTTTAAAGGCGTTGTAATAAAGTGCTCACACGAAAAAGTAAATAATGGCAGAATAGTACTCCTCGATCAATAACATGAGTTCCAAAGCGAATGTACATGGTTCAGTCTTTTTAAGGTGAATGGTCAACCATTTTGTCGTTTGAACTCTCAAATTCTCATGAGGCCTACATATCTAGCTCTTACACTGGAGAGTTCCACACCACTGTCGCATTATACATCGCACCATTTTCTTCCAATACGATTTTCGATGGATACGGCTTATCAGGTCGTTTAATGAGTTGTTTTAACCTCAAAAGTAACTAAATGTTGTATAAAACTTTGATAATAAATAGCACATTGTTTAAAACATGATATGCAAAAACGTGCTACAGCACCTTTCAGATCTCATATTATCTGTAACTGTATAATACAACATTTTTTAAATGCTTATATTATTCAACCCAATCTCAGGAAGGACTCACGTTAATGTTACTGCAAGTAGTACATACATTTAGTTTTGAAACTTGCTCAATAAATAATCTCGTATTTAGCATTAGAAAGTTCTATCTAAGGCAATGAATTGGAAAAAAATATCAAACAAGATTCAGTTGTGAATATATAATTAAACATTGACCAAAATTAGTTCGTATTGCATGCACACTATAAGCGACAATCTGCATTTCCTAATGTGTGAATTTGGAGAAAATGTTAACAGGAAACTAAACCGATTGAACTTATGAGAACCTTTATTGAAGGACTTTGACTTGTTTTCCAGTTGGTTACCTTTTTGTTAAATTAGTGACACTATGTCTTGTCAAACATTGCTTTACGCTAAAGCATAACAGTCATGCATTAATATTTTGTTTCTGTTTAAATGCTCAGTAATAACATTTGAATGAAAGTGAATCATCAACAATACATCAAAGTTGGCAAATTCAGTCATTGATTACCTGTATTTGTAAATGCAGTGAGTGTAGCAGTAGAAACTTGACCGTTTGAACTTACATGTATATGAATATATTTATTGAAGGACTTTGCCTGGATTTCTATTTGGTTACTTTTTTGGTTACATCAGTGACACTTGTCAAACACAGATTTTTTGTCAGAATAGTGTTTTCCTGGTCTACACATACATATGCACCGTTACTTTTGTCATCAATAACCAGAGTTTTAAGTAGATTATAAGATGTTTTTGAATGGTAAGCTGTTTGTTTTTCTGCAAACATAAAACATTCAGCACATTGTTTCTTTCATAAACTTCATTATTGCACATTTTCAATTATATTCCTAGACGTTTACCTTAGATTTACAAGGTGAAATCAATAATGTGTTACTTTTTCTTTAATATTTATTATCAATTTAATTAACATATTTCATTAGCACACTTGATTTACACTTATTTTGAAAACCGAAAATGTGAATTTTCACATTAACCATGAAATATCACTGTTAACAAATAATGACTTGATGTCCATCACTGTATATATGTTAGCGTTAAGAGCATGTCCCTGAGTGATGTGGATGATGCGTTATACACATACTTTTATTATTATTATATACGTGTGCAGAAACAATATCACTATTTGTTTTGTCTGTTGAAGCCATTTTATGCATTTGTTGTACTTCCCTTCACATTAAAGGGCAGCATTGGGTACATATGACAATTACAATTTGATTAAACATAACGAAGGGAAACATTTTTGATACTACTGATAGTTATTTTGATATTACTAATAAATTTGCTGATTGTGCTAACATAAAGTTTATACCTAAACTCAAGTAGCTTATGTGATGTTTCAAAATGAACACATAATACATCATTTCAATTGTTTGCCAACAGTTACAGTTGTTACATTGTCATTCAGAGAAGTCCTCTGTAATTAAAAGGCTAGGATTGTAGAACTCACATCAGCGTAACAATCATGGAGTAATATTTAGTTGTTGTTTACATTCTCATATTTAACATTTGTGAACGTGAATCATCAACAATACCTAAATGATTGCAAATTCAGGAGTTATCATCGATGACCTGTATTTTAAATGCATATGAATGTGCAGTGACGTATAATGAACGGTATGTGTGCCTTCAATATCTGTTAACTACTTACCGTCATGCATATAGGTTTTATTTGATTGATATACAGTAACATGTCCGGAGACAGATTGTCAATAAATTGTTATGTAAACAGTGACGTGAAACTGACAGATGTTCAATATTTGAAAGTGTCTAATTATTTTGGTATATGTGCAGTCTTTTGAGCAAGTCACAACATTGAAGGACCAACCTATTATGAATACCAAATGTCAATATATATCATAAGTATTGATTTAAACATATTTTATTCATGAAAGAAAACAGTACATCCATGGAAGGATTAGCCAACAAGCTCAGAGGAGCTTATTTTAAGGCTGCTCCTATATACATATACAGTAGCGTATTAATAAATACATATGGTAACATAATTATATATGAATCCAGTAATCAATATAGACATAAGTGGTTATGCATAGATATTGATTCGTTTGTTTACAGTCACTATCGAAATCTTTGAAAGGTCAAATCGGTCAGATTATGTAATAGTGGATAGATTGCAGTAATGTTTGCATACCGAAAGTATTCGAAGCCAGTCAGACCTAATTTATCAGCACTGTCTGATTCAGGTTAAATAACGTCTGAATAGTGAGATGTATGATATTGTCAACATGAATGAGTAATAGTTGATAAAATTATTTTTAAAATAATTTTGATGGTGTTGCTATTCTATTGTAACATATTTAATATGTATATGGTCTGCATATAACACTTCATACATGATAACATAATGATAATTCCATGTCTGCCATGACTCGTAATGAGTGTTTAATATATTCGCATCAGTACCATTACTATAACTCTAACATATGCAGGTGACAAAAAATATAGCTATTAATCATGCAAGGTCAAAATCGTTATATTGAAGTTTTATGTGCTCGGATACATAACTAACAGCTTGCCAGTACCTGTCCCAGATAGACATATCAACCTCTCTCTTTCCTGAGAAATTATGAATTGTCTGGGTCGTTCTCAACTTTTAATCAGATAGTTCCTTGTAACTTCTTGTCTTTGTTATGTGAGTAATTAAGTTGGGTAAGGAGTCTGTGTTAGTATCAATATAAAACTGACTATAATCCTTGTGGTGTTTGGGATTTGTTCTCAGGTTGTGTCTCCCTGCTAATGACTGCAATATTACCCAAATCGCGTTGACCAATAACTCACTCACCCATGTCCATCCTCAGTTTATATGTATCCGCTATGGTACAACCAAACCCTGATTCCATGATGGCTATACATAACCAGCCAATGAAAGAACTCCATTTCGAGGCAGTACCCGGATGAAAGGAATGAAGCACCATTATCAGTGTTCAAATCACGACGTTACATTGGCCGGAACCTGCTATGAGTAACGGACCTACGGCAAAACGACAGACAGGTTATGGTAGCAGCATCAATGATACACATAGATCTACACTGATGGAAAAGGATGACTCATTTCATGCTGACGAGAGACGTGTCCTTTCTATTTTAACTTCAGAACTGAATATTGCATTTCTGTCGGTAAACCCAAATAATACTCTATTCAAATTAATGTTGAATATCATCTAGACATTCATTTATTCATTGCAGTTCTTAACTTTATAAGTGTTCTGTCAGATTCTAGCAATTGCCATGTATGTCAATAGTATGATTACAAAGTGTCTACTCTTCACTATCGGAACTGAACCATTTTGTTGTCATATGTACAAGGTCGCTATGAATGTGAAACAAATATATATGACCAAGTAATCAAGCAGAGATTCAAAGCTATATATCAGCCAGACTGGTGTTATGAAATAACGTCATCAACTTGTGTACGTTTTTATACAGAATGTAAGTATTGTATTAATACAGAAAGTTATCTTTCTGAAATTAAATCATCATAACTTAGGTGTGCGCTTACTAAATTCAGATGTAACGCCCATAACTTCAAAGTTCAAGAAGCACGTTTTGGCAAAACTGTTACCGAAATGAACACTAAATATTCATTTTGTGTTTACTCTCAAGAAGATGAGTACCATATACTCCTTATCTGTCCGAAATATGCAGAATAAGAAAAAAATAGCTGCCTTATATTTTCTATAACCAGCCATCTTGATTTAAATTCTTGACGCTTCTTCGAACAGAAAATGCTGAACTGCTATTTAAGCTATCCCTTGTGTTGTACCATATATTTACGTTGATTGTTAACCTTTAGCCTGCTGGATTGTTTTAGGCTAACACCCACTGTCATCTGGATTAATTTTAGCTTAAGCGCCGTAAAATCAACACCGTTACGAAAATTTAAATTGATCAAAAAGTAAACAAGTATTCTAAGCAAAATTTCACACACTGATGGGGAAATCACTAGGCTATGTGACCATATATTTTTTATTGTCATACCACATACAGTAATGAAGAAATAATCCTTGAAACAGCAAAGTAGTACTTTTATCATGAATTCTATTTTTTTGTTATCTGGACGATTTATCCAGGATCGATCATTTGAAATATAAAACTAAAAATTTCCAGATTAATTCACATTTTACGAATTCAGGGTTGTAACCGAATATTCACAAGGATTTTTACTGTTATCCGATTACTGTAGTTACCACGGCGATAAATTATCTAACATCGTTAGAAGTCAACATAAAACGAAGACGTTATTATTATGTGATAAATTCATCAACTTTGCTCGCACCGCTTTGACTGCGATTTTCTCACAAACTACAGAACACAAAGAATCAATACTTAAGAATAAATATCAACAATAACTAAAAGTGGTATCAATAAAGTTTCAGCACTGTAGAAATTACACTTTTCGAATAGCAAGCTATTACCCATGCTGATGTCTCGGAAATCGTCTGTTTCAAATCAAAATGGCGGACTTCGGTAATTAGAACGAAAACAAACACTATATTGAGAATTATTGTTTCAATAGCTACCAAAATTATCACGTGGATACAAAGAGATTCATATTTTTATACCATGTGATTTTTAATGTGATAAACGTAAGCATTTCACTAACAGCACTGTGTAAACAACGGATAAAAATTCGATGCAAACAATAACCTGAGGCGGTCAACAGAGAAAACGATGAGCAAATGACATTTTCTACACTGTAACACAAGCTCAGAAACGTCTAATTCGTCATCCAATAAAGTGTGTATTAATAAATAAAGTATCTGTAACACATTTGTAAGGTCTTTTGGTAATAATATATGACAAAAATCCTACCTTTACTGTAAAAATTAGATCAAAATTTATTGCAGACGAAAAACTTTCATTCCGGAAATGACGTGCAACGGAAGTCAGTTTATTATTACTTCCCTTTAGAAGCTTCAAGAAAAAATAAAATCACCAGACAAGTCCAGAAGTGCCAGAAGCAGAAGACATTATTTCCTACCTCCAATTATTAAATTGTATTCGCTATTGATTCACATGTAATTACGGGACGAATACCTCAATTCAAAATTCAAAACACGAGCGGCAGACGACACAAGTGGGCAGATGTGCAGATCTCAGCAGGTGCTCGAAAACGTCATGGCAGTATATATCATGAGCGATTGACAAGATGTGGGATCACACGATTTCAAGAAGTATATATAAATTGAGAGTCGAAAACATTGTTTTCATTTTTGATTAGGATTATTAATATTGATACTAAAAGGATGTTTATAATTTTTAAGATTGTAAATTCAGATATAAAAGAAACAATACTTAGGCTACATAATACATTGTGCGCATAGTTTAATTTATCTGACATAATTATAAACGTAATGCATGTTACTATATATAATTAATAAATACAGAATAAAAGAAGAACTATAAATCAAAAGCATCTAATTATATTAATTTCCAAATGGAGTATTATAATTGTCGACAAAGGATAACCAAGTGGAAACCACATTGGGGAATTCAATTCTCAGCCAATCAGAAAATAGAACGTTCCTCCTGATCAGAGTTTCCCCATAAGGTATTGGTTGGTAATCTATACATTTAATATAGACATATATGTGTACTAACGGAACATAATCACAATCAGACATAATTTTGTTAAGCTATGGTTTGTTTACGAGTGTAAGCGATCCCTTTGAAAAAAGTTTTAAAAATGAATGTCGTTTACCGTTTGCCACACATGTAATGGGTCATGCGGGTTTGGATATTAGAAGCACAACTAAATTATGTTTTAAAACGTAAACAATACTAAATTTACTACAAGCACTGTAAATAAATATTACAATGAACACTTGTCAATTTAGATATGAACACGTGTTAATATTTAAACAAATTTCAAAAACAAAACTATATTATATATATGACGCAAACGAAAACGAACGAATATTTGAGCAATTCTATCAAAGTGTTGAGGCAAAAAAGACAATACCTTATATGGGGAAAAAAATCTGATTTAGCTGACAAGTGTTGAAGAAAGATATCCTATCAATTTCCTTGATTCTACACTGTCAAGTGAGTACCTGCACACAAAGTAGACCTCTTGAAGATCTGGTGTCATTTCATCTCTTTCACTGGAGTACGGAATCTCTCGAAGGCCGCCGGACTGGACTGGACTACCGCAGATTTGTTATATTTTGGACAAAAAGTCAAGATTTGGTAACAGTTCATCCTTTATTTCAATGTGTAGCAAATAAAAATGCCAGTCGAAATTAAGTATGAGAATGTTGATGGATTCAAGTTGGTAGGCCTATGTCACAAATCATTTACAAAAACTCTCACCTACAAGAGGCGGTTGATAACGGTACCTGCAACAGACAAGTGCAAGAGTGAAATAAACTGACGTGTACTATTTTTCAAGTAATTTGCCTCCAACATTTATCAATACAAATTCACATTACTCATGTAATTAGGCCTACAGTAGGCCTACGTGGCAGTTATATTCGTACAGTGTCGTATTTCCATAGACTTGCATGTTAATTTACGCTGGGATAAATGAATTTCATGAAATAAGTTCTGTTTAAATCAATGTTAAACTTTTCATCTTGATTTGAAATCATCTCAGCTTTAAGAAAATAATTTAAATTAAATTTTCGGACGATAATTAACTAATGTCATCCAATTTACCTACATGTGTACGTTAGATAAAAACGATTCTCATAGATCGTCATGTTAAATGTTTTCACAACTACGTATAGATGTTGATCAAAGTTCTGCCATTCCCAAGATAGTAAACGGAAAATTAAACTTAAATTATGAGGTTGTAGCCAAGTCGATTCCCCACAAACCTGATAAATGTGAATAGAATCGGACACAAATCGTATCTATGAAAAATATTTTCCCCAGATTAAATTAACATGCACGTCTATGAAAATAACGTCACCGGCACGGCACTGTACTTAACGATTTTTTGTCTACACGCTTTCTACACATCAAACACTACTGCTTGTCAAGTAAGTTTTAAAAACCTATATAATATTTGTCAAAGTTTTTAATTTCAATTAAATTTGAGGACATGTTTTGGTAAATCGATCAATGACGACATCGATATCTCAATTTGCGCAAGGCTACGATAACCACGCCCATCTTGTCACTCAAGTGTCCACGCCCACTTCTTGTCAATCAAAACCACGTGTGTCCTGGCAAGGTCAATGAAATGTTATTTCAAATTATTTTATTTTCAAAACAGTTACGAGTTATTTCAAAGTATTTTATTTTCAAAACGAATGAATTATTTTGCATGAATTCATGATGTGCCAACGCATTCTTACTTACTGAATAAATGTTCACATGTCAGAGTGACGTTTCGCGAGAGTTCACTTGAAGATGTTGGATAGTGACAATTGTCTGTCGTAAGTAACTTAGTTAGTTGATTTTTTTTTATTAACAGACGAAAATTCCTTTTCATGTCGTAAATGTTTTGCCTTTCACAAAAACAAACTCGATCCAAATAAATTATATTTCATGAATTTTCATCAAACACGTTACGCCCGTATATTCCAAAATTTCATTTGAAATCGTACTGGAGATTCCAATCGCCTAGTCTAACGATAATCGCGATATGCTACTTGCCTTCAGTATTTAAAAACAAGAAAACAAACAGTACAAATATTTTTCCTGAATGATTGTTTTTAAAATAGAAAATAAATATGTTTATGTAAAACAATAGACCAAGAATGACCGACAGAGTGTTGCTATCATAAACATTAGTTTTCCCGGAATAGCATTGACAGTAACTTGTTTACAATCGCGCGGGACCTGCTAAACGGTTGTCTTTGGGTCCGAGTGTCATTACTCAAAAACTAACATATTTTTAAATAAGCCAATTGTTTGTTCACCACTACGAAAATGTTAATGCAGCATGTGTGTATTAGGATATTCCGATCAAGTGCCATGAATCGGATACTGAACTTGAACATCGAAATTGTGTTTGATCGAAATCTGCCATCAGTGCATGAAAGTACGTAATGGCTTCATGCTGTTTATCGGCAATTTGTAAGTAGATTTTTCAAGATGATCTGTAGGCCTAATTGTAATGCAAGTTTTAGCCACAACAAGATATATAAATGTCAGTTATTTTTTTATCTTTGGAATCCGTGACCATGATCAAATTTAAAGGATTTTTTAGATGATGTTGTTGTGATGACATTGTTTGTTCAGTCTAGGCCTAACGGTTTCTAACTGCAGCAAGATGAAGGAAACTCACGATTTGACAGCTCAATTTTGCCTTGATAAAACATTGCAACGATATTATTATGAATCAAACTGACTAAGATTGTTTATCGTGTACATTGAATAAACACAGTTATGAATTGTCACTGCGTCAGATTAACTTTATTTAACATTGTTTGGAAACTGTCGTCTCTTCAACTTCTTCACATGTGACAGTTTCCACCGGAAGTTTTCTCTCGCATCGACTGGATTTTTTCGTGGATCCGTGTAACGTAAATAACGACTTTTATTACAAGTATTACATATCACAGTGGTGGATTTTTATTGCAGAATCTTTCTGTTGAGTTTACATCGACAGTTCAGTCGTTGGACAAGTGTAATTGTCTTTATTGATAAGAGGTCAGGGGTCACGCTCTCAGCACGCGATTTGGGCTTGATACGCAGCCCGCAGATGACAGGGGGATGCACTGTTGGGCTTGAACTCAAGCCTCTAGCAGGCTGGATCTTAAAGTGAATTGTTGATGTCATACAGATTTCGTAAAAAACATCAGATTATCTCAAATTGTCGTACGAATTTTCACAAATAGCAAAAGATATATCGATCATAAAACGAAATGGATAGAGAACCTCGGCCTAGTGTCTTCTGATATCAATTATATCAACACTTATTGATAAAAAAAATTCTTGTCTTGTCGAGGATACTTTTATCAACGATTGTTGATATATTTGATATGACAAGACACGGTGGTGAGTTTCAATTTATCATCCAATTGCAAAATCATCATTCATTACTTTTAATGAAAAATATACATTTATGAAGAAAACATTGCCATGAAAATTCAAATGCGTTGATAACATAGCACTGTGACGTCATTGTGCTAATGACGTCATGGCTTTGTGATGCCATCAGATTTTTACTTCATAACATTGTGAATCCTTACTTGGGGATGTAAACAGCATTATGATGTCATTCTGTTGACGGTAACATGGCATTTAGCAAAATCTACTATCAAAACGATCTCCTAGTAGATATCGCTTGATCTTACACAAGCGATATTTCCTGTGAAACAGAGTTATTTTGACAGTCGCCTAACTGTCGGCAATGAGTTAACTAACTTTAAAATTTCACTGGAGAGAAATAACAGTGTGGCATTGGTGTTGTGTTTAGCCATTGGACTGATCCTTCAAGATATGTAATATCATGCAAGATCTAGAGAACATGATTAAACGATAAATGAGACAAGAGGCATGACCTGAGGGACATAATTCATCAGTGATCTGAATATCAATCAAATATTTGAATAGAAAAAAATTAATTCGTTATGTGAGAAAGTATACTAAATTCACATTTCCTTTCATAAATTTCATATTATCTCCGAATGAATAGATACGTCAGTTACTGTTTCTATCAAAATTGTTTTCATAACAGAAAAAAGTACTGATCATGTTCTCGCATATTCATGTTTGTTTGAGTCATTCTTTCCAAACATTCTATTAAGGAGGTTCTTTACCATTGTTTCTGAGCATCCTCAGTTGTCAGATTCAGATAGACACATAGCCTTGTAGCCATAGTGTTCATTATGCACATTAAAAACTTAAATACATGTCTAGAAATATGATAATATAATCATTGTATAACTGTGAAATATAGTATTTTTTTTGTGATAAAGATAGTTATTTTGCTGTATAATCTTATTAATGGGAAACGGTCGTGCATTTTGAGTAAGAGTTATCTGTCTTGCAACAGAAAATTGACAATTTCTCAAGGTTTATTTTCCAATTATTATACAAGTTAGCCTGGAATCTTATTTTTTTGGTTAATTTTGTTGTTGAATTGTATTTGTATCTAACAGTGATTATTTCCAGCAAATCTTGAGATTAATTGACAAAAATATTAATGTTTTAATAGAAATAATAGAATAAATTTCAATTTCAATTTGTTAAAACAAGTTTCGAAATAACTATAAAAGTACATTTTCGTCTTGCATAAACGTGTAACCATAACTCTTTTATTAATATTAAGCCATAATTATGAAGTGTGTTTAGGACATAAACCTACAGTGTTTTTTAACATTTTTAGCCGATGGGCTTATGGCATTGCATGGTGTCCGGCGTCCGTCCGTCCGTCCGTCCGTCCGTCTGTAAACTTTTCGCATTTTCATCTTCTTCTCCGGAACCTCTTGGTCTAGAGAGCTGAATGTTTGTGTGCAGACTCCATGGCTAATGGGGATTCTAAATTGTAGATTTCATGACACCGTGATCTCAAATGGGGTCACAGGGGTCACAACCCCAAAAACCTATTTTCCTCTTCTTCTCCAGTTCCAAAAGGTCTAGAGAGCTGAAATTGTGTGTACAGACTCCTTGGCTAATCGGGATTCTAAATTATAGATTGAGTTACACCGTGACCTCAAATGGGGTCTCAGGGGTCACAACCCAGAAAACCTATTTTCATCTTCTTCTCCAGTTTCAAAAGGTCTAGAGAGCTGAGAGGTTGTGTGGTGACTCCTTGGCTAATAGGAATTCTAAATTGTAGATTACGTGACCCCCGACCCCAACTAGGGTCACAAGGATCACAACCTTAAAAAACAATTTTCATCTTCTTCTCCAGTTCCAAAAGGTCTAGAGAGCTAATAAGTCGTGTGCAGACTCGTTGACCAATGAGGATTCTAAATTCTTGATTTTGTGATCCTGCAACCCCAAATACAGGTCACAGACGTCATGATCTGAAAAGCTATTTCATCTTGAGATTTTAAGTGCTCTTTAAAGGGAGGTAATTTGAAGGAAACAAAGGTAATGAATTAAATCTTCAAGTGTGTCTTTATTTGTAGGGGATTTTATCTCTGGTCTCAAAGATAGGTCAGACGGTAAGGTGTCCATTTAAAGTGAATTTAAAATGTGTTGTACCTCTCACCTAGAAGTTGACATTTTGAATTAGTTAATGTATATAAAGCCTGTTGAGCTACAGAGCCCATGGCTCTATTTGTAATGTTTATCATTCGGAGCTGGACACATCAGAGTGAGGCTTCGAATGATAAAATTTTGTATTGAATCTACGTTAGACTCGGTTTCTGCACATATTAAATACTATTTCAGGTTTTCTTTGAAAACGAGTAATTATGATATATTTAACGATTGGCGATGAATATGCAAGTTGGATAAAATTATTTGAACTAAAATCAGCGGATATGGTAATTTGGCACATATGAAAGACAAATAAAACTTCATGAGCACAATGGATGTATCTTTTAGCATTATTGAAACAATAATTAGCCGGGGATATTTAGACACTAGTGTATCCTGTAATATTGTGACAATTTTCAAAGAGAATGCCATAGGCAAAATTTTATTGATATAATAGTCTGTATCTCGAAATTCTTTATTTATAATATACAAGAAACGCGATGTCACTCTGTGCAATAAATATGATATAATGCAAACGTTTACCTACGGAAATATCAGGGAGTGCATTTGCTTTTGTATACACAGAAAATGTTATGATGTTATGGGGTGATATCTATGGTATTGCCCGCTCACGACTACTGCTTATCCATGGGTTTAACTCTACAAGTTATTGGGAACGATTGTCTTCTTAATTTAAAGTGACAATGACAACAACTAGGTCACATAGAAGTTGTTGTAAGAAGATTGGCGAGAACAGGCAATAAAGCCATTTTAAATTATTTGTCAATTTCATGTTGGAGTTCACTTAACAATGGGAACTGGAAAACGGATTAACATAAAGAAATGAACATTTCTAAAAGTACTTGAATACAGAAGTGAATGTTTAAATATTGACCAAGAGCATAGAATCAAACATGTGCTGCGAAAAAAAATTGCATATTAAACTACTATTTAAATATGTTAAACTATCTGAGTTAGTCGTGGGATACATTCATGTTCCCTTACACGTTGATAGAAATTAGATCTTCAGGAATTAGTTAATAACTGAAGTTGCTGATTCAGAGTTATAAAATAAACTACCTCTGATATCATATATCGGAATATCCATGTCGATTTAAATGAATGAATGCCTGCTGACAGTTAACCATCAAATTATGACAAAAATGAAAATAAATATCCTTAACTATTAAGGAGTTGTTGCAAGTTTAAGCGCAGATTCACTATTTAAATCGTAGTTCAGAACATTATTGATTGAACAATATCTTTTTCCTTTCCTTTCCTGAAAAGTAAAAACAGAAGTAATAGCAATACTGTCGTCTACTAATGTCATTGTTTCAGACGCATGGAAATAATTGTACCATTTATGCAATGTGAGGTTACTAGACCGATTGTAGTAGTAACATAAATCATTGTAGTGGAGTCATTTATGATCACAGCCACAATATGATGTGAAGGTGGTGATGGTCAGATCAAAGTGATGGAATTTTGTTATGACTTTAAAGGTATATGTACATCAAAAGCTGACATTGTCTCAAGTGACTTAAAAGCATAGATAAAGTAATACAGTAGAAGTTTAACTTTATTTAACTTTTTGTCTGTGCTTTCCTTAGAGAAAAACCCAGCATTGTTATTCATTTTGGTAAAACAAAAGAAGAGCTGTTCTGAGCAGTGCCATCAACTTCAGTTCATGACTTTAATATTGCTTTTTGACTTGAGAAATCAGTTTTTCAGTTATATAGGTATTGAGTCAGTAACGGTTGCACTTAATGTAAGTTTCTGTCTGTGATTTCAATAGTAATGAAACAGTATTTGGCTATGCATATTTTATAAGAACGTTTGTCCTTACCAGATAAGCATGCAACGTTACTTTCTACAGTGCCTTTAATACTGCTCTCCTACGTGTTGCAAGCTTAATTTGGGAAAGCAATGTTCTCAGTCAAGTAAATACTTAATGCACACAAGACAATCTACTTCCTTCAGTCACGTTAATCCTGTCTTAGAGTAATATTAAATTATATTGAATTAAAAGTGTTAAATATCGCTCTTTTAATTCAGCTTTTTGTGACACTATATAACTAAAAGTAAGTTAGTTTTCTGTTCTTTTGTACGGGTACATCTATAACCTCTTTACTAAAATTGAAGATAAACATCGGAGTAACACAGTCTGACTGCTTTTGCTTTTGACCCTTGCGGCGTCATGAAACACTGTTTGACAAAACAGCATGGCATAGACATTTCAATTTGTCTTTGAGATTTCGACAAAATGTGATTAGTCTAAAAAGTTTACGGAAGGAGGAACTTGATTGATGTAGATCTGAACTTTAATCATACAATTTCATCACAAACATATATTTGACATAGCCGCCCATCTTGATATTTGAGATTATAATAAGCTTAGAGATATTAACACACATTCTCAAGGTATTTGAAAAATGATGTTAGTAATAGTAAAACACCCTTCTCTCTTCGGAAAATGAAGTTAAAAAATGAGTGGCATGGTTCCGTAAAGCCATTGGAATGATTTTTGTCATTCAACATAATAAATTGTGTTCCCAATAAAATGGCTGCAATACATTTTTTGCTTTTTTACGCAACACCGTTATGACCGCTTCTGATAATTGGTTTGTGTAATAAGATGTTTTACCCTTTTAAAGTACATATAAATAACATAATCTATCATTATAAATGGGAAATTTGAAAAAATAAATTTGGCAAAAAACGTGCTACTGCTCCTTTAACATTCCAGGTCTACAATTCCAAATATTTATGACTGCATCTTTGTTGAATGTGTTTAAGATCCACATTTGTTACATGAAAATTACCATAAAGGATGATTTTAGAAGAGGATCATATGGTGACCAAGAAGGACAAGCTTTTGATCCTAATCTAAAATGTATCTGCGAGATATGGGGAATAACAACATCTTAATGCTTTCACATTTAACATTTAAGATAGTGCATCACTACTTTGAATCCTTCAAAGTGTCTCCTCAAACCCAGCAAAATGTGATAACTTGATAAATGTGAATGGTAGGAGACATGGCCGGAGGTTCCTCTGAGTTTCAATCTAATAATCAGATCAACAAAATGGAAATGCTTTTTCTGAGCCACCACACTACATTTCCATTTGATTATACTTTCATATAGTTTAGGCTATTTTAGAAGAAAATAAATTGAATCGCTTCCAATATTTGAAAAAACCTTCCTCACTTGGAGATGCTATTGAATGGTGGATTTATTAGATTAAAATGTATTTCATTATGGTTCTGAATAAAGATCATAGGAAGCGAAAGCAAGATACATATTTACATCAAATAGGGAAATAAATTGCTTAATTGCACTTGGCTATTTTGT
Source organism: Gibbula magus (assembly GCA_936450465.1). Taxonomy (NCBI): domain Eukaryota; kingdom Metazoa; phylum Mollusca; class Gastropoda; order Trochida; family Trochidae; genus Gibbula; species Gibbula magus. The sequence continues at coordinate 16,446,324 of OW388300.1, read as the reverse complement.
TATCATGTTATAATGACAACAATATAACCTAGTCAGTGTTATTGGTAGCTGTGCCATGCAAAATATAGCCTTGGGCAAAATAATGAAAAGAAAATTTCAAACTGCTGCTGATGTGATGGTATGTTATTGGTTTGTGTTCAATTGCCATACAGATTCTTCAGAGGCCTTATAATGTTAAATATGTTGGTGTTAGTCCTATTTTGACACGAAGTAGTAAGCATTTTGTATACATTTACCCAGCAAAAGTTTTTGTTCCATGAACATTACAGAGTTTACTCGTCACACCAACTGATGAACATCATGGAAGTAAGGGGACACTGGTCACAGTAAATAACCATTTATACTGTACTGTCAGCTCGGTTGATAGTCGTAATCACACCAAAATCTGCATCCTTCCATTTGATGGCAGTCATAGTTCTGAGGAAGGGTCTGATCACAGTCATAAAGTTTATAAATAACCTTGAACCTACTTTATAGTATTTCTGCTGGAATACCACTCCAAAATGGACGTAAATCTCCATTCATAAACTACTGTGTAATCTGACTGTACAGATTCAGTAGACAGGGCATTGACTGCACCAAGGCTGTCTTTTACTATAGGGTCTTTTAGACTAGGATCTGCAATTTCGTTGACGTTATTGCTAAATTAATTTGATGCAAAAACATCAGATCAAGAAACACTCTATTTCATGGAGCTTGTCAGTTAACTTGTACCTCGACATCATCTTGATTAAATATGCAAATGTCTGTCACCAATTAGTGTTCACTGGGTTTTCAAACAAGAAATTCGGCCGCTCTATTTCATGGAATGTATCAGTTGACTGGTACATCTCCATAATTGGTTAAAAGTACAATGTGTGATGCTGATAAGCTAGCTAAGTTGTTATGAGATGATAAGAGTTAATTACACCAGATTGCATGATACAATGTGAGTCATAACATATTCAACCTTTCTCAACTTGATTGAAACTTCCTGGTTGAGATTAACAGAAGAAACATATATATAGTTACTTTCTTATGTAATTTGCTCTGTTTACAAGTAGACTCCACGGCAAAATGAGCTGTAGTTTTTCAAAATCGCACAACTGCTTTTAGATTAAGTAGATGTATAATGAATTAGATCAGAAAATGATTCGTAATTAAGACACAATTAACAGTAGGGCACAAATTTTAAAATAATGGTATTGTTCTGTTAAATATTTGTCTGTTCAAACTCACATGGTGTGGTATTTTGGACAGAATATTTAGTATTAAAGTTTTACAATGATGATGTATTGAAATAAAGTTGGTATTAAATGTAATTGACAACATGTATATGTACCTTCTTGAACTTGAACTTGAACTTCATTGACGCAACTTTACTGTAGGACGCATAACATAAGCTAAACGTTTTTCACCTAGTTTAGGAGATTATCAAAAGTTAAGCATGTTTTTCAAAGATATGTAAAGATACTCTTTCTTAATTTGCTTATGTAGGTTGGTTGGCTAATTGACACATAATATCTCTAAGTCGGATTGATGAGTCATGGATATAGCAGTTCAGTTCACAAGGTATAGTCTCCTTTGTCTTTATAGATCTACGTTAGGACAGCTTCTGTAATTTTTAAACACAATAATTAATTACATTTCTTTGTTTAAAGCGGGCTTTTGTGTTTGACTTTGATAAGACAAACGGGTTCCATTTGAGTTATGAGTTATGCCTTGCATTGGGAAGTTGAGCGGTTTGGTGTGGTAAGCATGCTTTTCATACCATGTACTGTTTTAGATGTAACGTGATATATGAAAATGAAGCTGATCAACATATATTTGTTATTGGATAGTTATTGAGTACGAAACGTTTCGTAAGGGGTTTGAGGGATTTGACCCTAAATTAGGGTACGATGAATTAGAAATCCGCAGACTTAACCAGACTTAACAGACTTAAGTAAGCTCACGTAATCGAGCAATGTTAATAATGATAGTGTTTGCAATAACTCAACTTCTAACATCGAAGTGGAGCTATAATTGAAAACGAACATAATGTATACGTAATCTTGCATTAACAACCCGATTCAATTCTATTTCATAGAGTACAGCTATAAATTTACACCCGAGTCTTGCATCAAATACTCATAACATTTGGAAAGGACTCATAGCAATTTAAAATTCAAAGGGTTTATTTTGTAGTAATTGCTTACTTGTTGAGGGACATATCTGCTGGGACTCACAATAGTTTGTGTTAGCGAGTCCCTTCCCTGGACTCTGTATGTCATATTTGTAAATTTATCACTGACAGTTTGATTTCAGATTGAACAATAGTATGCGTGCATGCCATTTTTTCCTTTTGGTATTTCTATATTATCATATGAAAAACTTGAAGTGTTATATTTCTAGCGAACATTTAAAACCATCAGAACACCCCCACAGCATACCTGAAAGCACCAGAACGTGATTGAATGTGTTTCTGCTTAGTTTCGATTATGGATTCTGACACTGGCCTTTAACGAATATTGACTTGAGAACAATATTCCGAAACTGAATTGTCCTGGATGTATATTGAAAATAGTTGCATTCGTTTTTTCAATTAAACTTCCTCAGATCAACTCCATTTCCATTTCCTGGTGAATGTTTTATTTTTCTTAATTGAGATACATTGGCATCTTGGCAGAATTTTATTAATTAACCATTTTGAATCTCGTAGGAAAATTCATTATTTTCCAAATTTTTAATTCTTCATGGTGGCGACTCCGTCTTGAAGTAAAATGAATTAGTAGAAACAGTGTTATCATCTCTAATTCATTTAAACATCTTGTATTATTTGAGTGAACCTACAATGTAAAAAAAGGAGACAAATTCAACGCAGAAAAGTCAGGTTCTTTTCACATGACACTGACATTTGTTCTGGTTGAACTTGTACTGAAAAGAACACAATATTAATATTGAACTATTAGGATAATAATGCATAATTCTCTTCAAATTCTTTTAAAAACACACTTGTCTTGTATTGTATTAATAAATGATAATGTTATGAGGAAAAATGTTGTAATTGAAACACAGTTGGGGAATTTGTGTTAAAAAGGATATATCTGTTAACTTAACAGAAACTCTGTGATTAAACCTATGGATGAATTTCAGATACATTTACATAACTTATTTGTGACTTACTAAAATCACACAAAATGCCATCTTAAACATTGCGTGTCAATGTAGGCGGATTGAAGATGACTAAATAAAGAAGAAGAGGTTGCTATAGAGTATGATATGACTTTCACTATCACTTTATCAGTATATTTGTCAAATACATACAACTGAATCTCAAAACGCTGTCAGTCCCGAGAGATCAAGATGAATATGAGGACATTTCACCAAATCCCCATAAGCATAATGATATTGACTAATCTGCTAAAGACTCATCAAATTAACCAAACATCTCCTTTTTCTATTACTTGTCAATGTACCCAAAATGAAGCTGACCGTTGAGTAAATAGTGATATTTACCATCAATTTACCACTATTTATCAAGGACACACAACTGGATCTCAAGAGGAAAACTCCCTGTCCCTTGGTATCAGAGGTGTTAACCTGCCTGGACCTTTCCCAGACATTTCACTAAGTCAGATAACATACGATATCATCTGAAGGATTGTCTGACAAGTTTACAGAAATGTAGATAGCTAACGATCAGTTTATAAATAATTGTCGCATTCAAAGGACTGACTCTCAAAACTTTGTAGCTAATACTTTGCTATTGAATAGTCATTAATATGTTAGCGTACTATTTGTAAATATGACACAGTGATTAAAATGTTAGTGCAAATATTGTTGGTGTCAAACTGTACATGAAGGTACTTCTAACAAAATGTAACATTTTGAAAAACTGGCCTATTCAATTCGTCTTGTGTAAGATGCGGAAGTGTCCAAATTCCTTAGGAAGAATGATTTTTATGATAAATATCATGTCCCCATTTTTTAACATTTGGAAATCAACCGCTATTTGTAAAAAGTAGTATGTGAATATCTCAATATATTATTTGGTGTAAAAATGTGCATATTTACATGCAATATTTCGTCGCAAATGACAACAGAACAAGAAAAAAGTGAGCATGGCTCACATACCCCCGTCATCCGCTATCCGTCCATTGAGAATTATAGATGTGAAGGTTACTATGTTTAAAAAAAAGCTTCAAGCATCATAATATTGTCCAAAATAATTTTAGGAACTGACTGTTATTACAAAATTTAATTCACCCAGATGTAATATTTTTCAGGTAACTTAATTTTTCCCATTAGGGCATCACACCGGTAATTTGTACCAAGTTCAATTACAGATTCAAGGGCTTTGAAATAATATTGCGGAACTGGACTGTGAACTCGATAAAGAGTATCATCTGGACTTCCTACATGTAAAATTTCATTCACCTAGATGTAATAGTTTCCGAGAAAACTTGTCCCAATTGGAGCATCACAGCTCTTTTGGTACAAAGTTCAATTTCGGATTCAAGGGCCATAACTCCGAAAAAAATAATATTTCGGAACTGGTTTTCGAACTCGATGAAGAGTATCATCTGGACTACCTCCATATTAAATTTCATTCACCTAGATGTAATAGTTTCTGAGAAAACTTGTCCCCATTGGAGCATCACAATTCTTCTGGTACTAAGTTCAATTTCGGATTCAAGGGCCATAACTCCGAAAAAAATAATATTTCGGAACTGGCTTTCGAACTCGATGAAGAGTATCATCTGGACTACCTCCATATTAAATTTCATTCACCTAGATGTAACAGTTTCTGAGAAAACTTGTCCCTATTGGAGCATCACAGTTCTTCTTGTACGAAGTTCAATTTCGGTTTCAAGGGCCATAACTCTGTAAAAAATAATATTTCGGAACTGGTTTTCGAACTCGATAAAGAGTATGGTCATGAGTACTCACAACCAAAATTTCATTCACCTAGGTTGAACAGTATCCGAGAAAACTTGTCCCCATTGAACACAATAAAACTAAGTCCAAAAAGTGACGTTTCCATGGAAACGACAAAAAATATCAATCTCAGAAAATTGAAAATTGTCTGTGCCCGATCGGAAGAACATGGTTAATATCTGTACAAAGTTTGGTTGATGTACCTTTGACAGTTTTTGAGAAAATTGACCGGACGGAAGGACGGAGGGACGGAAGGACGGAAGGACGGACGGAAGGACGGACGGAATGACCGCTATATACCCCCGCTTACTTCGTAACGGGGGTATAATAAGATGTTTCAAAACATAAGAATATCTTGGCAAATACCCAAATCCTAATTACTCAATGCAGAACAATGCAACTATCATCCTTGAACGACAACATATCTCTTATAATATCAATTATTTTTTAGAAAACTACAGTTCCCGACCCCAAAACAAATATCTAAATAAGTATAGTTTTGAAAAATTGAAAATGCAACTACATGTATAAATATATCTTTTAAATTTGTTACAATTTTCTGAATAAATATATCACTTACTCAAGCAAAATGATATTGGAATATTAAAGCTGTAACGAGTATATGATGGAGAAAAGAATCCTATAGTGAGCTTGTGTTCCATAGATAACGATACCAAGATATTGTCTCAACTAGAAGTGTTTCCTATACAATTGCTGGTGAAGCTCAAGTGCTTCCACCCCCACAGACCATGACGTCAATCGCTTAGACTGATTATTTAAAACACCTATACTGCTTCTCCAACACAGTGAGAAGCAATTGGTTCAGAACTGTGGGTGTTAATTCGAAATAAGCGCTGAATTAGAATGCAAGGATTAGCAGAGTGTACATTGTATCACAAATATTGCAATGCAACCTTGGTTCACCAAAATAAGTTATTTCTAAAGATCTCACATTGCACTAAACCAAATTACGATCTTTGTTTGTTCAACAAATATGCAAAACCTGTTATATTTTTTTAAAACAATAAATCCTTAACAGATATTCAACTGGCAAATTCAGTTCATGTGATCGTCTAACTGCATGCAGAGCAGGCCATGTACTATATTATCCCTTTTCTTGCATTACACAATTAAAAATAGGTATGTTCCAGTAGAGTGAGAATATTATCCAGTAGAAATGTCTGCATTACCATGTCTAAAGTTAGAGTCAAGCTGTCTAACCACTCAACCCTATAGGATTTCGTGAATTCTCATTTAGATGCACCAACTAAGCTTGAGTCTAGCAAGATTCAATACCGTTGATTTATAAGTGGTGTGACTGGTAGACAAGCAATGCCAATAATTCTTGCCAAATGAATATGTACATAACTTGTTTGCTTCCAATGCCAAACACTGCTTTTGGGACAATGTGCGTTCAAATTACATATATGTTTTTTTAACCTGTTCAATGACAGTAGCAAACACTAAATATGTTTTTATCTCATCTTTGTCTGATAAAAATATGTAATTAACACCAGGGTCCTTTTTAAGGGTAACACACTACCAATTAGACCTGTCTGAATAGGCCTGTATCACCATTCCAGTTACAATTTATGCCTGTGTCTTTGCAGAATAAGTTCAAGATCTGTTACATTTACCGTAGGGGTGACATTAGAAGAGGATCGCATGATGACCAAGAATGACAAGCTTGTGATCTTAATCTAAAATGCAACTGTGTGATACGGAGAATACCAACATCTTAATGCGTTTACATTGAACATTTAAGAAAACGTAGCACTACTTTGAATCCTTCCAACTGTCAAAATCCTCAAATATAGCAATCTGAGAAAAAAATAGATCATATTTAAAAAAAGCTTTTTACCAAGATCATATTGAATGTTGGGTTTACTAGATGAAAGTCTTTGAAGTTTATATTTTATTATGGTTTTGAATAAAGAACATAGGACATGAAAGCAAGATATATATTTACATTAGATGGGTCGATAAAGTGCTTTAGTGCACTGTGCTATTTCGTCATCGTTTTATCACATCTCAGTCTAACCTACTCAGGGTTATTGGTACATGTAGGTGTTCTATGCAAAATATGACCTTGGTCAAAATAATGACACTAACATTTCTAGAAAAGAACATTTCCAAAAATGCTGCTGATGTGTTGGTTTGTTACTGCTTTGTGTTCAATTGCCATAAATATTCCAAATATATTTGAACATTTATGGGGATAGTTCAACCATATGACGTATACTATTAGAGTGTTGGTGTTAAGCCTCTAGTCTAGGGCCAATACAACGGACCGAGGACCTGTAACTCGGCCAATACGGAAATACTTAATTAATGACAATTTTATTAATTAACTTCTTTGCATTCTATTTTCACAACACTACACATCTCATGTATATTGAAATAGTAATTATAAACAAGATTGGTGAACAAATAGCACGGGTCAAAGTTGTGAAGCGACAGCTTCGGGCTTTCACCAAATGTGCAACTGCGCATGCTCAGACTCATATTGGCCCAGTTTGTCTCGTATTGGCCCAGTTTTTCCCGTATTGGCCAAGTTTTCACGAATCGGCCCAGTTGTCGAATCATATGGTCTAGGCCGTAAATGCCGTATACATGCCATAATATTGATAGTTAATTAATAAAAGCAGGTAAGGCATTGACTGAGCAGGGCTATGTTATACTATAGCAACTTTTAGACTAGAATCTGCAGTTATATTGATGTTATTGGTGAATCAATGTGCTGCCAAAACATCTGATCAAGAAACGCTCTATTTGATAGACTAAGTTAACTAATACCTCGACATAGACCTGATTAAATATGCAAAAATATATTGTCTATGAGTTTAAACTAGGTTTTCAATTACGAAATGCAATCACTCTATTTCATGGAATGTATCAGTTGACTGGTATCTCATATATAGATAGACTTTCTGATGTAATTTGCTCTGGTAACAAATCAACTCCATGGTAAAAGGAGCTACTTACAAACAAAGAGTCAAAATCGCAAAACTGCTTTCAGATAAAGTCGATGTCTAATGTATTTGATCAGCGAATGATTCGTAACTAAGGCAAAATTAACAGTTTGACACAATGTCAAACATAAAGGTTATGTACTTTTAATTAATTGTCTGTTCAAACTCTCACTGTGTGGCGAAATCGCTATTTTCAAATGGTATTGTGGACAGAATATGTATGTTTAAACACGTTAATGAATTAAATTTCTCAGTTAAAAGCGGGCTTTTGTGTTTGACTTTGGTAAGAAAAACAGGTTAAATATTGTCCATGTTTCTGAGTATCCCAAATTATTGTGTTTTCCCAAATGGTTGTTCAACGCATACAAGAAATAATTGGATATCTGACGTAACGACCGCATCTCCTTAAGATTTGGTCACATGCACAAACAGAACATATATGACCATAAAACAATAAAAAAACAAAGGTATTGGAACGACGATAAAGTGTCATCAGAGCGGTTAAACTTAGTGGCAAACAAGACAAACACAAGAGCATCCTTTTTGCGAGTTGCTAGGAATTATGGATTATCTGACATAATTTGTTTGACGAAATAATTAACGAGGGACAGATAATTAGTAATTCCGAGCAACGAGTTGGTTATTATCTTATTTATCCAAGTTGATTTTATTGAATAAAAATCGAAAAACAAGATGCGACATCATCACTAAATTGTATATTCATACGCTATTCATAAACTTAAAGAGAAGAGAAATAGAACATCCGGTAGACAGTTTGGATGTGACCACCAACCATGTAATTTAAGTTGTTCACATGACGTCCTGATGTGTTCAAATAAAGCGGTTACAAATTTTTTTTTTTTAAAAACATTGTATAACATTTGCAGCTTTATGAACATAAAACTGATAATAATTAGTATGAACAATATCTGAAGCATACATATTATACATTTAGTTACTGTATTACATCATAGCAGAACAAATTACAATTGCATATATACATACATAAGTATATGGTGACGATTGAGGCTAGAAAAGATATGAAGTACAAACGTTAAACTTACCTGTTCTTGTTGTGGCACAGTGAGGTGAGGTGTTGATTGAATGGTTAGAAGATATGTGAAACCCATTCAAACAATTAGCGAGCAACGTTTTTTTCTGATACATTACGTTACTGTATTACATTATAGCAGAACAAATTGCACTTGCAGATATACATACATGTATATATAGTTACATGGTGACGATAAAGACTAGAAGAGGTATGAAGTAAAATCGTTAAACTCACCTGTGCTTGATGTGGCACAGTGAGTTGAGGTGTTGGTTGCATGGCTAGCAGGTATGAAGTATGAAAGTATAACGGTATGAGGTATAAACTCTACATTTACTTTTTAATGTGGCCAAATGCACACAAGACAATCTATTTCCTTCAGTCACATTAATCCTGTCTTAGAGTAATATTTGCATTAAAAGTTTTAAATATTGCTCTTTTAATTCAGCTTTTTGTGACACTATATTACTAAAAGTAAGTTAGTTTTCTGTCCTTTTGTACGGGTAAATCTAAAACCTCTTTAATAAAATTGAAGATAAACATCGGAGTAACACAGTCTGACTGCTTTTGCTTTTGACCCTTGGGGCATCATGAAACAGCGTTTGACAAAACAGCATGGCATACACATTTCAATTTGTCTTTGAGTTTTCGACAAAATGTGATAAGTCTTAAAAGTTAACGGTAGGAGGAACTTGATTGATGTAGATCTGAACTTTAATCATACAATTTCATCACAAACATATATTTGACATAGCCGCCCATCTTGATATTTGAGATTATAATACTCTTATAGAGATAAACACACATTCTCCAGGTATTTGAAAAATGATGTTAGTAATAGTAAAACACCCTTCTCTCTTCGGAAAATGAAGTTAAAAAATGAGTGTGCATGGTTCCGTAAAGCCATTGGAATGTTTTTTGTCATTCAAGATAATAAATTGTGTTCCCAATAAAATGGCCGCCAAACATTTTTTGCTTTATTACGCAACACCGTTATTACCGCTTCTGATAATTGGTTTGTGTAATAAGATGTGTTACCCTCTTAAGTTCATATAAATAACATAAAGTATCATTATAAATGGGAAATTTGAAAAAATAAATTTGGCAAAAAACGTGTAACTGCCCCTTTAACATTCCAGTTCCACAATTCCAAATATGTATGACTGCATCTTTGTTGAATGTGCTTAAGATTCACATCTGTTACAGGAAAATTACCATAAAGGATGATTTTAGAAGAGGATCATATGGTGACCAAGAAGGACAAGCTTTTGATCCTAATCTAAAATGTATCTGCGAGATATGGGGAATAACAACATCTTAATGCTTTCACATTTAACATTTAAGATAGTGCATCACTACTTTGAATCCTGCAAAGTGTCTCCTCAAACCCAGCAAAATGTGATAATTTGATAAATGTGAATGGTAGGAGACGTAGCCTGAGGTTCCTCTGAATTTCAATCTAACAATTAGATCAACAAAATGGAAATGCTTTTTCTGAGCCACCACACTACATTTCCATTTGATTATACTTTCATATAGTGTAGGCTATTTTAGAAGAAAATAAATTGAATCGCTTCTAATATTTGAAAAAAGCTTCCTCACTTGGAGATGCTATTGAATGGTGGATTTATTAGATTAAAATGTAATTCATTATGGTTCTGAATAAAGATCATAGGAAGCGAAAGCAAGATACATATTTACATCAAATAGGGAAATAAATTGCTTAATTGCACTTGGCTATTTTGTTATCATGTTATAATGTCAACAATCTAAGCTAATCAGTGTTATTGGTAGCTGTGCCATGCAAAATATAGCCTTGGGTAAAAAAATGAAAAGAAAAGTTCAAACTGCTGCTGATGTGATGCTATGTTATTGGTTTGTGTTCATTTGCCATAAAGATTCTTCAGAGGCCTTATAATGTTAAATATGTTGGTGTTAGTCCTATTTTGACACGAAGTAGTAAACATTTTGTATACATTTACCAAGCAAAAGTTTTTGTTCCATGAACATTACAGAGTTTACTCGTCACACCAACTGATGAACATCATGGAAGTAAGGGGACACTGGTCACAGTAAATAATCATTTATACTGTACTGTCAGCTCGGTTGATAGTCGTAATCACACCAAAATCTGCATCCTTCCATTTGATGGCAGTCATAATTCTGAGGAAGGATCTGATCACAGTCATAAAGTTTATAAATAACCTTGAACCTACTTTATAGTATTTCTGCTGGAATACCACTCCAAAATGGACGTAAATCTCCAATCATAAACTGCTGTGTAATCTGACTGTACAGATTCAGTAGACAGGGCATTGACTGCACCAAGGCTGTCTTTTACTATAGGGTCTTTTAGACTAGGATCTGCAATTTCGTTCACGTTATTGCTAAATTAATTTGATGCAAAAACATCAGATCAAGAAACACTGTATTTCATGGAGCTTGTCAGTTAATTTGTACCTCGACATCATCTTGATTAAATATGCAAATGTATGTCACCAATTAGTGTTCACTGGGTTTTTAAATAAGAAATTCGGCCGCTCTATTTCATGGAATGTATCAGTTGACTGGTACTTCTCCATAATTGGTTAAAAGTACAATTTGTGATGCTGATAAGCTAGCTGAGTTGTTTTGAGATGATAAGTGTTAATAACACCAGATTGCATGATACAATGTGAGTCATAACATATTCAACCTTTCTCAATTATGAATGTATAACTTGATTGAAACTATATATAGTTACTTCTTATGTAATTTGCTCTGTTTACAAGTAGACTCCATGGCAAAATGAGCTATAGTTTTTCAAAAGCGCAAAACTGCTTTCAGATTAAGTCGATGTATTATGTATAAGATCAGAAAATTATTCGTAAGTGAGACACAATTAACAGTAAGGCACAATTCTAAAAATAATGGAATTGTTCTTTTAAATATTTGTCTGTTCAAACTCTTATCTTAAAATGGTATTTTGGACAGAATATTTAGCATTAAAGTTTTACAATGATGATGTATTGAAATAAAGTTGGTATACAATTTAATCGACAACATGTATATGTACCTTCTTGAACTTGAACTTCATTGACGCAACTTTTCTGTAGGACGCATAACATAAGCTAAACGTTTTTCACCTAGTTTAGGAGATTATCAAAAGTTAAGCATGTTTTTCAAAGATATGTAAAGATACTCTTTCTTAATTTGCTTATGTAGGTTGGTTGGCTAATTGACACATAATGTTTCTAAGTCGGATTGATCAGTCATGGATATAGCAGTTCAGTTCACAAGGTATAGTCTCCTTTGTCTTTATAGATCTACGTTAGGACAGCTTCTGTAATTTTTAAACACAATAATTAATTACACTTCTTAGTTTAAAGCGGGCTTTTGTGTTTGACATTGATAAGACAAACGGGTTCCATTTTTCCAGGTTTCTCAATATCCAAAATGTGTGTTTTACCGAATGATTGTTCGCCTCATACAAGAAATAACTGGTTATCTAAAGTAAAGTCCTGCTACTGCTTACAAATGGTCACATGTACAAACAGAGCAGATATGAGATTTTCAGCTTCATTGATTTTATCCATAACTATAAAGCACAACGCTAATGAAACAACAAAGGTGCGTCATTAGAGAGTTAAGTTTCATATTAACAGCAATCTGAACTTAGTAGCTTTATTTTAAACATTTATTCAAAACAAAACTATCCAAAGACAATATGATCCTTCTTACTGATGCAATGTTGTGACATCTGAATCCATTGTGGCACCGAGAGAGGTGTTCATTTGTATCGTCATTTAACAGTGTCTCAGACTTAACCGTTTATAGAAATTACTTGGTTAAATTATCCTATGTGATGTATATGCTATATCGCCATCGTTAACAACTGAAATCTCAGGGAGAGCTAGCGCCCCTGGATAATTGCAGATTTTGTGGACTTTAATTTGTTGATGGTTACTGAAATTGATTTTCTATATTCATGTGCAGTTCTGTTAAATGGCTTCATTACTGTGTGTTAACAAATATTGCGTTAGTGTAAAGCAGCAATTCCCTTAACGTGAATGTAATGGTAATCACGTAATTTAATCATTGTGAATACTATGAAATCAAGTGACACCATTGCCAAGTATCTCAGTACTCAGTGTGGGTAAAGTGTAAAATTTGTGGAATTGTAATGTTTAAAGAGAAACGTGTCTTTGGTTGTCAGTTTGAGCATTATTCATTGTGAGACTAAACCAGAAGGTCATAGAGTTCGATTGTGCATGTCATCGAACAATCAATGAAATATTTCATCAACTTAAACTTGTTCATTGTTGCTATGAATTACGTAAAATTTGCTGTACAGCAAATTTATATTTGTTACACTTTTGAACATTAAGTGATGGCGTTCTTTGGTTCCGATCCCTCGGAGAATTTATTTTAGACCAATCTTGTAGATGCAGGGACAAAAACTTCGACACTAGCATCAGGGATTTAACATTGGTTTTACTGTTTAATAGAAGAAGTAGAACATCCGGTAGACAGTTTGATTTGACCACCAGGCACCAACCATGTAATTTAAATTGTTCACAAGACGTCATGATGCGTTCAAATGATGCGTTCAAATGATGCGTTTAAGTTGCACGGTTAAAACAATACAATATAACAAAAACATTGTAAAACATTTGCACGTTTATCAACGTAAAACTGATCATAATTAGTATAAACAATATCTGAAGCATAAACTTTGCCTTTATGTGAAATCAATTCAAACAATTAGCAAGCAACGTGTTTCTGATACATTAGGTTACTGTATTACATTATAGCAGAACAAATGACACTTGCAGATATACAAATATTTTATATGGTGACAATAGAATAGAAAAGGTATGAAGTAGAAAAGTTAAACTCACCTTTCCATGATGTGGCACAGTGAGATGAGGTGTTGATTCCTTGGCTAGATAGTATGAAGTAAGACAATATAAAGGTATGAAGTATTAACTCTAAAGTTAGATTTTAATGTGGCAATTAGGAACCAGTGGGGTGAGGTGTTAACTGCATGGCGGTCTGCAGCTTAGATAGTGATTTGCCCAACCTGACATACATAGTGGGCCCCGATTTCTAAGCACAGATATCTGAAGGAAATACTACAAGGCCTAAATCAGCCAGAAATGGAGACTGGCAAGACTTATGCCTTGCATTGGGAAGTTGGGCGGTTTGGTGTGGTAAACATGCTGTTCATACCATGTATAGTTTTAGATGTAATGTGATATATGAAAATGAGACTGATCAACATATATTTGTTATAAGATAGTTATTGAGTAGCAAAACGTTTTGTTAGGGGTTAGAGGGATTTGAACCTAGATTAGGGTACGATAGATTAGAAATCCACAGACTTAACCACTAGACCTGACATAATCACGCAATTTTAGTAATGATAAGGTTCTGACTGAACTTAAGATAAGATAAGATAAGATAATATGTATTGTCCCAATAGGGACATTTGTTGTGTATAAATACAATACAAACATACAAATATCATTCAAAACAATACATTTTAACACAGTTTACTGAGACTAGAACATGCTATACATGAAAGTGTTTATCGTGCAACATTGCACTTATCAGAATTTATTTCTCTAATGCTGCAAGGAATGAATGATTGGCGAAACATGTTTGTTCTAAAAGTCGGCATTCGCAGTGTACGAAGGTAGTATTGAATATTCCGAAAAAAGAGGATGCATAGAATCACCTAAACTCTTGTTTCATTTGTTTGATAACTGCTGCTCATAACAACTGCCGATAGTTTAAATAAGAAATAATAACTTCAAAGATTGTTAGTGCGACTATAACTGAAAATGAACATAATGCAATCTTGCATTAAGAACCCGATTCAGTTCTACTACATATAGTACAGCTATAAATTTAGCCCCGAGTCCTGCATCAAATACTCATAAAATTTGGAAAGGACTCATAGCAATTTAAAATTCGAGTCCCCAGGACTCAAAGGGTTTATTTTGTAGTAATTGCTTACTTGTTGAGGGACTCACTTCTATCTGCTGGGTTTCTTGTGGTTTCCGAAAATGAATTGTGCTGGATGTAAATTGAAAATAGTTGCATTCGTTTTTTTCATTTAACTTCCTCAGATCAACTCAATTTCAATTTCCTGTTGAATGTTTTATTTTTCTAAATTGAGATACATTGGCATCTTGGCAGAGTTTTATTAATTAACCATTTTGGAATCTCGTAGGAAAATTCATTATTTTCCAAATTTGTAATTCTTCATGGTGGCGACTCCGTCTTGAAGTAAAATGAATTAATAGAAACAGTGTTATCATGTACAACATATTGTATTATTTTAGTGAACCTACAATGTAAAAAAAGGAGACAAAATCAACGCAGAAAAGTCAGGTTCTTTTCACATAACACTGACATTTGTTCTGGTTGAACTTGTCCTGAAAAGAACAAAATATTAATATTGAACTATTAGGATAGTAATGCATAATTCTTTGAAAATTCTTGTAAAAAACACACTTGTCTTGTATTGTACTAATAAATGATTATGTTGTGAGGAAAAAATGTTTGGGAATTTTGTGTTAAAAAGGATATATCTGTTAACTTAACAGAAACATAAAATAAAATGTCACAATTAAACTCTGTGATTAAACCTATGGATGAATTTCAGATAGATTTACATGACTTATTTGTGACTAAAATCACACAAAATGCCATCTTAAACATTGCGTGTCAATGTAGGCGGATTGAAGATGCCTAAATAAAGATGAAGAGGTTGCTATAGAGTATGATATGACCAAAATAAGTTATTTCGAAAGATCTCACATTGTACTAAACCAAATTACAATCTTTGTTTGTTCAACAAATAAGCAAAACCTGTAATATCTTTTTAAAACAATAAATCCTTAACAAATATTCAACTGGTAAAATCGGTTCATGTGATCGTCTAACTGCATGCAGAGCAGGCCATGTACCATATTATCCCTTTTCTTGCATTACCCAATTAAAAATAGGTTTGTTCCAGTAAAGTGAACATCTCATTCTCCAGGAGACATTTCTGCATTACCATGTCTACAGTTGGAGTCTAAATGTAATACGTCAATCTGTCTAACCGCTCAACCCTACAGGATTTCGTGAATTCTCATTTAGATGCACAAACAAAGCTTGAGTCTAGCAAGATTCAATACCCCTGATTTATACTGTTGTGGCTAGTAGACAAACATATGCCGATATTTCTGACAAACTGAATATGTACATTACTGGTTTGATTCTAATCACTGACACTGTTTTTCAAGTCATAAAAACGTTCTAAATGTATATATGGTTTGTGCAATCACTGTTGCTAATAAGTTAATTTTGTGTTGATAACAATTATTTCAGAAGATGAATGCAATACTTGTAATATTTGTGAAACAAGAAACCCTTCATACATGTTCATCTCATTCCACATAGACATTTTTGCATTACCATGTCTAAAGTTAGAGTCTTAATGAAATGACTCAAGTTGTCTGACCACTCAATGCTATAGTATTTCTTGACTTCTCATTATGATGCCACGGTCATGCTTGAGTCTAGCAAGATTCAATACCGCTGATTTATAAGTGGTGTGACTGGTAGACAAGCAAATGCCAATAACTCTTGACAACTGAATATGTACATAACTTGTTTGATTCCAATCCTAAACACTGCTTTTGAAGCAGGAACACTGTACGTTCTAATTATATATATGTTTGTTTAACCTGTTCAATGACAGAAGCAAACACTAAAAATGTTTTATGTCATCTTCGTCTGATAACAATATGTAACTAACACCAGATATTTGTTTAAGGGAAACACACTACAAATTAGACCTGTCTGAATAGACCTGTATCAACATTCCAGTTACAATTTCAAGAATTTTGACTGTGTCTTTGCAGAATAAGTTTAAGATCTGTTACATTTACCGTAAGGGTGATATTATAAGGAGAAACCATGATACCGAGGATATGGTAAGGTCGTGGACCCTGATAGGAAGGAAAAACCAGAGGATGCGAAGTTTTCCTGACTATCAGGGTCTACAACATGTAGGTACATGTAGGTATATGTTGGTGTTTCATGCAAAATATGAGTTTGGGCCAAATAATGAACTAACATTGCTACAAAAAAAACATTTCCAACAATGCTGCTGATGTGTTGGTTTGTTACTGGTTTGTGTCCATTTGCAATAAATATTCAAAATATATTTTAACATTTTGGGGGTATTTCAACCATATGAAGTATATTATTAGAGTGTTGGGTGTTAGGCCTCTAGTCATAGTTAGACACGATGTAAACAAAGTTTATGTTCAATGAACATTACAGAGTTTACTCGTCACACCAACTGATGACATTATGGAAGTGAGGGGAGACAGGTTAAAGTAAATAAGTTAGGCCAGACTGGTCATAGTAAATAACCATTTATACTGTACTGCCAGATCGGTTGATAGTCGTAATCACACCAAAATCTGCATCCTTCCATTTGATGGCAGTCATAATTCTGAGGAAGGGTCTGATCACAGTCATAAAGTTTATAAATAACCTTGAACCTACTTTATAGTATGTTAGCTTGTATGACACTCCGAAGTAGATGCAAATCTTCACTCACAGACTGTACATTAAAAATAGGCAAGGCACTGACTGCGCTAGGGCTATGTTATATTATTGCGACTTTTATACTAGAATCTGCAGTTATATTGATGTTATGGGTGAATCAGTGTGATAACAAAACATCAGACCAAGAAACGCTTTTTTTCATGGACTCAGTTAACCTATACCTCGACATAGACCTGATTAAATATGCAAATATCTATTGTCAATCAGTTTAAACTGAGTTTTAAATTAAGGAATGCAATCACTCTATTTCATGGAATGTATCAGTCGACTGGTACATTTCCATAATTGCCTCGATCAAATATGCATATCTGGGGTTTCAAACCTGGAATAGCGTTTTTTTATTATGTTATATACAATATATACAATAACTTTAAAATCCCCTTTGACACTGTTTACAAGGCACTCACTGGATAGGATAAATTATGTGGATGGTTATGTTCCGTGCAATCTAGGAATCATCACAATCTGCAGATTGTGAGCTCACAATCTGCAGATTGTTCGAACAATCTAGGAATGTTGCACCTTTCCTAGATTGTTTAATCAATCTGCAGATTGTTCGACCTGAACAATCTAAGAATGATCACAATCTAGGAATTTGTTTCCAAGCAGTTACATGTTGTAATTGTCATTTCCTGTCTACCATAATATAAATGGAATTAATACGTAAATTGTGATAGGCATTCAAATGTTATTTCTGTCTCTTCTACCGATTAAAGGGGCCAATTCTTAGATTGTGAATTGTTTTATTTCGTTTTCTCTAGGGATCGATTCCTAGATTGTGAATGGTTTTGATATGTCATCTAAAGACTCTAGAAGTCGATTCCTAGATTGTGAAGGGTTCGCAGATAGTTTTTCTATCATATCCACAGTCTATAGGGGTCGATTCCTAGATTGTGAAGGGTTCTCAAAGGTTTTTATATCGTATTTACAGTCTATAGGGATCGATTCCTAGATTGTGAAGGGTTCTCAAATGGTTTTTTATCGTATTTACAGACTCTACGCATCAATTCCTAGATTGTGAAGGGTTATGGTATGTCATCTAAAGACTCTAGAAGTCAATTCCTAGATTGTGAAGGGTTCTCAAGTGGTTGTTCTGTCTTATATACAGTCTATAGGGGTCGATTCCCAGATTGTGAAGGTTTCTCAAATGGTTTTTCTATCGTATTTAAACACTCTAGGGATCATTTCCTAGATTGTGAAGGGTTATGGTATGTCATCTAAAGACTCTAGAAGTCAATTCCTAGATTGTGAAGGGTTATCAGATAGTTTTTCTTTCATATCCACAGTCTAAAGGGATCGATTCCTAGATTGTGAAGGGTTCTCAAATGTATTTTCTATCATATCTACCGTCTATAGGGTCGATTCGTAGATTGTGAAGGGTTCTCAAATGTTTTTTTCTGTCTTATCTACGGTCTATATGGGTCGATTCCTAGATTGTGAAGGGTTCTCAAATGGTTGTTATGTCTTATCTACAGACTGTTGGGGTTGATTCTTAGATTGTGAAGGGTTCTCAAATGGTTTTTCTATCATATTTACAGACTGTTGGGGTTGATTCTTAGATTGTGAAGGGTTCTCAAATGTTTTTTCTATCATATTTACAGTCTATAGGGGTCGATTCCTAGATTGTGAAGGGTTATGATATGTCATCTAAAGACTCTAGAAGTCGATTCCTCGATTGTGAAGGGTTCTCAAATGTTTTTTCTGTCTTATCTACAGTCTATAGGGATCAATTCCTAGATTGTGATGGGTTATGATATGTCATCTAAAAACTTTAGAAGTCGATTCCTAGATTGAGAAGTGTTCTCAGATAGTTTTTCTGTCTTATCTACAGTCTAAAGGGGTCGATTCCTAGTTTGTGAAGGGTTCTCAAATGGTTTTTCTATCATATCTACAGACTGTTGGGGTTGATTCTTAGATTGTGAAGGGTTCTCAAATGGTTTTTCTATCATATTTACAGTCTATAGGGGTCGATTCCTAGATTGTGAAGGGTTCTCAAATTGTTTTTCTATCATATTTACAGTCTATAAGGGTCGATTCCTAGATTGTGAAGGGTTCTCAAATGGTTTTTCTATCATATCTACAGTCTATAGGGGTCGATTCCTAGATTGTGAAGTGTTCTCAAATGGTTTTTCTATCATATCTACAGACTGTTAGGGTTGATTCTTAGATTGTGAAGGGTTCTCAAATGGTTTTTCTATCATATTAACAGACTGTTGGGGTTGATTCTTAGATTAAGAAGGGTTCTCAAATGGTTTTTCTATCATATTTACAGTCTATAGGGGTCGATTCCTAGATTGTGAAGGGTTCTCAAATGGTTTTTCTATCATATTTACAGTCTATAGGGGTCGATTCCTAGATTGTGAAGGGTTCTCAAATGGTTTTTTCTATCATATTAACAGACTGTTGGGGTTGATTCTTAGATTGTGAAGGGTTCTCAAATGGTTTTTCTATCATATTTACAGTCTATAGGGGTCGATTCCTAGATTGTGAAGGGTTCTCAAATGGTTTTTCTATCATATTTACAGTCTATAGGGGTCGATTCCTAGATTGTGAAGGGTTCTCAAATTGTTTTTATATCATATTTACAGTCTATAGGGGTCGATTCCTAGATTGTGAAGGGTTCTCAAATGGTTTTTCTATCATATCTACAGACTGTTGGGGTTGATTCTTAGATTGTGAAGGGTTCTCAAATGGTTTTTCTATCATATTTACAGTCTATAGGGGTCGATTCCTAGATTGTGAAGTGTTCTCAAATGGTTGTTCTATCATATCTACAGACTGTTAGGGTTGATTCTTAGATTGTGAAGGGTTCTCAAATGGTTTTTCTATCATATTAACAGACTGTTGGGGTTGATTCTTAGATTGTGAAGGGTTCTCAAATGTTTTTTCTATCATATTTACATTCTATAGGGGTCGATTCCTAGATTGTGAAGGGTTCTCAAATGGTTTTTCTATCATATTTACAGTCTATAGGGGTCGATTCCTAGATTGTGAAGGGTTCTCAAATGGTTTTTCTATCATATTTACAGTCTAAAGGGGTCGATTCCTAGATTGTGAAGGGTTCTCAAATGGTTTTTCTATCATATTAACAGACTGTTGGGGTTGATTCTTAGATTGTGAAGGGTTCTCAAATGGATTTTCTATCATATTTACAGTCTATAGGGGTCGATTCCTAGATTGTGAAGGGTTCTCAAATGGTTTTTCTATCATATTTACAGTCTATAGGGGTCGATTCCTAGATTGTGAAGGGTTCTCAAATTGTTTTTATATCATATTTACAGTCTATAGGGGTCGATTCCTAGATTGTGAAGGGTTCTCAAATGGTTTTTCTATCATATCTACAGACTGTTGGGGTTGATTCTTAGATTGTGAATGGTTCTCAAATGGTTTTTCTATCATATTTACAGTCTATAGGGGTCGATTCCTAGATTGTGAAGTGTTCTCAAATGGTTTTTCTATCATATCTACAGACTGTTAGGGTTGATTCTTAGATTGTGAAGGGTTCTCAAATGGTTTTTCTATCATATTAACAGACTGTTGGGGTTGATTCTTAGATTGTGAAGGGTTCTCAAATGGTTTTTCTATCATATCTACAGACTGTTGGGGTTGATTCTTAGATTGTGAAGGGTTCTCAAATGGTTTTTCTATCATATTTACAGACTGTTGGGGTTGATTCTTAGATTGTGAAGGGTTCTCAAATGGTTTTTCTATCATATTTACAGTCTATAGGGGTCGATTCCTAGATTGTGAAGGGTTCTCAAATGTTTTTTCTATCATATTTACAGTCTATAGGGATCAATTCCTAGATTGTGAGGGGTTCTCAAATGTTTTTCTATCGTATTTGCAGTATATAGGGGTCGATTCCTAGATTGTGAAGGGTTCTCAAATGTTTTTTTCTGTCTTATCTACAGTCTATAGGGATCAATTCCTAGATGGTGAAGAGTTATGATATGTCATCTAAAGACTTTAGAAGTCGATTCCTAGATTATGAAGTGTTCTCATATAGTTTTTCTGTCTTATCTACAGTCTATAGGGGTCAATTCCTAGATTGTGAAGGGTTTTCAAATGGTTTTTCTATCATATTTACAGTCTATAGTGGTCGATTCCTAGATTGTGAAGTGTTCTCAAATGGTTTTTCTATCATATCTACAGACTGTTAGGGTTGATTCTTAGATTGTGAAGGGTTCTCAAATGGTTTTTCTATCATATTAACAGACTGTTGGGGTTGATTCTTAGATTGTGAAGGGTTCTCAAATGGTTTTTCTATCATATTTACAGTCTATAGGGGTCGATTCCTAGATTGTGAAGGGTTCTCAAATGGTTTTTCTATCATATCTACAGACTGTTAGGGTTGATTCTTAGATTGTGAAGGGTTCTCAAATGGTTTTTCTATCATATTAACAGACTGTTGGGGTTGATTCTTAGATTGTGAAGGGTTCTCAAATGGTTTTTCTATCATATCTACAGACTGTTGGGGTTGATTCTTAGATTGTGAAGGGTTCTCAAATGGTTTTTCTATCATATTTACAGACTGTTGGGGTTGATTCTTAGATTGTGAAGGGTTCTCAAATGGTTTTTCTATCATATCTACAGACTGTTGGGGTTGATTCTTAGATTGTGAAGGGTTCTCAAATGGTTTTTCTATCATATTTACAGTCTATAGGGGTCGATTCCTAGATTGTGAAGTGTTCTCAAATGGTTTTTCTATCATATCTACAGACTGTTAGGGTTGATTCTTAGATTGTGAAGGGTTCTCAAATGGTTTTTCTATCATATTAACAAACTGTTGGGGTTGATTCTTAGATTGTGAAGGGTTCTCAAATGGTTTTTCTATCATATCAACAGACTGTTGGGGTTGATTCTTAGATTGTGAAGGGTTCTCAAATGGTTTTTCTATCATATTTACAGACTGTTTGGGTTGATTCTTAGATTGTGAAGGGTTACCAAATGGTTTTTCTATCATATTTACAGTCTATAGGGGTCGATTCCTAGATTGTGAAGGGTTCTCAAATGGTTTTTCTATCATATTTACAGGCTATAGGGATCGATTCCTAGATTGTGAGGGGTTCTCAAATGTTTTTCTATCGTATTTGCAGTCTATAGGGGTCGATTCCTAGATTGTGAAGGGTTCTCAAATGTTTTTTTCTGTCTTATCTACAGTCTATAGGGATCAATTCCTAGATTGTGAAGAGTTATGATATGTCATCTAAAGACTTTAGAAGTCGATTCCTAGATTATGAAGTGTTCTCAGATAGTTTTTCTGTCTTATCTACAGTCTATAGGGGTCAATTCCTAGATTGTGAAGGGTTCTCAAATGGTTTTTCTATCATATTTACAGACTGTTAGGGTTGATTCTTAGATTGTGAAGGGTTCTCAAATGGTTTTTCTATCATATTTACAGTCTATAGGGGTCGATTCCTAGATTGTGAAGGGTTCTCAAATGGTTTTTCTATCATATTTACAGTCTATAGGGGTCGATTCCTAGATTGTGAAGGGTTCTCAAATGGTTTGTCTATCATATCTACAGACTGTTGGGGTCGATTCTTAGATTGTGAAGGGTTCTCAAATGTTTTTTCTATCATATTTACAGTCTGTAGGTGTCGATTCCTAGATTGTGAAGGGTTCTCAAATGTTTTTCTATCGTATTTGCAGTCTATAGGGGTCGATTCCTAGATTGTGAAGGGTTCTCAAATGTTTTTTTATGTCTTATCTACAGTCTATAGGGATCAATTCATAGATTGTGAAGGGTTATGCTATGTCATCTAAAGACTTTAGAAGTCGATTCCTAGATTGTGAAGTGTTCTCAGATAGTTTTTCTGTCTTATCTACAATCTATAGGGGTCGATTCCTAGATTGTGAAGGGTTCTAAAATGGTTTTTCTATCATATCTACAGACTGTTGGGGTTGATTCTTAGATTGTGAAGGGTTCTCAAATGGTTTTTCTATCATATTTACAGTCTATATGGGTCGATTCCTAGATTGTGAAGGGTTCTCAAATGGTTTTTCTATCATATTAACATACTGTTGGGGTTGATTCTTAGATTGTGAAGGGTTCTCAAATGGTTTTTCTATCATATTTACAGTCTATAGGGGTCGATTCCTAGATTGTGAAGGGTTCTCAAATGTTTTTCTATCATATCTACAGACTGTTGGGGTTGATTCTTAGATTGTGAAGGGTTCTCAAATGGTTTTTCTATTATATTTACAGTCGATAGGGGTTGATTCCTAGATTGTGAAGGATTCTCAAATGGTTTTTCTATCATGTATACAGTCTATAGGGGTCGATTCCTAGATTGTGATGGGTTCTCAAATGTTTTTCTATCGTATCTGCAGTCTATAGGGGTCGATTCCTAGATTGTGAAGGGTTCTGAAATGTTTTTTTCTGTCTTATCTACAGTCAAAAGGGATCAATTCCTAGATTGTGAAGGGTTATGATATGTCATCTAAAGACTTTAGAAGTCGATTCCTAGATTGTGAAGGGTTCTCAGATGTTTTTTCTATCATATCCACAGTCTATAGGGGTCGAATTATAGATTGTGAAGGGTTCTCAAATGTTGTTTCTGTCTTATCTACAGTCTATAGGGATAGATTGTGAAGGGTTATGATATGTCATCTAAAGACTCTAGAAGTCGATTCCTCGATTGTGAAGGGTTCTCAAATGTTTTTTCTGTCTGATCTACAGTCTATAGGGATCAATTCCTAGATTGTGAAGGGTTATGATATGTCATCTAAAGACTTTAGAAGTCGATTCCTAGATTGTGAAGTGTTCTCAGATAGTTTTTCTGTCTTATCTACAGTCTATAGGGGTCGATTCCTAGATTGTGAAGGGTTCTCAAATGGTTTTTCTATCATATTTACAGACTGTTGGGGTTGATTCTTAGATTGTGAAGGGTTCTCAAATGGTTTTTCTATCATATACAGTCTATAGGGGTCGATTCCTAGATTGTGAAGGGTTCTCAAATGGTTTTTCTATCATATTTACAGTCTATAGGGGTCGATTCCTAGATTGTGAAGGGTTCTCAAATGGTTTTTCTATCATATCTACAGACTGTTGGGGTTGATTCTTAGATTGTGAAGGGTTCTCAAATGGTTTTTCTATCATGTTTACAGTCTATAGGGGTCGATTCCTAGATTGTGAAGGATTCTCAAATGGTTTTTCTATCATGTTTACAGTCTATAGTGGTCGATTCCTAGATTGTGAAGGGTTCTCACATGTTTTTCTATCGTATTTGCAGTCTATAGGGGTCGATTCCTAGATTGTGAAGGGTTCTGAAATGTTTTTTTCTGTCTTATCTACAGTCTATAGGGATCAATTCCTAGATTGTGAAGGGTTATGATATGTCATCTACAGACTTGCCAAGTCTACCGGTTTCAAGGCCTATCTACCGGGCTACCGAGTTCGTCATATTTTTTACTGGTTTTTTATAATATTGGGATTTTTTTTTTTTATAACATCAATCCATGAATTACCACGGTAGAAAACTTAAAAATCCAAACGAGTCAACCGCGACGCGAGGGTCATAAGAAAACTACTAATCGATAATAATTGTTAAAATCGCCGTACCCAGTTTTAAGTAATTCTTTGCAAGTTATTATTAAAATCAACTGCTTATTATATCACCTGCATAAATAATAATATTTTAATTTCATATTTATTAATTTAACATAAAAAAAAGTTGTCATTCCAAAGGAAACGTATTGTCAATAATATCGAGTAGTCACGACTTGCTGAATATGCCAAAAAACAGTCTTACAATGTCGTTAACAAAGGAATAGCAAGTTCCTTAATAAATACTTCAAAGAATTAAATGCTAAACAAATCAAATGACAAGTCTTAGTTTAAAATTTCAATTAAATGTCACGACGTATTCCTTTTAACATATAAATATTGAAAACTATTTCTCACCGAAAGTCGCAAAAACAAAACCATACAAAACGATAAAACCAAATTTATCAAACTAAGACGTACAGTCGTTTAAAAACTAATTTTCGTTTTTTTATATTATAATAATACATAAAACGTTATCAATATAATCAACGTAATTTTTTCAATTAACTTGCAGCATATGTTTCACGAAATATTATTGTAATGGTGCATGTGCATTATTATCGATTGTTTGTTTACACAAAATGGCGGACTGGTGAACAAAAATTCTCACGTAAATAACATTGACATTGAATTTCGCTCGTATTCAACATTTTAAAACTTATTGATATGTGTAATATTATCAAAACCTGCCTGTTTTACTATCTTAAAACGCCTTTTGCCACTCAAGTGACGTGATGAACCAATATTTTCACCGTGTAACTGTGTGAGCTGAAGATGTCAACTCAAGAATAGACACATCTGAGTTGTTTTTTTGTATGAATGACCTTATGTCCAGTTATATAGGCCCAAATTAGAAACGAACAATATGCAATTGGATACTTTGACATCGACATGGCTACGAGGGGTAAAAAAAGACCCACTTCTCCGACGAAAACGTCGTCGAAGAAAAAGTCGAAGTATTCAAACTTCTTCAAAAAAGAATTTGAAACTGCATTTCCATGGGTGAAAAAAAGCCTTCTTTCACGAAATCATGCACACTGTCGACCATGCAACAAGAGCTTCAGTATAGCCTCAGGTATGTTTTAAAAAAAATAATATTATTATAATAAATATTTTCTAATGAAATTATATATTCATTTATGTAACTAATTAAATTTGGAGAAATTGCAGATAATAAAAATTTGATAAAAAATATATGTTGTCGAAAAATATGTGCAATATCATGTTTTATTATGAAAATTAAAATCAAATTGTCCAATTTGTGCATTGATCCTCAAGTTACACAAATATTCAGTTATTGACTCCAATATCTTATCTACGATTTTAGGTGGATCATACGACATCAAAGAACATGCCAATACTGCTTCACATCTCAAGACAGTTGCAGCTGCTTTTTCTTCAAAGGGGTTAGGTACCTTCGGCACATCGACTCAGGAAAACAGTAAAGTTACAGAAATGGAATTACGGTTTGCCTACTTCTTTGCAGAGCATAACATTGCCTTCGCTGCTGCGGATCATCTATCAACTTTGGTGAGGAATTTCATGTCACAAGCTGCAAAAGATCCAGATCTTGCCACCAAGTTTAGTTGTTCTAGAACTAAGACGACAAGACTGATAAAGGATGCAATTGCTCCTACTTTGGATAAAGAAGTAACTACTCAGTGCACAAGTCAACCATACTCAATTTTAATAGATGAAAGTAATGACAGAGGAGGAGAGAAACTGCTTGTAATCTTGTCAAGAACATTTGATTCAAAACTTGGACGAGCTGTAACCCGCCTTGTGGATGTTCCCATTTGCAACATCTCCACTGCTAGTTCAATCTTTGACAGGATGACAGAAAGCTTAAGGTGAGGATCGGGTTTTGAATTTGTTTTTATATCAGTGGTTCGTTTGTAATAAATTACCTTTCTTTTCAAATGTTTAATTGTAAACAAATCAATGAATTTTGTCACATCAATGATGACATGTGGTATCTTATAAATTTAGAAAACTCAACCTTTTTGACTGTTTATATGCTCATTTCAATACAAAATTATGACATGCTGGTGTATTATCATTTAATCTCAAATTATTTATTTCAGATCAAGAGGATTGTCTTATGACAACCTTGTGTCCTTCACAAGTGACAATTGTAATGTCATGATGGGCAAGAATAATTCTGTGATGAGTCGAATCAAGGAGGCCCAACCCGCTGCATACAACAATGGATGCATCAGTCATCTGGCCAATCTCTGTGCATCAGACGCTGTCAGATCACTACCCCTTTCTCCAGACGACTTGCTTGTAGACATTTTCTACCACTTTCAGCACAGGTACAATGATATAAACTTGCTTCATGCAATAATCAATTATTATATATTTCACATATGAAGGAAATTTAAATTTGTTAATCTGAATTTTTATTTCACGTTGAGGAAAATTAATTTATTAATGTTATATAAACATTTGTAACAAAACATGTGAAATGTTATTTTATTATCTTTGTTATTTTATAGTTCAAAGAGGAAGGAGATCTACAAAGAATATATGGATTTCTGTGATGTGGAAAAGACTGAAATTCTACGTCACTCGACTACAAGATGGCTGAGCCTGGAAAGATGCATCCAGCGGGTGCTGTGTCATTGGCCGTCGCTGTTGGCGTACTTCCAGTCACATGATGAGGTAGAGAAAGAAGGAAGAATCAAGAGAGTGGCTCATCACCTTGCAGACCCTCTCATGAAGCTCATCATGTTTTTCCTGAAGTTCATTCTGAGGCCATTGAATGAATTCAACACAATGTTTCAAGTAGGTTGTATTCCAATTTACTTTATAAATAAACACATTTAAAAAATGTTTTATTCATTGTTATATCATTTTAAGTTAACAAGTGATTGAAAGATAAAACTTTAACCTTTTATTTACAGGCTGAATCTTCAAAGATGGGCTTCATCCTAGCTGACTTCAGGAAACTCCTTCGGAAGTTCATGGCAAAGTTTGTAAAGATGAAGGTCATCGCCAGTGCCAACGAACTGACCAGTGCTGAGTACCTACTTGACGACAACCTTTTAACTGGACAACACCTACCTTGCTGTTGGAATGGAAGCAAGGGCCTTCATTGCAGACCAGGAAATATCTCCAGCTGTGCAGAACAAATTCTTCAGGTATATACACCTTAAAATAATGAACATTAAAATGATCAGCACTGAATAACAAGGGCAATATTGATTAATTTAAAGTCATGATTAAATAATTATCTATTATCTGGGGCAATCATGAGTCAAGCTTAAATATCATGATTTAATATGTCATGATTAAATATCTTTTTCATGTTCTTTTCTAGGAGTGTCCGAGTGTTCTACGTCAAAGTTGTGAGCAAGATGCTCAAGAAGTTTCCCTTTGATGATCCAATGCTGGAGGAATCCAAATTTCTGGACCCAACTCGAAGACATGACATTCCAGCTGCTGCAGTAATCAAGTTAGCGGACAGATTCCCCCAGGTTCTGGATCCTGAGCAAAAGGACAACCTTGAGGTAGAGATGACTGAGTTCCAACTGCTGCCAGACACTGACATTCCTGAGGGTTCAACTGAGCAGATATGGAATGATCTTGCAAATGTAAAAGTTCAAACAACAGGAAAATTGATGTTCCCCAACTTGTGCACTCTAGCCAAGGCCCTACTGACAATTCCAAATTCAAATGCAGCTTCAGAGAGAACCTTCAGCATGGTGAAGAAAATATATACAGAGCATAGGTCACAACTGAATCCCTCAACTATATGTGCCCTACTGAAAGCAAAGATGAACTGTGAGGAAACTTGTTGCACTTTAAAGCCTGACAAAAACATGAAGAGACTAGCAAAGTCAGCTTGCACACTCTCCAACTTTGCTTGTAGCACAACAAAAGGAGAGCTGAATGGAGAAAACAAAGACTATGTTGACACTTTGCATGAATAGTTGTTTTTCATTGATGTATAGAAGTTATCAATCAGCTTCAGTTCTGAGACCACTCATAGTGGTAGATAAATCAATTGCAGAGCAATGACAAAGACTATTTGTATTTGCATAAATATTTGTACTTTCTTGGAAGTACAGTAGAAGTTATCAATCAGCTTCAGTTCTGAGTCCATTCATAGTGATTGATAAATCATGTGTACATATGTATATAATGTCTTGGTATTTATAACTGCTGAACATTTGCTGTAGTAAGAAAAATCATTTCTAAATTTGTTTCTATCAAATTTCAAGTATTTTCTGATGTAAATATGATATTAAAGTACCAATATTGTATATATTTGTTGATCGGTATTTCATCGAGAGTGCGATTCAGAAATCTACCTAGTTGGGACCTTGAAACTAGGTAGATCTACCTGGTTGGACCAAATGAAACTTGGCATGTCTCCATCTAAAGACTTTAGAAGTCGATTCCTAGATTGTGAAGGGTTCTCAGATGTTTTTTCTATCATATCCACAGTCTATAGGGGTCGATTCATAGATTGTGAAGGGTTCTCAAATGTTTTTTCTGTCTTATCTACAGTCTATAGGGGTCTATTCATAGATTGTGAAGGGTTATGATATGTCATCTAAAGACTCTAGAAGTCGATTCCTCGATTGTGAAGGGTTCTCAAATGTTTTTTCTGTCTTATGTACAGTCTATAGGGGTCGATTCCTAGATTGTGAAGGGTTCTCAAATGGTTTTTCTATCATATTTACAGACTGTTGGGGTCGATTCTTAGATTGTGAAGGGTTCTCAAGTGGTTGTTCTGTCTTATCTACAGTCTATAGGGGTCGATTCCTAGATTGTGAATGGTTATGATATGTCATCTAAAGACTCAAGAAGTCGATTCTTAGATTGTGAAGGGTTCTCAAATGGTTTTATGTCGTATTTACAGACTATAGGGATCGATTCCTAGATTGTGAAGGGTTATGATATGTCATCTAAAGACTCAAGAAGTCGATTCTTAGATTGTGAAGGGTTCTCAGATAGTTTTTCTATCATATGCACAGTCTATAGGGATCGATTCCTTGATAGTGAAGGGTTCTCAAAGGTTTTTATATCGTATTTACAGTCTATAGGGGTCGATTCTTAGATTGTGAAGGGTTCTGAAATGGTTTTTATGTCGTATTTACAGACTATAGGGATCGATTCCTAGATTGTAAAGGGTTATGATATGTCATCTAAAGACTCAAGAAGTCGATTCTTAGATTGTGAAGGGTTCTCAGATAGTTGTTCTATCATATGCACAGTCTATAGGGATCGATTCCTAGATTGTGAAGGGTTCTCAAAGGTTTTTATATCGTATTTACAGTCTATAGGGGTCGATTCCTAGATTGTGAAGGGTTATGATATGTCATCTAAAGACTCAAGAAGTCGATTCTTAGATTGTGAAGGGTTCTTAAATGGTTTTTATGTCATATTTACAGACTATAGGGATCGATTCCTAGATTGTGAAGGGTTATGATAGGTCATCTAAAGACTCAATAAGTCGATTCTTAGATTGTGAAGGGTTCTCAGATAGTTTTTCTATCATATGCAAAATATATAGGGATCGATTCCTAGATTGTGAAGGGTTCTCACAGGTTTTTATATCGCATTTACAGTCTATAGGGATCGATTCCTAGATTGTGAAGGGTTCTCAAATGCTTTTTCTATCGTATTTACAGACTCTAGGGATCAATTCCTAGATTGTGAAGGGTTATGGTATGTCATCTAAAGACTCTAGAAGTCAATTCCTAGATTGTGAAGGGTTCTCAAGTGGTTGTTCTGTCTTATCTACAGTCTATAGGGGTCGATTCCCAGATTGTGAAGGTTTCTCAAATGGTTTTTCTATCGTATTTACACACTCTGGGGATCATTTCATAGATTGTGAAGGGTTATGGTATGCCATCTAAAGACTCTAGAAGTCGATTCCTAGATTGTGAAGGGTTCTCAAGTGGTTGTTCTGTCTTATCTACAGTCTATAGGGGTCGATTCCTAGAATGTGAAGGGTTCTCAAATGTTTTGTCTGTCTTATCTACAGTCTATAGGGGTCGATTCCTAGATTGTGAAGGGTTATGATATGTCATCGAAAGACTCTAGAAGTCGATACCTAGATTGTGAAGGTTTCTCAAATGGTTTTTCCTTTTCCTGACATGAATAAAGAAGGTGTGTTCTGGAGACAGAGATTGATGCTGAAGACAAACAAAATTGACACAGTCATGTTTGCATATTTCAGGTTTATTGCTTGGCCTAGATGTAGGACAATACATAGTAAAAAAAAGTTTTAAATATTTTAAGGATTAAGATTAAGATATCAAATGCGACAAACATTGGAAACCATAAAATTAAATGTAAATTTGCCTTTAAATAATCATGATAACTTGCACACATTTTTCCTGTACTGATACAGCCTTATCTATGTTGATGTCTTGCTTCTTCATTGATGTCCAAACGCACTTATTGATATAACTTATACTCGATCAACATAAGTCTCACTAAGTACAGATCCACATTATTGTCTGCAGCCATATCACACATCCCATGTCGATGAATTTAACATCAGCTCGGCCTCCATCCGGTTGATGCACTCGTGTTTCATACACACATGGACTGCCAGCTGAAAAATAAATGCACACGTGTACACTTGTCGTACTATAAAGTCATACAATATCACGTCAATGTGTCTTCGTCCGCTTCCACATAATTTGAAACAAATATTGTTGATCACTTACTTCTGGCACAAATACATTTAGGTTGTCGCTCTGTGTTGTTCCAAAACTCTTCATTACGTCATAAAGATGGTCAACCTAAAGAAAAGGGAAACTGGCTTATTATCGTCTACGTTACCATTATTATTCTTTCGTTAATGAAGTATTACCCCGCATTTCTTGAGTTTCGATATTCAAGTTAAGCCATGGATATTGTCTCATATAAAAGCATTGGAACAGTAAGATGGTTGACCATTCCTTCACCGCATTTAAAACTCTACTCGTGAGCATTCCTTTATCGCTACATTAAAATGGCCTCTCGATGGAAAATGGCCTCATGGCAAAAGCGAACCATGGCCATTCGTTTCAGAATCAGAAGTATGATTTAGCCATTGGTAATATTTCGCTATACGTTTGTGAGATCACGTGATTCCATTAGAAAAAATCGTGCTACAGCTATTAAACTATTAAAATGTATTTACCACATCTTCCCGAAAGCGGTGGAATGCACTGCGGTGTTTCCATAGACGAAATCTTGGGGATCCCTTTGTGGCCTACCGTGCCGACACATATTGCCTTTCTTTTATGCTTCTTACACGTTCCTGACAGAGCAACAGTAGAGATCAAATCATTACTTAGCACACAATACTTGATATCAGCTGTCAATCAAATGTTTCAATAGACGATACATTGAAAAGAATTCGTCATAGAACATTAAAAACCGGACATTGTGACAAGTTCCCTTCACAACAGCAGAATAGTTGCTCTCGGAATCTTTAGTGCATCTTAAGTAATACACCTTTGGCAAAGAGTAGTCTTGCTCGTTCAATATTATGTATAAATGTGATATATTTTAGAATACGTTACCATGTTATAAGTACTTCATGAGACTAGTACATTTTGCATTTGCATCGACCCTATAGTCGGTAGATAAGATACAAAAAACAATTTGAGAACCCTTCACAATCTGGGAATCGACCCCTGTAGTCGTTAGATGAAATTCTATAACCCTTCACAATCTGGGAATCGACCCATGTAGTCTGTTGATAAGACAGAAAAACTATTTGAGAACCCATCACAATCTAGGAATCAACACTATAGTCGATAGATAAGATAAAAAAAACAATTTGAGAACTCTTCACAATCTGGGAATCGACCCCTGCAGTGGTTAGATGCACTTCTATAACCCATCACAATCTAAGAATCGACCCTATAGTCGGTAGATAAGACAGAAAAACTATTTGAGAACCCATCACAATCTAAGAATCTACCCTGTAGTCGGTAGATACGACAGAAAAACTATTTGAGAACCCTTCACAATCTGGGAATCGACCCCTGTAGTCGTTAGATGAAATTGTATAACCCATCACAATCTGGGAATCGACCCTATAGTCGGCAGATAAGACAGAACAACTACTTGAGAACCTGTCACAATCTAGGAATCGACCCCTGTAGTCGTTAGATGAAATTCTATAACCCTTCCCAATCTGGGAATCGACCCCTGTAGTCGTTAGATGAAATTCTATAACCCTTCACAATCTGGGAATCGACCCATATAGTTGGTAGATAAGACAGAAAAACTATTTGAGAACCCTTCACAATCTGGGAATCGACCCATGTAGTCTGTTGATACGACAAAAAAACTATTTGAGAACCCTTCACAATCTGGGAATCGACCCCTGTAGTCGTTAGATGAAATTCTATAACCCTTCACAATCTGGGAATCGACCCATGTAGTCTGTTGATAAGACAGAAACACTATTTGAGAACCTTTCACAATCTAGGAATCGACCAATGTAGTCGTTAGATGAAATTCTATAACCCTTCACAATCTAGGAATCGACCCATATAGTCGGTAGATAAGACAGAAAAACTATTTGAGAACCCTTCACAATCTGGGAATCGACCCACGTAGTCTGTTGAAACGACAGAAAAACTATTTGAGAACCCTTCACAATCTGTGAATCGACCCATGTAGTCTGTAAATACGACAGAAAAACTATTTGAGAACCCTTCACAATCCAGGAATCGACCCTATAGTCGGTAGATTAGATAGAAAAAAACATTTGAGAACCCTTAACAATCTAGATATCGACCCTATAGTCGGTAGATAAGACAGAAAAACTATTTGAGAACCCATCACAATCTAAGAATCTACCCTGTAGTCGGTAGATAAGACAGAAAAACTATTTGAAAACCCTTCACAATCTAGAAATCGACCCATTTAGTCTGTTGATACGACAGAAAAACTATTTGAGAACCCTTCACAATCTGGGAATCGACCCCGGTAGTCGTTAGATGAAATTGTATAACCCATCACAATCTGGGAATCGACCCTATAGTCGGCAGATAAGACAGAACAACTATTTGAGAACCCTTCACAATCTAGGAATCGACCCCTGTAGTCGTTAGATGAAATTCTATAATCCTTCCCAATCTGGGAATCGACCCCTGTAGTCGTTAGATGAAATTATATAACCCTTCACAATCTGGGAATCGACCCATGTAGTCTGTTGATAAGACAGAAAAACTATTTGAGAACCCATCACAATCTAGGAATCAACACTATAGTCGATAGATCAGACAGAACAAACTATTTGAGAACCCTTCACAATCTAGGAATCGACCCTATAGTCGGTAGATAAGATAAAAAAAAAACAATTTGACAACCCTTCACA
Organism: Gibbula magus; assembly: GCA_936450465.1. Classification (NCBI taxonomy): domain Eukaryota; kingdom Metazoa; phylum Mollusca; class Gastropoda; order Trochida; family Trochidae; genus Gibbula; species Gibbula magus. The sequence continues at coordinate 16,411,897 of OW388300.1, read as the reverse complement.
ATCTGGGAATCGACCCCTGTAGTGGTTAGCTGCACTTCTATAACCCATCACAATCTAGGAATCTACCCTATAGTCAGTAGATAAGACAGAAAAACTATTTGAGAACCCTTCACAATCTAAGAATCGACCCATGCAGTCTGTTGATACGACAGAAAAACTATTTGAGAACCCTTCACAATCTGGGAATCGACCCCTGTAGTCGTTAGATGAAATTCTATAACCCTTCACAATCTAGGAATCTACCCATATAGTCGGTAGATAAGACAGAAAAACTATTTGAGAACCCTTCACAATCTGGGAAGCGACCCATGTAGTCTGTTGATACGACAGAAAAACTATTTGAGAACCCTTCACAATCTGGGAATCGACCCCTGTAGTCGTTAGATGAAATTCTATAACCCTTCACAATCTAGGAATCGACCCATGTAGTCTGTTGATAAGACAGAAAAACTATTTGAGAACCCTTCACAATCTAGGAATCGACCCCTGTAGTCGTTAGATGAAATTCTATAACCCTTCACAATCTAGGAATCGACCCATATAGTCGGTAGATAAGACAGAAAAACTATTTGAGAACCCTTCACAATCTGGGAATCGACCCACGTAGTCTGTTAAAACGACAGAAAAACTATTTGAGAACCCATCACAATCTAGGAATCGACACTATAGTCGATAGATAAGACAGAACAAACTATTTGAGAACCCTTCACAATCTAGGAATCGACCCTATAGTCGGTAGATAAGATAAAAAAAAACAATTTGAGAACCCTTCACAATCTGGGAATCGACCCCTGTAGTGGTTAGCTGCACTTCTATAACCCATCACAATCTAGGAATCTACCCTATAGTCAGTAGATAAGACAGAAAAACTATTTGAGAACCCTTCACAATCTAAGAATCGACCCATGCAGTCTGTTGATACGACAGAAAAACTATTTGAGAACCCTTCACAATCTGGGAATCGATCCCTGTAGTCGTTAGATGGAATTCTATAACCCTTCACAATCTAGGAATCGACCCATATAGTTGGTAGATAAGACAGAAAAACTATTTGAGAACCCTTCACAATCTGGGAATCGACCCCTGTAGTCGTTAGATGAAACTCTATAACCCTTCACAATCTGGGAATCCACCCATGTAGTCTGTTGATAAGACAGAAAAACTATTTGAGAACCCTTCACAATCTAGGAATCGACCAATGTAGTCGTTAGATGAAACTCTATAACCCTTCACAATCTAGGAATCGACCCATATAGTCGGTAGATAAGACAGAAAAACTATTTGAGAACCCTTCACAATCTGGGAATCGACCCACGTAGTCTGTTGAAACGACAGAAAAACTATTTGAGAACCCTTCACAATCTGGGAATCGACCCACGTAGTCTGTTGAAACGACAGAAAAACTATTTGAGAACCCTTCACAATCCAGGAATCGACCCTATAGTCGGTAGATTAGATAGAAAAAAACATTTGAGAACCCTTCACAATCTAGATATCGACCCTATAGTCGGTAGATAAGACAGACAAACTATTTGAGAACCCATCACAATCTAAGAATCTACCCTGTAGTCGGTAGATAGGACAGAAAAACTATTTGAGAACCCTTCACAATCTGGGAATCGACCCCTGTAGTCGTTAGATGAAATTGTATAACCCATCACAATCTTGGAATCGACCCTATAGTCGGCAGATAAGACAGAACAACTATTTGAGAACCTGTCACAATCTAGGAATCGACCCCTGTAGTCGTTAGATGAAATTCTATAACCCTTCCCAATCTGGGAATCGACCCCTGTAGTCGTTAGATGAAATTCTATAACCCTTCACAATCTGGGAATCGACCCATGTAGTCGGTAGATAAGACAGAAAAACTATTTGAGAACCCTTCACAATCTGGGAATCGACCCATGTAGTCTGTTGATACGACAGAAAAACTATTTGAGAACCCATCACAATCTAGGAATCGACACTATAGTCGATAGATAAGACAGAACAAACTATTTGAGAACCCTTCACAATCTAGGAATCGACCCTATAGTCGGTAGATAAGATAAAAAAAAACAATTTGAGAACCCTTCACAATCTGGGAATCGACCCCTGTAGTGGTTAGCTGCACTTCTATAACCCATCACAATCTAGGAATCTACCCTATAGTCAGTAGATAAGACAGAAAAACTATTTGAGAACCCTTCACAATCTAAGAATCGACCCATGCAGTCTTTTGATACGACAGAAAAAATATTTGAGAACCCTTCACAATCTGGGAATCGACCCCTGTAGTCGTTAGATGAAATTCTATAACCCTTCACAATCTAGGAATCGACCCATATAGTCGGTAGATAAGACAGAAAAAATATTTGAGAACCCTTCACAATCTTGGAATCGACCCATGTAGTCTGTTGATACGACAGAAAAACTATTTGAGAACCCTTCACAATCTGGGAATCGACCCCTGTAGTCGTTAGATGAAATTCTATAACCCTTCACAATCTAGGAATCGACCAATGTAGTCGTTAGATGAAATTCTATAACCCTTCACAATCTAGGAATCGACCCATATAGTCGGTAGATAAGACAGAAAAACTATTTGAGAACCCTTCACAATCTGGGAATCGACCCACGTAGTCTGTTGAAACGACAGAAAAACTATTTGAGAACCCTTCACAATCTGGGAATCGACCCATGTAGTCTGTTGATACGACAGAAAAACTATTTGAGAACCCTTCACAATCTGGGAATCGACCCCTGTAGTCGTTAGATGAAATTCTATAACCCTTCACAATCTAGGAATCGACCCATGTAGTCTGTTGATAAGACAGAAAAACTATTTGAGAACCCTTCACAATCTAGGAATCGACCAATGTAGTCGTTAGATGAAATTCTATAACCCATCACAATCTAGGAATCTACCCTATAGTCAGTAGATAAGACAGAAAAACTATTTGAGAACCCTTCACAATCTGGGAATCGACCCACGTAGTCTGTTGAAACGACAGAAAAACTATTTGAGAACCCTTCACAATCTGTGAATCGACCCATGTAGTCTGTTGATACGACAGAAAAACTATTTGAGAACCCTTCACAATCTAGGAATCGACCCATGTAGTCTGTTAATACGACAAAAAAACTATTTGAGAACCCTTCACAATCTTGGAATCGACCCCTGTAGTCGTTAGATGAAATTGTATAACCCATCACAATCTGGGAATCGACCCCTGTAGTCGTTAGATGAAATTCTATAACCCTTCACAATCTAGGAATCGACCCATGTAGTCTGTTGATAAGACAGAAAAACTATTTGAGAACCCTTCACAATCTAGGAATCGACCAATGTAGTCGTTAGATGAAATTCTATAACCCTTCACAATCTAGGAATCGACCCATATAGTCGGTAGATAAGACAGAAAAACTATTTGAGAACCCTTCACAATCTGGGAATCGACCCACGTAGTCTGTTGAAACGACAGAAAAACTATTTGAGAACCCTTCACAATCCAGGAATCGACCCTATAGTCGGTAGATTAGATAGAAAAAAACATTTGAGAACCCTTCACAATCTAGATATCGACCCTATAGTCGGTAGATAAGACAGACAAACTATTTGAGAACCCATCATAATCTAAGAATCTACCCTGTAGTCGGTAGATAGGACAGAAAAACTATTTGAGAACCCTTCACAATCTGGGAATCGACCCCTGTAGTCGTTAGATGAAATTGTATAACCCATCACAATCTGGGAATCGACCCTATAGTCGGCAGATAAGACAGAACAACTATTTGAGAACCTGTCACAATCTAGGAATCGACCCCTGTAGTCGTTAGATGAAATTCTATAACCCTTCCCAATCTGGGAATCGACCCCTGTAGTCGTTAGATGAAATTCTATAACCCTTCACAATCTGGGAATCGACCCTGTAGTCGTTAGATGAAATTCTATAACCCATCACAATCTAAGAATCGACCCTATAGTGGGTAGATGAGATAGAAAAAAAATATTTGAGAACCCTTCACAATCTAGGAATCGACCCTATAGTCGGTAGATAAGACAGAAAAACTATTTGAGAACCCATCACGATCTAAGAATCTACCCTGTAGTCGGTAGATAAGACAGAAAAACTGTTTGAGAACCCTTCACAATCTGTGAATCGACCCATGTAGTCTGTTGATACGACAGAAAAACTATTTGAGAACCCTTCACAATCTAGGAATCGACCCATGTAGTCTGTTAATACGACAAAAAAACTATTTGAGAACCCTTCACAATCTTGGAATCGACCCCTGTAGTCGTTAGATGAAATTGTATAACCCATCACAATCTGGGAATCGACCCCTGTAGTCGTTAGATGAAATTCTATAACCCTTCACAATCTAGGAATCGACCCATGTAGTCTGTTGATAAGACAGAAAAACTATTTGAGAACCCTTCACAATCTAGGAATCGACCAATGTAGTCGTTAGATGAAATTCTATAACCCTTCACAATCTAGGAATCGACCCATATAGTCGGTAGATAAGACAGAAAAACTATTTGAGAACCCTTCACAATCTGGGAATCGACCCACGTAGTCTGTTGAAACGACAGAAAAACTATTTGAGAACCCTTCACAATCCAGGAATCGACCCTATAGTCGGTAGATTAGATAGAAAAAAACATTTGAGAACCCTTCACAATCTAGATATCGACCCTATAGTCGGTAGATAAGACAGACAAACTATTTGAGAACCCATCACAATCTAAGAATCTACCCTGTAGTCGGTAGATAGGACAGAAAAACTATTTGAGAACCCTTCACAATCTGGGAATCGACCCCTGTAGTCGTTAGATGAAATTGTATAACCCATCACAATCTGGGAATCGACCCTATAGTCGGCAGATAAGACAGAACAACTATTTGAGAACCTGTCACAATCTAGGAATCGACCCCTGTAGTCGTTAGATGAAATTCTATAACCCTTCCCAATCTGGGAATCGACCCCTGTAGTCGTTAGATGAAATTCTATAACCCTTCACAATCTGGGAATCGACCCTGTAGTCGTTAGATGAAATTCTATAACCCATCACAATCTAAGAATCGACCCTATAGTGGGTAGATGAGATAGAAAAAAAATATTTGAGAACCCTTCACAATCTAGGAATCGACCCTATAGTCGGTAGATAAGACAGAAAAACTATTTGAGAACCCATCACGATCTAAGAATCTACCCTGTAGTCGGTAGATAAGACAGAAAAACTGTTTGAGAACCCTTCACAATCTAGGAATCGACCCATGTAGTCTGTTGATACGACAGAAAAACTATTTGAGAACCCTTCACAATCTGGGAATCGACCCCTGTAGTCGTTAGATGAAATTCTATAACCCTTCACAATCTAGGAATCTACCCTATAGTCGGTATATAAGACAGAAAAACTATTTGAGAACCCATCACAATCTAGGAATCGATCCTATAGTCGATAGATAAGTTAGAAAAAAAACATTTGAGAACCCTTCACAATCTAGGAATCGACTCGTAAAGTCTGTTTGATAGCCTTACAAACAGATTCCTAGATTGTGATCATTCTCAGATTGTTAGGGTCGAACAATCTAAGAATGGTGAAATATTCCTAGATTGTGAGCTCACAATCTGCAGATTGTTTTTTCATAGACTCAGTTAACCTATACCTCGACATAGACCTGATTAAATATGCAAATATATATTGTCAATCAGTTTAAACTGAATTTTAAATTAAGGAATGCAATCACTCTATTTCATGGAATGTATCAGTTGACTTGTACATTTCCATAATTGACTCGATCAAATATGCATATATCCATTGCTAAGAATATTAAATCTGGGGTTTCAAACCTGGAATAGCGTTTTTATTATGTTATATACAATATATACAATAACTTTAAAATCCCCTTTGACACTGTTTACAAGGCACTCACTGGATAGGATAAATTATTTGGATGGTTACATCTGATATGGATGTTAGTTAAAAGAACAACGTGAGATGCTGATAAGCTAGCTGAGCTGTTATGAGATAATAAATAGATAGTATTGTATGGATGAGACCCTAATATCAGCCCGAGAGCTTTCTGATATTGGTCGAGGACTGATACAGGATGTGATATGACAACACTCGTATCATACTAAGTTTATCATATTCATTTACGAAAAAAAGCCCAAATAAGTTAAACATTCATAAACTTTGATTCCTGAATCTATTATCATGAAAACCCATAACTTACTCAGAAAATGTTCTCATATCACGTGTGTGATTGGGTTTCGCAATTTTTGGGTCACAGTGTTTGGGTTTCGCATTTTTCTCCGTACCCATTTCGTTTGTTTCAAATTTCACCTAATTTTCTACGCCTACGGCAACTGCCGAATCAATGATGGTGTCAAGCTCACATATTTTCGGTCTGCAAGTAACTGCGGCGTTGTTCAGTGATGTCCGGCATGTTAAACGACAACCTCGTCCCAAAGGCAAACTCCTCATAGTGCTATTAAGTCTCTCCTGAGTCAAGCCTCTATGAGAGACGTAATAGCTTTGTGAGGAGTTTAGTTGAACGTATGCTGTGCAAAGGGAGAAAACTCTAAATGCCTCGTGATTTTTATCTATTTGTTTCGTACGTTACCTTGGCGTTGAGGTTCAAGTCCCTGGACGACGGGCTGATACAGATTTTTGCCCTTGACGACGTACTGATACAGGTTTTTGCCCTTGACGCCTGGCTGATACAGGTTTTTGTCCTTGACGCCTGGCTGATACAGGTTTTTGTCCTTGACGACGGACTGATACAGGTTATCTGCCCGCCGGTCTGATACAGGTTATATGCCCGCCGGGCTGATACACAGTATTTGGAAGAGGGTCTATCATACATACAAAATCTTTGTATTTATAAGCACGGTTATGATAGGAGATGATAACACCAGATTGGATGATACAATGCGAGTCATAACATATTCAACCTTTCTCTATTATGTATGTACAACTTGAAACTTTTTGATTGAGATTAACAGACGTAACAGATATACGTGTCTCATACAAATATATACTTTCTGATGTAATTTGCTCTGTTTACAAATCGATTCCACGGCAAAAGGAACTATACTAAACTTTCAACAGAGTCAAAATCGCAATAATGATTTCAATTATGATTTAATAATGATTTAAGCAAGTCGATTTCTAATTATTAGATCAGCAAATGCTTCATAAGTAAGACAAAATTAACAGAACGACACAGTTTGAAACATAAGGGTTATGTACTTTTAATTATTGGTCTGTTCAAACTCACATGGTGTGGTGAAAGCGCTATTTTCTGGACAGAATATTTGGCATTAAAGTTTTATAATGATAATGTATGAAAGTAAAGTTAATAAAAGATGTTGTCGACAACATGTGCCTTCCTGAACTTGAACCTCATTGACGCAGCTTTAATGTAATAAAATACATAAAATAAGCAAAATGTTTCTTACTTAGTTTAGGATGTTGAGCATGTTTTTCAAAGATATGTCAAGATATTTGTTCTTAATTTGTATATGTAGGTTGGTTGGCATGATGTACCTAAGCGGGATTGATCAGTTATTTTCAGTAGATATAGTTTCTTTTGTATTTGTATACTAATAATCATCTAAATTAGATTCTGTAACTGTTAAACACAATAATTAATTAAATTTCTGAGTTTGAAGCAAAATCAAGAAAACGGGTTCCGTTTTGTCCATGTTTAAGAATATCCGAAATCATTGTGTTGTACCCAAGGATTGTTCAACTCATACAATAAATAATTGGATATATAACGTAATGTTTGAGAACTGTCACATGCACAAACAAAACACATATGAAATGTTCAGGTTCATTGATTTTATCCATAACAATAAAGGTAATGGAATAGAGCGTCAATAGGGCGGTTATTTCCATATCAATAGTAATCTGAACTTATTTTAGAAAAGTATTCAAAACGAAATTAGCTAAAGACAAGATGATGCTTCTTGCTGATGCAATATTGTGACATCGTAATCAATTGTGGTAACGAGAGAAGTATTCATGTGTATCATCATCTAACAGTGTCTCAAATTAAGCAGTTAATAGAAATTAATTTGTTAAATTATCCTATGTGATGTATTTGATATATCGCCATCTTCCACTACTGAAATATCACGGAGCACTAGCGCTCCTGGATAATTGCAGATTTTGTTGACTTTAATATGTTGATGGTTCCAGAAATTGATTTTCTATATTTATGTGCACTTCTGTTAAATGGCTTCATTACTGTGTGTCAGCTAGGGGTCATAGTGTATTCATATAGAACAATTTGTCCGTGTTAACAAATATTCTGTTAGCGTTAAGCAGGTATACACTTTACGTGAACGATTTAAACATAATGATAAAATCGTGTTATCAGAGATGTTTATACACGTATGATCCATCCCCGTGGACACTACGAAATCAAGTGGCACCATTGCCAAGTATTTCTGTACTCAGTACGAAGTGTAAAATGTCTAGCATGTAATGTTTAAAGAGAAACGTTTCTGTGATTGTCAGTTTGAGCATTATCCATAATCGGGATTGTGTGACTAATCCAGAAGGTTCGACTGCATAACCTTGAACAATTAATCATCTTAAACTTGTTCATTGTTGTTATGAATTACTTAAAATGTGCTGTACAGCAATGTTATATTTGATACAATTTTGAACATTCAGTGATGGCGTTCTTCGGTTCCGATTTATCTTAAACTATCCTTGTAGACGCAAGGACAAAAATTTCAAGACTCATATCAGGGATTTATTATGGGTTTTACATTTTGAAGGAAGAAGTAGTAATTGAAAATGAACATAATGCAATCTTGCATTAAAAACCCGATTCAGTTCTACTACATAAAGTACAGCTATAAATTAACCCCCGAGTCCTCCATCAAATACTCATAAAATTTGGAAAGAAGTCATAGAAGATGCGAGTGCTTCACTTCTATTTGCTGGGACACAACAGTTTGTGGTAGCGAGACCATTCCCTGGACTCTGTATGTCATATTTGTAAATTTATAACTGATAGTATGATTTCAGATTGAACATTAGTATGCGTGCATGCCATTTTTTTCTGTGAGTATTTCTATATTATCATACGAAAAACTTGAAAAGTGTTAGATTTCTAGCGAACATTTAAAACCATCAGAACACCCCCACAGCGTACCTGAAAGCATCAGAACGTGATTGAATGTGTTTCTGCTTAGTTTCGATTGCGGATTCTGACACTGGCCTTTAAAGAATATTGATTTGAGAACAATATTCCGAAATTGAATTGTCCTGGATGTAAATTGAAAATAGTCGCTTTCGTTTTTTTCTTACAGTTCCTCAGATCAACTCCATTTCAATTTCCTTTTGAATGTTTTTTTTTCTTAATTGAGATACATTGGCATCTTGGCAGAATTGTATTAATTAACCATTTTGGAATCTCGTAGGGAAATTCATTATTTTCCAAATTTGTAATTCTTCATGGTGGCAACTCCGCCTAAGCCTTGAAGTAAAATAATTTTGTAGAAACGGTGTCATCACTTATTCATAGAGAAAATATTACATTATTTGCGTGAACCTACAATGTATATAAGGAGACACAATCAACGCAGAGAAATCAGGTTCTTTTCACATAACACTGAAAGCTCTTATGACTTATTAATAACTTTAAACAGTTGTGTGTGTATCTGGTTGTCCTTCTATTAAAAGGACATCAATTAAGATATATATACTGAACTATTAAGATGTTAATGCATAATTCTCTTAAAATACATGTAAATAACACACTTGTATAATTTATGAAACTGTACTAATAAATGAAAATGTAAGGAGAAAACAATTATGTAATTGAAACACAGTTTATGAATTTTGTTTATAAAAGGATATATCTGTTAACATAACAGAAACATAATATGATATGTCATACTGAAAGTATGTGATTCAACCCTTAGATTAATTTCAGATATATTTACATGACATCATTCTGTGACTCACTAAAATCACACAAAATGTCATCTTAATCATTCAAGGTCAATGAAGGCGGCCTGAAGATGACTAAATAAAGATGAAGAGGTTGAAATAGAGTATGATAGGACTTTCACTATCACTTTATCAGTATATTTGTCCAATACACACAACTGAATCTGAAAACTAAACGCTATCAGTCCTGATAGTCCAAGCTGTACCTGAGGACATTTCACTCCCCATAAGAATAATGATATTGACTAATCTGCCAACGACTCACCGCATTAACACAGCATGTCCTTTTTCTATTACTTGTCAATGTAGCCAAAATGAAGCTGACCGTTGAGTAAATAGTGATATATACCACCAATTTACCACTATTTACCCGAGACACACAACTGAATCTCAAGAGAAAACTTTTCTGTTCCCTGATATCAGAGGTGTTAACCTGTCTGGACCTTTCCCAGACATTTCGCTAACTCAGATAACACAAGATATCATCTGAATGATTGTCTGACAAATATACAGAAATGTAGATAGCTAACGATCGGTTTATATTAAATTGCCCCATTCAAACGTTTAACTCTCCAAACTGTGTGGGGTGTATTTTGCTATTGAATAGATATTAATAAGTTAGCGTAGTGTTTTTAAACTGAGGTGCAAAAGAAACCTAACACCCCATTGTTTCACTCATACAGTAAAAATAACAAAACAAATTGATATGATAGAGGCGGGATATTATTTGATGTTCAATGTTGACGGACTCGACAAACAATCATACTCGTTTTTTTTCAAACATGCAGAGTTAAGAGTCACTGAAAGGACCAAGGGGTATAACATCATTTTTACACCAACATGACCCCTACCATGTTTATAATGTTAGCAAATGTCTTATATGTCGATGAACAGTTGTGTTTTATCCAAATTAATTTTGGAAGAATTTACTACTTTAAAATTTAATTTTTTCCCCAAAAAAATTCAAACCACATAGAATTATTCCTTGGCTGATGACTAAACGCCTGCACTTTTCAGTTTTAGAGTACGACTTCGAAAACATAAGATATTTGTTATTGAACATAAAAGATATGATAAAACCAACTGAGGTGTTAGGTTTCTTTTGCTAGTCAGTTTATATATTACTACAAAACACAGTGCTCAAAACTGTTAGTGTCACTATACTATGGTGGCAGATTTTATATGAAGGTAATCCTAACTAAATGTAACAGTTTGCAAAAATTACCCATTCATATTGTGTAGGATGCTGAATTGATTGGGAAGAATGTTATTTGATGATAAACATCATGTTGGCATTTAACATTTGAACATCAACAGCTCTTTGTTAAAAGTAGTATATCTTGTGAATATCTCGATATAGTTTGAGGTGTAAAAATGTGAATAATTACATGCAATATCTTGTCGCAAATAACAACAGAATAATATGTTAAGAAAAAGAATATATATGCAAATACCCAATCCCTAAGTACTCAATTCAGAATAACTATATGTCTCTTATAATATCAATTATTTATGAGAAAACAACATTTCTCGACCCAAAAACAAACATCTAAATAATTATAATTTTGAAACTTATTGTAAATGCAAAACAGGTATAAATACATCTTTTCATTTTGTTTAGATAGATGTATCTCTTGCTCATTGCAAAATCACATTGGAATGTTGCAACTGTAAGCATTATATGATGACGAAAACAATAAATTAATTCTGAAGTGAACTTGTGTTCCAAAGTTAGATATTATAACATGATATTGTCTCCACTAGAAGTGTTTATATGCATACTGGTGCAGTTCATGTGCTTCCAGGCCCACAGACCATGGCGTTAATCGCTTAGACTGATTATACAACATCTATACTACGTTTCCATCACATAGAAACCATAGGCCCAGGACTGATAGTTTCTATTCAATTTTAAACTTCATACTGTAGTACAAACGAAACTCTACATCTTAGGGAATATATCTTTAAAACGGATTCATCTGGTGTTTCAAAGAATAAGTAATTAGACCATTTAAGATGACTTGTTTCTCTAATGAATAGTGACAATGCAAACATTATTGTAATACAGAAACTAGTGTGCGAGAAATGGCAGTGACATGCAATATTGCGTTTGTAAATGACTTGTCAATTTCCATTTATTGTTTAGTTGCTAACGATAATTGCTAAGGGATTAACACAGACACTTGTGACATTTCTAAAAAGTTATGAAATACTAAAATCAATAACAGAATGTTCACAATGTTCTTTTCACTCATGTCATTGACATTTGGACGGGAGACATCCGTAACAAGAAACCACGGATTCGTTTTTGCATTGAATTAAAACCATTGCCTCGCTTGAAAACAGCTATCCTCGATAATCCCCAAGGTGTACGTTAACATATATCGACCCTTTTCTGAACGGCACTCTCGTCATGCATGTATTTTTTTTCATAAAGTCCTCAAACCGTATTTCTACAGTGGGCTATCTCAAGGCTGTAGCAAATGCGTGACCCATGTTAGAGTGCTCAATCAGGCCAAAATAATGGTTTGAGAGCTTACATATAAAAAAAGCTATTGCGATTATGCATTTAATATTTCATGATATTTACATAACACCTTGCATTGATAATACAAATCCTAATATCACATCAACTCTGCAATTTTTTTAAATATTCTACTTAGATATAACATAATGGATGGTGTAGGTGATTTTGTACAATGTGTGTGTATATAATAGCTGACATCCATTATCAATTCATTTTCGAGGAACAGGAGCTCAGACAATGGTGCTGATGTGGCAAAAAACAAACATTCATAAATGCTGACATAAATATTCGTATGTGATTAGCCCATATTCAGTTAGTGTATCATGTTTTACACCTTACGATTATTACATTTCGATTCTTTCATGACCATGTCCAAAAAGGCCTGAAATTTCATTTGGAAAGAATCTAAACCTTAAACTCTCTTCAAATCAATACCGGAGCCAAACTCTGTGAATAGAGTCTTAATGAAATTGTCGAACCGTCGGAGCAGTACAGCTTACTGGTCAGATAGATAGATCAACTTTATTTCCTCCAAAAAAATGAAGATTGTTACATATCAAAGCAACATCACAAGTTAAATATACAGTGAATCAATGAACAATTAATTTTGAAAACAATCGAGAGTGACAGACAGTCATGAAGTCTGACACTAATATCATCACCTTCTCCCATTCTGTCATATTTAATTTTCCCATTGATGTACAGGAACCACCAAGCAAATCAACAATAATTTCATCATCATCATTTTCACAAAATTCAACAAAATCAGATATTGGTATGATATCAAAAATCCTTTCAAACATGTCATTTCTTAAATCATTAAAAACTGTACATGATAGTATAACATGTTTAACAATATCACAAGCTACAATTCCACATATACATTCTCTGGATTCAATCTTTGTACAGCTAACATGAATAATACGAGAGATATTGAAAAATTTATGCTTATTGATTAAGGCAAGCTCCCAGAGTCTGCTGGGCTCTCGGATTAGGTGATATCTAGATAGATCCTCTCTCACTGCTATCTGATGACACAGCAACCTCTCGTAATATTGACAAATTTTAGATTTAACAATATCCGTCCATTTTGCTTTAGAGCATGAAACACCTGTTGTGATATATGTGTCAAAAACGCCAAACAAATTGTACTTGTCTAAAAGTGAAACCATGTACAAAATAGGTGACTGGGATTTACCGATGTTGGCCACACACCTACATTCAAAGAGACGATGACGGAATAATTGCTTAACAGAATAGATATAGTCTAGACGACATAATCTACCAAACATAAGCAAACATGCTTTTTCTATATACCCTTGAACCGGCAGTAAACCCAGAGTATCTAAAACCACAGGAGACGCAGTGCGTTTGGGCAGACCCTGTATCTTTTTGCAGAAATACCTCTGCACCGACTCCAATTTCTCCAATTCTCTCGATGTTTAATCTACTCCATACTGTACAACCATATAATGCACATGGCAAGATGACATTATTCCATATGCGACAAGCACAGACTGGATTGAGTGAACCATAGCATAGCCCAAGATCATGATACATATTTACCAGTTTTCGAGCCTTTTCACACGAGGACATGGTTCTATCATACGACCTATTACATGAAGACAAATGAACTCCAGCATACATAACCGATTGCTTTAAGGGGATTGACGTTGATCCAAGATATAAGCTAAGTGGTGTAAGATATCTATCTGCATTGAATACAAGCAAGGCACTTTTACTGACGTTAAACTTCAACTTCCACTTCAAGCCATAATCATGAACAATTTCAAGGAGTGCTTGGGAGTTACGTGGATTGCTAGAAGTTAAAGTTGTATCATCAGCAAGAAGAATACCTGGACAATGTCCCCATGGAAGCTGAAGACCTAACCCTGAGTTGTCTAAGCTCTGGATCAGGTCGTTGATGTACAAACTAAAAAGCCACGCTGAAATCACTCTCCCCTGTCCAACACCTTGACAAATTCTAAACACATCAGATTGATAACCAGCATAAGAAACACAAGAATCCATTGACAAGTATGAATTTCGAAGCAATCTCCAGATTTTACCTCTGATGCCAAGATTATACAATTTAAGAAACAACCCATCCAGCCAGACACGATCAAATGCCTTTTCGTTATCCAGAAACACACAAAAAACTGGAGATTTCCTCTCTCTGAAGTATGATATGGTCTCTGTCAGGGTCAGTGCTGCTGTATCGGCTCCAAGGTGCTTACGGAAACCAAACTGAAGTCGATGAGGAGTGTTATCGAACTTGAGTGAAACCCACCTTTCAATTCTAGACAAAATGAGGCGCTCAAATAGTTTGCCTATGGTAGAAGTAAGGGTTATCCCCCGATAGTTTGAGGGGTCAGATTTACTTTTCCCTTTCCCTTTATGTATTGGTATGATATGTCCAATACTAAATATCTCAGGGATATACTCATACTTCAATATGTTATTGAATAGCACACACAGTTGAGATGTCAGGGACCTGCCAGCATACTTTAAGTGTTCATTACATAGGAGATCAGGGCCAGGGGATTTACCATTCTTAATGCATTTTAACGAAGAAATGATTTCATCATGCGTAAATACAGTATCCAATATCTCTTGGTGATAATTATGCTTATCATTAGCAATGGAGGCAATTTTAGTACAAACATCTTTTTCAAAATCATGAACACGGTTGTCTGATTCAGAGGGTGTAGCGAGTTTACCAAAATATTTGCCAAATGATTTGCATATCTCTTGAGAAGTGCTGCAAACTTCAGATTCAAAGCTTAGGGTTTTGATATGACCCTTTTTATTCGAATAACAACAGAATAAGATGTTAAGAAAACGAATATATGGGCCAATACCCAATCCCTAAGTACTCAATGCAGAATAACTACATGTATCTTATAATATCAATTATTTATGAGAAAACAACATTTCTCGACCCAAAAACAAACGTCTAAATAATTATAATTTTGAAACATATTGCAAATGCAAAACAGGTATAAATACACTGTCGGCCAAAAGAAACGCCTACTTGATTTTCCTTAAAATGAATGATGCAATAATTTATTAAATATAATTAATGGTGGTCTCCATGTTATTCTGTAGCAATAACTAATATGAAAGTCCATTAAAATCGTTGAAAACTGTGATTCGAGTCAATAACTTTTATGAAATCAACGCCCAATGAAGACGGCTATTTTCGGTTAATTGACTTGTGCACCGTAGCCACGTACATCTGTAGCATCATCACCACTTTAATGCGAATGCGTGTCTGTATTGTTGCTTGTGGTTGTATGATAATATGTTTTAAGTATTTTTCTGATCAAGCACTGATCGAAAACTGAACAATTATTGTTTTCTTATTTCAACAATCGTCATTCTTTCGTGACATGAACTTCTGAAATTCAAATATATTATGCAGAAATGGTGCAACTTCATTATGCTATAATATTGCTAAGCTGTTCATTATAGTTTTTACGATATCTGATAAGATGTCAAGTAGGCGTTTCTTTTGGCCGACAGTGTATATCTTTTCAATTTGTTTAGATAGATGTATTACTTGCTCTTTGCAAAATCACATTGAAATATTGCAACAGTAAGCATTATATGATGACGAAAACAATACATTAATTTTGAAGTGAACTTGTGTTCCAAAGTTAGATAATTTTAACATGATATTGTCTCCACTAGAAGTGTTTATATGCATACTGGTGCGGTTCATGTGCTTCCAGGCCCACAGACCATGGCGTTAATCGCTTAGACTGATTATACAACATCTATACTACGTTTCCATCACATAGAAACCATAGGCCAAAGGAATGATAGTTTCTATTCAATTTTAAACTTCATATTGTAGTACAAACGAAACTCTACATCTTAGGGAATATATCTTTAAAACGGATTCATCTGGTGTTTCAAAGAATAAGTAATTAGACCATTTAAGATGACTTGTTTCTCTAATGAATAGTGACAATGCAAACATTATTGTAATACAGAAACTAGTGTGCGAGAAATGGCAGTGACATGCAATATTGCGTTTGTAAATGACTTGTCAATTTCCATTTATTGTTTAGTTGCTAACGATAATTGCTAAGGGATTAACACAGACACTTGTGACATTTCTAAACAGTTATGAAATACTAAAATCAATAACAGAATGTTCACAATGTTCTTTTCACTCATGTCATTGACATTTGGACGGGAGACATCCGTAACAAGAAACCACGGATTCGTTTTTGCATTGAATTAAAACCATTGCCTCGCTTGAAAACAGCTATCCTCGATAATCCCCAAGGTGTAGGTTAACATATATCGACCCTTTTCTGAACGGCACTCTCGTCATGCATGTATTTTTTTTCATAAAGTCCTCAAACCGTATTTCTACAGTGGGCTATCTCAAGGCTGTAGCAAATGCGTGAACCATGTTAGAGTGCTCAATCAGGCCAAAATAATGGTTTGAGAGCTTACATATAAAAAAAGCTATTGCGATTATGCATTTAATATTTCATGATATTTACATAACACCTTGCATTGATAATACAAATCCTAATATCACATCAACTCTGCAATTTTTTTAAATATTCTACTTAGATATAACATAATGGGTGGTGTAGGTGATTTTGTACAATGTGTGTGTATATAATAGCTGACATCCATTATCAATTCATTTTCGAGGAACAGGAGCTCAGACAATGGTGCTGATGTGGCAAAAAACAAACATTCATAAATGCTGACATAAATATTCGTATGTGATTAGCCCATATTCAGTTAGTGTATCATGTTTTACACCTTACGATTATTACATTTCGATTCTTTCATGACCATGTCCAAGAAGGCCTGAAATTTCATTTGGAAAGAATCTAAACCTTAAACTCTCTTCAAATCAATACCGGAGCCAAACTCTGTGAATAGAGTCTTAATGAAATTGTCGAACCGTCGGAGCCGTACAGCTTACTGGTCAGATAGAATTTCCCCTGATTAGGCCATCGATTAGATTGAAGGGTTGATTGTTAATTAACAAGATAATGAATCAAATATCTCCGCTTCCCAGCGTAGTATCAGCGTTTCACCGCAAAGCATAGCCACATGGCGTTGCGGGCTTTCTCCCTGCCATAATACTAGCAGCCGCGATATAAGTGAAATACTCTTGAAAGCGGCGTTAAACACCAACTCACCTCACCCACGATGGTCGAATAAGATTCCAGTCAAGTAATAGAGTAAAGAACTAAACACTGACATTAATAAACAAATATTGTTAATAGTGATGGAGCATACGCGAGCCTTGTTTGATAAACAATTTAAAAAATGTTTAACTATTAATGATGGACATGAATGAAATATATTTTTCGTTTGATTAAACATTAAAGATATTACATTCTAGCACGAGGTGAAATTTGTATCCAATCTTGCATTTGCATGATGGACATTATCTGTATGATGTATCAATATTTTACCGTCGACCAGTTTCAATGGGTGTCAGTGGTTGCAAGTTCTAAAATTTGTGATATAAATACGTGTAGTCGAATGTAGTATTTTTCAACACAGGGGTTATCTTTAAACATATTATACAATACAAGCCCTTTAAGAATTATATTCACTTACCCATTTCCCGTTTCCAGAAATTGATCAACAAGTTCAGATTTAACCTTATTTTCCAACCACTCCGTACTAGGAACTCTTCCATCTGCAAAAGTAACATTATGTATTTTCTAATATAGAATTGATTAATGTTATTAACAGGAATTTTCGCCGAGAGATTTGTAAGTAGTAAGTAGTATGTTTTTAACACAGAGATTATCTTTAAACATATTACACAATACAGGCCTCTTAAAATGTATATTCACTTTCCTTTTCCTTGTTTGCAGTACCGATCAACAGGTACAGATGTAACCTTACTCCGTACATGGAAACTGTTCTATCTGCAAAATGTAACTTTCTTTTATAGATTTGATTAATGTTATTGACAGGAATTTTTGCCCAGACATTTGTAAGTTGGAACATTTAATTGAACAGTGTGAATGATGATTCATCTCGAGATAACAGTAATTTTCACCAATTCGATTACATTCTAAATTTGATTGAAATGCTTAACTGGTATTCCACTTCGATATATGTTTACAACAATTAAATGATACGTTCTGATAGTGTTTCCAGATGCAAATACTGCATCAAATACTTTTCACATAAAAAAGGCATTTTGTAAATTTAAGATCAATATTGAAGTCATGAACCTTCAATAAATTCAGCCAATCAGAGGCCTTATTAGATAAGACATTGGATGTGGCGTTTCGTATGTCAAGTCAAGTCCGTCCCTTGGCTTTCTAGCCTCGTCGCTGCAACTCATGGTGCAGTTCTAACATTAGAAAGCCGCAACGAGACAAGAGTGTTGCGTTCGATCTGAGTTGTATACATGAGACTGATAATGTGTAGATTTTGGTGACTATGGCAAAAAATAAGGGTAACAGGGGTAACGTCTTTTAAAACTAGTTCCATCTTCTCCAGAATAACATGACCTAGAGTAAATTATCAAAGGGTAAATTGTTGATCGGTGACTACAGCATAAACCGGTTTTTGTCTTCTCAATCACTCACTATAGCCTTCCAACATTTCAGAATTTTTGCTTAAAATGTGTTCGTCGGTAAACGAGACCATGTCTAGTTTGCGCCTTGATTTTGGAGATGTCTTTTACGACAATCCCGAGAGCCAGAAGTCTCTTTTTTTGTATTATTTATAACTTCCATACCTGTACAACTGCAAATTATAGTTAGACACATTTGAATGATCTGATTTTCCCGGTACAGCAAAACAATTTTGAGACCAGACTGAAACGAAACATAAGAAATGATATTCACATTACCATCTAACAAAAGCATTGTCAACCCCGGTCACATAGCTTAGTTCCAGGTCAAGAGGGTCGATGTAAGGAGAAATGTAGCAGCAATGTGAGGAGTTTGCAGTAATCAATGCTATAAAAAGAATCTACTCTTGTCTGATTGCCTTGTTTTTTTTCTCCGAAATCACTCTTGCAGATAATCAAATGCTACTGGATTTGCATCCAGAAAAAAACATGCTTGTTACGTAAGAAATTCGATTAAAATGTAAGTGTTCTCATTTTTTGCAGTGGTAATGTTCTTGTATACTGTAGTCAGTGACAAGGACAAGTTGTTTCTGTAAATGAATGCAATTTATGGAATGAAATATTGACGTATGACATATTCCAAAACTGTTATTCTATTACTCTCTCTTTTGGAGTTTGTTATCTTAAAAAGCCAACGAGGGTGTTGCTGAACATATCGGAAAATTGCCAAAAATCTATATCCCTTGAAATAAACTGAACGCCAAAAGAAATGTTACACCTCTTTGAATTTAAATATCATAAAAAGTTATGAGTTCAGAGAAACGTTGTTTAACATCCTATATATAAGTTATGCCTTTTGTACTAAAATTGCAGACTTCAGAATGAACTGATAATTATGTAATCGCCAGAGTTTCATGTGTGGGGTGAATTATTCTATTTCCGATCATTACATGAATACATATGTTAGAGAGTGAATGCTGTGTGTTAATTTTCTGTTTTTATTAAAAATAAGCTTATTCATCTCCAGACTGTCACTGTGAAGAAAGAACTAGCTGTTGATGTCCCAGATCTTCCTCATGTGGACGTTGCTCTAGCTGCAGACAACTCTGCTGATGATCTGTCACCAGATGCTAAGATCCTAAAAAGAGAAGTTTTTCTAGTCATGTCCACACCTCACAACTCAGCACTTTCTGACTGGTTTGGTGATGTTTTCGTTACTAAGGTTAAACCAGGGAAAACACTGTTTGAAAGAGCTGAGTTGGAGATTCAGAAATACAAAAGGGAACAACCCCTGGATTTGAATGACAGTCCTTTGTTGTGGTGGAAATCAAGTCGAATACAGTATTCTTTGATTTCAAAGTTTGCCAAGTTCTGCCTTGGGATTCCTGCAACTAGTGTTGCAAGTGAGAGTTTTCTCCACCGCTGGCGATGTGGTGACAGCACAGAGAGCTTGCCTCTCAAGTGAAAATGTTGACATGTTTGTGTTCTTGTCTAAAAAAATGCCAACGGACGACTTACTTTGATGTTCTATGTGAAAATATACTCCCAACCTTTCAAGTGTCAGCATAATAACTTAAGTTGAATGAAAAGCATGTTTGAAATTCCCATTGTTGTTGTTTATAAAGTTTATTAAAGTAAGTGGTTCAATATTTTTCAGAAGTGTTAAAATCGAATCGAACTGTTAAAATAAAAAAAAAATCGAATCGAACTTGTCAAGGTGAATCGTTGCAGCCCTAGAAAATACGGTATTTGTGCCCGTCCCAGGGTAACTCATCATTCATAATGATCAACAGAGAAGAACAGGAATTCTGTATATTTAAATTAAAAGAGAGCATTGGGAGTTTAAACATTGACACTGAGGTGTCGAGTACGAGCAATGCATCAACAACAGTCGACTTCTTTGAAGAAAAGTTAAACAAGAGTCATCAGAAGATGACATATCCCACCGGCCCACATTGTTTGTAAAACACACTTTGACAGATAAATGTAACCGTAACCGTACTTAAGGTAGTGGGTAATACACATGCAAAGTTTCAGGAAGAGATGACGAACAGTTTAAGAGCTGTGCTCCGGAAACGAACCTGTCTCTGATCATAGTTCAAATTCAACACGTTTCAGAGGAAACGAAAAATAAAAACAATTTTCAGAAATCTGAAAATATCAAAAGGCACCACTTCATTAGGTTGGTGATACACTTGGGAAGTTTCAGAAAATATTATGAACGGTGTTTCGAGTTTTGCTCCGGAAACTAAATGATTACGGCCGGACGGACGGACAGGGCGACCACTAAATTTATATCAAACGGTATTGCATACCGGTGGGGATAAAAATCAGCCTCACGAAAGCTTTCATCTTTGTACTTTGAGAAGGGTTTATTCACGTTCTTCATGGCAGTGCACGTATTTACTTTGAATAAGAAATGTTATTAGTTTGTTCCAGACATAAACCTCTCTGAGATGCATTCAAAACTCTAGTTTTCAATGATAAGCCCCCAGAACACAATGACCTGCCAAATCAGACCACAAGTGTTCAATCCCATTGCTTTTAACAGTGACAACCCACTGTCGTTTGTCCTCTTGATGCAAAATTAGCAATGCTAAGGTTTTCAAATAACAGCGGTAACAAGTTCAATTACAGATTTAAGGGCAATAACTCCCCAAGAAATTATATTTTGGAACTGGCTTTCGAACTCCAATCAATAAGAGTAAAGCGTTTGACATGTTCATTAAACAAGGGCCGATTCACTTATCTCTACTAACATGACTGGTCTTAGTTAAC
Organism: Gibbula magus; assembly: GCA_936450465.1. NCBI lineage: Eukaryota > Metazoa > Mollusca > Gastropoda > Trochida > Trochidae > Gibbula > Gibbula magus. The sequence goes on along the minus strand of OW388300.1, from coordinate 16,390,042 downwards.
TTTGCCTTTCTTTGTCCAGTAATTATTTCTGACCAATTTTAAAGGGGCAGTAGCACGTTTTTTCGCTCAAATAAGTTGATGAAATGAATTTGAAAAAGAAATTCACCAATAGTAAAACACTCTTCTTTCTTCGGAAAATCAAGTTTAAAATGAGTGTACATGGTTCGGTAAAGCCATGGGAATCGCTTTTGTCATTCGAAACGATAAAATGTGTTCACAATAAAATGGCCGCCATGCAATTGTTGCTTTATACGCAACACAATTATTGCCACTACGGATAATTGGTTTGTGTAATAAGATGTTTTACCCTCTGAAGTAACTATAAATGACATAAACTATCCTTTATTATCGAAATTTTGAAAAAAACAATTTGACAAAAAACATGCTACTGCCCCTTTAAAACTCCTTAATGCTATAAGGTTCCGATATAAATAGGCCTAATATCAATCATTTAATGAATGTGAACATAAATTAATCTCAATTACATTATCGACTTACCAAGATCAAGATCAAGATGTTTATTACAGTAATATAGGCCTCCAGCCCAAAGTACATGTTTTGAAAACAAAATTTACATAGTAAAGAAAGAATACAAACATATAATTCAATTCAAAGGCAATATCAATAATGTAGAACAATTCAAAAAATCAATTCAAACAGGCATATAGGAATGAAGAAATATATGATATTTTATGGACGCTTCAGTCACTTTTGGTTTCAAGATTATCTCCCTTGAACATCTGATAAGTCAAGTGCTGTTGCTTGTTAAAAGGGCATTTCTCTGTCTTGTTGCAGATAAAATAAACTTGGAGCTTTCAACGTTGTAATTTTTCATAGCATTGATGAAATTGGCAGTGTAACCATTATGGTTTCTCATCCAAGGGAAATATTTAGTCCTTAGTTCCTGATATAAAGGGCATACAGCTATGAAATGCAACTCATCCTCAATTTCACTCTGCTTCAGGTGATATTTACAATATTTACAAAAGCGCTCATTTCGCTCAATCTTCTTCCACCGCCCAACTTCTACTTCAAGTTTGTGGTTCGAACAGCGAAACCTTGTAAGTGTTCTTCTCAGGTTCTTGTCTTTGATATGAAGAAGATATTTTTCAGGTTCAAGTTGAGATTTGAACTGGCTGTAGCATGATAGTCTTGAGCTGGCTTGTAGGTCACTTAAGAACTGTTGAGTGAAACTGTCTGAAAGTCTAGATTTAACCAGTGAAAGAAACATATTGACATCTCCCACCCCCTGTTGTGACCAGGAGTAACTCAAGCCAAGCTTATTAAGGAGATTTCTCACATGTGTAGCCCATGTCACTCTTCCCACATCATCCAACTGTGCCATCATAGAGTAACAAGCTTTGGGATATCTGTGTTCAGGCAAAGTTGATACATTCAGCCAGTACTTTATACATCTGGTCATATATACAACATGGAGAGGGTATCTTCCAAGCTCACCATAGACAGCTGAGTTATTTGTGCTTGAGTTCAGGCCCAATATCTTTCTGCAGAATTTCAGGTGAATTTGTTCTACACAATGAACAGTCTGAAAACCCCAAATGTCTGAAGCATATGTCAATATAGGAACTATCATTCTGTCAAATAAGAAGAGTGCATCCTTGTGATCAAGATTGGCTCTGTATATAAACCTGAGCAACATATTCATAGCCTTCTCTGCTTGTTGAGAGAGAGATGAGAGGGCTAAGCTCCATGAGAGTTTACTTGAAAAGAATACACCTAGATATTTGTAGGAGTTGACAACTTCTAGTCTTTCACCTTTATAATACCACTTCTCATTAGCTCTCAGCTTTCCTCCTCTTCTGAAGACAATGATTTTGGTTTTATCCAAATTCACTTTCATACCAAAGTGATTACAAAATGTCTCCAAAGTATTAATTTGCTGCTGCAGTCTTCCAACAGAGTAACTCACACTTGCTATATCATCAGCATACATGAGTGAAATGATGTTATCTATATCTGTATTTACAAATATTCCCTGGCAGTTATTGGCTTGATAAAGTGAAGACAGTTCCTTTAGAAAGATGGTGAACAACACTGGGCTTAGCATGCACCCCTGCCTGGTACCCACTGTGCAGCTGAAATATTCAGATAGGGTCAGATTTTTCACCAACACACAGGACTTTAGCTGGGAATACATTGAAGATATAACATTGAAACATTTCCCTTTCATTCCATTTTCCAAAAGCACATATTTAAGCAAATGATGCTGCACACTGTCAAAGGCTTTGGAGAAGTCTATAAACAAGCAGTACATTCTTCCTTTGGACTTAGATAGGTGTTTTTGAATTAGAGAGTGGAGAACAAATATATTATCTCTTGTGCTGTAACCTTTCCTAAACCCAGCCTGATCCTCAGATTGTAGGTCATTATCCTCACACCATTTGACTATCCTGCTGTTTAAAATCCTTGTAAATAGCTTTCCTATCACAGAGAGTAGGGATATCCCCCTATAATTGTTAGGATCATTCTTGTCACCTTTCTTGTGAAGAGGAAATATCACAGCTTCTGTCCATGCACTGGGGAATTTTCCTGAGTTGAGAATAACATTGAATAGTGCCTTGATTGGTATGATCAAAGAGTTTATTCCATGCTTAATATGCTCATTCATCATACCATCAGGGCCTGGGGCTTTGTTATTTGACAGTTCTCTCAGGGCATTCATTATTTCATGGTCTGTGATTTCATTATCCAGTGTATCATTTGTAGGCGAGGGCTCATATGTGGCTTGGGTTAATCTGTTTACAACCACTTCATTAAAGTTCTCATCTACATGATGTTGTGTGTTACTTAGCAACTCCTTGAAATGGTCAATCCAGTCAGCTGGTAGAATAGTGTTGACTTTAATATCACTTTTTCTTTTATAGGCTTTAATGCTTTTCCACAAATTTTGTATTGATGTTACCCCTGTATCCAGTCTTAGCACACTATTAACATTCTGCCTCTGTTGAAACTCCCTTTTCTTCTCCCTGCACAAGTACTTTAGTTTGCTGCGCATAAGCCTATACTTTTGGAAGTCACTATCTGTGTTAGTTGCTCTAAACCTGTCCAATTGTCTATACTTTTCAGTTTTGGTGACCTCACACTTCCTGTCCCACCAGTCTGGCTGCACCTCACCCCCTGCTGTGTTCACCTTTCTTTTCAGCATCCCACTTGCTATAGCAGCTTCACTGACAGAGTGTGATAGTATAGACTCAGCCTCATCAATATTTTCTTCAGCTAAATGAGAGTTGAATTCATCCCAGCATTTAGACCAAGTGACACCCACTCTGTTTCCATACTCTTGTGCAGCACACTGTTTCCACTTGAGTCTGTCCCATTGGTGAGTGGCATCTTCTTCTGTTCTAACTGTAGTACTCTTCTCTGTATCTAGAGTGCAGCTTAGAGGAAAGTGATCAGAGTCATCTCTGGGTAAAATTGAGAATTCCTTCACTTTACTGTACAAGTCTGTTGATACAATGAAGTAATCCACTGTACTTTTTCCCAAATGTGAAGCGAACGTAAAATCTCCATTCTTGTCAGATCCAGCTCTTCCATTTAGCATGTGTATTCCAATAGTTCTACATAGGGATAGGAGAGATTTACCAAATGTATTAGTTGACTTGTCTTTGGCATTTCGCCTAAGTTCGAATGAGTCACAATCATATTCTAAGTCCAAGTGTTTAGTATCATCATCCGAAATGAAATCCTGTTCACATCCCACCCTGGAATTCATGTCTCCACCAATAACAAGTTCCGTCTTTTCACCATATTTTTCAAGTAGGTTCAATAACATGTTTTCCATAGTGACTATTCCATTTGGCTCGTCACTCTTTTCATAGTAAGATGAATTTTCTGGAGCTACATAAGTAAAATAGAATAAAATGTTACATTCAAACAAACCATGCAAACTATCAACATAGAAAATAATGCTGTCATCCGAGGCTGCATTGACCAAATCAAAGAAGCTAGTAAGAGAGTCTTTTATGTACACTGAGATACCTCCAGCATATCTGCCCCTGCCCCCATATTCTCTTACAACAGAGAAGTGTCTATAACCTGGCAGGAGGTCAGAAAACTCATCCTTTGTTTTTGCAAATGTTTCATATAGGGCAATTATATCAAAGTTACAAAGAAAATGAACAAAATTATTATTTACATGTTTCCTTAAACCACTCACATTCCAAGAGAGTAGCTTTAGAAAATCAAGTGCACATGTACTTTGGCTTTGACCACACCCCTATGATTCAGGCCCCGCCCACGGCGGCAGCTCTTCACCATCCTTAGGAATTATTGTGTCCAGCTTCAGGTCATAGTTGTAAGCTTGACCTGCAACAACAAGAGTGTCATATCGGAGAAACACTTCACTCTCTCCGAATTGGCCAGATTGTTTAGCCTTATCCATGTAAGAAAATAGTTTCTGACGTTTAGCTCTGACGTCAACACTTAAGTCTTCTTTAACCATAACAGGAGGTTCACGCTCGTTTTCTTCTTTGTACTCGCGTCGGTAACGTCTGTAACATTGCAGTAGTTGCATCTTGTGCTTGTATCTCCCCAATTGTATACAAATAGGTCTGGGTTTCGATTCTTTACCTTTCTTCCTCTTTCCTAGACGGTAGGATTTTTCAATTGGAAATGCATAGTCATCATCACAGTTAGGTATATCAAACTGTTCTGAAATGAACTGACGCACAAGATGCTCTGACTCTTCCCATTTTTCTTTCCCGTCTTTCTTACTTTCTTCTATTCCCATGAATAACAGATTACAACTCTTAGTTGACTCTTCCAGCTTACTCACTCGTTCTTGTAATTGTTTATTTTCCGTTCTCAGTGATTCCACTTCTCTCAGAAGGTCTGTGCTGAACTTATTAAAGTCTGCTCTCATACCGCTCAGGTCGGACCGGATGTTTACAAACGACTGTTCAAATTTCCCCTCCATGCGTTGAAGAGTTCTCAACAAGGCTGTATTCGGATCATCACTATGATTTCCTGCTGATCTGGTATCCGGACCCGGGTTTTGTTCCACCGAACCACTTATCACAAGCAGCATTGCTACCAAGCACGTCAGTCTTATTAAAAACTTTGATGGTCCAAATAGGCACACGATCCGCCATGCTCTGACGTCATCATAACAATCGGCTGTTAGTTTTCCTCGATGATTGGATCTCAGTTTATTTCTGCAGTCAAAATGTCCAATACTGATCCTCCATTGCATTAGAGAGATCCCCATATTGCCTTTATCGACTTACATGAACATGAGAAGAACGAATCCTCCTAAATGACTACAAGCCATTATAACTCCTGGAAATATGATGAACCTAGAAATACGAAACATTTTATTGGTTATTAGTTACAAAGCTTCTACAAAAAAGCATTTTAATACATTCGGGAGGGGGAATTCAGGAGACGCCAATCTCAACAGCGGACTTTCTTTAACTGATGGGAACATCATACTTGACATAATTAAACTTTACAACTATACCAGTTATTCCCGTTAAATTGGTAATTTTGCATGAATCAGTTAAAACATTATTTAAATTTGCAAACCGTTTGTAAAGATTTCAGATTTCAGATTGTTCATCATCTATATATACATGGTTCATCACATGCAGTCAATCACAAAGTGATCACAGATATTGACACACATTAGATTAATACTTTACTTTGTCTAGTGAGAGAATATGTGTCGTGATAATAAAGTAAATTTTAAAAAAGCAATTGTTTCTGTTGCTAAGATATTGTCAAATATTAGATTACTAATTTACTTTGTGTTAGTGAGAATACATGTGTCATGATAATAAAGTAAATACAAAAAATAAAGCCATTAGTTCTGTAGCTCATCAGGCTTTAACAATACACTAAAAGGTTCCAAAATGTAAAGATCTTTAGTTTTGGTCCCAGTGAGTCATATTATTAGGGCCGACAGGGTCACAAAATATTACAAATCCGATTGGCTAAGGAGTCTGTACACAGAATTTCAGCTTTCTGAACCAAATTTGAACTTTAGCAGAAGATACCCCAATCGGTTTTTAAATCATTACCCTTGTGGCCAATATTTGGGGTCACAAATTTCATTGTAAGAGAACTGTAGACTAGTTTTTGTGAACTATATTGTGTAGAATGTTTGAAACTTATTCTATACATTGTTAAATAATTTAATTATTGCAAATGATTAACAGACATAAACATCAATAAAAAAAATTGATGAATATTCAAAACGCCGGTCTCACGAACGCCTTGATCTCAAATACATTGAGAAATAAATCTCAAAGAGTTGCTGAGCTGTTTATCTACGGACTTCATGTTTGTGCACGTTTTTACTATGAATAAGAAATGTTATCAATTTCTGCCAGACAGTGTCCTCTTTGAGGTGTCATAAGGCCTCTTTTATTCAAGCTTAGCGTAAAAGGATAAACCCATGGAACACAATGACCTGCCAGTCACTTCAATCCTATTGCTTTTAACAGTGACATTACTCTAGGTTAAATAAAAATGTGATTTATTGGCTTTGAGTGCTTCAGAACATTCTGTCAGATATCATAGATTAAGATATTCTTGAGCATACAAGTCTTCAATAAGCTTCATACAATCTGCACATACACATAGGGTGTCGTTGCTTTGATGGAATTCGAATGCGTGTCTGATATAATTCGCAGAGCCAAACGAACCAAATCAAAGTGGATGGATAAAATGCACATCTACCTGCAATCTTAAACACCACACCGTTTTAAAGGGGCAGTAGCACGTTTGTTTCGCTGAAATGTCACCAATAGCAAAACAACCTTCTCTCTTCGGAAAATCAAGTTAAAAAATGAGTGTACATGGTTCTGTAAAGCCACGGACATTTTTGTCGGTTAACAATAAAATGGCCGCCATGCTTTATACCCAATCCGTTATTACAGCTACGGATAATTGGTTTGTGTAATAAGATGTTTTACCCTCTAACGTAAATATAAATGACATAAACTTATATAATAAAAATCATTATAAATGGGAAATTTGAAAAAATAAAATTTGCAAAAAACATAATACTGCCCCTTTAAGGTCATTTAGAATTTATCTTATTGTTGTATGTCTAGGTACATACAAGAAGTGACCACTTTACCTTGTTGCACCTACATCACTCGAGTGGTCAACATACAAGAGAAGTGACCACTTTACCATGTTGCACCTAAATCACTCGAGTGGTCAACATACAAGGGAAGTGACCACTTTACCATATTGCACCTACATCACTCGAGTGGTCAACATACAAGAGAAGTGACCACTTTACCATGTTGCACCTACATCACTCGAGTGGTCAACATACAAGAGAAGTGACCACTTTACCTTGTTGCATCTAAATCACTCGAGTGGTCAACATACAAGAGAAGTGACCACTTTACTTTGTTGCATCTAAATCAATCGAGTGGTCAGTTATATTTGTTATAGGTGCGATTTAGACTGCAACACATCTCAACGAAGCTATGGTGAGCTGATGCAACTGGTATTCAATCTGATTTGGGGCGTCTGGAAAGTATTATAACAAATTGGACTGATTCAATTTTCATCATGTTTGATTATAAACAATGATAAGGAATTCTTCTGGACTAACAAGGTTAGGTGATGGTATGCTTTATAAGAAATTATTTTGTTTGCATATGTCGAGTGGAACGTATATGACTGAATATTAAGTAAAACTTGCCGAATCCATTGCTAAATGCGCAAAACTACTGAACTCTAGCTATTTAATTAGGTTGTTGCTCTTTTGGATTGAATGGAAAGATTACAACTGAAATACCAGCATCTCATATAACACTATATATAAACGTGCTCGTCTCAGAACAAATGAGACGTCTCAATCAATGTGAAGTTAACTGATTGAAGTTTGTATGTGTCTGGCATCATACAAGAGATCTAACTACTATACCTTATTACAGTACTGAATACCTAAAGTCGTCGACCACAGAAGCTTCGGAATTACACTCGGATAAAGCTAGATGTATTCATGGTTAGGTGTAGTCTGTGATTACTTGGTTCATTTTATTATCCCAAATATGATTGAATTTGTATCCTGTCTGACCACATATACCGGTAGTGACCGCTTGACCTGATTACTGGACTGAATCACACGAGTGGTCAATTGAATTAAGAATATACAAGGGATAAAATTGGGATTGAATAAGTGAAACTGGTTAGCAACAACAAACACTGATCTGCTTTACCAGAGCGATTGCGGTTGGTAGATTTACCTTGTGACTGTTGACTAGAATGATCTACTTTAGTTAGCTACTTATACAAGTGATTGCCATACAAATGAGTTAAGGTGAATTCGGGTTTAACGCGGCTTTCAAGAATACGGGTGCTGAACAATATGGTATTTTTCACATTCACAACACTCTTAACATTTGTGACAGACATGGGTTTTTTCGCGGCTTTCAGGAACAGTTCACTTGTAAAATACGGGTGCTAAACAAAAGTTTGTTTTACATTCACAACACCCTTGACATTTGTGACCGACATGGGTGTTTAATTGTTGTTTAATGGTCGTTTCTGATTATAATTTGGTAGCAAAATCATTTTAAATACAAATGAAATTAAAACTTGTTGCATTGAAATTAGTCAGTGTTACACTTTACAATAGAGGAATACCAGAAGTGTCGACGGTCCGTCTCCGTGAGGTCATTCTTTTTTGCATATGAACTTTAAAATGTTGGGAAACCTACAAGTTGCATACCTCTTCCATACATGAATTGCCTTTAAAAGAAATGATATTGTCAATGAATAACTTAACTGCTTTCATTGGAAGAACGGACTGTCGGGTTGTGTTTGCAATGGAAAATGAACGATGGCAAAGCGTCATTCAAAACTCTTGTGAACGAAATTACAACTTTCCGGACTACCGATATTTGTAAGTAACTAGCCCGAAGAACTATTAGATTTAGTTTCAACTCTGAAGGTCATCAAATCTACAATTTGCCAAGGTGTCTGTACACATCAGTTCAGCTTCTTAGACCTTTTCGAACTGGAGAAGATGAAAATAGTTTGTTTTTTTGTCATGACCTCTGTGGCCCTTAATTGGGATCACAAGGTCACCAAATCAACAATTAAGAATCCCCTTTGGCCAGGAAGAATGTACACAACATTTCAGCTTTCTAGACCCTTTAGTACTGGAGAAGATGAAAATCACAAGGTCACTAAATCTACAATTAGGAATTCCCTTTGGCCAAGGAGTATGTACACACTATTTCATCACATGAGGAATGCCATGTCACATGACGGACAACATGACACCTAACCTAACCAATTAAGAATCCCCTTGGTCCAAGAAGTCAATACATATTTCAGCTATCTTGACCTTTTCGTACTGGAGAAGAAGATGTGGACAAGGAGTCGGGGTGAAAAAAGCTGAAAAGCTGCATTTTATTATTGCAATGCCATTTTATATCCTTTCATACTAATCTGTTGTCTGTTTAATTCTTTCACTAAATATAACTTTAGATGTTGCAGTATGCGCATAAACAAATTTGTATGAACACAAGTTGACACATTTAAGTCGGATAGTTGCAAGGAAGTTTTGTCAGCTGTATGTTAACATATTTAGTAAAGAGAATAGAGTTGATTTGGGGTTTAACGCCGCTTTTAAGAGTATTTCAGTTATATCGTGGCTGCTATTATTATTACAGCAGGGAGAAAGCCTGCAACGCCATTCGACTATGCATTGCGGTGAAACCTGCGAACATCGGCTGGAACTACCGACCCATTGGTTGTACTACGATGAAATTCAATATAGCACTGAATCAAAACCTTACTGCGTGAAGAACGGTTCTCTACTGCAGAGTTGTCGTGCCTCTGGCAGGACGAACCCCGGAACCCTGACCTCTTGATCCGAATCTGAACGGTGGAACGTTTTGTTAAATGATTAAACTCAAATTGTATTGGTAAAAACAAAAGCATTAATTTTCTGTTAAGGGGAAAGGGCGACGAAAAGTGGGGACCGGAATATGCCTGAACATACTGAGACGTCCTGAGTGTATCAGCTACACCGGTCTTGGTGTATTGGTCCCATTTAAAGGAAATAACTCTGCAAAGTATATTGATGTCCTTGACACAAATTTGTTGCCGGTTTGAGCGAGGGAAGAAGCCCTGGGTATTTCGGGATGACAATACGCCGTACAACCGTCTTGGAAGACCCCTGGAAAACCAACGATAACATACCTGGAATAGAACGGGTTAGGCATTCCCCAGACATGAATATGATTGAAAATGTATGGAGATTTATCCAAATTAAACTTCAGAGAGATTGTGAAAACATTAATTCACGGCCAGCTTGGATAGCAGCGGTACAGCGGATCTGGTCCACTCTCCCGGAAGTATTGGAGTTTACCACTATCTGGCTACCGTCTCTTTTGCTCGAAAAAACTCATTAATTGGCTGGTTATTTACAGCCACAAAACGACAGTTTGAGGCCTCGTCGACGTTCAAATCACATTTCATTGGCTAAAGAAAATCGCAAGGTCAAAGCCCTCTTTGAAATAAAAAAACGACTGCGTTGAATAATCGCCGGTTTCAATTTTATAGCAAATGAGAATAATCCAATAATTCATAAGCATATTTATGCGAAGTTTAACCTCACGACACTTTCGTTCGTAATATTCACAATTTCAAAATTGCAGCAATGATGTTTTTGTTATGATTTTTTTAAAATTCACATTTATGGTATGGCTTCGAAAACAATCGCTTGCCTTATATAATCCCTGCGTAAAATCGATATTTGAAATTAATAATCGCAGGGCGATTATTCAAGGATTTACAGTATGTTTTAAAGCTATGAGTACAGCAAATCGGCATTTATGATTTCCCGAGGGCAAAATGTGTCCTTTTGGCTAAAATATATGTTTTGCTACACTTGTTCTATCTTCGAAGAGTCTTAGACTAGGTAGAGTTGTCTTCCTTAGACCACTTGCTGAATTTCTGTGTTGCGGTTGTCATTAACTTTTACAAGTGAGTTACTTCTCTTTGTACATCGTCATCGTAAGGTCACAAGTGTCTACACTTCTATGGTTTTTATAGTCTTAGTATCGTTTGCATTAACGGTTGCACAATGATTTTTTAATCACTTCACTCCGCTTCGCTGTACTCCACTGAACATGTCTTAAATACAAGAGAGACAAGTAATTGTCACAAACGTGACCATGTCCCCCGCCGCAATTAAGAAATGAGCTAAAAGAATGGACACACAGCTTGTACCGAGTAGTGACATTTACCTGTTTGATTCAATTATTGGTATATCGGGCAAAATTTTAAAAATGGTCAAGGTCACCCAAATCGACTGGTGTCTGCGTATTCCCAAAATGACGACAGGTACCAAATTTGAAGACTCTAGGTACAGCAGTTCATGAGATATTGTGCTAACAACATTTGACAATCAGTCTTGTAGTGACCTTGAAAATAATTTCAAGGTCAACCAAATCGACTGGTATCTGGATATTCCCCAAATGAAGACTGATACTAAATTTAAAACCAATAGTTGTAGCGGTTCATTAGATATCGCGCTAACAACATTTTCAAAACTGGTCAAAGTCTCGCCATGAGCTTGAAAATGAGGTCAAGGTCACCAAAACCTTTTCAGGTCTGGTATTCCCCAGATGAAGATTGTTACCAAGTTTGAAGATTCTAGGTTGAACGGTTCATTAGATATCGCGCTAACAGCATTTTCAAAACTGGTCAAAGTCTCGCCATGAGCTTGAAAATGAGGTCAAGGTCACCAAAACCTTTTCAGGTCTGCGTATTCCCCAGATGAAGACTGGTACCAAGTTTGAAGATTCTAGGTTGAGCGGTTCATTAGATATCGCGCTAACAAGAAGCGGGACGGACGTACGTACGGAGCTGAATACTATGTCCCCCGCTCCGCGCTTCGCGGCGGCGGGGGACAAAAAGGAAGAAGTTTGTTGTTGACTTTGAAGATGATAAGCACTGCGTTGTGTGTGAACAGGTTATACTACCTGTCTTGGGACAGAAGAATATTACTGCCATTACAAAGGCAGTACCCGGATGAGAGAATGTTCCAAATCACATTCCCTGACTTCGTTGGTTGGAAAATTTCTAGTGATTAATAAACATCCTACAAGTACATAAGAGGGTCATGGGTAATAGGGAACATGGCGATATAATTAAACTGAAGGAGAATTTGAAGATGATAAGCACTGCGTTGTGTGTGAACAGGTTATACTACCTGTCTTGGGACAGAAGAATATTACTGCCATTACAAAGGCAGTACCCGGATGAGAGAATGTTCCAAATCACATTCCCTGACTTCGTTGGTTGGAAAATTTCTAGTGATTAATAAACATCCTACAAGTACATAAGAGGGTCATGGGTAATAGGGAACATGGCGATATAATTAAACTGAAGGAGAAGGATGGCGTCGTAAATGCAATATGGCTTAAAAAGAGTGACAATTACTACAGGTGGGGTGAGTTTGGGTTAAACGCCGTTTTCAAGAGCATTTCACTTATATTACAGCTGCTAGTATTATGGTGGGATAAAAACGTAGAGTTGTGTCTTTCAAAGTGACTTCAGATCAAAGTCACGAGATATGGTCAAGCTTACAAGTTCTGAAATTACTAAATAGCTTATTTCAAAGAAGGTATTAAGACATCATATACATAGCTTCGTTCTTATACACCTGTGAAATTATTTTGCTATGTTCACATTCCAGGTCAAAGGCCAAGGTCACGAGTTCTGAAAATCGCGACAAAAATCCTTGTAAACACGACAATTTTTTTTTTAAATGTTGCTATTAGGCTCTTATAAATCAACTATGGTGAAAGGCCCAAGATTTGATCCATCAAAGGTCAAGGTCACAACTGAAGCATGCATTTGCGAACAGCCTTAAATCAACTATAAACACTTGATAGTTGTACACAATGAAAAGTAATCATAGATTGTAAGACCTTGTAGATAAAAGGGCAAGGCCAAGAAATACATATTTGAAAAACACACTTCAGTAAAGTGACCCCAGTGTTGATTCAACTTGTTAATAATTGATATTTATGCGCTTATAAGAGAGCCGGCACTTATTTTCTCAACTACCCTTGACCCCCCGGCGCTTATTAGAGGAAATACGGTATGCCCATTTTATTATCCCCGTCACGAAGTGGAAGGGGGTATAGGTTTGAGCTCCGCGTCAGTCCGTCCGGTAAAAGGGGACAGCTTTTTTCTTTAAAATAGGATAACCAAATTAGGTGTGTGGCTTGAGGACATAAATACCTTGATGAAATGAAAATGATTATTTCTTCTAAAATCATTGGCCTTGTCCCGATTACTTGGGTCTGGCGGGGGATGTCGATGACTATATTTCTTCTTGTGGCTGTGGTTCAGGCGGAACAGGGAAAGGCGAGACCCTCATTTTCGGGACTGCTCTGCCTTTGCGGTGTCCCACAAACTCGAATCTAGTACTTATATTAAGATTTCAACTCAAAGGAACGTTATCAGTTATGTTATCCATCAGCATATGTGGGAATATGAATACAGTTTCACTCTCGCTGAAATCAATTCTTTCGAAAAAGTGGTTTTGTGACATTTCATTATAATCATCAATTATATTTGATTCGGGAATATTTATGATCTGGATCCTTCGAGATTTAAAACGGTAATGCTGTGCAATGCTCTCAAACCCCTGTCCTAATAGTTTTAGTATCTGCACGTTCAAATATGAATAAAACATGTTATTATTTTCGTCCAGCTAAAAGCCTCTTGGAAGTGTCATCAGTATCAAAACCTTTCTATTAAATTCAAAATACTTTGTGACCTTCGTTCGGGAGGAAGATGCTTTTAGCTGTCAATTTCGAATTATCTTACTTCCAAATGTCACTCTCCAAGGGAATGTAGTTATTACCAGAAAATGAGAGAATCACTGGCTCAGTTTAGAATGTCTCACACCAGTAACGTTATTAAACTGTCCGGTACTACATGTATATAGTACGTTTTTGAATAAATGTCGTTAGTTGTGCCTACCGTCTCACTCGACCAGATAAAACAGCACGGGAGTTACCTTCCTTCCCTTGTGACAAATTGGTCACGTGACCAAATCCTCAAACGGCTGGAGAAAACAGGAGCCTGGGCTAACCCACTCTCAGGAGGGGAGGAAGGGTGAGAAATAATGACGTTTATTCAATAACGTATTATTATTATTTTAAGGTGATATTGTTGCGAGCCCCCTTGAAGGGCCAGTCACCGCTGTCTGTTGTTAGGCAAAAACCTATGTTCTAATTTGTTCGCATCTCTTTGGAATTCCCTATATGACGTATTTTTTTCATTATCTGAAAGGGGTATTTCCCACCACATATAGACAAAGCAGTCATACAAAAATTATGCCAACATACATCTGTACATCAATACATACAAACATACATTCAGACATGTATACATACATACATAGTGTACATTTGTACGTCCATACATACATACATACATACATAGATCAGATTCTATACATAAAACCTGTACATACACCCATTGTACAATACACCTACAGACAACTCGGTTTTGAAGAAGCTCAACCAAAATGCTTCCACTCGGTGACTGATAAAGGCTTACTTTTCTACATTGATAGAATCATGTACTTGCTTAAACTATGTGAGATACTGGGCATAGAAGACGTATAATTCTTTGCAAATCTTGTATCATCATTTAACAGCCTGCCCTAGACATTTTTCGTAAAGGAAGATGAACTTTCCTGTTAACATCAAATCTAAAGTGTCCATTTGGAGAAAGTTTGGGAAATGTCAATACCTTATTATACCCCCGCTACGAAGTAGTCGGGGGTATATAGCGGTCCGTCCGTCCGTCCGTCCGTCCGGTTTTTGTTCCGCTCATAATTCTGAAATCAGTTGTTTATATGTTACGAAACTTGATATGTACAATCACCATGATGTGTACATCTGCCTTTTGTATGTTTCATACCCTCATTTGCATAATTTATGCACATTTTCTACGTTTTTCGACTTGGCCATTCACAGTTTTTGTTCCACTCATAACTCAAATACTAATTGTTCAAATGTCTTGTAACTTGATACATATAATCATCACGATGTGTATATCTGCCTTTTGTATGTTTCATACCCTCATTTGCATAATTTATGCAAATTTTCTCCGTTTTCGACTTAACCATTCACACTTTTTGTTCCACTCATAACTCTGAAACCAGTTGTTCAAATGTTACGAAACTTGATATGTACAATCACCATGATGTGTACATCTGCCTTTTGTATGTTTCATACCCTCATTTGCATAATTTATGCACATTTTCTCCGTTTTTCGACTTGGCCATTCACAGTTTTTGTTCCACTCATAACTCAGACACTAATTGTTCAAATGTTACGAAACCACTGATGTGTACGTCTGTCATTTTTATATTTCATACCCATATATGCATATTGGTATGTTTCATACCCTCATTTGCATATTTAATGCCATTTTTCAAATTTTTCGACTTTTACTTCTAAAACATGCTTACAAGTGCAATACTTACTCTGCTTTAATAATACTTATATATAATGGTCTGTTCATACAAAAGTTTAAACATTGATGCCATTTTGCTATTTTCAAACATTTCTATTTGACCAATGTTAAAAATGGGGGTATCATGAGTGAGCTGCGCTCACTAATTCTCTTGTTGTCTTTGTCCTTCATAGTGGGCACAGGATGCCTTCCGTGGGGTAATGCTGAAGACTTCATAACCTAGGGAACTGCATCCGCAGTTGGACACATGTCCCGAATATAAGGCTGCTGGTTTCTTGTTTGCCTGTTTCATCTGAGAGAGTCTTCATAGAGCCTCTATTGATAATAGGGGCGGGATAGCGCAGTGGTTAGCGCGTGCGGCTTCTGATCCCGCCAGCGGCACGGCAACTTTTCTGCAGGAGAGACCTGTTCTACACGCAGTAACGTTTGGGTGTAATGCCAGTCTGATTAAAATCGACATTGTTCCGGGGAATAAAATTTCCAAAATAATCTATCTACCGGGACAAGAACATGTTCTGTAGGTTCCTCGCGACAAGGTTTTAGAGCATCCCGTATAGGGGTGTGTTCCGAACCAGTTTTGCGCCGCAAAAGCCCAGTCAAATAGCTGACCAATCACATTATAGTATTTAAACGGTTGCTGTTTTGAAAGCATTCGGAACAGACAAAAGGATAGCTGTTTGGAGTTATCTTCCCCTAGCTTCTCGCACCGAAACATTTGTTTGGCATCTTTTGATTGGCTACTTGAATTGCGCTCGAACACGCGAGTCTACGGGTTGTAATCAGACGGTTTGGCGTGGAACCTACGACTGATATGAGTTCGTATCCCGGTAGATGCACTCTTTTGCAATTTTTATTCCACGGAAAACCGTCGATTTTAATCAGACTGGGTGTAATACTACGCTGAATGTCAGCGTATTGCGGGTAGTTGCGGGCTTTCTCCCTGCCATAATACTAGCATCCACATGAAAGTGGTGGCGTTAACCCCAGCTCACCTCATCACCTCTATTGATAATAAACTCTGTAACTGCCCTCCCTTACGGCATTTGTTATTCATGTGGCCACTCACAAAGATGTTAGGGTTGACTGACAATACCGCACAAAATACAATTTGCAACTTAATTTGTTCACTTAAACGGAATTAAACAGTGACCTGAATGTCAAACTACTTGTTGCTGACAACTGATTGAACACGTACCCTGGCTTGAGTTGTCATGAACATTTCTGGTCACCTGTCTGAAATGGTTTGAGGACCCGTTGATCTTAACTAACTAAAATTTCCTGAAACACCTTTCTTGATAGATATTCTCACTTTAAGGCGCCAACAAAGTCGTCATGCCAGACCCCCTTAGAGCACCATCTACAAACCCCCACCAGTTGGCGTCAAGTAATACCAGTATTTCACTATCTCCGTTTCAATACCCATGACTATTGCAAATGGCCGACCTAGGTTAGCATGAGGGGAAATTGTTATAGATAGAGAGCCATACCGTTTCGATGTCTTTCGGTAGGACAACCGCAACATCAGACATCATAATGTTGGCAAGAACTTCATGTAAGGTGGCATGAAGTTCTTGCCGTAATGTTGCCTGTTTCCGATTACTTGTCTTGCAGTTCACATTCGCAAGATACATAAACTCAAAGAATAGTGTCTTTGAAATAGAAAGATTGCCACACACAACAGACGCAACCATAATCCATATTATTGTGTATAATGTTTCTAATTAGAAGCTGTATTATGGTTTCGGTCTCGTCTTCACACTGAACACCATCATATAACAGTCTAGAGTTTGCTATCTGTTTCCCTGCAAAGACCTTATTCCCCACGTTTTCTCATTTTTTTAACAAATTCCACCTGTAGGGAAGGATCGGTTCCACGCAGTTAATTTATATTAAAAAATTAAAATATAATTTTGCATCATTTTCATTGAATCGTCACTTTTTTGACTTAGGAATGAAATAATGGGTTTGTTGTCCCCCGCCGCAACGCGGAACGGGGGACTATGTATTCAGCGGCGTCCGTACGTACGTACGTACGTCACATTTCTTGTTTACGCGATATCTCATGAAGCGGTATATCCAAAGTCTTTAGATTTGGTGTCAGCCTACATTGTGGTAGGACGCAGACACCAGTTGATTTTTGTGACCTTGACCTTATTTTCAAGGTCACCACGACACTTTGACCACTTTTTGAACTCTTGTTTCCGCGATATCTCATGAAGCGTTGCATCAAAAGTCTTCAAAATTAGGTGTGAGCCTACATTCGGAGAAGACGCAGACACCAGTTGATTTAGGTGACCTTGGTCTTATTTTCAAGGTATATAAATATTTTTCTGGATTTATATGGCCCTTGAATCTGAAATTGAACGGAAAAAAACAGTTGTGATGCTCCAATGGTGAAAAGTATATTCAGATATTCGATGTACACGATGACACACACTCGGGAAATCACAATACGAGTCCAGATTAAGAAAATATTATATCTTAACTCGAATTATTAATTAGGTGACTTAATTACTGTGATGTGCAGATCTCAGGAGGTGCTCGAAAACACCATGAGAGAATTCATAATCAACTGAAAAAAGAGGATGTGGGATACACGATTGTAAGTAGTATAAAGATATTGGAAGTCGAAAAGATACTTCAATTTTTGCATTAAGATTATTAATATTAATGGCAAGTTTTATTTTAATATTGTTAATTTAGAAAATGTTTGATAGATCATATAACCAATGTATGTGCATGTAAATGGACGTGTTTCGGTTTCTGAATATGTATACACTGTCGGCCAAAAGAAACGCCTACTTGGTTTTCTTTAATATGAACGATGGAATAATTTCTGAAATATAATTAATCCTGATCTCACGTTATGCTGAAACATTAATTAATATTTAAATAGTGAAAAAAATATGATTCGAGTCAACAATAACATTCATGAAAACAACGCCCAATGAAGACCGCTATTTCCGGTTGATTCACTTGCGCACGGTAACCACATACATCTTTTGCGTAATCACTGATCGAAAACTGAACAATTCTGTTGCCTCATTTCAACAATTGGCATTTCTTTGTGACATGACAACTTCTGATGTTTAAATATATTAAAAAGAAATGGTGCAACTTGATAATGCTTTATTCTTGCTGAACTATTCATTATAGTTTTTACGAAATCTGATAAGATATCAGGTAGGCGTTTCTTTTGGCCGACAGTGTAATGCTGTTGCTCGATTTTCATTGTACAACTAGTAAATATGATGTATTTTTCGTTTGTGGGTGAATTTGTAAATTGAGTGAAATTATTTGAACTGAAAACATCATATATGATATTTTGGCACGTTTTAAAAACATATAAAATATAATGAAACGCAATCGATGTCATTTTAAAGTTTAGTGATTTGCACTAAGCTTGTTAAGCCTTTTTTGTTGACAGGTAAACGACACTTTTCAGCTTACGGAAGTTTTATAATATGGTGTAACATGGATCTGTTAACACGTTTTCCATTGTCTACATAGTCCATGCGTTATAATCTTAAGTCAACAATGTATATGTTGAACCCCTCCATTTCCACTTTTATAATTGTACATGGATTGGTCAAATCTACCGTCACTTCAGATTTTATTGTTTTGACCCGGAGTAGCCCATATCCAGGTTACAGGGCCATTTAGCTAGAACGTCTTGTAACCTGGATATGGTCTACTCCGGGTCAACTGAATGTCAAGGTCATAATTGTTGACATATTAGTGACGAGTGAACTACATGGCAATGTGTTGAGACAAAAATGCCGTACTACAGTCGGAGAAATGATATGTAGGTATTGTAATATTTGTTAACATATGTAGTTTCACTCTGCGGTTCGAATATGCCGATTCATAGGTGCTGTCAACATTGCTGGAATTAATAAACCTTTTAAAAGGTGACTTTTCGCTGTTTTCGTGAGTCGGGAAATTGGCTTGAAAATGTAGAGGTAACGATGTACGGAATGTCTTGTCGCATACTTTTTGAAATTATGATCCGATTTTGACCATATATAGCTCATTTGGTTGGGAAATCATTCAGCTTTCGAATCGTAGTCATCGATGGGGCCATAAAATTGTTTTTGAACGAGTATGGGGTGGTTTCGTCGTTACATCACTTTCCTTGTATATAGTAATAGGGTATTGTATATATAGTAGTATATGTTTTTCAACCGCAGTTGCTAAGCGACACTCGCCCCTTTGCGTTAAATAGCAATCCAATTAATGTTTGCAACTACTTACAGTTAATCGAAAATCTTCATCACTGTAAAATATAGTTCAATTTTGTGTATCCTATCAATATTGTGTAACGTAAATCGTTAATCTTAAATGTCTACTTCAATTTTGCGCGATAATCAAATAAATGCCTTCATATCTTTTCAAATCTGTTTTATTATGCTCAAAATGTCAACTTTTAGACATCCCAACATGTATTCAAAGTTATTTCAAAGTTTCTTTCGTTTATTCAAATGGTAAATTGTATTCAACTGTAACATATATTTCAAGGTAATGTGTTTCCTATCATTATCTTGAAACTCGAATCGTTTCAACTGTAATAACTGTCTACATTTAATGCACCCATTTCTCATGTGCACAAAATCACATCTGCAACGTGACACATCAGGATGTCAATAAATGCTTTGATTGAAAAAAAGTATTACACACAAATCTCGTTTTACATTATCGATATTATAACCCAAAATGCTGTTATTCCTTGTAATGTAATTGAAAAATCCAGGAAGGGATATATCCGTGAATGATTTCCAAAAATACTCTGACAGTTCGATCAGAAACATGACTTTTCCTAAGTGTGATTGATTGTGAAACATTACAGCTGAGCCTGGGCCCCTCTTTGCTTTGATGTTACAAACCTTTGGCGTGAAGACAAAATGAGATATTGATGTTTAAAGTTTTAATTTCATTATACATGTTGTATGTCATTTTATTAATTTTCAGGTTATTCATGTGTTTCATGTTTCAGTTCAGGCGATTTGATTTGATTCCGAGAGATATTGGTGTTTGGAGATAAGTTGATGTAACATATACATCAAAATGCATGTAATGATTAATGACAAAAAGTGGTGGAATCCGCTTGCCAGTTCCTTCCGGATTCTCCCAAAAAATGGCGGTTCCAGAAGAATCCGGAAGAAATCTGTAATCGGATACCAACACTGTTTGCCCTGTGTGTGTATTTATCTCAAAAGAAGTCTTGAGTTTACATGTGTAACCTAACAGAAATTCATGTTGTGTTATACAGCATGCTTCAGGTTGTTGTTTAACATTAATCTAAGATCTAGAGAAAGAAAAATACGTCTGATAATGGTTCCCTCCCCACATGGGTCACTTACCTCAGTTCTTCGCTCCTAACCTCTGTTGCAGTCTAATTAAAATCGATCTGTTCGAAGGAATAAAATTTGCTAAATAATGCATCTACTGGGATACGAGCAGGTTCTGTAGATTCCTCGTCACAAGGTCTGAGAATAATCCGTATAGGTGCGTGATCCGAATCAGTTTAGCGCAGCCAACGCCAAGACAAATAGCTGACCAATCACATCATAGTTTTTAAACGGGCGCTGTTTTGAAAGCATTGGGAACAGACGAAATGATAGCTGTTTGGAGTTTTCTGCCCCTGGTTGCTCGCGCCGAAAGCTTTTGTTGGACGTCTTGTGATTGGTTAACTGAATTGCGTCAGAACATTGGAGTCTACGGGCTATTATCAGACGGTTTCCGAGGAAACCTCTGAACGACATGACTTCGTATCCCGGTAGATACACTATTTTGTTCCACGGAAAACCATCGATGTTAATCAGACGGACCTCTGTTGCATATGGGCCAGCTTTAACTGTTCTCGCATAATCCCCTGGTGGTGAAAGATTGCGATACTGGTAACTCCCTTATTTTTCTCCAATCAAACATGGTTTTACATCTCTGTCTTGCCAATACTAATTGCGCATCGCACAGATGAAGCACCTTGCATAATGCTTAGTTTGAAACAATGTCACTGTCACAATGTCACAAAACATTTCAAGCATTAGATATGTTAAATCCAACACGATAGAACTACTCTTCTACGTTTATCATTTCAATATTACTAACAGTTGCAAACTTTATATGCGTGAAAGTATTATGGCAGACGCGACGATGCTCTCTCCCCTCTTATGTTCATGACTTTAAAATAATGAAAAAAGTCCTAATCTTAGTGGATTAATGGAGTAGACATTTTTGATAAAACTGTTCAAACTTGTGTAATTGCTTTCACTCAACGAGAACTCTAACGAAACATGACATCGAGAGAGCAATTATTTTATATGGAGTGCTCTTCAATACGATTTAGTACCCTTACCTGAACTGAAAGTTCCAAAGAAATAAAAACTTCATTAAATCAAATATAGATGGCATCCAATGAGACGTGACACAGGTTGAACTCCCCTTGATACCAATTATGTTTTTATCGTAAAGATATGTATTTTTTTAAAAACACAACAATTTTAAGAAGAAATTTTAATGGTTTCTTAAATGTCATACTGCAATTTCATCAAATGATGAGAGCGAAGAAGGTACATGAATGAAAGTTAAAACCTCTTCCCAATTGAATTTCTCAAATGATTATCTAGTTCCGCCAACTAGTAATTAAATTCGTACAATGGAGGATGTGATGTAACGTGACGGATATTCACTGTAATATCTCGAACAACTTCCCTTCATTTAACAAGGGTGCATGAAGGAGCGAGAGAAAAGGGGAAGAGGAAATTACACTTGTCCCATGTAATACCACACTGAACGATCTTCAGTGAAACACACAATGATGCATCAGTGTGTATAATGTATATAATCCATACCATTCAAATACAACATAAGAAAGTGAGTGTTTCACTCGAGGGTTGAAGTTTCAATATTACGCATTACGAAGCGCTTTGGGTAGAGACACTGATAATGAGGACATTTACAGAGAAGTTCATGTCTTCTAACAAGATCGTTGGACAACTTATGTGATGATTTCTTCATTTTACTTAAGTTCTCGTTCTGTAGATTTTCATTAAGCACTTACTCAGGTGAGAAAATTATATGTTTTCTATATTTTAAAGAAATGAGATGCATTTGATTATGGCACGTTACATTAGCTCCTTTCGTCTGTAGTTTGAATAACTTAATTTGTGACTGCTTTATTTTTTAATTAAACTATATTTTATAAAGTAGTCAGGATTAAGAAGTTTACACCAACATGACCCCTACAATGTTTAACATGTTGGAAATGTGTGCAGGACGTCGCACATTTATTGGTTTTCAGTAGGTGTTATATATCTATGGACAGTTGTGTTTTATCTAACTAAACTAACCCCAACTCCAATAATACATTTTGAATGAATATAATGCTATGCTGTCTAACGCGAATAACTAATGAATATATGTGAATTAAAGTAATGATTCATTCATCATATGTGACTAAACCATACGCTAACGGCATAGACACGCCACGTGTTTTGCGAAGCTAAGATACTTCCTGTAATCATTTAGGAGCATAGTGATGTAATCACGCCAAATGCCCATGTTCGAAACCCGTAGGAGACACAAAAATGTGTGACCTGTTCTCATATTGGCACTTCATCCATATTGCACTCAGTCCGCCTAGCTGTTTAAATGGGTACGTGAACACGGGAAGTACGGACCTTTATGGTTGCGCGGAGCGCCAAGTAGCGAAGCGAAAAGTAAAATTACGTCAGGGTAATAATATGTAGCGCTTTGAGCAGCTGTTGAGCTTGGCTCCGTTCCATAACAGCGAGCGCTTATAATCGCTTATTGAGCGCTTAATGTAGCGCTCAATGTAGCCCATTCTCTCCTGAACGAGACGGTGCGTTTCCTCGAGGTTTGCTCGCTTCGCTACATTGAGCAATCGCGTTCAAGAGAGGTTTAAACGTAATCGCTCATTTAGCGATTACTTTTAAACCTCTCTTGAACATGGTCCAGGTGTGTATATGCGCTTTATAAGCAGATTACTATTATATTTTTAACAAAAACCATTATTATGATTCATTTTAGATTAATTTTGTGTCGAGACATTTTCCCTTCAAATGTTACCTTATTACGAGATTTGAACGTTCACGTACTGCAAGGGCATCGCGTTTTATACTTCATTCCTCGTGATAAACACTACTGGGCGTGCGAAATAACATATCCTGCCCTAATCAGACACCATAAACCAAACGCGCCTGCCGTAAATCGTTATCTATACGAGGAAACGAGTGTGCCTTTTGCAGTTAGGTATTGCCCTATTATTAAGGGGTTTTGCAGTTTTTTCCTAGTTGTATTATCGAATCACGCGTAGAGGACACTGCAATCGTTCAGAAATATTGAGCTTTATAAACCTTTCACAAGACAACGAAAAAGGTAGGTTTAAATTATCATGCGCTATCATGAGTTGTAGCTGTACACTCGTTTGTCAAATTTAATTAACAGAAAGATGTATATCAGTCAATGGAAACACAATATTGTAATATGCGTATGTTTGATTTCCTTTGTTTTAATGGGATTCTTACTTAACGTGCACATATCCATATATACATATATAGATAGACAGATAGATATGCAGTCAGACCTCGTTTAACCGGACCCCGTTTAGACGGAAACCCGGCCATCCGCATGGTAGTATTTCAAATCTCAATGTATTTCTTTACAAATGATGATTTGCTTAACCGCACAACTCGCTATTCGCATGATTTTCTACTGTAATCAAATATATATAATATTAGTAATTGCAACAACATTTTCAAATATCCCATTGATATTTTAGTAAAAAAAGTCAAATGTGTAACCTCTGTGGTTTAACATAACAATTATTTTCAATATTCCAGAATATCACTCTGTATTATGTTGCGACATGTCGTGTCTGAGAAAGGTATTCGACTGAAGGTGTTAAAAACTATAACCTTGAACATGCACATATCTGTGTTGATGTTATAAATTAACTTTGAGGATTGGCTTCAGACAGATGTTGTTGAGTTGCTGTCTACTGTAAAGTAAGAGGTGTAATGAAAAGAACAGAGTATTATTTTGTCTACCTGGAAACCTCTACTAAAATTCTGGGACATAGGCGGAGGGGGGATTCACTTTCTCCAGCATGACTATGCCTGGGCAATGTTCAATAAGCGTTTAAAAGTAATCGCTCAATAAGCGATTACTTTTAAACCTCTCTTGAACGCGATTGCAATGTAGTGCTATGTATCAAAGCGAGCAAACCTCGAGGCATCGCACCGTGTCGTTCAGGAGAGAATGAGCGCTCAAGGTACATGTAGCACTCAATGACCGATTAA
The DNA here is from genome assembly GCA_936450465.1 of Gibbula magus. Classification (NCBI taxonomy): domain Eukaryota; kingdom Metazoa; phylum Mollusca; class Gastropoda; order Trochida; family Trochidae; genus Gibbula; species Gibbula magus. The sequence continues at coordinate 16,365,221 of OW388300.1, read as the reverse complement.
AAGCGCGCACTGTTATTGAACAGAGCCCAGGTGTTCCTTATAGTACCAAATGTACAGAGACGGAGTTGTCTATTCATCGAAGTGTCTATTTTAAAATATATCCTTATCATCACTACATCCCTCTGAGAAACCCTGTATCCCTCCATTAAACTGGAAACAAAGATCACCAGTACCTAATTTTTGTTATAGATAAGTACTAAGTATCTTACTGTATATATTTAACGTCCGGTATATTAGGGGTACATTTACAGTCACTTGGCAAGCTTAAAGGGACAGTAGCACGTTTTTTCGCTGAAATAAGTCCATGGAATGTAATTGAAAAATGTTTTTGCCAATAGTAAAACACCCTTATCTCTTCGGAAAATCAAGTTTAAAATGAGTGTTTAGTAAGGCCATGGAAATCGTTTTTGTCAATCGATATAATAAATTGTGTTCACAATAAAATGGCCGCCATGTATTTTTTGCTTTATCCTCAACAACTTTATTACTATTACGGATAAGTTTTTTGTGTAATAAGATGTTTTACCCTCCAAAGTGAATTTTAATGACACAAATTATCATTATAAATAGGAAATTTGAAAAAAATAAATTGTGCAAAAAGTGCTACGGCCCCATTAATGTGACCTAAGTAGTTTAACTCATTCACTGTCGCATGGCAAGGTTGAGTGCGCCATCGCAAAAGTATGGTTTAACTTAGCCATTTATAAAGAAAAACAAAAAACACTTTCGTCTCCAATTCTTTAGCAAGTCATTGAATTAATGTAATGAACAATCCCACTTATCGATATGCAGTCAACCAATTCTGTAATAACACATTTTTTACTTGCCATCAGGTTAATTAGCCTTTAGCTGTTGGAGGCAAATATAAACTATCAAGGATATTTGAATTATCAATTCTAATCACCCATCCGACGATGAGTCATGCTTGGTGTTGCTGACCTACGTTACAAAACCTTCGAAAGTAACTGATACAGGTATCACTGCAAAATGTTTTTTCTATGTGTATTACAATAAATTATGTGTATGTTTTCAACCCCCGGATGAAAGCCAAGGTGGTTTATGTCGTGGCGCAGCCCGTCTGTCTGTCCGTCCATCCGTCCTGAAAACGGTACTTGTGTTCTGAAATCAACTCCTCCGACAGTTTTTGATCAATCTTTCTGAAATATTACACATGCTTTGGATATACATCGGTGATAATTTTGTGCTTTTGCGCGACTGATCGGGTTAATATGTTCAGAGGTATGGCCCTTGACTTAGAGCGCTCAGCTTTGTTTATTTCAGACTGACATCACCTGTGTTTAAAATCAACTTCTCCCACAGTTTTTTATCAATCTTTCTGAAACTGTTCACATGTTTTGATATACATCGGTGATACGCATGTGTTTTTTTGGTACTGATCGGAAACTCATCAGTTTTTTATGGAAGGTCAGTTAACGTTTAAATGTAAATTTAACTTCAACCAGCCTGAATGTATCGTCATACCGTATATCTTTGAATTTGTTCCATGAAGAAAATCTACAGCTGCATATCAAAAGTTTGGTCATGTACTTCTGTATATATAGAGCAAGTATCATGTAAATTGGGCTTCGTTTGGACGTCGATAACTTTTACTATAGCTGCACCGACATAGCAACATCGTTTGTCCAATAATCATTTTCAAACTAATCATGTGGTCGCTGGTAGTGCAAGGCTAAGATCTATTGCAATATTAAATTGACAGGAGTAATTTTTCAAAATTCAAATTTTCTTAAAAGATTATTCTTTAAATATGTGAACAGAACGTGCCATAAATACACCTTCTTTACAACAACCAAGCGAAAGTTACAAAAGGAAGGGAGCAGCAACTTAAATACGCTTTACCTGTGCAAAGGCGTTTATTCGAGGCAGACGTCTATTCAAGGTAGGCGTGTAATTAATGAAATATGGTATCTTTAAAATAGCTTTCAAATATTTGTAGTAAAAAATAAATACATTTCTAAGAATTATTATTCCCATATTTGGTTACATTACTATTGTTTTTCCTTTTTGACTATTTAATTGATTTTTTTATATCAGTAAATATATGATATCATTATTTGGTTACAAATAAATTGAAGTGTTTGTTTAATTCCCAGTTTTAATATCCGCCTCACGTTAACGTATTTATAGGATAAATAAATAAATTGTCACGAATTGATGTTTTATTTAAAACCTCTATAAAAAAAAAATCATACATTGGGAATATTTCCGATAACGCATTGATTAATGACCAACTTCTTTTCTGAAGAGTGGCTAAAAATAATGCAGTATGATTTTAAATTTATCGCGTTTTTTTCCCTGAGGAAGTTGTCATGTCCAAGGTATGTCCTGATATGAATATGAATAATAGTATGTTTTTGTTTAAACATCATTATTTATACTCACCGTTGATAGTTAACAATATGCCCAATTATCCTAATCTGTCTAATCCCGACAATCTTTACACAGATAAAAGACAGAGTTATCGCTCAAGTGAACTGCACTCACCACTCACCGGCAGGTGGCCTACCTTATATGGTCATTGCTTCTTCTGATGGACAGACACGAAGCCGAACGCGACCGAGGGGAGGCCGGGAGGGAACTTACGATTGTTAACTATCAACGGTGAGTATAAATAATGATGTTTAAACAAAAACATACTATTATTTAATATACTCTCCGTGATAGTTAACAATATGCCCGATTGCCACAGAGGTGGAGGGGAGCGAGAGGCTCCTAAGAGGGATAGCTCTGTCTTAACAAGAGTCAAGTTGGTGAGCCAATGCCACGTAACCAGCCTGAACCCCGATGGGGTTCATCTGTCAACCGGAGGGTTAAGCTTGACCCAACTCGTAACCGGAGGGACTCTCACCCGCGTGGTCACCAACTAAAGAAAAGACAACAAACGCATCACTAAAATCATCGAGACTATGTTTAATAGCAACTCCAGACTGGTCAAGGAGCAGCCGAATTAACGAGGGGGGGGTAGGCCTCTTCGGTACGAGGCCGGCGGAACTCGTTGCTGGGCGTACACCTGTGCGCCCAACCGATGAATCCCCTCCATGTCCTCGTTGGAAATGTCTCTCAGATAGTGATTGGCGAACACCAGGCCCGACTTCCAGAAACAGCCGGCCATGATGTCCGCCACTGCCATGTTACTGTGAAGAGCCATCGTAGCCGAGATGGCTCTTATCTCGTGTGGATTGGCCCTCGCTGGCGGGTCGAGGCCCGCGGCCTTGTAGGCGTCCAACACTGCCGAGCGGAGATACACACTGAGTTGACGCTTGTCTAACTCCCGAACACTAGTCTGGGAGTGCGGGAGAAAAAGTTTCCTTCTCCCTTGACGTAGTGTCTTGGTCTTTTCGGTGTAGATCCGCAGGGCTCTCACCGGACAAAGGAGCCGATCCTCGTCCGTCGGATCTATGCTACCGGAAAGAGACGGTAACGAAAAGGTTCTACCCCTTTCGTCTGCGGCTTGGTTCTTACAAATGAACTCAGGGGCTAACCCCAGTGACGCCGACCCCCCGTCTCTCACCTCAAAACGCAAGAGGTCCGCCTGGAGAGCGTGAAGCTCTGAAATCCTGGCTGCGGACCCCATCGCAACCAAAAAGGCTGTTTTGATGGTGAGACGGAGAAGAGTCGTCTCTGTCAACGGCTCGTAGTGGTCCGACTTGAGATGGTTGAGCACCACTGTCAGGTCCCACTCCGGCGGCCTGAGTTTCCTCCGCCCGTCCTCATTCCGGTAGGTCTTAATCAGTTCTTTAAGGACCGAGATGTCCACCTGGGGCTCACGCTTCCTAAGGACTGACATGACCGCCGCCAGGTTGGTGTTAATTGAGGAAGCTTTGAGCTTCCTCACCTCTCGTAGGTACACCAGGTACTCAGCTACCTGCGGGACCGTTACCGCCTGGATGGCATACCCCTCCTTCGCGCAGAAGGCGGCGAAGGCGCCCCACTGGGCGTCATAGAGATTCCTCGTGGAGGGTCTCTGCGAAGAGGCGACCGCTTCGGCAACGGACTTGGAAAACCCCGCCCCTGTCAACCCACTTTGGAGACAAACCAGGCGTGAAGGTGGAGCGCCTGGGGGTTCTCGTGAACCCGCCCGCTTGGTTTGCTCGTCAATAGGTCCCATCTCAGAGGGAGGGGGACAGGGTCTTGGCGGCACATCCTCCTCAGGGGAACGTACCAGGCCCTGGCTGGCCACAACGGAGCTATGAGCAGGAGTTGAAGTACTCGTGTCTCCTGTACCTTCGCCACCACGTGACTCAGGATGGCTTGAGGGGGATAGGCGTAGGCGACCATCCCCTCCCATCCTAACGCGAGCGCATCGAGAGCCCACGCGGCCGGGTCCGGTACGGGGGACACGTACGTCGGCAACTGGTGGTTGAGCCGAGTCGCAAAGAGGTCTATGTGAGGTCTGCCGAACCTCAAACACAGACTCTCGAACACCCTCGGGTGCAACATCCACTCCGTCGAAGGAGGTTTGTCCGGTCGAGACAAGGCGTCCGCCAGGACGTTCTTGGCTCCCGGGATGTGCACCGCTCTGAGAGAGAGTCCGAGACTGTCCACTAGGTGAAACAGCTCCGCCACCAGTTGAAGTAGAGAGTCTGCCTTGGTTGACCCCTGCTTGTTTATGGCCCAGGCCGCCGCTGAGCTGTCCGTGTGAACACACAGGACCTGCCCCCGCAGGCGACCTGACCAATGGCTGATCGCCAGCCTTATGGCGTCCAATTCGAGGACGTTGATGTGGCGCCGCGCTTGCGCTGGCGACCACACCCCCGCCGTTTGGTCCGAGTCTAGGTGGGCTCCCCACCCCTGGGTGGAGGCATCCACGTATAGCTGAGACGTCGCTGGGGGCTGCCTGAGAGGCACTCCTCCCAGCACGTTGGATTCCTGCTGCCACCAGGAGAGGTGGCGTCTCAAACCGGTTGGGATCGGGAAGACATGACGGCAAGTCTTCTCCCTGACGTGCGTGTTGACGAAGATCTGCAGGGGCCTGAGCTGCAACCGACCCCTTCGGGTGAAGTGTTGGGTCGCGCTCAAGAACCCCAACAGCCTCTGCCACTTGCGGAGTGACAGCGGCTCCCGGAGTGCTAATTCCAGGAGATCTTTGTAGCGCCCCATCCGTTCTGTGGTGACGAAAGCTCTGTAGGTCACGGTATCCAGGCGAGCTCCCAGAAAGACCAGCGACGTCGTTGGCTCCAGGTCTGACTTGTCTAGGTTGACTAGCCATCCCAGGCGCCTGAACAACGTTATCACAAAGTCTCGTTGCGCCTCCAGAACAGATGGGGATCTGTTGTGAGTGAACCCGTCGTCCAGATACATCGCGAACTGCACGTCCACTCGATGAAGGTATTGGACGATGGGCTGGGTCACGCGAGTGAAAAGCCATGGAGCCGACGATATCCCGAACGGTAGAACGTTCCACTGAAAGTGGCGACCCGCCAGGACAAAACGGAGGTACCTGCGATCCCCATGGTAGATGGGAATGTGCAGATACGCGTCCTGCAGATCGAGGGATATCATCGAGTCCAAGGGCTCCAGCAACCGCATCACTGATGGTACGGTCAAGAGACGAAAATATGGCGGCCGCTCTAGGAAGGAGCGGTTGAACTCCTTCAAGTCGTGGATCAGCCGCCACTTTTTCGGGTCCCGCTTCGGTCGCACGAAGACCGGAGAATAGTATCCTGGGGTGAGGTTTTGGGGCAGGAGTTCCTCCACCGCCCGTTTGGAGATGAGTGTCTCCACCTGTTCCAGCGTCAGTGCGAGCCGATCTCGTTCTAGCGGCCTCTCTGTTGGAAAACAGGTTAGCGGGGGGCGGTGTGCCACGGGAATACGAAACCCCCGCTCCAAAACCTTGCAGACGAAAGGATCGAGTCCCAATTGCGCCCAGTTGGCCACAAACCGAGAGAGTCGACCTCCCACTGGCCCTTCCCACGCCGGGACAACCTGTGGAGGCAGCTCGGGGGCCATCCACGAGTCACTGCTTCCTCGGGGTACCTCCATATGCGCGGCCCCTGCCACGCTGATTTCCCTTCTTGGGGGTGTGCTTGGGAGAGGGGCCGGCATTGAAGTCACGACTTCTGTCCTGCCGACCCCCAAACCGAAAGGAAACTCCGCCAGTCTTGGCGTTACCCATGGGAGTGTTCGCGCCTCCCTTCCTCTTCTTGGGCGTATGCGCCTGAGACGAGGCTCTACCCCCGCCAGCGGCCAGTCTGTTGGTCAACTCCTGCTGCTGACACTCCTGCCGCTGCCGGAGGACCCCGGCAATCTGCCCATCAAAGAGAGATGACGACGACGCGGGAGCGGCCCGCAAGCGGTTCCGGAGCTCCGCCGGAAGGTTTGTCCGGGCAAGGAACCCATCTCTCCTGAGATTTGTGACCCCCGCCGAAATGCGGGAGGCGCACAACATCATCTGAGCGATGTTCCCCGCCACGGCGCCGAAACCGCGGTAAAGAGCCTTCGCCCCTCCCTCCATCCCCGCCTCCTTCGCAAAGGACGCCATACCCTGACAGGCATGCGCCACGTGATTGGCCAACCCCAGGATGCTCCTAGCCTCTTTGTCAAGATGGCTCAAGTGAGCGTCCGACACCTGGTGAGGTACGGAGGGGACGGCCACCCGGCGAATATCCTCGTCCAGGCCAGGGGGACAGAGGGAGAAAGAAGACTGCGCTACTGGGAGGGAAGCGCGCTGCTTCTCACCCAGAACCAGGGGCGGCAGGAGGCGGCCTGGCGCCGCCGCGGCGACATTGGCGTCGTAATCCTTGCCCGCCGCCTGAAGGAGCCTGTGTGGCGGCAGCGCCACGAGGCGTTGGGTAGGCGCCTCCTCCTCGGCGCAGAATGTCTCCATTCTGGCCAGTTTGGTCGAGGAGGGTTCATCCTCAACCTCAACCAATTCCACTTGACACCAGTCGGCGATAGCCGCCAGGCGTTCCTTGAGGTCAGGGGCATCCACTTGAGGCGTCTCCACAATGGTCAACTCGGGAGAGGATCTCCCAGAAGTGGACATCCCACCCTCCTGGGAAGCCGCCTCCGGGGCCGACTTGTCTGGATCTGAGGAGGTGCCGGCAGGTGAAACAACCACCACCCTCCTCCTCTTGGGCGTGGACGGCGGGGAGGTCAAGGGCGAAGTAACCCCTTCCTCAACCCTAGTCTGCGCCGGCAGTCGTCCGTCCAGCATGGAGGAAACCATGTCCTTGACTGAGGACAGGATATCCTCAGTCAATCTCCTTGAATCGAAGGGAGGAGGAGAAGGAGGCCTCGACCTCCTCTTCTTAGACTTGTGTTTCCTCTTCCTCTTAGGCGAAAGTCGCCGGTCTGGAAAAGACTCGGCGTCAGGGGAGGGTCTCCTGACGGGAGATCTCTCAACCCCGCTACCCTGAGAAGAGACGTAGGTGTCCTTGGCGGCCGCCTCTCGACCCGCTCCCGCCCCTGCCTCTGGCAAATCGAATTCTGCCGCGTCCTCCGAGATCACCAGGTCTGAAGTCGGCGACCTGGGATCGGACATGGCGGCGCCGGCGCTAGCGGTAGCGGTGGCGGTAGCGGACGGAGAGGGCCGCTTGGACGCCCTCAGCTTAGACTGACTCTCACTCTTCTTAACGGAGGTGCGATACTCGCGATGCTCCGCCACCGAGAGGTCAGCACATTCCTCACACCTGTCCGCGTCCGAGCAAAGGTTGCGGCACAGGCGGCAAAGGGTGTGGGGGTCAAATCGCGCTGACTTCCTATAGCCACACGCCCCACAGAACGCCGAGAATGGTGAAGTCATACTCAGCAAGCCAAAGAGAGAGACGCGCGAGCGGCCGGCGCTATCCCCGCGCAAGCGCACTAACAAGCGCAGGCGGCAGTGCAATCCAACCCGGGCGACAAGCGCTGTCCAACCCAGGCGACACCCTACCAAGAGGAGGCGCCAAGCGCTGTCCACGCGCACGCGGTAACTATCCACGCGCAAGCGGCAAGCGCTAAACAACGCAGGCGGCAGCGCAATCCAACCCAGGCGGCAAGCGCTGTCCAACCCAGACGCCAACCTACCAAGAGGAGGCGGCAGGCGCTATCCACGCACAAGCGGCAAGCGCTAAACGACGCAGGCGGCAGCGCAATCCGCAAGCGGCAAGAGCAATCAAGCGCAGACGGCAAGCGTCAATCGCTACAGCAGAAACAGGAGGGCAAGCGGTATGACCCCCCGCCAAGCGCAAGGGACAGGCGGCACGCGCGAGCGGCCCCGAGATCACCGACCTGCACGGACTGCACGTGCAGAACGAGCACTCCGAAATTGACAACAGCTGACACGTCAACCGCAGTCAACAACCACTAACCTGTCTAAAGGAGAGAGACCACTTCGCGAGAGGCAGTCTAACCAACCTCAGACAGAAAACACAACTGAGAAAGAGAACAAAGTCGAGACAATAGTCTTATTACTATCGAATTAGAGAGCTATCAAAACACAACATGCTTCGATGGCCGACAGAAAAGCAATGGCCATATAAGGTAGGCCACCTGCCGGTGAGTGGTGAGTGCAGTTCACTTGAGCGATAACTCTGTCTTTTATCTGTGTAAAGATTGTCGGGATTAGACAGATTAGGATAATTGGGCATATTGTTAACTATCACGGAGAGTATATTAAATAATAGTACTTTGCAGAGGCGCGACAATGGCGTACTGCGTGAATGCAGACGCACGCCGCTTATCATCAACGTTAACATATATGTTATATGTTATAAGATATTGGTTAACAATAATTAGAATGCCAGGAAATCATTCGCTAATCGCTACAACATGTCTATATCCAAGGTTACATAAATTGGATAACATGTGTAAGATTATACTATTTTCGTATGGGTTTGGCAAGCTGAAGATGCTGGCAATTTAAAACAATTCTTTAATATATTTAGTTCGAGAACGAAATACGTGTGGATGAAAGACTGGTCCGCTTGCGTGCATGAATTTTCTATTTAACAATCCTACTGTAACTTTAACTCCACCTCCCCCTCCCTCCTTCCCCATCAAATGGAGCCGTTTTGTACAATCCTGTGACAACTAAATTTAACAAAGGACCGTACAGTGAACAAGTATTACGACTCCTTCTTAAAGGGGCAGTAGCACGTTTTTTCTCTGAAATAAGTCGATGAAAGGTATTTGAAAATAATGTCACCAACAGTAAATAATAAAATGTGTTTACAATAAAATGGCAATTATTTAAATACCTATCTGTTGACTAGACCTACTTTGCCTTACCTCCTAAGGGTAATGCTATTTCAACCTTAATACAGACGAACTTGAAGAGTGGAGAAGGGGTGCGTAAAATCCCTTATCAAAGGGCCGGTAAGTCTAGGTGGTCTCGTGACGTCACTACCTGTTCATAGCACTCTCCTAAAAGTTGCAGAGCAAGGCAGACGTGTTTTGTTCTGTGACTGGGTAGTTAGCGGCTTGTGTTGCTAACTTGCTATTTTTCTCTTGTTTGGTCAAGAGATACCCTCAACTTTATTCTTCGGTAGTGCAGGTTGTGTTTGCAATCTGTTTTCAAGTAGGTGTTAGTTTTCAAGGGGCCTTGTTGACATGTGCTAGCTAGCGACCACCCGGAGTAGGTGGATTGCATGCGCCGCACGTGCAGCTCGTGATTCTTTGTTTTCTCTCACCTGACTGTTGGGTGTTTGACTTGCGTAGGGTAAAGGAGCAGTGGTATCTCTCCTACGCGTGTGACTTGCTTCGCTTGTCATCCGCTTTCGCTTGTCATACGCCTTTCGGTCCGTTTTCTAGTGCTAACTGTTAGGTGTTTGTCTTGCGTATGGTAGAGGAGTAGTGGCATCTCTCCTAATCGTTTGACTTGCTTCGCTGGCCATTCGCTTTCGCTTGTCATGCGCTTTTCGGTCCGTACTCTAGTGCTAACTGTGGGTTGTTGACTTGCGTACGGTAAAGGAGCAGTGGAATCACTCCTAATTCGCTTGTCATACGCCTGTCGGTCCGTACTCTAGTGCTAACTGTTAGGTGTTTGTCTTGCGTATGGTAGAGGAGTAGTGGTATCTCTCCTAATCGTTTGGCTTGCTTCGTTTGTCATTCGCTTTCGCTTGTCATACGCTTTTCGGTCTGTACTTTAGGGAACTGTGGGTTGTTGACTTGCGTAGGGTAAAGGAGCAGTGGAATCTCTCCTACGCGTTTGGCTTGCTTCGCTTGTCATTCGCTTTCGCTTGTCATACGCCTGCGGTCCGTACTCTAGTGCTAACTGTTAGGTGTTTGTCTTGCGTATGATAGAGGAGCAGTGGTATCTCTCCTAATCGTTTGGCTTGCTTCGTTTGTCATTCGCTTTCGCTTGTCATACGCCTTTCGGTCTGTACTCTAGGGAACTGTGGGTTGTTGACTTGCGTAGGGTAAAGGAGCAGTGGAATCTCTCCTACGCGTTTGGCTTGCTTCGCTTGTCAATCGCTTTCGCTTGTCATACGCCTGCGGTCCATACTCAAGTGCTCCGCGTCTCGCTTGGCTTCTCGCCTCGCCTGTCACTGGCTTCGCTAGTTGTTTGCCTAAGGTGGGTGACTAGCTTGGTTAAGGAGCAGTGGATACACTCCTCGTCAGTGACACGCGTTGCCGGTTGCTAGTTTTCGCCTACCATTCGCCTTTGGCATCGCCTTAGGTCGAATCTACGCGACTCATCCTTAGGGTGAATCACTTTGGTTCAAGTGACTCGCTACGCCAGTCACTTACGGTTTGGTACACGCACGAGTGGGCTTGTTCATCTTTGTTTACCTTGGCGGGTCGTTACTTGATTTTGACTTTGTGCTCTTCGAGTTCAGAGTTTTTGGTTCAACTCTCTTGATTGCATATCGTCAGAGTTGTTGTGCTTTTGTGAAATAAAGATTGAATTATCTTGTAAGTGTTTAGCCTAGTTTTTGTCTGGCTTGTTCGTCTTTGTTTACCTTGGCGGGTCGTTACTTGATTTTGACTTTGTGCTCTTCGAGTTCAGAGTTTTTGGTTCAACTCTCTTGATTGCATATCGTCAGAGTTGTTGTGCTTTTGCTCCGCCGCTTGGGTGTTTCACGTGTGTGACTCACCTCGTCTACGCTACGCTACTTAGGTGTCTTTCTGTAGGGATTCACCTCGTCTACGCTACGCGACCGAGTGTCTCGCGTTTCGCCACGCCGCGTAGGTGACTCGACTGTCCCTACCTTCGCTTACGTTACGCATCTTATCGTTTCGTCCGCCATGTACTCCGCCTTTTGCACGAATTGCGGAGGCAGGAAGTCCGCCTCTAAGGATCCGCACTTGTTATGTAGGAAGTGTAAGGACCTTTGCGAAGAGGAGTACCGTTGCAACGAGTGCGCTCCTCTCTCCGAATCGGAGTTCCACGCGTACGTTTCCGCCATACGCAAGTCTGTGGCCGATAGGGCTTCGCTTCAGAAGCGTGCGTCGTCAGCTCAACGTAGGGAGATGTCTCCCATTCGTCATCCGTCTCCGGAGGAGGACGTAGACATTGTCCTCACGGAACGGGCGGATGAATTCGACAGGGAATCGTCGGTCCTGTCCGAACCCGCTAGGGGGTCGAAGGATTCGCGCTCCCCCCCCTCCGCCGTCATGTTCCAGTTCTCGTCCGCGGACTCGCCCGTTGTCCCCTCCTTCGCCAGACAAGCGGTTGTCTCCGCTTAGGCTTAAGGTTGGCGGACCCACTACGCCCAAGAGCAAAAAGAAGAAGTCCAAGAAGGCTAGGTTTGACAAGGTCAATCCGTCCCTCCTTCTGGCATCCGTCAAGGATATGGTCTCTTCCTTGCTCGATGCGCGTCTGGGTTCGCGGACCTTACCCACTCACACTACGACTACGCTACCGTGTGAACCCGATGCGGATGTCGTACCTCAGGGTTCGTGTTCTACGTCCGCTAGGGCCTCCGCTTCCGCGACCACATCGCGTACCCCTCACACCCTTCGCGTCGTGTCACGGTGGTGTCACCCCCACGTGATTCCTCGCCGGAGCGTGACGTCCGCTACGTCGACGGGTCGAACCCTCCGTTCATCAGTATAGAAACGAAGGCTGGGGGTACGGGGTTGTTGGAGGATCCGCCAGTGGTTGACGCAATCGCTATGTTATCCGAAGTGGCTTCGTTCGCGGAAGTTCCACTTAGTCAAGTCAGCGTGGCAGGTCCGCTTTCAACTCTCTCGATTAGCTATCGGAAGATTTGTTGTGTCTTACGCTACGCTACTTAGCTAGTCAGTGATGCGCCGGTTATTCACCTCGTCTACATTCACGTGTGAGTATCTCGTCTATCGCTCACCTGCGTAAGGGAACGGACTGTCACTCACCTGTCTCTCGCCTTAGGCTCGATTCTACTTGACTCGCTTCGGCTAGCAAGTGACTCGCTTCGCCAGGCACTCGTGTAGCCAGTCATTCGCCTTTAGGTTGTCAATTTGTTTTGGCTCTCTTTCGTCAGTGGCTCGTCTCACTCGCCTTGCCTGTCACTCGCCTTCACCTACGACTCGACTTGATTGCCTCGTGTCGTCTGTGACTCGTTTCGCCAGTGACTCGTTTCGCCAGTGTCTCGCTTCGTCAGTCTTTGGACTTCGCACCCTTCGGATTCGGAGCCTCTGCCTTCAACACTTTCGATAGTCTCTCTCGTCTCGCCTTGCGTGTTTTCACTTAAGCGTTTTCGTTCTACGTTTTCGTGAGTTTACACTCTGGGTGTTTTTGGAGTAATTAGCTATCAGAAGGGTTGTTTTCTTCCAATGTCAGAACTTCGTTCTTACACTACTCTACTTATGTTTCGCGTCGTGAATCGACTGTCATTCACCACGCGCCTGTCAGTAAGTGACCTAACTGTCACTCACCTCGCCCACGTTAGTGTTAACTGATTGAGGGTCAATCTCCTGTCACTCACTTCATCAGCTTACGCGCGTGGGTCAGTGATTGACTATCACTCACGTTGTTACTTCAATATGTACTCTGCCTTCTGCACGAATTGCGGAAGTAGGAAGTCCACTATCAAGGATCCTCACTTGCTGTTTAGGAAGTGTAAGGACTTGTGTGAGAAGGATTTTCGTTGCGACGAGTGCGTGTTGGTGTTTTTGGAGTAATTAAGCTATCGGAAGTGTTGTTTCTTAGTGTCAGGAATTAGTTCTTACACTACCTTATGTAGGTGTTTCGCGTCAGTGACTCGTGTGTCATTCAGGGGCGGGATAGCGCAGTGGTTAGCACGTTCGGCTTCGGATCAAAAGGTCCGGGGTTCGAATCCCGCCAGGGGCATGGCAACTTTGTCTGCAGTAGAGAACTTTTCTACATGCAGTTAGGTTTGGCTGCAATGCTACTCTGATTTTCAGCGTAATACCAACCATGGTTCGCCAGTTCCAGCCGCTGCTCGCAGGTTTCACCGCAGTGCATAGCCACGTGGCGTTGCGGGCTTTCTCCCTGCCATAATACTAGCAGCCGCGATATAAGTGAAATACTCTTGGAAGCGGCGTTAAACCCCAACTCACTCACTCACTCATGTGTCATTCACCTCGTCTAGTTTACGCAAGTTAGTGACGCGCCTGTCACTCACCTGATTTGAGTGTCACTCACCTGTCACTCACCTGGCCTAGACTACACACGTTAGTGGCTTGTCTGTCACTCGTCTGTTAAGGTGGAGGACTCGTAGGTTAGCTTACACTCAGGGCTAGTCGCTGGTCTCGTCACTACCATGTATCTACTGACCCGCCTCCTTGCGGTGGGATTCTAGGCAAAGTAGGTCTAGTCAACAGATAGGTATTTAAATAATAGTACGTTTTTGATTAAACGTAATTATTTATACTTACCTGTTGACTAAACCTACGCTCTAGGCCCTCCCATCCTCCCCACTTGGTCTGTCTTGCCTTTGGGACTTTCGGAGAGTGATATGAACAGGTAGTGACGTCACGAGACCACCTAGACTTACCGGCCCTTTGATAAGGGATTTTACGCACCCCTTCTCCACTCTTCAAGTTCGTCTGTATTAAGGTTGAAATAGCATTACCCTTAGGAGGTAAGGCAAAGTAGGTCTAGTCAACAGGTAAGTATAAATAATTACGTTTAATCAAAAACGTACTATTTTAGCTTTATACAACGTTATAACCACTACGGATAATTGGTTTGTGCAATAAGATGTTTTACCCACTATAGTAAATATGAATGGCATAAACTATCGTTGTAAGTGGGAAATTTGAAAAAAGATTTTGTAAATCTCTCGACGGCAACACACGGTCTTAGGCCAAATAAAAATAAAATTGTTTCTGGTTTCCGTCCGCATCAGTTTCAAACCCAAGCCTCAGGTCTTTTTTTCTAGGTTTAAACAAAAGTAAGGGCAGATAACTATAAGTTAAAAGCCTTAGAAAACATTGGACATATAAAATGTCACTCGTTTCTGTTGAGATAGAGTGTAGGGGTGATATTATTGACTATTTTGAACAGAAACACATATTTAAGAGGGTTTGTGCTTTATTTATATAAATAATTGTATACATTTTGTTTGTTTACCTCTTCATTCCAAAAAAAGCCTGTAAAGACCAGAAACATTTTTTAGGCTTTAATGAAAATATTACTTTTTCATTAGTTGTTTTTGTTAAGTTGATTAGGGTATTTTCGAAAGCTGCGTATCCAAGACCCGCCGTTTCCAACACTTTAATTTCCCATTGTGTACACAAGGGGTAACATTTTCCCGTTTTAATTTCCTAAACAGTCGCATAAATGTGTTTTGTTGTAATGTTTTTCAGATGCGGTATATTGGAAACATACATTGGAGTTTGCTGCCTTGTATCTTCCTGGCTAAATTATTTAACGGTAAGTACACTGTAGGCCAAAAGAAACGCCTACCTGATATCTTATCAGATTTCGTTAAAACGTTAATGAACAGTTCAGCAATATTATATCAAATTGCACCATTTATGCATAATATATTTAAATTTCAGAAGTTGTCATGACACAAAATAATGCTAATTGTTGAAATGAAACAACAGAAATGTTCAGTTTTCGGTCAGTGCTTGGTCAAAAAAACATTTGAAACAGATTTTCATACAACCACGAGCAACAAAAGAGGCACACATTTGCATTTCAGTGGTGATGACGCTGAAGATGTATGTGGTTACCGTGCGCAAGTGAATCAACCGGAAATAGGGTCTTCATTGGGCGTGGTTTTCATGAATGTTATTGACTCGCATCACAGTTTTTACACGATTTAAATGGACTTTCATATCAATCATTGTATCAGCATAATTTGGAAACCAGGATTAATTATATTTCAGAAATTATTCAATCTTTCATTTTAAGGAAAACCAAGAAGGCGTTTCTTTTGGCCAACAGTGTATGTTGAAGTAAAAGCGTGAATTAGATAAAACAAAAATGTACTGATAGCAACGTGTTACGTCTCATGACAGATATGACAGAACATTAATTTTGTCAACGAGTAGTTAGTAAATTAACACAGCATCACCATCGACTTCCACTAGGGACCACCGCCTTCTGATAGCTTGTAGTGTAGAGATAGAGAAACGAGTTGAAATCTTCTCACAATATAGGAATCGACCCTGTAGTTGGTAAATTAAATTTAATATGATAACTGTCACTAGGAATCGACCCTATGACCCAAAGTTCTGAGAAACAAATTCCGAGATTGTGAGCATTCTCAGATTGTTAGGGTCAAACAATCTGCAGATTGTTCAAACAATCGAGGAATAGTGAACTATTTCCTTGTTTGTGAGCTCACAATCTGCATATTGTGATATACCCTAGATGGTTCGTAACAGTTGCGTCAATGTGACAGAGACGTGTTTGACGAGTCAAACTGTTACTCCGTAATGGTTTTAGAGCTACTGCTTATCATACTTGATAATCTTTGGTGTTCCTTTAAAGTTAACATTAGTATATTAATTTTATAATACATTGATCATGATAATAAATGGGCATTGAGAATAGGGATCCAAAATTATTTTAAATGACAGGCTGAGCAGTAACTAATTTTGTAGTTGAAAAGAAATACAATTCTTGATAGTGGTCCCAGGGAAAGCATCTTACACAGATATTTTGAATGATAAACTAGACTTTTGGAATACTGTTTATCACAATGATATATAATTTGGAATTGTATAATAGGATATTATTACTCGCCCGTGGAAGATACTGCAATGTTATTTTTATGTACGGCAATATTAAACTAGTGTAAATACCGCTGCAGTATGATGTCACATTAGTGTACAGTTGTGACGTCACAATGATAGTACCGCCGTCACAATGGTACATCACTCGCGGGAATCTTCCATCACACTGTCGCTGATATCGCTTGATTATTTTTGGCAAGTATTAAACAGAATAATAAACTCCCTGCCATATAGTACCATTTTTATCAAACTCGTGAATGATTTTGTATCAAAATCGCCTTTGCTCGTTTAATACAAAATCATTTATTCGTCGTTTAACCCATCTATGAATATGATTTCTACAAATGATTGAAAGTTGTAAGTCGTAATTTATTTACAGAATAGTATACGTGAATAAAAAGCTTATGAAGATCCAGTTGATTATGCTGTATATGCATTTTTTTGTAAAAAATACTCTCGAAAGTATATCACCTTCTTTGAATGTAAAAAAGTAGTAAAATCCTTTTTGAATGGGAATGCGTAAAACTTTTTAAATACCCATCTCAAATAATATTATACTTACAAAATTTTAACTTTTGTTTTTTACTTATTGCAAAAATATTCATTTTTGTTTGAATTTTAAAACAACGTGCACTGCCTTCCGGGGAAGTTCTTAACATTTTAAAAGAAACTTTACAACCAGAAAATAACAAATAATTTCATTTACCTGTCATACATGGTATTGATAGAAGCGTCCATAAAATACTAAAGCCTCATTGTCCACTACACTTTATATAACATTAAAATTATCTGACCCAGCCTCATTGATCATACTTAGCTTGATTAAAAAAACCGATGAACACTATATTTATGTCATATGAAATACATTTGTGAAATGGCATGAACAATAATAACAATAAGTTTTGAAAAAACTATGAAATTATGAGTTGATTGCCTACACTAGAAAAAAATTAAAAGAATATCTGACACTGTTAACCAAACATTTATCCTCTTCACAGGAACATATTCAAACGTATGTCAAGAACAAGCGACTCTTGAGTACCCTATCGAGTTGACATATTTACTCCAACAGGAGAATCAAACTGGGGTAAGCTGGACACGACCAGTTGACCACCAATTCGTTGTCACATGTAATCCCTTATCCTCCTGTAACCCAACTGATGGTTATGCAGCAACTGTGGACATGGCAGAGGAACACAGCAACTTAACTATTAGTAGTGTCCAGCTTCGTGATGTTGGCAAGTGGACGATGACTGACGCCGTCGACCAGAACAATGTAGTTCCGGTGTGTGAGTTGCGAGCTGCATGTGAGTAAACTAAACGTGTTTGAAGTTAGTGCCTTATTCATTATTGTATCAGTCGAGGAACCGGGTGTTCTAACAACTCTTAATTTTCTCATGGAAATATGTTTGATTTGTGAGTGGCTTCAACCATTTCCAGTCCATACGTCCAAATAAATTTCTACTCATTCTATCGGTTCATCTAAGGCTCGGGCAGGCTCTGACTGCTAAGTTTATGAACTTTTAATAGCGTACCTTGCCTGGGTTCGCCTTCCTACAGTGACCAATCACAGTGGTCTTTATAACTGAAAAGTGTGAGTAGGTTCAGTGGCAAATCCTCGAGCAGAGCCGTAGTTGAATACAGGGCATGAGGAGAGATTTATTGGAACGTGTTCATTTTGTATATCCTGAAGCTTATCATGATTAGTTGAGAGCTATTTGACAGTATTTGTTCATTACTTAGCTCAAGAACTTGTAGTAGTTCAAACTGTGTTGATGCTTAAAGATTACCCGTTACTAAATAGCACATGCCTGATATAGATGGAATAGATTAATACCCGAGATGTTATACTTGTGTTTGAATACGTGGATCTGGGAAATGGGATCTACCAAGAGTGCATGAAGTGATGGTGTGGTTATTTACATGTCCTAAATATGGGTAATAGTCACTGTATCTTATAACAATCTACGATGTGTATTATAAAGTGATATCCCTGAGAGCAAGTATCCATTATCCATGAATATCCTTATTGGTAATATATCAGGGGCTCAATCTAGAGAGACCCTAGTATTATTTAACGCGAATCCGTTCAATCCATTATTCTGTTTAAGCCATACCAACTTGCAACATCCAAGCAGAACAAGACACAGAGGCCCTGGATATAGGGACCAATCTGTCCCTGACCATCAATATAACCGGATACTACTGCACCAAAAACCTGGTTATAAACATCACCACTGGTACTATCACTAAGGAGATTCTGACGAAGGATGCAATGTCTGGATTGATGAACGAAACATTGCCTGAGTCGGTCAATGTGACGTCGAATCATCTTGGTAATGTCACATTGAGTTTTACATGTGATGACGTTCCAAAGCATCTGACATGTCAGGGCGTGACAAGGCTGCTTCAGAGTGAGTGTGTTGATTATTATAATAATAATAATAATAATAATAATAATATATATATATATATTTATAATGCGCAAATATCCATGCACAATGCATGCTCAAGGCGCTACATAATTATTACCCCGAAGGAATCGTACTTTCGTTGCCGCCAATAAAGAGCTCCGCGCGACCGTATAGGTCCATACAGTCTCATGTCCAGGTACCCTTTTGTACAGCTGGGTGAACTGAGTGCAATGTGGATGAAGTGCCTTGCCCAAGGACACGACACAGCATAAGACCCAGGTATGTTTGGTGTCTCCACGGGGATTCGAACCCGGGCCGTTGGCGTGAGAGGCAGACATGCTAACCACTACACCACTGTACTGTGAATAGTGTATTATCGTAGCACTATTATTTGATATATAGGTCTACATGTGTGATGTTGTCAGCTACAGTCTGATGGTATTCAATAAGTTAGTCTGTATTGTGAACGTAAACGATAGCTCTTTTATCAGGTGAAACGAGTAAGCATACATAGTAAGAAGCATCGTGTATGTTCACAATAAAGTTGTTGCTTTCCAGAAAATGTTAGCTTATGTATTCTACTTTTAATTCCCTTCAAATACTTGTATTGAAGAAAACCTTTATATTTTTCATATCACTTTTCTATTCGCTGTGAATATATCAACAGCGGACATGACATGGCAATGGTATGACGTCACCATTACAATAGAGATGACGCCGTCGAACTTGTTAAATCGACTGATAAAAGTTCTAGGCCCCGAGATTATAAAACTTTCTTGAGTTTGATTTCATGCTCAACTCACGTTTCGTGGTCAACTCAAAACTCAGACTCATAGCATGGATGTTATAAAAAAAATTGAGTTCGGTTTCGAACTCAGCTGAATCTGAAAACGTACTCAACTCAAGTAAGGTCCCAAGCTTAATCTACACTTAACACTGTTCTCAACTACAACGCATGACAACACACATTTGACATCTCCTTATATTTACAAACTGTATGCGTGTGAGAAGAAATTTCAGAGACAGAAACAACATGTAATTGGAAAGAGGGTCTAGTTGAGACCCAACACGATATTTCTACTTGTTAGTCTTTTGCCCCTTGGTGCTTTCTCCTTCTGCAGAACAACCCCCTTCCTCAACCCCTGCAGGTGCTTTTCTTTTTATTCATTATATTTTTTAGAAAAACAAACCAGGATTTATTTAAATATTACCACTTTGTGTATCTACCTAGTCTCAGCTCCATTCCATTTGAACAGCCTTGCCATTAAATGGGATAGCCCGATACTTTACAGGATGCCCTTTCGCTAGGATAGCATAGGCCTACCAGGACCAATGTTGTGATTTACAATCCAAGAATAGGCAAACATTGAACACACATGTTTTATAGATCTCAACAGCAAATGTCTTGCAACATAGGCCTACATAACACACGACTGGTATTCATTCATTTCTGATAAAAAGATTGTAGAAACTGTAAAACCTTTTCTCAGATTATGAAAAGTGTGTGATGCAGAATCAAATGTCATTTTCCTTGACAGGGCCTATTTTGTTGTTTCCTACAAAACAAAATGTCGCTTAGCATACTCAGCCGAGTATGATTTCTCAATTGGGCACAGACTCAAGACGTTTTATAAGCTCCATATTTGAGTTTTCTCAACTGATAACTGTATAATCACACTCATAGTAAACCAAAATCCGTTAAGATAAGAACATATATTACTTTTGAAAAATGTTGGAATTCTGATAATAATCGTTTTTTATGTTTTTTATTTTAGGAACGACAACTGTAGAAACAACAACTGCTGGTAAGACATTTCCTCTATCATACTTTCTATAGAGTGTTTCTTTGTGTTCGCAACACTTACAAAACCAATGTTATTGTAATCAACCAAAGTCAGTACTCTAAAGCAATCAATAGAAATTTTCTCTATCATACTCTCTATGGATTCTGTGAACGTCAATATTTCCAAAACCAATGTTCTTATAATCAATCTAAGGTATTCAATAGAATTTGACCATCTCTAGTTTCAGAATATTTTAGGGTTTTTTGGCATCACACCTCTCTACCTGAAAACAGTATGTCCATTTTATTTTCCCAGAGGTTCAAGGTTCTTCGAATATATTTTAGTCACTATTTTAGTTTATCACTTAAACTGTATTTGTGTTCATGTATAAGAAGGACACGATGCTTTGGAGTATATGTCCATTCTTTCATAAGGAAATAACACAATTGGATACATTTATAAAGTAAAATGATATATGTTACATATATATAAATGTACCTCATTTTGTTATTTCCTTACATTCCACCTGGTGAAGTATATACTCCGCCACATCGTGAATTTTCACTTTAAAGAAGTTGGTATCCAGAAAATCGTCCTGTTCTCATGCATTTCACTTTCAAGTGCCTTTCAAAGACTTGGACATGTATACTCAACCGTTGAGGAAGAAAATATTGTACATTTCTACATGTATAGTTATTGATTATTTAGTTATATATAATATAATAATAATATATAATTTATATAACACCTCGCGCCCTGTTGCCTCTGTCCTATCTCTCTCTCCAGTCTTTCCATAAAATATGAGAGGTAATATTTTGTATGATCCATGCACATTTGCACTGAATATAGTTATCTGCAACATTGACTAGTACACGCATATGCGTTTACTTTGTACCATTTTGCGTACCAGAGCTGTCCACGCATCCAGAGCCTTCAACACCTTCAGACAGTACCACGTCAACTATAGCACAACTTAATAAATAAACTTTACTAAACACAACTTACATTAAGATATGACATACGGAAAGCTTACAATATTAACAAATATAATGCCTTTTCTACATGCAAACCTACCCAATTTATGACTATCTCATCAACCTGGCATTTTCTTTTTAGAGACTAACACGTCCACAATGATGTAGATTTATTTATTTTTAGCTGTAGGCCTGATTAGGATGCCTTGTGATGACTTCATTGACATATTCTTCGTATTACTTGTAGAAACCTCATGCTACAGCTTTTAATTCCCTAGTATGTTCTTCTATTGAACAATATATCACGAAATTGTCTTTTTTCATAAAATATGCTAGTAAGAGATGACATTTTGCAAGAATGTTCATATAAGCTTGTTTATCATTCAATGAATGGTGTTCTCGGCAGGATAAAGGCAACGGATAGTTTCCATTACAGAGGTCATGTGACGGAACTTCTTTTGAAATGACGTCACATCAACATTTCGAACGCCTGTTATAACGTAAAATTGCCGTAACAGTTGTAACAGCTTAACAGCTTCATTTCATATACATTAATGTGAGAAATGACAAAACTGATCAAGCAATGAAACATGTTCAATCTACCAAACAAACACTGTATAAATACCCATAGGTAACAAGGGCAGTATGACTCACATATTCATTTACCAACGTCAATGTTCACTTTTCCATAATCTCTGTAAAGGTGATGTTAGAATAAGCTGCTTATAATTTAATATTGAGTTTTAATAGCTCCCCCTGTGATATGTGAGTCGCCATTTGCAACCTAGCGGAAGGGAAGCAACTCTCCCTTCGCGAGATGGAGTCACGATTAGGCCTACAGGAAAGCAACAGGACGCAAGTTCGAATACGCCTTCCTTACGTTAAATATTTTTCATTTGAGAAACGTATTTTGAAACGTATTAAACATTGAAAATTAAGATCATGCCAAAATAACAATTGTTTTAACTGAAAGCATAATTTAGGAGGCATTATTTTGTGTCATTTTACCGTAAGAATAGCACGATGTTCATTTGCATATATCAATACGCTTGGTTAAAAAAAGGTTCAACTTTGAAGTTAATGTTGTCAAGCTGTTTTGAGCAAAATAAATGAAGAATGACATTGTAAGAAGAAGTTATCATGCTCGTGTTTTGGGATGGTAAATATCCTGCATTAGGAATAAACACAATGTTTATTCCTAATGTAGGATATTGACCATCCCAAAACACACTCTCATGATAACCTCTAAATATTATGTTTATAAGATACCCACCGCATAAAACACAGCATAAAACGCAACATAAAAAACACTCAGGGTTGTGCCCTTCATGTTTTATGCTCCCTGCTATGTATTATTTTACGATAAAGCACGCCAGCTCATCTTCTATTTCTTAAATAACTCTGTAAACTGTATATTGGCCAGAGATCTTGAATACAATAAACTTCTTGTCTTGTCATATTCTGTGCGAAAGTGTACGTAACTTTCCTATTTCAACCAATAACTGTAATGTACATGTACATGTTCTGTACATTTAATATTAAACATAATTTATATTAGTGAATGTCACTTGAGGCTTGAGGAAAGAATTGAGATGAAGTCTACCTGGTAATTTTGTATATAAGTATAATTAAAACCAATATCAAATCAATCCTTAACTATCCACTAAATAAACCAATAGGTGGGTCGACTTATTTTTTAACAAGTAGCATACCATATACATATAGGTGCGATCGCAGTGGAAGTTCGGATATTTTAAAAACACTTGTTATCAACTATATACTAGAAAAGAAGTGTGAAAATATTGAAAACTATCTTTACATGTTTCAAATAGATTTTTGGACTAAAATAGAGCTTAACTATTCCTCTCTCTTCCATATGTTATGTAGACGTCAGCTTAGAGAATCGAAGGCGAGTAAACCTATTTGCTATCAAGTTCTTGATCGTTGCATTGATTTCAAAATTAAAAATTATAATCTTATTGTTCTTTTTACTACCATTTCAATGTATTGTTTTCAGTACATGTCGCTTTGCCCTCTTTTCAAACAAATAACCTTAACTTTAGTTACTAAAAAGAGGATAGTAAATGAATTCCATTTATTACGGTTTTATTGAACGAGTTAATGATTTGGTATTAAATTATTAATATAAAAAAATATGAAAATTATGATAATACTCGTTTTTTATGTTTTTATTTAAGGAATAACCACTGTAGTAGCAACAACTAATGGTAAGACATTTCTAATTTCATACTTTCTATAGAGTGTTTATTTGTGCTGGCAACACTTACAGAATCAATGTTATTTTATTACTCATCCGTTGAAGATATCGTAGTTTAATACATCTACCGTGTTGTAATAACATTGCGTGCTGCAGATTGACATGACGTAATAATGGCAAAAATATGACGTCACAATGTCAGCACCGCGGTCACAATGGAGTGTGTCCCATTTATCGACGAGTTTGTGGAATTAAGTGGCATTTAATTCAGGGAGTAATAAATAAAATACTAAACTCGTTTCCGTTTAATAACATATGTATGAAACTCGTGAGATGGCATTTGTATTTAACTCGCTTTCGCTCTTTTAATACAAACCACTCACTCGTTTCATAAATATGTTATTAAACAGAACGTCGTTTAGTATTATCTATGTAATCAACCAAAGTCAGTACGCTAAAGCAATCAATAGAAATTTTCTCTATCGTACTCTCTATGGATTCTGTGTGAATCAATGTTCTTAAAATCAGCCTTATGTTTCAAAAGAATTTGACCGTCTCTAGTATCAGAATATTTTAGGTTTTTGGCACCTCACCTCTCTACCTGAAAACAGTATGTCTATTTTATTTTCCCAGAGGTTCTAGGTTAGTCGTATATAATTAAGTCCATGCACGACTATGCATAGTTTGTCACTTTTACATGTATAAGAACAGGAAGCTTTTCGGGAAAACAGCTTCTATAATGTGAAAATACACTATGTTTTGGAGTATATACTCACTCGTTCAGTCTGATTAAAACCGACGGTATTCCGCGGAAAAAATGTGCAAAATAGTGCATCTACCGGACTACGAACTCATATCGTTCGGAGATTTCCACGCCAAACCGTCTGGAAACAGTCCGTAGACTAGCGTGTTCGAGCGCAATTCAGGTAGCCAATCAAAAGATGCCCAACAAATGCTTTCGGTGCGAGAAGATAGGGGCAGGTAACTCCAAACAGCTATCCTTTGGTCTGTTCCGAATGCTTTCAAAACAGTGACCGTTTAAAAACTACGTTGTGATTGGTTAGCTATTTGACTGGGCTTTGGCTGTGCTAAACTGGTTCGGAACATGCGCCTATACGGGGTGTTCTCAGACCTTGTGGCGAGGAATCTACAGAACCTGTTCGTATCCCGGTAGATATATTATTTTGCAAATTTTATTCCTCGGAACAAGGTCGATTTTAATCAGACTGCTCACTCGTTCATCAGGAAATAACAAAAAGGGATACCTTTATACAGGAAAATGTTGTATAAGCTATATAAATGTCTATGCCTTTTTCCCCCTTACATTCCACCTGATGAAGGAGTTAGTATATACTCCGAAACGTGTAATTTCACATTAAAGAAGTCGTTAACCAGAAACTCTTCCTGTTCTTATCCATGCCACTTCTAAATGCATTTAAGATACATGTACATGTAAGCGTATACTCAAATGTTGAGAATATAGCAAATTATATTCTTTCACGTATATGATAATAATAATTACTTTTAAACAAATTTAATCTCGCACATTTAAAGCCTCACTCACACTTCCTTATTACCTCGCCAATCCATAACATGTGAGAGGTGTTTTTATTTATGACCAATGCACATTTGCTGAATATAGTTATCTGCAACATGGATTAGTCCACGCATATGCGTACTGTTTACTTTGTACCATTTTGCGTACCAGAGCTGTCCACGCATCCGGAGACTTTCACCACCTCAGACAGTACCACAACAGGTATAGCACAACTTAATAATAAACTTTACTAACCACAACTAACATTAAGATATGACATACGGAAAGCTTACAATATTAACAAATATAATGCCTTTTCTACATGCAAACCTACCCAATTTATGACTATCTCATCAATCTGCCATACAATTAACATGTTCCTATTGATATGTGTATGTCGTGCCCGATCTCCTGGGTTTAGGCAAGATGCGTTTAGATATAATTAATGGCAGGATATTTGTCTTGTTAACCCTTTCTTTACACAGTTGTCCAAAACAGCCCAATATGTATTCATATTACGCAATGAGAAGTTTGTGAAGCCTCTTGCCGCTCTGGTATTAAACATGTATAATAGGCGAAAACATGCAATGAGCATTTTCGGGAATTGGGCACCACATAAACATTAGTTTCACTTTAACCAAAAAACGTTTACAATTGTATCCAAAGCTTGGGCTTAATTAGATAACGTTTAATGACCTCGTTGACTAATTCTGTTAGTTTACCAACTTCTGCCAAAGTGTTCATACGACTCCTGGTTTAACTTTTCTGTATCTGCAATGCACATGTACCACAACAATAAAGTTGAAAACTTATAAAAGTGAATGTCACTTTTTTTCAAACTGAAGGAGAGAAAGTCTCTCTGCAACATTCATGCATTGTACATATAATATAAATCAGTCTTTAAAAAGGCTACTGAATAAAACAATAAGCTAAGTATAATAGTTTAAAATTATCTTCACATGTTTCAAATAGGTTTAAAATGAAACTTTTCTTTTATCTCTACACGACCGATGTATGAGACTAAAACTCTTCAGGATCGAGTAGTTGATAGTTGCAATGGATTAGAAATTAAAACTAAAACCTAATTATTCTATTTTATCCATTTCAAAGGGGCTGTAGCACGTTTTTGCAAATTTAATTTTTCAAATTTCCAATATATGATGATAGCTGTAGTTTATATCATGAATATTTACTTTAGAGGGTAAACGATCTTATTACACAAACCAGTTATCCATTGTGGTAATAACGCTGTTGTATATAAAGTTAAAAGCGCATGGCGGCCATTTTAATGGGAACACATTTTATTGGTTCGAATTACAAAAACGATTCCCTTGGCTTTACAAAACCATGTACATTCATTATTAACTTGATTTTCCGAATAGAAAGGGGTGTTTTGCCATTGGTGACATTATTTTTCAAAATATTTCACCGACTTATTTGAGAGAAAAAACGTACCACTGCCTCTTTAAAGTAGTGTTGTCAATGCATGTTGCTTCGCCTTCTTTCTCGAATAATAACCTCCACTACGATTAGTGAGGAATATCCTTCACAACATGAAGCACACTGCCAAACCCTCTGCTATGATCTTAAGCTGCCTTTACCTGCGCCTCCATTTTAAAACGTAGAAAATGGTTTCCTTTAAAGCTCTTACAGCTTTATGTCTAAGCTCAGTACACATCTTATTTCTTGTGATATTTACACATACATTTTATATTCCGTTCTATATATTCTATATCTATGTTGTATATATTTCTTACTAGTCTCTCATTTATTTAAACAATTGAACACTTATTTTATTGTGTTAATTTATTGTTTGTAGATCGTGTATTATCTTTATTTTAATGTTATAATGTGAGACTTAAATAAACTATGTGTCTGTCTCTCAGCCAACATTAAATGTTAACAATACACTGTCGGACAAAAGAAACGCCTATCAGATATCATATCAGATTTCGTAAAAACTATTATGAACATTATAAAATTACGGAGTTGCTCCATTTCTGCATAAAATATTAAATTTCAGAAGTTGTCATGTCGTTAAGGAATGACGATTGTTGAAATGAGACAACTGTAATTCTTAAGTTTTCGATTAGTGCTTGATCAGAAAAAAATCCATTTGAAACAGCTTTTCATCCAACCACGAGCAACAAGACAGACACGCATTCGCATTAAAGTGGTGATGACGCTACAGATGTACGTTATTAAAGGCGCTGTAGCACGTTTTTTCGCTCAAATAAGTCGATGAAATGTATTTGAAAAATAATGTCACCAATAGTAAAACACCCCGCTCTATTCGGAAAGTCAAGTTACAAATGAGTGTACATGATTTCGTAAAGCCACGACTATCGTTTTTGTCATTCGAAATATTAAAATGTGTTCACAATAAAATGGCCGCCATGCAATTTTTGCTTTATACGCAAAACCATTATTACCACTACGGATAATTGGTTTGTGTAATAAGATGGTTTACCCTCTAAAGTAAATACAAATGACATAAACTATCATTTTAAATGGGAAATTTGAAAAAATAAAATTTGCAAAAAACGTGCTACAGCGCCTTTAAGGTGCTCAAGTGACTCAACCGGAAATAGCGGTCTTCATTGGGCGTAATTCTATGAATGTTATTGACTCGATTTCCACGATTTCAATGGACTTTCATATTAATTATTGTTTCAGCTTAACGTGGAGACCGCCATTAATTATATTTTCCAAATTAGTTCATCTTTCATTTTAAGAAAGATCAAGTAGGCGTTTCTTATGTCCGACAGTGTAGACAATAATGAATACTCATTCTCCTTCTCTTCTGTTTCTTGACCGCAGCTCTATCGTGTTGTTTTTGTTAGGTCATCTCATCACTAACATTGCCATTATTTTGTTCGACCCACTTGGGAGTGATTACAAAGTGACATCCTTTACTTTCTCCCCACTTAATACTTTTGAAGGATATATAATTACAACCGAATCGTTAATGTCTAAAGTTATGAATGAAGTCACCGCTTCTAAAAGGAGTTGTCCTCGTTTCTGGTGTAACTCGATTGTTCGAAACTCTTAGTGGACATTATCAGAACAGATTCAAGTACTTACCGAACCATTACTAATATACCTTATCCTCTTTGGCACCCTCAGTATTTTACATTAAGGGGATACTGATTACACATTACTAGATGTTGCTCTGAGTGTATTTCATATCACACTAAATGAAGGCCCATGATTACTGGTTTTGTTTGTCCGACAGTATATTGTAACCCTGTTCTAACGTATATATTCAATTTATAATAATGCAACATCTGAATAGCTTAACGATGGTAAATTTCAATTGGAGCAAATGATCTAATGAGGCAACTTCCCCACGCACGGCATTATTTCGCGCCAGAGATCATGATTGGCTAAATTAACATTGCAGCATTTCCTTCACTTTTCCGTGCTAAAATAACTGCATCCGAAAAACATAGTTAGCTGTGATTTGCTAACAACGGAAAAGTGCAGAAAATCAAGAAAAGTGAAATGAAGAAACGTTGCTAATAAGGTTTTAAATAAAATAAATAAATAAATAAATAAATAAAAAATATTTTCAGCCATTTTTGTATTGTGTTGTTCAGATGGGGAAGTGATTGACGAGACCGGAAATGACGACACAGTTGATGTCGTTCTCATCAGTGGAATCGCCGCCGCAGGATTCTTGGTTTTACTCATTGCCATTCTCATGATCGTTTTCCGCGATAAGATGAAGAAGACTTACAAGTATATTGTATACAAAAAGAAAGGAAACAGAGAACAGATCGGAAAAGATAATGATGTGTTTCCTCTCGATGAAGATTAGCCCAAAATGACCACAATAACCGCATGATTACCACGATTAGCCCATAATGACCACGGTTATCCCATGATGACCACGGTTATCCCATTTTGACCCCGATTTAGCCCATGATGACCACGATTAGGCCATGGTGACCAAGATTAGCCCATGGTGACCACGATTAGCCCATTGTGACCACGATTAGGCCATGATGACCACGATTCGCCCATGGTGACCACGATTAGTCCATTGTGACCACGATCAGCCCATGATGACCACGATCCGTCCTTGGTGACCACGATTAGCCCATGATGACCACGATTCGTCCATGGTGACCACGATTAGCCCATGATGACCACGATTAGCCCATTATGACCACGATTAGCCAATGATGACCACGATTCGTCCATGGTGACCACGATTAGCCCATGATGACCACGATTAGCCCATGGTCACCACGATTAGCCCATGATGACCACGATTAGCCCACTGTGACCACGATTAGCCAATGATGACTACGATTAGCCCATGATGACTACGATAAGCCCATTGTGACCACGATTAGATCATAATGACCACGAAATAACATTTTGTAACGCATCTTGTATAACGTCATTGGTCGTAGATCTTAGTCGTGGTCAATAAACCTCAATGATAGTGATGTAATTCTGTGATTGTGGCAAAATTTTAATTAATTAATTAGTTGATCAATAACTGTTGTCAATTGTCAAAATGTCATCATTAAGTGTTTTGTTTTATCAAATTGTCATATTTTACACATAGTGCTTATACATAAATATAACATTTTACTAATATTGTATTTCAGAAGTTACACGTTATTGATTTAAATGACTTTTTACTTACAGTGTACTTAATTTAAAACTTAATTTAAAACTTAATTTAATTTAAATGTATTGTATGAATGTACATACATGTGACACTATAATAAACTATATCTGTCTGTCTGTCTCTCACATTGCTTTAGGTGTTGTCATCACTTTTTAATTAGAAAACGTTTACATTGTTTCACGTCTTTTCATTTATAAAGAATACATGTATACGCTGATGTGTTTTACAAGGATGAAGAAAGAAAACCATTTATACGTATTTCATATCGTAAATGTGAATATTTTGATCAGTTTTCTGCAATTCCAAAGATTATTCATTACTTTTAGATTGTTACATTATTATTTGTTATGACGTTATTTGTTTTAATAAAACACATACTTTACCAATATATTAATTTATTTTCTTTGTACAGGACAGACTTTACGTAATTACAATAGGTACTTTAAGTAATTGACATACACAATCAAAAGGGATTGTTTAATTGAAGTATGTGGGTAATCCGAGTCGATAGTTGTCGATTTGAAGATGAAAAAATTAAAGGCAACAAAATCACACTCTCTTTCAATTTGTTTCTCGACTTAATCTTTAGTTTTACTGAGTTCGAGAACACGCTTTTTGGTATTAAAAGGAGGGTTCTATCGGGGTATTTTGTGTGGAAACGAAATTCGAGAAGATATTCCCGTTTACACATATATGCTATTAACATAAGATTAAAACACAGTCAAATAAAAAATATATTAATGAAGTTAATACCTTGATGACTTTACACTTCACAACTTGATAAAGACAAGCGCACATTTGTTGAAAAATAAAAACAATTAGAATTGAAGCCATTCATCGGCGCTGCAAGTGGGGAAAACTTCACTACGGCCTAGGAGCATATAGTTTATTCGTTTTATGATATGTTATGTGTTACTATGTGAATATTCTATCATTGTGTATGTTGTATTACTTCAATAATTTAGAATTGGGTTAAATATAGCGTGTTTTCATTTCACGAAATGTCAAGAATCCAATATGGCGGATGCTGCCGATAGATCGGTGATAAAACTTTCCCTTTAAGATGAACGTGACTTTAAAGGTACATCCAATGTGTTCTTTGGGTTTCACATATGCTTAACGTTATAAATAGTGTTTTTTTTTATCGAGAAGTACTTACTGTTGCCGAAAATTGCCATTTTGATCTCAGTCGGCTCAGCATACCGACGATATAAAGGTAAAAGGATATCGATTTCTGATCGAAAACCGGACAATGCACTCCGTGTGGCGCGCCTCAATTAGTCAAACGTAATTTTGGAAACTTATTTACAACAGACTAAAAGAAAACTTTTAGTTGATAATGTTTAATAGGTCTTATAACTACTGTGCATGTACATGGAACGGGTAGTTTCGGTTCCTGCACAAGTATAAAGATGTTGCTAGATTTTAATTGGAAACTAGTCATTATTATTATGAATGATTTGGCGATGGGGGATGAATGTGCAAGTGAAATTATTTGAACTTGATATCAGCACATATTGCATGTTGGCATGTATTAAAGGCAAATAAAATGTATTAAACACAATGGATGCACCTTTAAGCTACCTCCTCAGACAAGCAATAAAACGGCCCTGGTTTGTGGAATCGACAAGATTTAGGCTAAAGGCATGACAAGACTTTACTGCCATTATTGGTTGATGACGGCAGGCTTGAGTTCGATAGCATCTGAGATTGACAAAAGACTACTGTAAATCTCTAGATATATATGTAGTTTACAGACAAAGGACATCAATCACAGCTGGCCAGTTAAAAGGTTTCGGATCAACGGTATTCCAAAGGGATAGATGAGTATATTAAACAGTGATGACAGGGATAGCTGATGTTAAGGCTAATTTATGTCGAAATTCTTTGTTGGGTGATATCGCTGTATCGGATAGATGCGCGCAATTTCAGTACACTATCTTCAACAATTACCTCGTGCAACTGTATTCCATACGTGTTCGTGCTACTGTATTCTATAACCGTTCGTGCTACTGTATTTCATAACTGCTCTTTCTACTGTTTTCATTAACTGTTCGCGTATTTTCAAATTTCTATCCAAATGTATTATATAATATTTTCATTACACGTCATTTCATTACAGCGAAAAGGGATCATCGTATATATACGTGAACATTGTACAATTCTCACAATATCATGTAATTGTCACGTCTGACGCATTATGAATGAAAGTGACAGGAGGGTTAAAATTTCAAAATCGCGATTTCTAAAATTTCGAAATAATATTGATGTTTAAGATAAACTGTTGCGTGTGTAGAATTTCCGGGTTCATTGCTGATTAACCACAATAAATTATGTTTACTATCGACGGGGTTAGCTGTTAATCGATATCGAAACAGGAATGTTAGTAATAATATTAGCATTTTGCGCACCTGTGATTTATGAGTAGATAGGACTTTCTTCCTGGTCTATTTACGGGTTTTGTGTAGTCAAACGTCAAAACGGCTAACGCTTATAACGTCGAACCATGAGAACGACATTCGAAAGAAACCGGCTGCATGAACAGAGGTGTCGAAGTTGAACAAAGATGTTGTATACATAGTTTAGAAAATGATAATAACACCTGTCACATGTATCAAGAGAAGAGAAAACTCAAATCTGAGTCTGGCAGAATCTAGTAATCAAGATATATCATTTCCTCAGGTTTCACCAAGGTCAATTACGGAACTTTATTTTCAATCAATATACGGGGTTTTTTTCTAATCAACCAATAGAATTCAAGAAAATACGGTCAGTGTGCACTATAAAATTGAGATGCACCGCGCTGAAGAACGAGCACAACAAAATGCAACAAAATACAGCAAAGCTTTAAAGGGGCAGTAGCACGGTTTTTGAAAATTTAATTTTGCAAAGTTATCATGTGTTGATATTCGACGCTATATTACAGTTGGAATTTTCTAAACAAATTTCCAATGACATACGTTGTCTTTGTATCTTTACAATTTTAATGACCATTGAAGAGAGCTGTAGCAAATTATGAAGCACGTGACACTGTGGGTTATTCGAAATAATTGGCACAAACAGATTTGGAATTTTTCTGTATTTGTCATATCAACAGATTTTCTCCTTATGTTGCCATTAGAAACTTGAATAAACTTGTTTACTTTGTATTAATTTAAAACAATATTACGAAAAATGAGTGCTTTCATACTAATTCAGTACATGATTCTGCATTCAAGAATCGGAAACCACAATCCATTTTGATATTAACTGACCTACTTTTCCAAGATGCCCGACCCAAGCAATAACGTAAACACTGAGCGCCCATGTTCTGTCCCGTCTGAATTATTACTGTGCGTACCATGCTGCGCTTTATAAGGATAGTATGCTTGTTGTACTATTGAACAAGTCTTCCGCTCTGATTCTGTCATACAATTCTCTTACAATTAAATCACTTGGGGGCCTACCTTCATGGATAGTACAGGCAGATGCGAATGCAACTGTAACATGAGGAAATTCAAGTGTAGAACGCAATTTAAAAATAAATATTCGAGGAGAGCAGAATAGATATCAATTATTATTCTACATGTCTTCAGCCAACTTCAGTGAGAAGAGTTTTGGGTTTGATTCCCTCTGCTGTATTCTGTTTTGAAAGTTTTAAAACTCTTTTTTTTCGGATCGAGTCATAGGTAAGGCCTTCTCGATAATCTAGAGTATACGATCCGATAAATCTATATAATCGCTAATTTATCGGAGCGTATACTCTGGATTACCGAGAATGTAGTTAAGGTTGAAATCTAAACAGCTGCTAGGTTATATTTTAAAAATCGGTAAAACCTTAGTCGTAGTAAAACTTCAAAATTGGTGGTAATTTTAAACTTACAGAAAGGATATTATTACACACATGTGAGTGAGAAAACTTCGAGATATTTTTGGTATCCAACGTTTGTTAGATACTGCGAGTGACGCATCTGATTGGTCGTTCCATGGTGATGACCCGAGGTCACGAGGGCGAAACTACTTTTGCCATTCATAAGTAAACAAATTAATAAAATTCGTAGGAATCACAAACTGAGCACAATCTTGGATATTATATACTATGAAACAATGACAAAGCCGAATGCGCTCGTCCTATCGTAACCTGTACGGTCGCACAGATAATGTGAGTTGTCTCCCTTCAACCGTCACCACGTCGACCTGGTCGAATCTCGCCCCGCTTTTACTCGTTACTCACTCCATTTCGAGACGCTCCTATATACATGTATATACGGGAACAATCACACAATCGTCTTTGGTAATAATGATCCCGATGCAAAGCGACTTCGTTTTATCGATGTTGAGGACCGTGACAAAGCTGCCATTGGCTTGTTGTTGCCTAGTTTTTGCGCTCCTGTTCGGAAAATGGCGAACTGACAGATCACGAGTTGAGTGAATGTAACGCTTTTATCAGTGTTATGTTTTCCTTTATACACTTTAGACCACATTATTCAAAAGTTAGGATTCGATTGATTAATAACTTGTCACGCCAATTAGCGCTTAAATCATAGATCATGTTTGTGTGCGACATTATACACTATTTACCGTTACACATTGTGACGTCACTGACGTGAAAGTTAACTGTATTACTCCGCGCTTCAACCGAAATTTTCGTTTAAAACTACTCAAATCATGTTGTTTATATGTGTGCAATAAATAAAATACCGAACTCATTCCCTATGGATACCGTATTTATTACAACTAGTCACTTGTCAAACGTATTTAACTCGCTTGTTAAATACGTTTACAAGTAACTCGTTGTAATAAATACGGTATCCATAGGGAACTTGTTTGGTATTCTCTATTTATTAGACATGCGTTAACCTGAACATGAAAAGAGACGTCTGATTAAAAGATGTTACCGGATGGAGAAAGCCCATTCACGTGCATGAGGTCAGGCGTAGGCTACTCTGTTTGGATTTGATTTCGCATAGATTAAATATGAAATTAAACAAGGTTAAACAACATGTTTTCATGTTATCAAGTTATCCAATTAATCATTCATGGGTTTATTGTAATGGTAGGCCTAATTATAAAACAGTAATGACAGTAATTTCTTCAAACTTAAAGGGACACTCCGGCAAGACCCTCATCATGCATTGTCCACCCGCCTGTACATCGTGCACCGATATTCACCAAAAATCACCACCTCATCTGCCATTCACTAGATCTACTCAGTTGCCCCCCAAGCTTGCCTTTTTAAAGGCTTTTCTTGTATTGTATTTGTAGTGAATCAACTAGTATTAAATTGGTAATTTTCAGGAGCAGTCAGTACTTCTCGATTAAAAGATGTTACCGGATGGAGAAAGCTCATTCACGTGCATGAGGTCAGGCGTAGACTTCTCTGTTTGGATTTGATTTCGCATAGATTAAATATGAAATTAAATAAGATTAAACAACATGTTTTCATGTTATCAAGTTATCCAATTAATCATTTATGGGTTTTTTGTAATGGTAGGCCTAATTATAAAACAGTACTGACAGTAATTTCTTCAAACTTTAAGGGACACTCCGTCTGTTATTGTAGTAACATAGGTCAAAAGTTAGCAAGGATGTCCTTTTATCGAGAAGTAATGACTGTTGTCGAAAATTACCCTTTTAGTGCCAATCTGTTCAGTATAGTTACATTATTAAGATATTTAGTCTTGATAATGATCGAAAACCGGACAATGTTTCGCGACTATCGCGCGTCAATTGTTCAAACGTAATTTTGAAAACGTATAGGTAGCAGACAAAGAGACAGATTTTTGTTGGTACTGTTCAATGGAACATATACTTGCCATACATGTAAATGGGGCGCATGCATTCGGCTTCTCATCGTGTATTAAGCAGCTGCTCGAGTTTCATTGAAAACAAGTTATTGTCAAATTTGGCGTTAGGGGATACATATGCAAGTCGAGTGAGATGATTTGGACGTAAATCAGGACACTTGATATGTGTGTATGTATCAAATCTAAATAAAAGTTCATGAAAAACACGGAGTGTCCCTTTAAGACTCCCACTATACTAGCAAACACCCAGGCAAGACCCTCATCATGCATTGTCCACCCGCATGTACAACGTGCACCGATATTCACCAAAAATCACCACCTTATGTTCCATTCACTAGATCTACTCAGTTGCCCCCCATGCTTGCCTTTTTAAAGGCTTTTCTTGTATTGTATTTGTAGTGAATCAACTAGTATTAAATTGGTAATTTTCAGGAGCAGTCAGTACTTCTCGATAAAAGAACACCATTATAACGTTTGACATGATGTGACTCGAACAACATACCCAGTTGATTTTTAAAATCAGGCAGTGATGAAGTTATGCCTTGTGGTGAAAGTTAGGTATTGTACAGCACATTCATCCAGCTAACACCCAATCCCTCTATAAATGTTGACCAGTTTTGACATAAGCAATATTAGTCCAGTTTTTAAAACCCACACATAAAAATAAAATATATTACTGTTTTATTCACACATATAAACGTTTTCGTGTGAAATTTGTAGCGATTGCCATGTGCGTAGTGTGTATCTACAGACTACAGAGTAGCAGTAAACAGTTTTGGCCGGAGATATATCTATCTAAATTAGAAAAAGAATCCAATGTATTGCAATTGTTCATAGCTCTTAATTGACGTCAACATTCAAACTCAAAATGCTAAAGTTTTCAAAATCAGCTACCGAAAGCGCAACTTCTTAGGTAAACTGGCGCTATAATTACTCAGGCATGGTGGAACCTGACTGCTACGTTTTATGTTTGAATGATCACTTCAACGACCAATCAAAGGATATTTTATTAGCGCTTCTGTTAATATAAATGAGACCATGCACGTAAAAGATCAACAAATGAGAACACATCTCCTAGGATTTGTCATTTGTGTGTGCAATCAAAGATAAACTCATCGGCAAAAGAAACTATAAGTAAACTCTATAGGAACACATTTAAGTTAACACATTGCGATGAGCAAATCCATTATGGCAACCATGCGACGTAATTTTCCTCGCCTGGGTTAACACTCACCGCCAAAACGCACTCTCGTCAATACGAACATTTCAAAACAGTTCTTATTGAGTTCAAATCAGCGAGTAGTCTGGCGTATGGAATGAAGTTGTTTGATATTACCTACAATGTGAAGCCACTAACTTATAAGTTCATAAAAACTATAAAAAGTAATATTGATTTGTCCTTTCAACGGAGTGAGTCGAGTTTATCGGACGTTTGAAAACTTACCATAATATCTCGATTATACATGTAAACGGAAACAGTGATTCTTTAACATATGAAGCGATTGAACTGAAAAAAGGTCATTTAAAAACAATGATACCATATGGCATTCAATTCTCGCTTAATTTACGAAAAACTTCATGAATGAAATTGCATTATTTGTTAAAGGGGCGGTAGCACGTTTTTACCTGACATAAGTCGATGAAATGTATTTGAAAAGTAATGTAACCAACAGAAAAACACCCTTCTCTCTTCGGAAAATCAAATTGAGTATGCATGGTTCCGTAAAGCCATGGGAATCGTTTTTATCATTCGAAATAATAAAATTGGTTCCCAATAAAATGACCACCATGCAATGTTTGCTTTATACGCAACACCATAATTACCACTATCGATAATTGGTTTGAGCAATAAGTTGTTTTACCCTCTAAAGTAAATATAAATGACATAAACTATCATTATACATTTTTTGTAGATGGGACATTTGAAAAAATTAAAATTGCAAAAACAATGTGCTTATACCCCTTTAAAATGTACTCATCCTTTAGTGAAGGAATATGCTGTTTGGGTGGAATGTGCTTTATATTTGAAAGCATGAGTGTGTTGGCACACACCAAAACTTCTTATCCAATTTATTCTCTGACAACTCAATTTTCATTTTTTTTTCTGTTAACTAAACACGTCGTTATTACCTGATTTAGATAGTTTAAGCCCGACGAAACATAATAATACCATGGCGCGTTTTATGAAAGAGAGAAAGAGAAATATTTTATTTCGGTGTCACACATCTGTATATTCAATACAACATTGGTAAAACACAATAAAATATATACAGATGTCCGGCCATTACGCCTATGAGACACCTTATACATATACAAATCAAGATAATCATTGCCAACAAATATTATCACACATTATATAATATTAAAAGTATAATAAAATATATTCAAAATGGTATGGTGGGTGAAGGGGAAAAACATAATATCTTATCACAATGATAAGCTTGTCGCTTGTCGTCTCTTGAACATTGCCAAAAGCGGCTGTAAAATCTCACATTTAAGAAGAAATGGTTGGATGTGTGTCACAGAATCTTGTTTCAATGTATGCATCTTATACCCACACATTCCATTACTGTATTGATTTCACAAACCATCTAAAATATTAATGATATTTTTAAAGCAACCATATTTTGTTTGGGTGTTGCTATTAGAAACGGCAAACACAAGTTGTCACAGGCTGAAGCAAATCGGCAAAGGTAAGACCTCAAATTAATTTCATCCACTTCCATTAAAATAAAATGGTAAAGTTATTGGTTGATATGATGGCCGAGAGGGGACATCGCTCTTTCGCCCTCTGGTATCAACACGACAAAGCGATAAAGCGATATAGTCACACGACAAAGCGATAAGGCTGCACGACAAAGCGATAGAGCAACACGACAAAGCGATAACGCCGCACGACAAAGCGATAACGCCGCACGACAAAGCGATAACGCCGCACGACAAAGCGATAGTGTCGCACGACAAAGCGATAACGCCGCACGACAAAGCGATATAACAACGCGCTAAAGCGATAATAACAGCACGATAAAGCGAAAGAGCGATAAAGCGAAAGAGCGATAAACGAAAGAGCGATAAAGCGATAATAACAGCGCGATAAAGCGAAAGAGCGATAAAGCGAAAGAGCGATAAACGAAAGAGCGATAAAGCGATAATAACAGCGCGATAAAGCGAAAGAGCGAAAGAGCGATAAAGCGAAAGAGCGATAAAGCGAAAGAGCGATAAAGCGATAAAGCGAAAGAGCGATAAAGCGAAAGAGCGATAAAGCGATAAAGCGAAAGAGCGATAAAGCGATAAAGCGATAAAGCGAAAGAGCGATAAAGCGAAAGAGCGATAAAGCGAAAGAGCGATAAAGCGAAAGAACGATAAAGCGAAAGAGCGATAGAGCGAAAGAGCGAAAGAGCGAAAGAGCGAAAGAGCGAAAGAGCGAAAGAGCGATATTGACATGTCGACCGTAATCTTTTACATAACAATAGAATACTGGTTTCATTCAATTTCTTTTCATTTCACTTGATATTTGATTCACATAACATAAGAATGATTTTGATAAATGATTCCACTTTAAATCCCCAAAGGTCGCTATTATATAAATATAATTAATACAAGTTTATTTTTTTATTAAGAATTTGAATAAACATATAATGAGATTTCTCTATAAAACAAGTTACGGTGAATAATTGAGAAATCCATGACAATTAAAACTATAATAGATTAATTCAAAAAAGTTGACATCGTGTGTGTAAACCTGTACATAGATACTTCCTTAGACATACTTATGTGACTGAATATGATAGATTTAATCGAGCAAAGTAAAGTTTATATAAATCGGCGCACTTTGATTACTTTTGATATATATTCATCAACATAATAAGGATGCAGGTTAGTAGGAAGTCTATGGTATCAACACTTGTATATTATTTAGCCATTCAATAAAAAATTAAAGGAAAGAATAAAATCATATGAAAAAAACTTGTTTTACTTGGTTTTATGTACACATCAAATTGAAGCAGTGTGCGAAGAGTATACTATAATTTATATAAAAAATATCACAGTAGAATATTTGTATGACACGGAAATAGTTCTAAAGGGAGAAAAAACTTTTGGGAAAATTTACTAATAGTGAACTCAGCGCAATGTCATGAATCATTAGTATGACTATAATAGGATTAACGCCTTCAGTGTATGGAGCTTAGCTTACATTCGGATAAGTTAATGGGACTTACACAATCTTCCCTTTAAGACTTGAATGGTTTTGCTCATATTTATTAAATTTGAAAAGTAATTATTGTAGATTATTATAGATATGTACATCTTATTAGTTTATTAATAATATCACTGTGTAAACGTAGTTTAGCAACAATTTACCACTGATGAAATTAATTAACATATGTTAGCTCTTCAAGCCTAAAGGTTTGGGTGTGAGGGCGAAAGAGGAAGGGAGCTTTACTTGGTTTAGTTTAGTAGTAAATGTCTTTTTTCACTGTTTGTCTCATGATTTGAGAATATGCCTTCCCCATTTGCATTCGATAGGATTCACTTACTGTGAGAATGTGTTCAATCATCATCATTATATGTGTTCCATCTATTGAGTCTGGGAAATTAGTTAGTTTCCATTTGCCGTCATAGCCTATTATATATTTCGATATCATCTTGTTTTAACTTTTGAAACCGCAAACCATTATGCATGGCATGGTATGATTTGGTATAATTGTACCCTTCTCAGCACACGGATAGCCAACAGACTTCCAATGGTGAATAATAAGATCTGATTGAGGGAATAATACAAAAGGGGAATAACTAAAAGAATTAACATTAACCTTTCTGCATTTGAGTTTTTACACACTCTGCTAATCACTCACTCGCAAATTTGCTAAAACATACATGTTAAGATATGAGAGCAGCATGAGTAGACCCAGATTGTTAAAATGTGAAACTTTTAATTCTCTGTATCAAATCGTTTTGAAGAAGAAGTCTTTTAAAGATTTTAGGTTGGACCCCCTGTCACATCCATATTTGGTGAGGGGTCAGGACCAAATGAACAAATAAAATTTTATATGTAAAATCTGAAAATGTCATCTTCCTATGTCAACTGGTTCCGGAGAAGAAGTCGTTTAAAGGTTCTATTAATAATGCCTGCCACGCCAATATTTGATGGGTGGCGAAGTTCAAATGAACAAACTTTGACCCCCCTGTGTGCAAGGTACCTCTCCGCAAAATTTCAGCTTTGGGTGTGCTGCGGTTCATGAGGAGGAGTCGAAAATGTGAAAAGTTTATGGTTTGACGACGGATGACGGACGGACGCCGCACAACGGGCCATGTCACTTACAAGAGAGATCTGCAAATATTATCGATAATTGACAACGTTGACCCGGCGTGTTTATACACGTACACGTAGATCCTCCCATAGACATACTTGTGTCAGCTCTCTTTTACCATTGTTTCATTGAAAGCATATTAATATTTGATTTCCAATGGCGGCATGGTTCTTTGTCTCTAGTAAATAATTATTTCGCTTAGAAGAAGTTCTTCTAACGCCAGTAAAATAGCAGTTTCGTTTACGACAAAATAGTTTTAAAATTATCCCTGAAGATTTCTGTTGATCCAGATGAATA
This sequence comes from Gibbula magus, assembly GCA_936450465.1. Lineage (NCBI taxonomy): Eukaryota > Metazoa > Mollusca > Gastropoda > Trochida > Trochidae > Gibbula > Gibbula magus. The sequence goes on along the minus strand of OW388300.1, from coordinate 16,324,177 downwards.
CGTCAAACTTTCTTCTTACTACCGCGTTTAAAAACCAATAAATTCAAAATACACCTATTCCTCCAGTATTCGTCCTTTAAATGATGTTGAAGTTGATCAAGTGTGATTGTTCTCTGTATACAATGTATGTGACTTCTATTTTCTTTATTGTAAACGAGGTTGTCGTGAAATGAATTCATTCGTGGTAAACACTTATTATAATTATTATTAAATGAGTTATAAGTTTTATTGCGCAAAGTTCAATGCAGTTTAAATAAAATAACGGTCTATGCAAAAATCAGAATATCTGACTACTCTTAATCAATATATGTTAATCAGAATAAGCAATGTGAAAGTGCAAGTGCGGACACTATTGTATCAACATTGGTATAATATATTTACCCATTCACTGTTTTAACAATGTATTATCATCAATATAATATATATTTGTCTTACATGTTTAACTTATGTGAATGAAATTGATTCAGTTTTTGGAGTACAGTCAGGCCTCGATAATCCGAACGCTTCCGTTTTTCATCAAAAACGTTCGGATAGTGAAATGTTCGGACTACTGAAATGAATTAAACAAGATGGAGTTGATAACCTTTGAATCTACAGACAGACGAGAACGTACTAAAATATTAAATGAATTTGACACGCTGGATATTTATAACTATCGCACAAAATGAGAAATTTAATATATTACAATCACAAAGTGCTGACACACAATGTAAAACATTACAATCTATTAAAATCACAAACTACTGACACGCTCAACTCCCGTGTCAATCCACTGTCATTGAAGTTTACCGATCCAATCAGTGTGATGATCGCTTGTCACCGGATTAATGAAGCAGAAATAGTTGTTATTAACTAATCCGTTACGGCTAATTGGCGTTCGGATTCGGAAACGGATTCAACGGATTAATGAATCAACATTTAATGAGTTTATATAGAGATTAGTTTGGTTACAGCTTGCTACCGTTCGGACACCGCAAGATTCGTATTATTGGTGGCCGGACTATCGCGGTTTGACTGTATATAAAAAAGTATATCATAGTGGCATATTTGTGTGACATTGTTTATCGAAATATGCCTTGAAAATGGTTCTTAATGAAAATAAACATGTATTTGCATATGTACTAATAGAGTGTGAGTCACCATAAATTATTAGTGTCATGATAATGATATGTTCGCCTTCAGTTTACGTAGTTTACAATAGGATAAGTAATTGGAGGTTAAGAAATCTTTTCTTAAGCACTTAAATGACTCCATTCTGCTTACATTTATGAAACTGTAAGATTACTTGTTCAAATAATATGTCACTACATGTATGTCGAGACACCCATTTTGTTTCAAGATACTTTATTTGGCTTAAATACGTGCACGTGCTGAATACGATATATGCTGATTTCAGTTCAATTAATTTCACTTAACTTGCAAATCAACCCATATCGCCCAATATATATGATTACTAGTTATACCCCCGCTACGAAGTAGTCGGGGGTATATAGCGCTCAGCGCGTCCGTCCGTCCTTGCGTCCAACCGTCCGTCCGTCCGGAACACTTTTGGTTCCGCTCATAACTCAAATACTACTTGTTCAATTGTTATAAAACTTTATACATGTACACTTTATGGTCCCTAGTTGTGCCTTTTCTATGTTTCCCTCAGATTCCATGATTATTTTTTCAGATTTTCCACTTTTAAGCGTCTTTGTGTGCGCGTCTATGGTCACACTTTTGGTTCCGCTCATAACTCAAATACTACTTGTTCAATTGTTATGAAACTTTATACATGTACACTTTATGGTCCCTAGATGTGCCTTTTCTATGTTTCACTCAGATTCCATGATTATTTTTTCAGATTTTCCACTTTTAAGCGTCTTTGTGTGCGCGTCTATGGTCACACTTTTGGTTCCGCTCATAACTCAAATACTACTTGTTTCCAAGAAGGTATTAACACCTCATATACATAGCTTCTTTCTTATAAATCTGGTAAATGATTTTGACATGTTCACATTCAAGGTCAAAGGTCACGGTCATGAGTGCTTTAATTACTACAATAATCCTTGTAAACATGATAACTTCAAACGTTTTTGTGCTGTCAGGCTCTTATTTGGTATATATCAACTATGGAGATAGACCAAGATTTGAAAAAGTTTTCGCTAAAATCTGTCAAAGGTCAAGGTCACAGCAAGGTCACAACTTAAGCATGCTATTGTGAATATGCCTTATGTTAACAATGAACACTTTGAGTCATTGCATGATTGTTATACACAATGAAAAGTTATCGTTGATGGTGTGACCTTGAAGGTCTAAGGTCAAGGTCAAGGTCATGAGATATTGGTTCAGGCCATGTTAATCCTTTGATCCAATTTTGAAATCAGAAATAGGTTTTAAGAACACACTTGTGAAAAGTGACCCCAGTGATGATTCAACTTGTTAGAATAACTTGAATAATGAACAAAGTTTGGTCCAAAAAAATCCCATTTTATTTATGCTGAGGAGAAGGCGGAACAGGGAAAGGCGGGACCCAAAGTTTCGGAGCTGCTCTGCTTTTGCGGTGTCCCGCAAACGCTCTTCTAGTTGTTCAAATGTTACGAAACCACTTTGACTTTTACTTCTAAAACATGCTTAGAGGTGTAATACTTACTCTGCTTTAATAATATATGTTATGGTCTTTTCATACAAAAGTTTAAACATTGATACCCTTTTGCTATTTTCAAACATTTCTCTTTGACCAATGTTAATGTAAAAGCGGGGGTATCATGAGTGAGCTTTGCTCACTAATTCTCTTGTTTCAAATGAAAGTCGAGCAACATCTGAAACCGAAATTTCACGTCGCATTTACATGCACAGATGACTCAGTAAACATTCTCAACCAAACTTTGTCCTATTGTCTGTTGTAAATAAGTTTCCAAAATGACATTTGACTGAATGACGGGCGTCAATCGCGGTGCATTGTCACGTCTTTTAACTTTACATAATTACATTGTTACGTTAATGAACCGATAAGCATTAACATTGTAATTTTCAATAACAGTACATGTACTTCAGGATTCAAATTGCTCGACATGTATTACAGTTTTCTGATAAATTTCCGCATAAATAAAACAGCCATTTCTTTAAACTGTTTTACATATCAAGTAGCATCATTTGCTTCATATATATGTAGACTATTATCGTTCTAAAACTCATTATATATACCATAGAAGGAAGTATTATCTATGCAGTAAATAAATAATGGTAACGAGGAATTTTGTAAAACAGAGAAGGAAAATGTGATTCACAACTGTTATCAACTGGTGGTGTGTAAAACTATTTTGCAATAAACATACGAATCTTAGTATCACTTTGGATAACGGCCGTCTTCTCTTTTGGTTTTCTCAGGTCAAGATGTTAAACCACTCAATCGTACTGCGCACAATGCACATCTTTATAAGGGTTGCAATCCGGCAGAGCCACATGTAAGAAAATAAGGTTACATACAACTTGGCGCTCCCGGTTTTTGTGATCGTATGAACGTGGCTCTCCCGGCAATGGTCGGGAGTGCTGGTCCATGTTACGGTATATAATAAACTATGATGTGTCTTGCAGTCTTTTTACTTTGTATTATCATATTGTAGGAAGGCACAGGACAGGGGAGTTTCATATTTCATTGATGTTTTCACCCCATACATGTAGCAACATATTTTATTTTATGTAATGTACACGTATGTGTGTCATGTTTTATATGTTATTTGGTCAGATGTAATTTTATCGAATACTGAACGTTGCTGAAAATCATCATTTTAATGCTAACCACTTCAGAATAGTGACAGATATACAGTTGAAAAGTCGTGACCTAAAGAAAAACTACTACAACACTTTATTTAAAACTAAACAAACAAGATTAACTCCATATTCACTTTAAAATAAGCTCATTATCTATCAATGGGTGGCGCTAATTTGATAAACGGTATCATCCCGAAATCAATCGTGGGCTTCGCGGCAACCAGGAGTTTACACGACGTGTGGCCCTCGCGACATTTTGTAGTTTTCTAGTGTGGCTTTCGCGGCAACGAGGAGTGTACATGTCGTGTGGCCCTCGCGACATTCTGTAGTTGGCTTTCTCGGCAACGGGGAGTATACATGTCGTGTGGCCCTCGCGACATTCTGTAGTTTTCTAGTGTGGCTTTCGCGGCAACGAGGAGTGTACATGTCGTGTGGCCCTCGCGATATTCTGTAGTTTTCTAGTGTGGCTTTCGCGGCAACGAGGAGAGTACATGTTGTGTGACCCTCGCGCCATTCTGTAGTTTATTAGTGTGGCTTTCGCGGCAACGAGGAATGTACATGTCGTGTGGCCCTCGCGACATTTGTAGTTTTCTAGTGTGGCTTCCTCGGCAACGAGGAGTTTACATGTCGTGTGGCCCTCGCGACATTCTGTAGTTTTCTAGTGTGGCTTTCGCGGCAACGAGGAGTGTACATGTCGTGTGGCCCTCGCGACATTCTGTAGTTTTCTAGTGTGGCTTTCGCGGCAACGAGGAGAGTACATGTCGTGTGGCCCTCGCGCCATTCTGTAGTTTATTAGTGTGGCTTTCTCGGCAACGAGGAGTTTACATGTCGTGTGGTCCTCGCGACATTTGTAGTTTTCTAGTGTGGTTTTCCCGAGCAGACAACCTTTCGAATAGCCAAACTCAATTCATTAACTTTATGTTAATAATCATAGAAACCATGTCAAGAATGAAAACCAAGATTACACGTACAATGCTAAAATATTGACACTATATTCCGAGATTATATAGACGGTTGAAGTACACTCAACATTTGCATTATTATGAGCATTTATGTAGAGTTTACACCTTGAAAGTCAATGTGTAAGTTTCTTGTGCAAGCTTTACTATGTAGATGAATAGTAATCTCAACAAGGTGACGTACAAACTTGGATATCTACTGAACAGCAAAATAACGCCAGTCCACTAAACAATTTCGTAATTACTGATAACGCTGTAATGAGAAAATTTATAACATCACAGCATTCCAATTTTGATGACATTATAATAATAACGTGTTGAACACATGCAGACGTAACGATAAGTCAATACTTGTATAGAACTTCTGGATAACATTATATTGTGCCATAATCATTCTCTGGGAAAATAGCCACATTTCTGTTCAGATGATGAAGGGCAAAATGTGCTTTTAAATGCAATTAGAACATGTGCAAACACTCCCGTGAAGTTGTTTGATAGAAAAAACCCTGTCTTTGCTGATGTTGATTTGACGTTATGGCGTCATTTATGAATTTCATTCAGAATGGTTCTATTGGTCTCATTTTGGTAAAACTTCAAGGTATTGTATTCCTTGTCGGTACCAAGGTGTTCCACGAGCACATTTATAGTAATTGCAAACTGTACAGCATGCAGTTAGCCAATATCCCAGTTTCCGAAAAAAATTCACTTTTATTTTGCAAAGCATTTACTTCTTAAACATTGAGGCAAGAGTCACAATTTTGAGTCTTTTCAAAGAGCAAATCTCGGATTACAGCACGAATAATTGATTTTTTCCCAGGCTCATGCAGATCATGTTACTATGACAACATGTGACGTGCAATTTAGGGAACTGATACCATTTGACTTTGCAATGGTAACCAACTATACTCTACAGTATCAATAGCTCCACATGTTCTCTGACATTTACTAATGATATGAAAAACCATAGGTTTAAATGCAAACAGAAACTATAATCAATATATTATAGATACGTAGTATGAAATTTGAATATTTATTTCACATACTTAATTACTTTATAGTGTGTCATGTTCTTAATACAGGTCAATACTGGTATTTTTGGTGATATGGTGATTTAACCATCAAAACTAAGTTACTCACACGAATTAAAATAAAATGGTTTCCGGTGTTTAGTTATTCATTACTTGATAACGATATGTGAATCCACTAAATGCTGAAATATATACGCTTTTGGTTGAATAATCTTATATCCAAAAAACTTATTTACAGATAAAATGTAAAAATAATGCATATGGATAAAACATTTACAAATATGTTTTAAAGAGCCATTAAAAATGTATAGGAATATTTACTTTGCCTTCATGCATGCCGACAGACCAGATATTCTGATTTATTCTGAAGTACAAATAATTTCACTTTACTTGCATATTCATTCCCTAACGCCAAATGTATGCTAATCAAATAAAGTCGAGCAACAGCATTTTGTACGTGAAGAAGCCGAATTTATACGTTTCCTATATGTGCACAGTAGTTATATGACCAATTACATATTACCAACCCACATCTGACTGTCTATTAAAGGTAAGTTTCCAAACTTACATTTAACCAATTAACCCGCATCTTTGTCAAGTTTTCAATAATAAATCGTGACTTTCACCTTTATAATATCACTACTAAATGAACTAGCCTTACATTGATAATGTTAATCAGCAATCAGTACTTTTCGATAAAATAACTTCATTTATTACGTTTGACATAATGTGACTCCAACAACATACTCAATGGGTTTTAAAAGGAACACTCAGTGTTGCATTGTAGTATTTTATCAAGAAGTATTGACTGTTATTGAAAATTAACCCTTAAGCGCCAATCACTAAATGATATTAATAAAGAGAATTATTTTGTTATAATGATTGACGTTCAATGTCCGCAATTATCATTGTGATGAACGTCACACCAAAAATATAATAAAATCCCTTTTCACGACAAGAATAATTGTTGAATTATGATGAAACGGGAAAATTACCCACGCTCGGATAAAACCCAAAGTACATGGGAATTGAAACACGTTTGACAGAAAAGTTAAAAAAAAATAGAAGCTGACTCTTTGGTTGTTCCGTATTAATCAGTTTGCAAATTTATGTGTTTACAAGCACTACCGACAGGGTCAAAACGTCTCATTTTTATCAAGAACATATACTTTTCACTGAGTCAGAATACCCTTTTGTATTATTTATCCATTTCTCAATGTTTTAAGATAGACTTTACCCATATATTACATTGAATTCCTGGTTATGAAAAATATATTCAATTGTTTAACTCTTTAGCGAAATAGATGTAAACAACTAGGATGTCCTCAACAGTCAGGAAAATGTATTTTACTACTATGCACTGTATAATGCCATGGGCCTCCTTTCTGATTAAAACTATCTCTTTATGTGAGCAGAATGAAGCCATTCAAGTGTGAAAGAGACGATTTTGTAACCTCAAATACGCATTCGAATGTCGCTGAGCTCCATGCACTGAAGGCGTACAACCTATTACCAGCATACTAATGATTCATGGCGATGCGCGGAGTTCGCATTTTCAATAAATTTACCCAAAACGTGCTTTTTCATGAATCAGACCCTTTAGAATTATTCCTGTCGCACATATTAATACACAATGTCACACAAATATTCTACTGTGATATAGCCTAATAGTGTCTTATACGTTATGATGTGCACAATGTAACCCAGTAAACAAATTTATATATTTTATTTTGATAAGGATAGATTATTTTATCCTTTTGTTAGTGAATGTCTAAATAATATACCAGTGTTGTTACAATATATTTCCAAACTTGTTTCTTACATTATGTTGATGAATATATATCAGAAGTTATCAATTTCAATTCTTTATTTCTGAAGTGTAGGCCATCGGCCCGTAACTACATATCGTATATATGACAAGACATGATGTGTACAGCAACAGTCATTCAATTAACATTTTTGGTACATGGCATGAAAAATAAAGCTTGCTAAATTACAAGTTTACAATTCGATATTGACATGAGGATTTTAAATTTAGTTTTATTTGGATTTGTACAAACAGTTTCCGGCAAATGATTCAGGCGGAGCTCTTTAAATTTGGAACACACAAGAAGGAAATGGTTTTCATCCTCAATTTATAGCCGTCGTCGCATTGAAACATAATCTATCATTTCTATCTATATTATAAAACCGACCCGTTTCAATTCTTAAATGAAAAACACGTAAATTGCCCGAATACTCTAAACATTTTAACAACAACCGCATTCAAATATAATTTTTTAGACAGTGAAGCTTTAAAATAAGAGTAAGATATGGAGTTGGTGCCGTTTTGAAGTGAACTATACCAATTCAGTTCATGAATACATTTTAGTCGACACAGAAATTTTGAGAAACACGAAGTAGGAAGATAAACAAATTGTTGGTCCCAAACAAAACCAAAGCCCAATTAGCCAATTAGCTAATTAGCCAGTTTGGAGACTGGCGCTAGTTAGGCCTTGCGTGGGAAGATGAAGCCCAAACTGTACAATAAATCTGGAAACTTCGAAGCCCAATTAACTTTATTATTTTCTATACCTTTTAACATCATATATAACATTTTTTGGGATGCCGAGTGTCAGACATATTTAATGATTTTAAGCTATATTTGACAGCTTTTTCAGTAAAAATATAGAAGAAATCAGAGTGCGCCGGTTTAAATTTATATAAACTTTGTTTTGCTCAATTAAATCAATAATAACCAGTCACATAAAGTATGTCTAAGAAAGTATTTATGTACAGGTTTACACACACCATGTCAGCGTTTTGAATTAATCTATTAGAGTTGCAGATGTCTGTTTTAATTAGCATGGATTTCTCAATTATTCACCGTAAGTTGTTTTATAGATGTTTATTCAAATTCTTAATACAAAATAAACTTGTATTAATTATATTTATATAATAGCGACCTTTGGGGATTTAAAGTGGAATCATTTATCAAAATCATTCTTATTTTATGTGAATCAAATATCAAGTGAAATGAAAAGAAATGGAATGAAACCAGTATTCTATTGTTATGTAAAAGATTACGGTCGACATGTCAATATCGCTCTTTCGCTCTTTCGCTCTTTCGCTCTATCGCTCTTTCGCTCTATCGCTCTTTCGCTCTATCGCTCTTTCGCTCTATCGCTCTATCGCTCTATCGCTTTATCGTTCTTTCGCTTTATCGTTCTTTCGCTTTATCGTTCTTTCGCTTTATCGTTCTTTCGCTTTATCGCTCTTTCGCTCTATCGCTTTATCGCTCTATCGCTTTATCGCTCTATCGCTTTATCGCTCTATCGCTTTATCGCTCTATCGCTTTATCGCTCTTTCGCTTTATCGCTCTATCGCTTTATCGCTCTATCGCTTTATCGCTCTTTCGCTTTATCGCTCTATCGCTTTATCGCTCTTTCGCTTTATCGCTTTATCGCTCTATCGCTTTATCGCTCTATCGCTTTATCGCTCTATCGCTTTATCGCTCTTTCGCTTTATCGCTCTTTCGCTTTATCGCTCTTTCGCTCTTTCGCTCTTTCGCTTTATCGCTCTTTCGCTTTATCGCTTTATCAATCTTTCGCTTTATCGCTCTTTCGCTTATCGCTTTATCGCTCTTTCGCTTTATCGCTCTTTCGCTTTATCGCTCTTTCGCTTTATCGCTCTTTCGCTTTATCGCTCTTTCGCTTTATCGCTCTTTCGCTCTTTCGCTTTATCGCGCTGTTATTATCGCTTTATCGCTCTTTCGCTTTATCGCTCTTTCGCTTTATCGCGCTGTTATTATCGCTTTATCGCTCTTTCGCTTTATCGCTCTTTCGCTTTATCGCTCTTTCGCGTTATCGCCCTTTCGCTTTATCGCTCTTTCGCTTTATCGCGCTGTTATTATCGCTTTATCGCTCTTTCGCTTTATCGCTCTTTCGCTCTATCGCTCTTTCGCTTTATCGCTCTTTCGCTTTATCGCTCTTTCGCTTTATCGCTCTTTCGCTTTATCGTGCTGTTATTATCGCTTTAGCGCGTTGTTATATCGCTCTGTCGTGCGGCGTTATCGCTTTGTCGTGCGACACTATCGCTTTGTCGTGCGACACTATCGCTTTGTCGTGCGGCGTTATCGCTTTGTCGTGCGGCGTTATCGCTTTGTCGTGCGGCGTTATCGCTTTGTCGTGTTGCTCTATCGCTTTGTCGTGCAGCCTTATCGCTTTGTCGTGTGACTATATCGCTTTATCGCTTTGTCGTGTTGATACCAGAGGGCGAAAGAGCGATGTCCCCTCTCGGCCATCATAGGTTGATATAAAGTCAAAAGAAATCCGATGAACTTTGAAGTTAATTTAGAACACTGATATCATGGCTAAAACATCATTCTGTCAACGTGAACATTTTGGGGGAAATGATTCATCAAAACTGTATTTGAATCGCAGGTGTTTATCAAAACAAGGCGCATGACTTCCTTAAAGGTACATCCTTTGTGTTGTTTGGGGTCACATATGCTAAACGTTATAATTTGTGTTATTTTATCAAGAAGTACTGACTGTTGGCGAAAATTGTCATTTGGGTCTAAGTAGACATATTATTTTGACGATATGAAGGTAAAAGTAGTGATTTCTGACCGAAAATCGGACAATGTACTGCGTGTGCCATGGTGCGCGCAAATGAGTCAAACGTAATTTTGTAATCTTATTTATAACAGACAAACAGACAAATTTGGGTTGATCATGTTTAATAGGTCATATTACTAATGTGCATATAAATGGGACTTGTAGTTTCGGTTTCTGCATATGCGTAACGATGTTACTCTATTTTAATTGGAAACTAGTAATTATGATATATTTGGTGATTCGGGTGAATATGCAAGCCGAGTGAATTTATTTGCACTGTTAACAGCACATATGGTGAGTCGGAACGTATTTAAGGCTTATAAAACTTTATGAAACACAATGGATGCACCTTTAAATGCGCTGCAGCACGATTTTCTTACTGACTAGTTTTAAATATGGTACGATGATGGAATCATTTTGATATCAGAAATCTCAAACTCTCCTGAGGCCAACACATCTACACCTTCCCACGGCAAGTTGAAAATGTATCGAGATCTCTCTATTTTTACCTTGCCTTCAACCTTGGCAGAGTGGTGAAACGAATCAGCGACACATATTGTGATCACGAGTTACGTCCCTTTCCATCTGTTAACATACAGCCAATGAAATCGCCATTTACATTCGGAACCAATTCAAAATAAGCGACGATCGACACAGTCACAAAGGCAATACAACTGTCTTTTGATTGGCTTACCCGAGTAGCCTGCAGTACGTTAAATCTTAGCACTAAAAATGCGAGGGTTGAGGTCAAGGGCGGAAGGAGAAGATATGGAAATATTTTCGTTACGCCTGTAACGTTGTGAAGATGACAACCTCTACCTCTCGCACTGAAAAATTCCATAACACTGACGCTTGATACGTCGCACCATTTTCTTCATTTTCTATGGATACGGCATGTTGGGTCGTGTAATGAGATGTTTTACTCATTAACGTACCAATAGCTTGTATAAACTTCAATAATAAATAGCAAATTTGAGAAAACACAATATGCAAAGAAAGTGCTACTGCGCCTTGAAGTGCCATTTTGATGTTTGAAAGATTAATGAGAAACCAGTTCTATGGATTTACAATTTCTCTGGGTTATCATTACCCAACACATGATACTGTACATGATTTACAGGATGAATAGAAGCATAAATGGATCAAGTTTGTACAATTGAATAGCTTGAAGTGAGGGCTTTGATAATTAACAAAGGTAATTAAAATGATGCACATGGTGATTGGAATGATGGTAAGTAGAGAAAATCTTTTTGATTAAACTACACTCAACCACAAAAGAAACGTCACCATACAAAATACAAGATAATTCAATCCGCACGTAATAAAGGCTTTTTAAACAGAGATACATCATGTCTCCAGAAGCCAACTAAACTACATTTAAAATTTCAAAACATTATCTGTTCACATTTCTGTGAAACCCACGTTTTAAGAAATCGTCATTTTGAATCTCCATAACTGGGCGAGATAAGGGAGTCAAAAACAGCTTTCTTGGCTTGTTTTATGACGTCCTACAGTAAAGACGCGTCAACAAATTTAAGTCCGATAAGGTTGTTTATGTCAATAGCATATTTTATTAATTCAATTTCTACATTTTATGAACTTTTAAGTTAAATGCCAAACATTCTGGCCAAAATAACATTTTGGAAAAGCGATGTCAACACCCCACGTGTACTTGAACAGACATGAAAATAAGAGTATTACACCCTGACGTATGAACTTGGGGGTACCTTTTAACAAATAATGTCCCTATGACTCTCCTATCTCGAAAAACGACGATTTCTTAAAACGAGTGCTTCTCAGAAATATGAAAAATTATGTTTTGTTATTTAAAATTGTATCTAAGTTGGCTTCTGAAGACATGATATATTCGTAACTCTGTTAACGCCGATGATTGAAGTATATTGTCGCTTTATGGCGACGTTTTCTTTACATGTAATATTTTATGAAAGTAAAAATATTTTCAAAACAATTTTCAGATAATGGTCATGGTCAAGTCGTTAAAAGCTAATGTAATAGAAATCATAAATTCTGATACATAGATTTGCTTTCAACAATACATAATTATAAACGAGTTGATAGAATATACTTGGGGTCTGCAGGATGGCTGCCTTTGCAAAAATGCCTTTTGATCTAGAAATAAAAATCAGTTATCTTTTGAATTTCTTACAGTCGTTTTTTTGTTTGCCATTAGGTAATCGTATGTTCCAGAATAATTTCCAATCGAGAAGTTACCTCAAGTTAATATCAACAAGCACCAGAGAATAATACTTATATCTTATTCGACACGTGACTACTTATAGATATGTAATTGTGGGAAATTAATCTAATGAAGAGGCAAACACAAGTTAAGTTAGGAACTAAACTATAGCGAAATAACAATTTCAGATGAGGGGCATCGCCCTTCAAGTCGGATTGGTCTTCTGTGTACTCCCAGCGATGGCACAGTTACCTCCCCTTGCCCCCTGCAGACCGCCAACGTTTCTCCGAGAGATGGCGCTGAAGGAAGGGGCGTTCCACAGAGAAAAGATGGAAAATGACATTCTTTGCTATGACCTTTGTTGGAGCTTCAGTGACTGTGCTGCAGGCTCTTTCTCTGAAGATTCTCAACTTTGTACTCTTATCAGGAAAAATACGACCAAATCTATCGAGCCAGTTCCTCTGGACCAGTCAAGTGCTTTCATAGCACATGCTCCAGTGTGCAAGGTACGCGGGCTGTTAACGTATTGTGGTGTTTAAATAATGATTCAGCAAACTTTGCTGAATCCTTATTGTTAATCGCGTCTTTATTATTAAGGATTCAGCCATAAGACTGAAGCAAATGCAACCACATTTTACATACTGATAGCCCTTAATGCCAAATAGAACTGCGAACCGTTTTAGCCAAATCGGCCAGCCATTAGAGGTCCAGTTCGAATCCAAATGTCTATTTTTAACATGGGGTAAATTTTCAAAATGTACTTAGAGACTTACAACTTTGTTTTAAAAACATGAGCAATGTCAGTACGAATAGAAAAGTAAATCATGGCGAGTTCGTTAGCCATGTGGTTTTGCCTTTTTACAATTTCCCGACCCCATGCACCCTTGACGATCTTCTCCTCTGAAGATACTTGCATCTGAGAGCCGGAACTTATCTACACATATCTACCACTGAAGTATTGGTTAATACATGGTGCTATTTTTTAAAAAGTGAACTCTATTACTTTTTAAAAAATTGCACATTAACAATACGAGCAAAACAGTAAATCAAGACGAAGTTGTAGCCCATGTGGTTTAATCGCCATTTTGAGTTTTTTAAGAATTCTTTAATTTGATATGTACATATCCAGTATCAATAAAATTTTGGACAAGCTAGAAACTTGCAACTTGTATTAACAGATACGCAGTAACATTGGAACAATGTCTTCATTCATTACATTTAAAATAATTAAACCATTCTGCGCTGAATCCTTTTTTCGTCACTTGTGACTATATTTGTTCTTTTTATGGCTTGAAAACTCAATACAGTGTACAAATATATCATAGGTGAGGTGAGGTGAGTTGGGGTTTAACGCCGCTTTCAAGAGTATTTCACTTATATCGCGGCTGCTAGTATTATGGCAGGGAGAAAGCCCGCAACGCCATGTGGCTATGCATTGCGGTGAAACCTGTGAGCATCGGCTGGAACTAGCTAACCATGGGTGGTACTACGCTGAAATCCAGTGTAGCATTGCACCCAAACCTTACTGCGTGTAGAACAGTTCTACTGCAGACAAAGTTGCCGTGCCCCTGGCGGGATTCGAACCCCGGACCTCTTGATCCGAAGCCGAACGCGCTAACCACTGCGCTATCCCCCCCCCCCCCCCCCCCCCCCCCAAATATATCATAAACCTCACTAATAACAACTATGCATGTTTCATGTTTGGTATCCGTGATGTATGTCATCATTAGATTTCATTTCTCTCCATAAAGAACAGTTTATAGAGGCTTTGGAGACATTATTTAGTTATGGAATATCTAACTCGTTCGCCTTTCATATCAAGGTTTTCTTTGAAAACAAAATGGTAGAATAAAATCTTGCTGCATTTATCCCCAGCCATTTGAGGACACCTGCATGTCCCGTCCTTGTAAAGCCGGAAGTAGATGTGACGTGCTCTGGCATGATGGAGCAATTGCAACTTTCCAGTGTACACCAAGTGGTTAGTCGTGCTGTTTCATGTCTGATGTGTCACTTTTTAGACTCCTTTACGAGGCATTTTTGAAGAAGGAAAACGTATTGGAACGTCATTGTATTTATGACAATGAATGTGACACCATAATCAAACAACTTCTTCTAATCCTTTTGAAAGCAGGACATGTATATGTGAGAGATATACCCATACTTTTCCGAGTGTAACGAATGATACCCTAAACTTTTTCCCGTGGGACCTTACGAGGCGCAAGCCGAGTAATGATCTACGGGGAAAAGTGTAGGGTATCATTTGATACACGAGGAAAAGTATGGGTATATCTGTTTTATACCCCAATTACGGTCGTACGGTTGAGTGTTAACATATACTACTATTTTATAATATGTCCAAACGCATACAGCGGTAAACAAGCTTGTGTATGAAACTCACAACCCAAATGGGGCCTCATCTGTGACAACTCCTGGGTACGCTCATCCCGTGCTAAGTTTTATGGTTACCCATGTTTTGGGCTCGAAATCTAATTGTTATGGCCCCATGACGAAATTGTCAACGCAGACGCACGTGCATCTTGCTGAAATATACAGCTAACGCCATAAACAGCATTGCTAATGTCAACATGGCCCAAGTTAAGAGAAAGCAGAAGCAACTTTCAGTATGTTAAAACATGTTGCACCCAAAATTAAATAACATTCTTATATAAAAAGAAATACAATATGATATTATATCACGCATAATATAAACCTTATTCATTTGGTCATGAACAAATGTACAAAGTTTCAACTGGCATTGTGGTATAGCGGTTAGTTCGTTCGGCCAGAAAGCAACAGGAAGCTGACTCGATCCCAGCTGTCTTATAATTATGTTCATATATAACAATTTATAAAGTATCGTCACTTAGAAAAAATCCATTGATTGCTTAGTTGTTAAAAAGTGTAGGTTTATTAGAAAAGTGTAGGTATATCAGAAAAAAAGTGTCGGTATATCAGAAAAAAGTGTAGGTATATCAGAAAACGTATAGGTGTATCAGCTAATACACCTACACTTGTAACAAAGGGAACCATAGCAACGAGACTGAAAGTGGGGTATAAAGACAATAAAACAATTGATTCCGATTATCAAACAAACTGAAGTATATATTTACGTAACAGAATTTGTCATCAAAATAGTGTATGATGGTTTACTTTTAACGTCTTCCAGGATGTGAGACGCCCATTGGGTTCCTTCAAGAACACGAACAAGCAATAACAAGTGATGGGTCAGTGATTAGCTACACCTGCCCTGATGGTGAGGGCAAAAGTGTAGTTTGTGAACCTCATGGGTCTTCGGTCCAATTTCAATGTGAAGGTGAGCTGCTAGAAATAGCTTCTGATATGTAGCTTCCTTATAATTTAAAGGGAGTGTTCTGTCGCCATTTTGGTTTTTTTGCATTACATGAAATGAAAACACGCTATACCCTACCTAATTTTACACCCTTTTAATAATAAAAGACATACACTGCTAATGTGTGCTTGTGTTTATGAAGTCGTGAACTATAAAGTCATCAAACTATTACATTTAATACTATCTTTCAATTTCCTGACTGTTTTAACCATAGGCATATCCTCCGATAGAACCTTTTTTAAAAATAGGAACCCATTACGCCAATTATCAGGACCCCTTTTTTCACCGAGTGATTTTTTTTATTCTTGTCTGTAAAATAACATTTGCAATGAAATGACGCCAACATTGATTACTGGTCATGATTAGCAGCGATTTAGATGATATTTGACTCAGGTGAGTTTCATTATATGAGCTATTTTATTTTGTTGGAGACATAATATGGAACAACTGACATGTCTCGTCGAGTTTGTCTTATCTTGTGAAGTGGAAACACAGGAACTCGATATCATAATTAAAACGTAGATAAAACTTAGGTAAAAAAAACTACACCCAAAAGTACATAGAGTAAAGGAGCAAGGGTAGCCATATTGCCGATCTAATGGTCCATTCAACATTAGGTCAAACTTTACACTAAGAATTTGTAATATTTTCAAATGAATGGATGTACCTGTCGACTATACATTTCTCAAAGGAAACCTGGTATATTTCCTAGATATATCAACCCTAAGATACCCCTAATTAAGATACCCCTAAGACCCCTAAGATACCCCCAAAACACCCCTGTAATAGCTCTTCAAACTGAAAAAATAACCACAAACATTCTTAGCGTAAATTTATAATGTTAAATGAAACCTTAGATCGGCAATGTTGCAACTGTGCGCCTTTGTTCTATTTGATATAGGGTGAAGGGTTTGTTACCTACGTTTTATCTTCGTTTTAATTATGATATCGAAAGTAAAAATTAGTTATTTGTGAGAATTCTCGAGTCATCTATATCTTCATGCTTTTCGATTTAGAAGTTTTTTGTTGTGTTACAGAGAGGCAGTCCATGTATATGTTCCAAGATGGCCAGCTCATGATGTTTACGCCAGCAACAGGTGAGCAAACAATGATTGGACCAATCATTGACGTCGAAGGGTTCCGGATCATTGATGCGGCAGTGCCAACAGCTGTTCCAAATGTTGTGTTGGTAACAACCAGGAAACGACTTTTTCGGGTGGACATAGAGAAAATGATCTCAGAGGTTATCACCGAAGGAAGTAAGAACAAAACTTTACTTTATGGTTATGTCTTTAGTATCTAAAGTCTTTGATGTGCATTAGTGGAGTTAATTGGATTGCATAAGAATACACAATTTTCTGAATAAAAATGTCCTGAATGTGAAGATACACTACCTTTCTACCTCACAGACTAGGATACTAAATACTATCTTTTTTATTTATGTGTTTTTTTCAGAGGAGTTATCCTATATTGACTGTGATAGAGATATCTGTACTTTTGTAAAGGGACGCAGTTTGAATGAAATAAATTTGACACCGACAACTTTCGATATGAAGAGAACCATGCCACTAGAGGGAAGTAGAGTGTTGGACATTGCACTGGATTCAAATAAACAGTATGTACAGAGGCAGATCCAGGGGGGATCTGGGAGTTGTAACCCCCTCTTACAAATTGTGCATGTAAATTTGACGAACACCGGGGAGGAACCTCATCTTACAAAATTTTAATGTGAACCCCCTAGAACCGCCTATGTTATAATGTGATGATGTGCTTAAAGAAATTTACATCTGTATTATAATTTGCGTGGGTTGAAAATGTGCTTGAAATATTATTTTTATTTAATTTCTCACGATCTCACTACTTTTAGCCGTTACATTTCTTTAATAATGCAATGGTTGTCTTTATTTCAGGGCTGTCTATGTTGGATTGAAAAACTACGTGGAAATGGTCTCATTATCTGGAAACAAGCGGAAAAAAATTATAAAAAAACATTTTTTTACACTGAAACTTGTTGTTGACAGAAAAAGTAAGATTTCATATATTATGTATCAAGTTTAACATGTCTCTGATTTTGAAATACAACGTGCGCTATGGTTATCTCCTAACCAACATTAGAAAATAAAGAAGAAGGCCTCCAGTGAAAACTCAGGGCCCCACATCGCTGACTAACCTTGTTCTTAAAGGCACTGACGCACCCGTTTTGATACTGTTTTGGACAGTGCAGGACTTCAAGCTTTCTATTGATGCAGTAAAATAAGTACAAGATTTCATTAACATCAATGATCAATGATTAAAACGTTATAGCGGACAGCTTCAAAAGTGATGACGTTGCCACATATGGAGTGTAAACACGAAAACTGTAACGAAACTGTAACACGCACTGTTATGATGACTGCCAACACGGATGCATTCATAAGTTGCGCGTATGTTTTGGCGCATGTTATCACATATATGTATCGTTTGTTAATTTCACCATATTGCAGTTAGAAATACGTACTATATTTAATAGTTGGTTGTCATAGTTTTAAAAAAAGTCATACGCTGAAAATAACTAGCACATACTACTATCAATTTACAAAAGTAACTAACATTTATGATTTCACAATATTGAATATAAAATGTAAAAAAACGTGTTTGGCATCATGATATTTCGATTAAACATTTCCAAATATTTAATACTGATCTACATACGGATAATACAAGCTGTATAATCTTTTAAAGAAACTGGCCATTGTGATTTGATTTCTTGTTTGACAAATTGTGCCTTACTATCTCTTATAACTGTTCCAATTTTTCAATATGCAAGTGTTACTATTTTGAATGATTGTATTCAATGCGACGATTTGGGCTCACATCTTTTAACTTTGTTTGAACGAGGGTATGTCTCATTTGCATATGAACTACAAATGTCTATGTTACAAATTCAACAATCAACCAATAGCTCTTCCTGGCTCGCATTTGGTTTTCTTTCTTAATAAGCATGTTTATATGTATGGTAATAAATCTTCATGGATTTTAAAGGTTAGATGTCATAACATATGGTCACATTTCAATTTGACAATTGCTCGATTTTAAAATTCTGAAATCGGCCCATAAATTACTTCCATACGTAATACTTACATGACTGTTGTGACGTCACTGGAGTTATCTCATTATCGACGATAGTCATAATTCAACGTGATTTCGCAACATTTTGATTGGTAATTTCATTAACAAATATTCAATAAACAACTTAAGTTCTCCATATATCGAAGTTTAGATATCAAAATAGGTAATTCCGCAAATGACAATTACATAATTATTATATAAACATGTTTTTTGGCTATTTAACCCACCTCATAAATTCATCTAGCGGCAGTAATAATCGTCAATAATCATCCCTCGTCTGTGGTTAATCACAGTCATGCCTCATGGATTGCCGCATTGTTAAAATGGGTAAATTAAAATCTCTTCATAATCAATTGCAAGTGTATATTGGTTCGATGTTATGCTCAATTGATTCCCAATATATAATGCACTTAGACGTAATAATCTGCCATTCCTGAAAAAAATGCATTACACTGGTTCCTTAAGACTATACGACGAGCATTGTAATGTACAAGAAGAAACGTTTTCCCAACGCATGTTTCTAAATATAGCATTTATATCTTGAAAGTTTGATTATGAACATGGGTACTGTCTATTAGTAAATTTCATTGTGGAGTAGATTTCGCTTGAACTCATGCTTGGACAACAAAGGTGCCAGTGTCGATTAATGCAACGTTGCATTGATTCATTTGAACTTTGGGGTATTCCTGTTAGAATTAAGGGGCGGGATAGCGTTCGGCTTTGGATCAAGAGGTAAGTGGTTCGAATCCCGCCAGGGGCACGGCAACTTTGTCTGCAGTAGAGAACAGTTCTACACGCAGTAAGGTTTGGGTGCAATGCTACACTGAATTTCAATACAGTAGCACCAATGGTTCGCTAGTTCCAGCCGTTGCTCGCAGGTTTCACCGCAATGCAAAGCCCTGCAATAATACTAGCAGCCGTGATATAAGTGAAATACTCTTGAAAGCGGTGTTAAACCCTTACTCACCTCACCTCACCTTGTTAGAATTCAGCTATTCAAAACCCTTACACTTTTCGAAAAAGGGTGCAGTGACATACTGTTTTAATGCTCTTACTTCAGAAATTATCACTTTGTTTGTAGTGACACACATGAAAAATAGTTCATTTTAACAAGGTTTCTACTTGAACTATAGTCGTGACTTATTTTATAGGACTTCGTCGAACCATTCACTTCTCTGTTTTATAATCTTAACAAGCAATTACATTGTGCACTTCATTGAAGGAGTATGTGTATGAATGTGTTACCTGTAACATACCGTCATCTCCTGTCAATCTGAATGTCGTGTTTTGAATTGAGTCAACCACGCTATTTGATGTTTGCCTGAAAGTAGATTAGTATCTCCAATAGAAAATAGTGCTTCAGTTAAATTTTCCTTTACCAAACAAAAGATATAGCGTTGTACTGACCGACAGAGTTGACTGACTGATATAGATATGTAGAGATTAAACTGAGATATTTGAGCAAATATTCAGATGTTTTCAATTGTTTGAGATATTGTGAGCAGCATGACATGATTGATTATATTTCTTTACCATTACGTTTCCATGGCTATGCTGCTGAAAAAATGGCACTTATATGATATGTACTTAAACATCAATGTCATATTGTGGATGATTGCAGAACACCTCCTGTACTGTGGATCTCATAAAGGATTGATAGTAATTGACACACAGACGTTTAAAAAGGTTCGGACCCTCAAACTGCATCTTGGTATCATTGATGGCATGGCCTTTTACCAGGGTTCTATCATCTTACTGTCCCATGGAATTCGGTAAGAGGCACAGTAAACTGATGTAAGATATGCGTGTGAATAAATGTGTCTATTGATGCT
Organism: Gibbula magus; assembly: GCA_936450465.1. NCBI lineage: Eukaryota > Metazoa > Mollusca > Gastropoda > Trochida > Trochidae > Gibbula > Gibbula magus. Next base: position 16,303,353 of record OW388300.1, on the reverse strand, counting down.
GCCATCAATATATACTCATGGCAATAATCAATATTTAAATTTTTAACGATATGCTCACAGAAATGATAATATTTATGACAAGTCGTAAACCCCCGGCTAATCGTGAAAACCCAACTTGTAAATTAGGTGTTCACATATTCCAACATGCATACAAATTACACTTTGAAATAAAGACGTACGAAATCTGTATCAGTTATGAAAACATCTGTAGTTGACATTATTCATTATCATCCAGCAAGCCTTAGAGCGGCCATTTTAATGTGAACATCTCAAAGTGGCCACTCGAATCGAAATGGACTCGTATGACTTAACAGAGCCATGTAGCCACTTATTCAACTGTTTGCGAGAACTTACTTCATTTCACAGCGCCGTTGATACATGATGATGTAACGCTTGTAAATCTGTCGCGAGAGATTTATAACATAATTATATTTACCCCCGGGTGTGGTGGCGCAGTCTGTCTGTCCGTCCGACCAGGCGTCCTCCGGAAAAGGGTACCTGGGTTTTAAAATCACCTCCTCCCACTGTTTTGTATAAAGCTTTCTGAAACTTAACACGTGCTTCGGATATACATTGGTGGTACGCATGTGCTATTCTGGGACTCATCTGATGCATATATTGATAGTAATGGCCCTTCGACTGACAGAACCTGTGTTCTGAAATCAACTCTTCCCCAGTTTGTGAAACATGTTTGATCTTTTAACCTTGACCTTGATGAAAGTCCAAACTTGTTGATTTAAACGTTATGTTACCCATGTCACATACTGAGGTCCTTGTGACCTTGATGTTGGATGTATTTCTGAAAAAAACTTAACCATGGCCGTAATTATTTATTAATCGGTGATAAAACTTTGATATTTGTCATGCTTATCTCTTGTCATTATATCATTCAGACATTGCAAAATCAAGCTCATCAAATACAACCACATGTTAAATCATGTCTAGATCATAAGATGTGTAATTTCGTAAATTACCCTTTCGTAAATTACCGAAACTGTTTAGTTTGAGGATAGTTTGTGCATCAATAGGACAAATAATCCGAGGGTTCTTGTGCTCTTTAAAAAATGTTCCTTTTGACCAAGTTACATGTCAAAGGTACAAAGCACAGTGAATGGTGACAAATGGCGTGAGAAAACGAAAGGTGTCAATAACATTCTAATGATTTGACTTTTTACATGCATATTTCAAGATACACAATTCGACAAATCTGTTTCTGATTCAGAATGAGTAGATATGACTTGAAGACTGCAACACTTACTGAACTGGCAAAGCTCCCTGCTCCGGTATCTTGCCTGTTCGTAATGCCAATGGCCTTTGGATAAGGGAGTCCATATCCCTGGATTGACAGGATGCTTGCAAATTGGATACGACTTTACCTGCACGTGAATCTTCTGCAATAAAAATATATAAGCATTTCAATATGTCAGTGTTGTTTGTGCATCAAGAGAGAGAGATATTATCCAAAAATATCAAATTAGTGTTTCAATTAGGAATTATTTAAAAACATCAATTGAACACAAATTTCAATGTACCGAGTGAACATTTTCGTATCAAAAATGAAACACACCTCCAATCAGCACCACTGTCGTAACGACCACAAATTTGGCATTCCAAGACTGCAAGCACAAATGCGAGTGAGGAAAATATGAACATTGTAGTTGGAGGTTGGACTGCGCCAAAACCACAATAACTAGGCTTCAGCAACGAAGGATACAAACAGGCTCGACCAATTACAGACCAAGAATCGCAAAACTGAGGGCATCACCACCAAAGAAAACTTACACCGCTGTACTTTACATATGAGTAATCCTTTCGTCACTGACGTCAACAATAGCTTTGGCATTTAATGTTTTGCATTCTGGTGCAATTATTCTTAACGCATCGCATAATAAAAAAAACCCGGATGTAGTGCAAACCCTGCCTACTACCAATCATGTCATTATCTTGCAATAATGTCCGACTTATCACGCTTCCACCACATTTTGAACCATTTGCATTGGTAAATAAGGAGGGAACAATCCTCTTGCCAAGTCAACAAAACAGGTATTCAACCACTCATTCGAGACATCTCAAATAACGTCACTGGAGGCTAGTAAACTCTGTACAGCGACTTGTAAAATAGTTTAACATACAATGGACCATGTTCTCAGCAGGATAAAGGCAAGGGATATTTTCGGTATCTGTCAGGTTCCAGAGGTCACGTGGCGGAACTTCATTTGACGTCACACGCATTAACATATCGAAAGCCTGTAATGATGGATAGAGCTTCACGTAAATATACATGCTTCATTTCATGTATAGTATTGATAGATGACAAACCAAACATTGTGCAATTCATAGTGCGGCAAAAGGTATTATCAAGCAATGCCAAAACATGTTTATCGCGAGTTGAAATCTACCGTGCAAACACTTTACAAACAGGTACCGGGCAACAAATGTAGTATGAGTCACCTATATATTCATTTGTCGAACGTCCATCTCGATTCTTTCATACACGTTGGTTCTTTAAATGGGATTTGAGAATCAGCAGCTTAATATTCAGTTGAGTTCGGCTCAGTGTGATATGTGTGACCCATATGTAAAATGAGCGGAAGGGAACTCTAGGCTCGCCGACACAAAGCGACAGGAGGCGAGTTCGAATTCGCCGTCCTAATCTGAATTATTTTTCATTTGAAAAAGATATTTTGAACCGTATTAAAACATGGAAAATTAAGATCATATCACAATAACTATTATTTTAATTGGAAGCATCATTTAGGAGGCATTAGTTTGTGTCCTTTTATCTTGAGAATAGCACGCTTTTCAGCGTAGTTGAAGAATAGTTTAACTTTAAAAGTAATGTTGTCATGATCAACGTACTTGCGTAAGATGAAAGAATACAGTCATTGTATGGTAAACAGGTTATCATTCTCGTTTCTTTAGGGATGGTAAATATCCTGCATTATGAATAAACATGCACTTCATATGTATGTCACATGAGAAACTACGTTTTGTTTTAATTATGTGTTTTTACAGTACATCTTTCTGATTTTTAAAAACGAAATGGTTTATTCTGCAAATTGACATTTAACCCCAGTACTGTGCACAGTGTACATAACACTTCTGTTCGTTATTAAAGGTGTACGAAATGTTAACACGTGTTACGTCATTTTAACTTTCAAAAGAAATTCCGTCACTTAACCACTGTAATTTGCATCTTTATCCGTATAAAATCCCAACGGATATCGAAACTATCCCTTATCCTGCTGAGAACACCCTCCATTGTATGATAAAATTGTTTACTACGTCAGAAAATCGTTTTGTAAGTAAGCTGCCAGTTGCATAAGAGGCTTAGTGTAAGTAGCAAACGTTTGAGGTTGAAGATAGGAGAGAGTGTATGAATAACCTTCAGTACAATGTGTATTATCATTCTAATCTAGAATCAAGCTTTTGGGTAGGAAAAATAATTACCAACTCGGTGCTTGGTATTATGAATTTTGCTAGTTCTTTTTTCTTAGGTTTCACAGCAATGCAGAGGCACACAGTGTTGCGGACTTTCTCCCTGCAATAATACTAGCAGCCGTGATATAAGTTAAATAATAGAAAATGGCGTGAAACTCAAAATCACCCCACCCATAATCCCCGTCTGACAAAATATCAACTTTACTTTGCATTTAGTCTTTCAGAAGAAAAAAGACATACGTGTATTTATTTGTTGCACTTTAAATGGGGCTATATAGCCACCAAATTTATAAATGGATCCATTGGCTAAGGAGTCTGTAGGAGACATTTTGACTTTCTTGGAGTTTTCGTATTACTGAAGATGAAATTCGGTCGTGACCCCTGTGGTACTTATTTTGAGCCACAGGGTCACCAAATCAACAATATAATCGCAATTGGCTAGGTAGTTTTACAACGTTTAACATGGTGGTAGGCCTCAGTGAGTGTCCTGACCCCACGTTTAATTTGATGCTAGGCCTCAGTGAATGTCGTGACTTGAACTGTGATGGTAACTTAACTAATTGTCCTGACGATACGTTTAACGTGGTGGTAACCTCGTTAATTGTCCTGGCCCCACATATGTAGGCCTCATTACTTGCCTTGAATATACATATAAAGTGGTGGTAGGCCTCATTGATTGTCATGACCCCACATTTAACTTGGTGGTAGGCCTCAGATGGCAGGCCTTATTGATTGTCCCGAACCCACGTTTAACTTTGTTGTCAGCTGCACTGATTGTCTTGAACCAACGTTTAACTTGGTTGTCAGCTGCACTGATTGTCTTGAACCCACGTTTAACTTGGTTGTCAGCTGCACTGGTTGTCTTGAACCCACGTTTAACTTGGTTGTCAGCTGCACTGATTGTCTTGAACCCACGTTTAACTTGGTTGTCAGCTGCACTGATTGTCTTGAACCCACGTTTAACTTGGTTGTCAGCTGCACTGGTTGTCTTGAACCCACGTTTAACATGGTTGTCAGCTGCACTGATTGTCTTGAACCCACGTTTAACTTGGTTGTCAGCTGCACTGGTTGTCTTGAACCCACGTTTAACATGGTTGTCAGCTGCACTGATTGTCTTTAACCCACGTTTAACTTGGTTGTCAGCTGCACTGATTGTCTTGAACCCACGTTTAACTTGGTTGTCAGCTGCACTGATTGTCTTGAACCCACGTTTAACATGGTTGTCAGCTGCACTGATTGTCTTGAACCCACGTTTTACATGGTTGTCAGCTGCACTGGTTGTCTTGAACCCACGTTTAACTTGGTTGTCAGCTGCACTGGTTGTCTTGAACCCACGTTTAACTTGGTTGTCAGCTGCACTGATTGTCTTGAACCCACGTTTAACTTGGTTGTCAGCTGCACTGATTGTCTTGAATCCACGTTTAACTTGGTTGTCAGCTGCACTGGTTGTCTTGAACCCACGTTTAACTTGGTTGTCAGCTGCACTGATTGTCTTGAACCCACGTTTAACTTGGTTGTCAGCTGCACTGATTGTCTTGAACCCACGTTTAACTTGGTTGTCAGCTGCACTGATTGTCTTGAACCCACGTTTAACTTGGTTGTCAGCTGCACTGATTGTCTTGAACCCACGTTAAACATGGTTGTCAGCTGCACTGGTTGTCTTGAACCCACGTTTAACTTGGTTGTCAGCTGCACTGGTTGTCTTGAACCCACGTTTAACTTGGTTGTCAGCTGCACTGGTTGTCTTGAACCCACGTTTAACTTGGTTGTCAGCTGCACTGATTGTCTTGAACCCACGTTTAACTTGGTTGTCAGCTGCACTGATTGTCTTGAACCCACGTTTAACTTGGTTGTCAGCTGCACTGATTGTCTTGAACCCACGTTTAACTTGGTTGTCAGCTGCACTGGTTGTCTTGAACCCACGTTTAACTTGGTTGTCAGCTGCACTGGTTGTCTTGAACCCACGTTTAACATGGTTGTCAGCTGCACTGATTGTCTTGAACCCACGTTTAACTTGGTTATCAGCTGCACTGGTTCTCTTAAACCCACGTTTAACTTGGTTGTCAGCTGCACTGATTGTCTTGAACCCACGTTTAACTTGGTTGTCAGCTGCACTGGTTGTCTTGAACCCACGTTTAACTTGGTTGTCAGCTGCACTGATTGTCTTGAATCCACGTTTAACTTTGTTGTCAGCTGCACTGGTTGTCTTGAACCCACGTTTAACTTGGTTGTCAGCTGCACTGATTGTCTTGAACCCACGTTTAACTTGGTTGTCAGCTGCACTGATTGTCTTGAACCCACGTTTAACTTGGTTGTCAGCTGCACTGATTGTCTTGAACCCACGTTTAACTTGGTTGTCAGCTGCACTGATTGTCTTGAACCCACGTTTAACTTGGTTGTCAACTGCACTGATTGTCTTAAACCCACGTTTAACTTGGCTGTCAGCTGCACTGATAGTCTTGAACCCACGTTTAACATGGTTGTCAGCTGCACTGATTGTCTTGAACCCACGTTTAACTTGGTTGTCAGCTGCACTGGTTGTCTTGAACCCACGTTTAACTTGGTTGTCAGCTGCACTGATTGTCTTGAACCCACGTTTAACTTGGTTGTCAGCTGCACTGATTGTCTTGAACCCACGTTTAACTTGGTTGTTAGCTGCACTGATAGTCTTGAAACCACGTTTAACATGGTTGTCAGCTGCACTGATTGTCTTGAACCCACGTTTAACTTGGTTGTCAGCTGCACTGGTTGTCTTGAACCCACGTTTAACTTGGTTGTCAGCTGCACTGGTTGTCTTGAACCCACGTTTAACTTGGTTGTCAGCTGCACTGGTTGTCTTGAACCCACGTTTAACTTGGTTGTCAGCTGCACTGGTTGTCTTGAACCCACGTTTAACTTGGTTGTCAGCTGCACTGGTTGTCTTGAACCCACGTTTAACTTGGTTGTCAGCTGCACTGGTTGTCTTGAACCCACGTTTAACTTGTTTGTCAGCTGCACTGGTTGTCTTGAACCCACGTTTAACATGGTTGTCAGCTGCACTGATTGTCTTGAACCCACGTTTAACTTGGTTGTCAGCTGCACTGATTGTCTTGAACCCACGTTTAACTTGGTTGTCAGCTGCACTGATTGTCTTGAACCCACGTTTAACATGGTTGTCAGTTGCACTGATTGTCTTTAACCCACGTTTAACTTGGTTGTCAGCTGCACTGATTGTCTTGAACCCACGTTTAACTTGGTTGTCAGCTGCACTGATTGTCTTGAACCCACGTTTAACTTGGTTGTCAGCTGCACTGATTGTCTTGAACCCACGTTTTACATGGTTGTCAGCTGCACTGGTTGTCTTGAACCCACGTTTAACTTGGTTGTCAGCTGCACTGGTTGTCTTGAACCCACGTTTAACTTGGTTGTCAGCTGCACTGATTGTCTTGAACCCACGTTTAACTTGGTTGTCAGCTGCACTGATTGTCTTGAATCCACGTTTAACTTGGTTGTCAGCTGCACTGGTTGTCTTGAACCCACGTTTAACTTGGTTGTCAGCTGCACTGATTGTCTTGAACCCACGTTTAACTTGGTTGTCAGCTGCACTGATTGTCTTGAACCCACGTTTAACTTAGTTGTCAGCTGCACTGATTGTCTTGAACCCACGTTTAACTTGGTTGTCAGCTGCACTGATTGTCTTGAACCCACGTTTAACATGGTTGTCAGCTGCACTGGTTGTCTTGAACCCACGTTTAACTTGGTTGTCAGCTGCACTGGTTGTCTTGAACCCACGTTTAACTTGGTTGTCAGCTGCACTGGTTGTCTTGAACCCACGTTTAACTTGGTTGTCAGCTGCACTGATTGTCTTGAACCCACGTTTAACTTGGTTGTCAGCTGCACTGATTGTCTTGAACCCACGTTTAACTTGGTTGTCAGCTGCACTGGTTGTCTTGAACCCACGTTTAACTTGGTTGTCAGCTGCACTGGTTGTCTTGAACCCACGTTTAACATGGTTGTCAGCTGCACTGATTGTCTTGAACCCACGTTTAACTTGGTTGTCAGCTGCACTGGTTCTCTTAAACCCACGTTTAACTTGGTTGTCAGCTGCACTGATTGTCTTGAACCCACGTTTAACTTGGTTGTCAGCTGCACTGGTTGTCTTGAACCCACGTTTAACTTGGTTGTCAGCTTCACTGATTGTCTTGAATCCACGTTTAACTTTGTTGTCAGCTGCACTGGTTGTCTTGAACCCACGTTTAACTTGGTTGTCAGCTGCACTGATTGTCTTGAACCCACGTTTAACTTGGTTGTCAGCTGCACTGATTGTCTTGAACCCACGTTTAACTTGGTTGTCAGCTGCACTGATTGTCTTGAACCCACGTTTAACTTGGTTGTCAGCTGCACTGATTGTCTTGAACCCACGTTTAACTTGGTTGTCAGCTGCACTGATTGTCTTAAACCCACGTTTAACTTGGTTGTCAGCTGCACTGGTTGTCTTGAACCCACGTTTAACTTGGTTGTCAGCTGCACTGATTGTCTTGAACCCACGTTTAACTTGGTTGTCAGCTGCACTGATTGTCTTGAACCCACGTTTAACTTGGTTGTCAGCTGCACTGATTGTCTTGAACCCACGTTTAACTTGGTTGTCAGCTGCACTGATTGTCTTGAACCCACGTTTAACATGGTTGTCAGCTGCACTGGTTGTCTTGAACCCACGTTTAACTTGGTTGTCAGCTGCACTGGTTGTCTTGAACCCACGTTTAACTTGGTTGTCAGCTGCACTGGTTGTCTTGAACCCACGTTTAACTTGGTTGTCAGCTGCACTGATTGTCTTGAACCCACGTTTAACTTGGTTGTCAGCTGCACTGATTGTCTTGAACCCACGTTTAACTTGGTTGTCAGCTGCACTGGTTGTCTTGAACCCACGTTTAACTTGGTTGTCAGCTGCACTGGTTGTCTTGAACCCACGTTTAACATGGTTGTCAGCTGCACTGATTGTCTTGAACCCACGTTTAACTTGGTTGTCAGCTGCACTGGTTCTCTTAAACCCACGTTTAACTTGGTTGTCAGCTGCACTGATTGTCTTGAACCCACGTTTAACTTGGTTGTCAGCTGCACTGGTTGTCTTGAACCCACGTTTAACTTGGTTGTCAGCTTCACTGATTGTCTTGAATCCACGTTTAACTTTGTTGTCAGCTGCACTGGTTGTCTTGAACCCACGTTTAACTTGGTTGTCAGCTGCACTGATTGTCTTGAACCCACGTTTAACTTGGTTGTCAGCTGCACTGATTGTCTTGAACCCACGTTTAACTTGGTTGTCAGCTGCACTGATTGTCTTGAACCCACGTTTAACTTGGTTGTCAGCTGCACTGATTGTCTTGAACCCACGTTTAACTTGGTTGTCAGCTGCACTGATTGTCTTAAACCCACGTTTAACTTGGTTGTCAGCTGCACTGATAGTCTTGAACCCACGTTTAACATGGTTGTCAGCTGCACTGATTGTCTTGAACCCACGTTTAACTTGGTTGTCAGCTGCACTGGTTGTCTTGAACCCACGTTTAACTTGGTTGTCAGCTGCACTGATTGTCTTGAACCCACGTTTAACTTGGTTGTCAGCTGCACTGATTGTCTTGAACCCACGTTTAACTTGGTTGTTAGCTGCACTGATAGTCTTGAAACCACGTATAACATGGTTGTCAGCTGCACTGATTGTCTTGAACCCACGTTTAACTTGGTTGTCAGCTGCACTGGTTGTCTTGAACCCACGTTTAACTTGGTTGTCAGCTGCACTGGTTGTCTTGAACCCACGTTTTACTTGGTTGTCAGCTGCACTGGTTGTCTTGAACCCACGTTTAACTTGGTTGTCAGCTGCACTGGTTGTCTTGAACCCACGTTTAACTTGGTTGTCAGCTGCACTGGTTGTCTTGAACCCACGTTTAACTTGGTTGTCAGCTGCACTGGTTGTCTTGAACCCACGTTTAACATGGTTGTCAGCTGCACTGATTGTCTTGAACCGACGTTTAACTTGGTTGTCAGCTGCACTGATAGTCTTGAACCCACGTTTAACATGGTTGTCAGCTGCACTGATTGTCTTGAACCCACGTTTAACTTGGTTGTCAGCTGCACTGGTTGTCTTGAACCCACGTTAACATGGTTCTCAGCTGCACTGATTGTATTGAACCCACGTTTAACTTGGTTGTCAGCTGCACTGATTGTCTTGAACCCAAGTTTAACTTGGTTGTCAGCTGCACTGATTGTCTTGAACCCACGTTTAACTTGGTTGTCAGCTGCACTGATAGTCTTGAACCCACGTTCAACTTGGTTGTCAGCTGCACTGATTGTCTTGAACCCACGTTTAACTTGGTTGTCAGCTGCACTGATAGTCTTGAACCCACGTTTAACATGGTTGTCAGCTGCACTGATAGTCTTGAACCCACGTTTAACTTGGTTGTCAGCTGCACTGGTTGTCTTGAACCCACGTTTACCTTGGTTGTCAGCTGCACTGGTTGTCTTGAACCCACGTTTACCTTGGTTGTCAGCTGCACTGATTGTCTTGAACCCACGTTTAACATGGTTGTCAGCAGCACTGATAGTCTTGAACCCACGTTTAACATGGTTGTCAGCTGCACTGATTGTCTTGAACCCACGTTTAACATGGTTGTCAGCTGTACTGATTGTCTTGAACCCACGTTTAACTTGGTTGTCAGCTGCACTGATTGTCTTGAACCCACGTTTAACATGGTTGTCAGCTGCACTGGTTGTCTTGAACCCACGTTTAACTTGGTTGTCAGCTGCACTGATAGTCTTGAACCCACGTTTAACTTGGTTGTCAGCTGCACTGGTTGTCTTGAACCCACGTTTACCTTGGTTGTCAGCTGCACTGGTTGTCTTGAACCCACGTTTAACTTGGTTGTCAGCTGCACTGATAGTCTTGAACCCACGTTTAACATGGTTGTCAGCTGCACTGATTGTCTTGAACCCACGTTTAACTTGGTTGTCAGCTGCACTGGTTGTCTTGAACCCACGTTTAACTTGGTTGTCAGCTGCACTGGTTGTCTTGAACCCACGTTTAACTTGGTTGTCAGCTGCACTGATAGTCTTGAACCCACGTTTAACATGGTTGTCAGCTGCACTGGTTGTCTTGAACCCACGTTTAACTTGGTTGTCAGCTGCACTGATTGTCTTGAACCCACGTTTAACTTGGTTGTCAGCTGCACTGATAGTCTTGAACCCACGTTTAACTTGGTTGTCAGCTGCACTGATAGTCTTGAACCCACGTTTAACTTGGTTGTCAGCTGCACTGGTTGTCTTGAACCCACGTTTAACTTGGTTGTCAGCTGCACTGATTGTCTTGAACCCACGTTTAACTTGGTTGTCAGCTGCACTGATAGTCTTGAACCCACGTTTAACATGGTTGTCAGCTGCACTGATTGTCTTGAACCCACGTTTAACTTGGTTGTCAGCTGCACTGGTTGTCTTGAACCCACGTTTAACTTGGTTGTCAGCTGCACTGGTTGTCTTGAACCCACGTTTAACTTGGTTGTCAGCTGCACTGATTGTCTTGAACCCACGTTTAACTTGGTTGTCAGCTGCACTGATTGTCTTGAACCCACGTTTAACTTGGTTGTCAGCTGCACTGGTTGTCTTGAACCCACGTTTAACTTGTTTGTCAGCTGCATTGATTGTCTTGAACCCACGTTTAACTTGGTTGTCAGCTGCACTGGTTGTCTTGAACCCACGTTTAACTTGGTTGTCAGCTGCACTGATTGTCTTGAACCCACGTTTAACTTGGTTGTCAGCTGCACTGATAGTCTTGAACCCACGTTTAACTTTGTTGTCATCTGCACTGATAGTCTTGAACCCACGTTTAACATGGTTGTCAGCTGCACTGATTGTCTTGAACCCACGTTTAACATGGTTGTCAGCTGCACTGATTGTCTTAAACCCACGTTTAACTTGGTTGTCAGCTGCACTGGTTGTCTTGAACCCACGTTTAACTTGGTTGTCAGCTGCACTGATTGTCTTGAACCCACGTTTAACTTGGTTGTCAGCTGCACTGGTTGTCTTGAACCCACGTTTAACTTGGTTGTCAGCTGCACTGATTGTCTTGAACCCACGTTTAACAAGGTTGTCAGCTGCACTGATAGTCTTGAACCCACGTTTAACATGGTTGTCAGCTGCACTGATTGTCTTGAACCCACGTTTAACTTGGTTGTCAGCTGCACTGATTGTCTTGAAACCACGTTTAACATGGTTGTCAGCTGCACTGGTTGTCTTGAACCCACGTTTAACTTGGTTGTCAGCTGCACTGATAGTCTTGAACCCACGTTTACCTTGGTTGTCAGCTGCACTGGTTGTCTTGAACCCACGTTTAACTTGGTTGTCAGCTGCACTGATTGTCTTGAACTCACGTTTAACTTGGTTGTCAGATGCACTGGTTGTCTTGAACCCACGTTTAACTTGGTTGTCAGCTGCACTGGTTGTCTTGAACCCACGTTTAACTTGGTTGTCAGCTGCACTGGTTGTCTTGAACCCACGTTTAACTTGGTTGTCAGCTGCACTGATAGTCTTGAACCCACGTTTAACATGGTTGTCAGCTGCACTGGTTGTCTTGAACCCACGTTTAACTTGGTTGTCAGCTGCACTGATTGTCTTGAACCCACGTTTAACTTGGTTGTCAGCTGCACTGATAGTCTTGAACCCACGTTTAACTTGGTTGTAAGCTGCACTGATAGTCTTGAACCCACGTTTAACTTGGTTGTCAGCTGCACTGGTTGTCTTGAACCCTCGTTTAACTTGGCTGTCAGCTGCACTGATTGTCTTGGACCCACGTTTAACTTGGTTGTCAGCTGCACTGATAGTCTTGAACCCACGTTTAACATGGTTGTCAGCTGCACTGATTGTCTTGAACCCACGTTTAACTTGGTTGTCAGCTGCACTGGTTGTCTTGAACCCACGTTTAACTTGGTTGTAAGCTGCACTGGTTGTCTTGAACCCACGTTTAACTTGGTTGTCAGCTGCACTGATTGTCTTGAACCCACGTTTAACTTGGTTGTCAGCTGCACTGATTGTCTTGAACCCACGTTTAACTTGGTTGTCAGCTGCACTGGTTGTCTTGAACCCACGTTTAACTTGGTTGTCAGCTGCACTGATAGTCTTGAACCCACGTTTAACATGGTTGTCAGCTGCACTGATTGTCTTGAACCCACGTTTAACTTGGTTGTCAGCTGCACTGGTTGTCTTGAACCCACGTTTAACTTGGTTGTCAGCTGCACTGGTTGTCTTGAACCCACGTTTAACTTGGTTGTCAGCTGCACTGATAGTCTTGAACCCACGTTTAACATGGTTGTCAGCTGCACTGGTTGTCTTGAACCCACGTTTAACTTGGTTGTCAGCTGCACTGATTGTCTTGAACCCACGTTTAACTTGGTTGTCAGCTGCACTGATAGTCTTGAACCCACGTTTAACTTGGTTGTCAGCTGCACTGATAGTCTTGAACCCACGTTTAACTTGGTTGTCAGCTGCACTGGTTGTCTTGAACCCACGTTTAACTTGGTTGTCAGCTGCACTGATTGTCTTGAACCCACGTTTAACTTGGTTGTCAGCTGCACTGATAGTCTTGAACCCACGTTTAACATGGTTGTCAGCTGCACTGATTGTCTTGAACCCACGTTTAACTTGGTTGTCAGCTGCACTGGTTGTCTTGAACCCACGTTTAACTTGGTTGTCAGCTGCACTGGTTGTCTTGAACCCACGTTTAACTTGGTTGTCAGCTGCACTGATTGTCTTGAACCCACGTTTAACTTGGTTGTCAGCTGCACTGATTGTCTTGAACCCACGTTTAACTTGGTTGTCAGCTGCACTGGTTGTCTTGAACCCACGTTTAACTTGTTTGTCAGCTGCACTGATTGTCTTGAACCCACGTTTAACTTGGTTGTCAGCTGCACTGATAGTCTTGAACCCACGTTTAACTTGGTTGTCAGCTGCACTGATTGTCTTGAACCCACGTTTAACTTGGTTGTCAGCTGCACTGATTGTCTTGAACCCACGTTTAACTTGGTTGTCAGCTGCACTGGTTGTCTTGAACCCACGTTTAACTTGGTTGTCAGCTGCACTGATTGTCTTGAACCCACGTTTAACTTGGTTGTCAGCTGCACTGATAGTCTTGAACCCACGTTTAACTTTGTTGTCATCTGCACTGATAGTCTTGAACCCACGTTTAACATGGTTGTCAGCTGCACTGATTGTCTTGAACCCACGTTTAACATGGTTGTCAGCTGCACTGATTGTCTTAAACCCACGTTTAACTTGGTTGTCAGCTGCACTGGTTGTCTTGAACCCACGTTTAACTTGGTTGTCAGCTGCACTGATTGTCTTGAACCCACGTTTAACTTGGTTGTCAGCTGCACTGGTTGTCTTGAACCCACGTTTAACTTGGTTGTCAGCTGCACTGATTGTCTTGAACCCACGTTTAACAAGGTTGTCAGCTGCACTGATAGTCTTGAACCCACGTTTAACATGGTTGTCAGCTGCACTGATTGTCTTGAACCCACGTTTAACTTGGTTGTCAGCTGCACTGATTGTCTTGAAACCACGTTTAACATGGTTGTCAGCTGCACTGGTTGTCTTGAACCCACGTTTAACTTGGTTGTCAGCTGCACTGATAGTCTTGAACCCACGTTTACCTTGGTTGTCAGCTGCACTGGTTGTCTTGAACCCACGTTTAACTTGGTTGTCAGCTGCACTGATTGTCTTGAACTCACGTTTAACTTGGTTGTCAGATGCACTGGTTGTCTTGAACCCACGTTTAACTTGGTTGTCAGCTGCACTGGTTGTCTTGAACCCACGTTTAACTTGGTTGTCAGCTGCACTGGTTGTCTTGAACCCACGTTTAACTTGGTTGTCAGCTGCACTGATAGTCTTGAACCCACGTTTAACATGGTTGTCAGCTGCACTGGTTGTCTTGAACCCACGTTTAACTTGGTTGTCAGCTGCACTGATTGTCTTGAACCCACGTTTAACTTGGTTGTCAGCTGCACTGATTGTCTTGAACCCACGTTTAACTTGGTTGTCAGCTGCACTGATAGTCTTGAACCCACGTTTAACTTGGTTGTCAGCTGCACTGGTTGTCTTGAACCCACGTTTAACTTGGTTGTCAGCTGCACTGATTGTCTTGGACCCACATTTAACTTGGTTGTCAGCTGCACTGATAGTCTTGAACCCACGTTTAACATGGTTGTCAGCTGCACTGATTGTCTTGAACCCACGTTTAACTTGGTTGTCAGCTGCACTGGTTGTCTTGAACCCACGTTTAACTTGGTTGTAAGCTGCACTGGTTGTCTTGAACCCACGTTTAACTTGGTTGTCAGCTGCACTGATTGTCTTGAACCCACGTTTAACTTGGTTGTCAGCTGCACTGATTGTCTTGAACCCACGTTTAACTTGGTTGTCAGCTGCACTGGTTGTCTTGAACCCACGTTTAACTTGGTTGTCAGCTGCACTGATTGTCTTGAACCCACGTTTAACTTGGTTGTCAGCTGCACTGTTAGTCTTGAACCCACGTTTAACTTGGTTGTCAGCTGCACTGATTGTCTTGAACCCACGTTTAACATGGTTGTCAGCTGCACCGGTTGTCTTGAACCCACGTTTAACATGGTTGTCAGCTGCACTGGTTGTCTTGAACCCACGTTTAACTTGGTTGTCAGCTGCACTGATTGTCTTGAACCCACGTTTAACTTGGTTGTCAGCTGCACTGGTTGTCTTGAACCCACGTTTAACTTGGTTGTCAGCTGCACTGGTTGTCTTGAACCCACGTTTAACTTGGTTGTCAGCTGCACTGATTGTCTTGAACCCACGTTTAACTTGGTTGTCAGCTGCACTGATAGTCTTGAACCCACGTTTAACTTGGTTGTCAGCTGCACTGATAGTCTTGAACCCACGTTTAACTTGGTTGTCAGCTGCACTGGTTGTCTTGAACCCACGTTTAACTTGGTTGTCAGCTGCACTGATTGTCTTGAACCCACGTTTAACTTGGTTGTCAGCTGCACTGATTGTCTTGAACCCACGTTTAACTTGGTTGTCAGCTGCACTGATAGTCTTGAACCCACGTTTAACATGGTTGTCAGCTGCACTGATTGTCTTAAACCCACGTTTAACTTGGTTGTCAGCTGCACTGGTTGTCTTGAACCCACGTTTAACTTGGTTGTCAGCTGCACTGGTTGTCTTGAACCCACGTTTAACTTGGTTGTCAGCTGCACTGATAGTCTTGAACCCACGTTTAACTTGGTTGTCAGCTGCACTGGTTGTCTTGAACCCACGTTTACCTTGGTTGTCAGCTTCACTGGTTGTCTTGAACCCACGTTTAACTTGGTTCTCAGCTGCACTGGTTGTCTTGAACCCACGTTTACCTTGGTTGTCAGCTGCACTGGTTGTCTTGAACCCACGTTTAACTTGGTTGTCAGCTGCACTGGTTGTCTTGAACCCACGTTTAACATGGTTGTCAGCTGCACTGGTTGTCTTGAACCCACGTTTAACTTGGTTGTCAGCTGCACTGATAGTCTTGAACCCACGTTTAACTTGGTTGTCAGCTGCACTGATTGTCTTGAACCCACGTTTAACATGGTTGTCAGCTGCACTGATTGTCTTGAACCCACGTTTAACTTGGTTGTCAGCTGCACTGGTTGTCTTGAACCCACGTTTAACTTGGTTGTCAGCTGCACTGATAGTCTTGAACCCACGTTTAACATGGTTGTCAGCTGCACTGGTTGTCTTGAACCCACGTTTAACTTGGTTGTCAGCTGCACTGATTGTCTTGAACCCACGTTTAACTTGGTTGTCAGCTGCACTGATAGTCTTGAACCCACGTTTAACTTGGTTGTCAGCTGCACTGATAGTCTTGAACCCACGTTTAACTTGGTTGTCAGCTGCACTGGTTGTCTTGAACCCACGTTTAACTTGGTTGTCAGCTGCACTGATTGTCTTGGACCCACGTTTAACTTGGTTGTCAGCTGCACTGATAGTCTTGAACCCACGTTTAACATGGTTGTCAGCTGCACTGATTGTCTTGAACCCACGTTTAACTTGGTTGTCAGCTGCACTGGTTGTCTTGAACCCACGTTTAACTTGGTTGTAAGCTGCACTGGTTGTCTTGAACCCACGTTTAACTTGGTTGTCAGCTGCACTGATTGTCTTGAACCCACGTTTAACTTGGTTGTCAGCTGCACTGATTGTCTTGAACCCACGTTTAACTTGGTTGTCAGCTGCACTGGTTGTCTTGAACCCACGTTTAACTTGGTTGTCAGCTGCACTGATTGTCTTGAACCCACGTTTAACTTGGTTGTCAGCTGCACTGTTAGTCTTGAACCCACGTTTAACTTGGTTGTCAGCTGCACTGATTGTCTTGAACCCACGTTTAACATGGTTGTCAGCTGCACCGGTTGTCTTGAACCCACGTTTAACATGGTTGTCAGCTGCACTGGTTGTCTTGAACCCACGTTTAACTTGGTTGTCAGCTGCACTGATTGTCTTGAACCCACGTTTAACTTGGTTGTCAGCTGCACTGGTTGTCTTGAACCCACGTTTAACTTGGTTGTCAGCTGCACTGGTTGTCTTGAACCCACGTTTAACTTGGTTGTCAGCTGCACTGATTGTCTTGAACCCACGTTTAACTTGGTTGTCAGCTGCACTGATAGTCTTGAACCCACGTTTAACTTGGTTGTCAGCTGCACTGATAGTCTTGAACCCACGTTTAACTTGGTTGTCAGCTGCACTGGTTGTCTTGAACCCACGTTTAACTTGGTTGTCAGCTGCACTGATTGTCTTGAACCCACGTTTAACTTGGTTGTCAGCTGCACTGATTGTCTTGAACCCACGTTTAACTTGGTTGTCAGCTGCACTGATAGTCTTGAACCCACGTTTAACATGGTTGTCAGCTGCACTGATTGTCTTAAACCCACGTTTAACTTGGTTGTCAGCTGCACTGGTTGTCTTGAACCCACGTTTAACTTGGTTGTCAGCTGCACTGGTTGTCTTGAACCCACGTTTAACTTGGTTGTCAGCTGCACTGATAGTCTTGAACCCACGTTTAACTTGGTTGTCAGCTGCACTGGTTGTCTTGAACCCACGTTTACCTTGGTTGTCAGCTTCACTGGTTGTCTTGAACCCACGTTTAACTTGGTTCTCAGCTGCACTGGTTGTCTTGAACCCACGTTTACCTTGGTTGTCAGCTGCACTGGTTGTCTTGAACCCACGTTTAACTTGGTTGTCAGCTGCACTGGTTGTCTTGAACCCACGTTTAACATGGTTGTCAGCTGCACTGGTTGTCTTGAACCCACGTTTAACTTGGTTGTCAGCTGCACTGATAGTCTTGAACCCACGTTTAACTTGGTTGTCAGCTGCACTGATTGTCTTGAACCCACGTTTAACATGGTTGTCAGCTGCACTGATTGTCTTGAACCCACGTTTAACTTGGTTGTCAGCTGCACTGGTTGTCTTGAACCCACGTTTAACTTGGTTGTCAGCTGCACTGATAGTCTTGAACCCACGTTTAACTTGGTTGTCAGCTGCACTGATTGTCTTGAACCCACGTTTAACATGGTTGTCAGCTGCACTGATTGTCTTGAACCCACGTTTAACTTGGTTGTCAGCTGCACTGGTTGTCTTGAACCCACGTTTAACTTGGTTGTCAGCTGCACTGGTTGTCTTGAACCCACGTTTAACTTGGTTGTCAGCTGCACTGGTTGTCTTGAACCCACGTTTACCTTGGTTGTCAGCTGCACTGGTTGTCTTGAACCCACGTTTACCTTGGTTGTCAGCTGCACTGATAGTCTTGAACCCACGTTTAACTTGGTTGTCAGCTGCACTGGTTGTCTTGAACCCACGTTTAACTTGGTTGTCAGCTGCACTGGTTGTCTTGAACCCACGTTTACCTTGTTTGTCAGCTGCACTGGTTGTCTTGAACCCACGTTTAACTTGGTTGTCAGCTGCACTGATAGTCTTGAACCCACGTTTAACATGGTTGTCAGCTGCACCGGTTGTCTTGAACCCACGTTCAACTTGGTTGTCAGCTGCACTGATTGTCTTGAACCCACGTTTAACTTGGTTGTCAGCTGCACTGATAGTCTTGAACCCACGTTTAACTTGGTTGTCAGCTGCACTGGTTGTCTTGAACCCACGTTTAACTTGGTTGTCAGCTGCACTGATTGTCTTGAACCCACGTTTAACTTGGTTGTCAGCTGCACTGATAGTCTTGAACCCACGTTTAACTTGGTTGTCAGCTGCACTGATAGTCTTGAACCCACGTTTAACTTGGTTGTCAGCTGCACTGATTGTCTTGAACCCACGTTTAACTTGGTTGTCAGCTGCACTGATTGTCTTGAACCCACGTTTAACTTGGTTGTCAGCTGCACTGATAGTCTTGAACCCACGTTTAACATGGTTGTCAGCTGCACTGATTGTCTTAAACCCACGTTTAACTTGGTTGTCAGCTGCACTGGTTGTCTTGAACCCACGTTTACCTTGGTTGTCAGCTGCACTGGTTGTCTTGAACCCACGTTTACCTTGGTTGTCAGCTGCACTGATAGTCTTGAACCCACGTTTAACTTGGTTGTCAGCTGCACTGGTTGTCTTGAACCCACGTTTAACTTGGTTGTCAGCTGCACTGGTTGTCTTGAACCCACGTTTACCTTGGTTGTCAGCTGCACTGGTTGTCTTGAACCCACGTTTAACTTGGTTGTCAGCTGCACTGGTTGTCTTGAACCCACGTTTAACTTGGTTGTCAGCTGCACTGATAGTCTTGAACCCACGTTTAACTTGGTTGTCAGCTGCACTGGTTGTCTTGAACCCACGTTTACCTTGGTTGTCAGCTTCACTGGTTGTCTTGAACCCACGTTTAACTTTGTTCTCAGTTGCACTGGTTGTCTTGAACCCACGTTTACCTTGGTTGTCAGCTGCACTGGTTGTCTTGAACCCACGTTTAACTTGGTTGTCAGCTGCACTGGTTGTCTTGAACCCACGTTTAACATGGTTGTCAGCTGCACTGGTTGTCTTGAACCCACGTTTAACTTGGTTGTCAGCTGCACTGATAGTCTTGAACCCACGTTTAACTTGGTTGTCAGCTGCACTGATTGTCTTGAACCCACGTTTAACATGTTTGTCAGCTGCACTGGTTGTCTTGAACCCACGTTTAACTTGGTTGTCAGCTGCACTGATAGTCTTGAACCCACGTTTAACTTGGTTGTCAGCTGCACTGGTTGTCTTGAACCCACGTTTACCTTGGTTGTCAGCTGCACTGGTTGTCTTGAACCCACGTTTACCTTGGTTGTCAGCTGCACTGGTTGTCTTGAACCCACGTTTACCTTGGTTGTCAGCTGCACTGATAGTCTTGAACCCACGTTTAACTTGGTTGTCAGCTGCACTGGTTGTCTTGAACCCACGTTTAACTTGGTTGTCAGCTGCACTGGTTGTCTTGAACCCACGTTTACCTTGGTTGTCAGCTGCACTGGTTGTCTTGAACCCATGTTTAACTTGGTTGTCAGCTGCACTGATTGTCTTGAACCCACGTTTAACTTGGTTGTCAGCTGCACTGATAGTCTTGAACCCACGTTTAACTTGGTTGTCAGCTGCACTGATTGTCTTGAACCCACGTTTAACTTGGTTGTCAGCTGCACTGGTTGTCTTGAACCCACGTTTAACTTGGTTGTCAGCTGCACTGGTTGTCTTGAACCCACGTTTAACTTGGTTGTCAGCTGCACTGATAGTCTTGAACCCACGTTTAACATGGTTGTTAGCTGCACCGGTTGTCTTGAACCCACGTTCAACTTGGTTGTCAGCTGCACTGATTGTCTTGAACCCACGTTTAACTTGGTTGTCAGCTGCACTGATAGTCTTGAACCCACGTTTAACTTGGTTGTCAGCTGCACTGATAGTCTTGAACCCACGTTTAACTTGGTTGTCAGCTGCACTGGTTGTCTTGAACCCACGTTTAACTTGGTTGTCAGCTGCACTGATTGTCTTGAACCCACGTTTAACTTGGTTGTCATCTGCACTGGTTGTCTTGAACCCACGTTTAACATGGTTGTCAGCTGCACTGGTTGTCTTGAACCCACGTTTAACATGGTTGTCAGCTGCACTGATTGTCTTGAACCCACGTTTAACATGGTTGTCAGCTGCACTGATTGTCTTGAACCCACGTTTAACTTGGTTGTCAGCTGCACTGATTGTCTTGAACCCACGTTTAACATGGTTGTCAGCTGCACTGGTTGTCTTGAACCCACGTTTAACATGGTTGTCAGCTGCACTGATTGTCTTGAACCCACGTTTAACAATGGAGGGCTATTTCCCGCAAAATTCCTACACTTTAAACAGCAGAACAAAATTGGCTAACCAAGCATTGTTAATATTGATTACAAATAACAAATATCCCCCCAAGTTTACTGATCACATGTATACTCTTATTCAATATTCTGTTTATTTCAAAGGCGATTTTTCAGAGAGAAAGTAAGAAAGTGGACAGAATCATCCAAATGTATGTTTTCGTCAGGAACATCAACTTTAAAAATGATAGATCATTTAGTTGTTTGATTGAATTAATTATTCCCACTCGTATAATGTTTTCATATTTATCAAAAATTATATATATTATTCTCATTATAATATAGTATATTTTGGAAGCCATGGTATTGACATAAGAAAAACATTTTAAAAATCATCTACATTTTGTTTTGTTTGTAACCAAGACAATGCTTTCAAAATATCAAGGTATTGTTTAACAAGGAAATTAATAATCTAAATCGTGTAACATGAACCAACAAATATTTCTTGTGAACGTCTGTGTTTTATTTGTTGACAACCACTAAATATCCAATCGTTTAAACTTCTCATGGTAAAAACGTTAGGGATGAGTATGACTTTGACGATTTTTGGAATATTGTTTTTTTCGGTAACGTTTTTATTAAACCATGACTCTATTCCTCCTTAAAAAATTCCTGAAGAGATATTGATTAAAAATGATTGAAAACGATTTATAATTAGTCTAATATATATCAGATACGCACCCCTGTACACAATATTTCCTAATATAAATTATATTCAATACATAAGACATTTTAATGACTTGTTATATTTAGATTTTGATATGTACACTTGGAAATTAATTAAGCAGTTTGTAAACTGAAATGTGGTTGTCTGAGATTGTTAGGATAAATTGAATGATTTTATCACCCCAGACATTATAATTGGTTATTTAGCGACTAATTCACTGAAATGAAAAAACAAAAAACATATGCACAATTTATGAAAACGTGAAGGTACTGAATCTTTTACCTAAAATAACTATTGTCCTAGAAGAGAAAATATACTTCAAACTTTTGATTTATTGTAAACAACATTGTTTATACCGAGTAGGCATTCACTCACCAAAACATATGTCATCATGCAAGATAAGAAGCTAACCAGACATGACATGTCCTGTCCCTTTTTAACGATAATTGAGAAAAAGGCTACAACCATATGATCTGTGAATACATTTGAGATTATTTGAGTTTAATCTGTTTATTTAACACTTCTTCTCGCTTTAGATAAGCCAATACCATAAGAAGTGACCGTATTTATTCGTTAAGACAAGTTTATTGAAATTGACAGTTTCATGATTTTGTGAGTTTGAAGGTGCATTCACAGGACAAAAAGTGGTGGAATCCTCTTGCCGTATCCTTCCGATTTCTTTCAGATCCGCCAAAATTTTAGTCAAAAAGTTAGGTAATAAGGTGTAATCACTTCACTTGAAAGAATGACACTAATTACATTACAGATATGAATATTGGATTTCATATCATTGCATAACTTGGATTTTGACACCAAAATAGAAAAAGAAGCCTTTATCTAAAAGACAGAGAACCATTATTTGAGTGACATTTCGTTTCAACACTGCAAAATGATTGTTCTACCTAAAATCATTAACAGTTTTCCTGACATTGTGTCTTCTTTCAAAGCGGAATGATATTTGTGTTAAAAATAATTGGGCGCTGCTTAATTAATTTCCATGTGTAAATATAGATTCAAAAACTGTCTTGAAACATCAATCCAATGTGTGCATTACAAGATAATATTTTTTTATTATTTGAAAATCACATTACGTTCACATGTAATTTTAATACTTTTTTTTAATAATATGGGAATAAGCTCAGTGCAACTATAACAAATATAATGTTCATGTTTTCTTCTTTACTATGTACTAAGGTTTGACAGAACTTCCTCATCCCTGATACAGTGGGTGAAAAAAGGTAAGAATAGTGAACCATCAGAGGCAGACACCTTGACAGGTGGTACGATCGGCCATATCTCCCGCCATGTAAGTTTTGAATATATTTATGCAAATTGAATATATAATGCATTTACTTTCTTGAAAATTGTTATAACTCATAACTCATAAGTGATAGTTCTAACCTCCACACGTTGATAAATGTATATATGTATTGTATCGCAACCGCTCTGTATCGTTACACCTCTAGACGTCGCTCAGGAAGAATATTGAATAGTTTTGAAGTTTGAGGCCGGACTATAGAACCAAGAAGAGGGAAAATTAAGTCCAGACTGTTTGCATTCGTAAAAACTTTTTAAAAATTCTCAAATTTCTATATAACAAAAGGCACATCTAGACTACTTGGTTGATACCTGTACAAAGTTTCAGCAAAATATATTGAATAGTTTTGAAGTTTGAGGCCGCAATATAGTTTTCCCTCTTCTGTCTGCATTCGTAATAAAAAAAATATTCTCAAATTTCTATATAGCAAAAGGCACCTCTAGAATACTTGGTTGATACCTGTACAAAGTTTAAGCAAAATATATTGAATAATTTTGAAGTTTGAGGCCGGAATGGAAAAGCCCGGACGCACAGACGGACGGACGGACGGACGGACGCGGCTCATTTCAATATCCCCCGCCAACTTTGTTGTGGCGGGGGATAATAAGTAAAGAGAGAAGTCAGAGGCATTATAAACTATTGATGAATACACGAGTAATTAATACTTTGACACTGAATATGATCCTCGAGATATTTGTTGTGAAGACATGTTTATCAAAAGTGTATGTCAATGGTTATTAATAATTCATGAGCAATCATTGATTTTGCACTTACAGTAACTCAAGTTGTTGTGTAGGTTAAAGTAAAAGTAGGCATGAAAATGAGACAATTATTGAGCACACTGGATGCTTGCAAAAACATGTCCCCACTTACCAGTGGCAAATGTTAACACAATATCCTTTATCTTGTAACTTCACATTTGATAGCTTTGATAGATTACAATTAACTGTATCGAAATGCATAGTGGACTAAAGTGTTGTGCATTCACATATTGGTGTAGAGCAGATGTTTATTCAGCTTATCATGAATATTATTGAGGGCGGAACCACAGGGGCTTGTATTGCTGAAAACAAAACGTTCCTAGTTACAAGAATTCGATACGATACACCCTATATATAATAAATATATTCATTGGTATACTATAGGGTGTATCGTATCGAATTATTGGACACAGAAACTGTTTGTTTTCAGCAATACAAGCCCCTATGGGCGGAACAAGGGCCTAACCAGGACGATGGGAATGAGAAGAACAGAGTTATTTTGAAAGAATCTACTTTAAAAACGTGCATTGGACATTGGAGGTTCAGGGTAAGATTTGTGATTACACAGATGCGTCTAGGATGAACTCAATCGTGAATCTTTCACCTGTCATGATAAAGATATGGATACAAAATACAAATGTGAAATGAACATCAAACTTTCATTGGATTTAGTTCTATATGGAACAAGATGGAAAATTAAACCCAACGTTGAACGTGTCACATTCATTGAGAGCTAGGTGAATAAATATTATGTCAAAATCAATGTGTAGAGACGTTTTTAAAAAGGATAAGCGTGGTGAGGCAGAAACATTGATGTATATTTGTTCTGGTTTTACTCTGTGCATGAATAAGATTATTGTAGTAGGTATAAAGGAGGATTTGGGCTCAACGGAGAAAACATGAATTTTTTAATTAATTTTAACACAAAAACTGCTTCGCTTCGCTAGTTTTTTCTCTGTTAAAAATTAATGATAATAATACGCTTTACTCACCATTTATCCAAAAACCCTCATTTATACCTACTAAATATATAAAAGTATTCAAATCTACCATTGTCAATATTCAATTGGGCATACATGATAACATATAAATAAATGTGCACCTGTCCGACTTCTTCTGCTTCTTTTGTGATCGCAATTGTCTTTCCTTCACTCCCATTTTCAATTCTTCTTCAGAGCCATGAATTTGATCATCATCAGTTGTTCTTAAGTCGAGCCATAACGCGTACTTATCGGTTAAAAACTTACCTATTTTCATGTCAGTCAGACATAAATCTTGGATGGCGTTTTATACTGGGAAGTTTCTTAATTTCATCCCATAAATTATGCGCATATGTTGACTTGGTTTGATTTGGTACCCCTTCAATAGTTATTTGTATAGTGTTGATTTTAGGATTATAAAATGATTCAGTCATTCTGTCAAACCCAGCGGGAGGGGTTTTGAATAGCATCAAACACCTTTCATCGATTTTGCAGGTACATTTATATTAATATTCCACACTGTATCACTTTTATTCATTGGTAACATACGATGCCGAAGTATGCGATCATAATATATAACCAAGGGACTATTATATAAAGAATGGATTTCCTGCGCCAACTCTGGTTCTGTTACTTTGTCAAATTCTAATGCAATATTCTTAATTTCATACTTCATTTCGGGGGCTTCTATAATAACATTTTTCATTTTCATTAAATGTCAATTCATATTCTTATCTATCCCCTAAATCTGCCTGATAGAAAGGCATCTGACTTTCTAGCAATTCAAAATCAAGAGGAATGTAAAATCGATTTCCCAGATTATCAGCTATTGCTTTATGTTCTACATTTAATTCACTTCCAAGGGCAGATCCAACCCGCAATCTGGTTTTATTTTCATTTTCAGCTGTATCAATTCCCTGAAAATGTAAATTATTTCTTTCCTGTGTAGATCTCCAAAGATCCATTTAAGTGTGATATATATAGCTGTCATCTGTAGACAATACTTCATTACTACTAATTTTAACAGTGTCTTTCTTAACTCTAGAACGACCAATGTCTTGTACTATGGTACTATTTTCATCTTTGACACCATCCGATGTTAGGAATATATCACAAGCCAATCTAGCTGTCCCCGGAACGACTACGTCCTGACTTCCAAGATTAGGAAAGCGGACCAACAATTGTCATTTTGACTGATTTATATGGTTATGACTGGTTAATTGTAACACTTACAGAAGACCGGATTCCTTTGATAGCAAGATTCTCCCTAAGCCAATGCAATGGTTTGAGTTTCTGAGCATAATGCAACACTTTTATAAATACATTTTTTTTTTTTTAAATATAATGATATAATTATAATGACAAAATGGATAACCGGCTTAGTTTTCCTGATGAAGAAGGAGCTATAGGTGGACAGGATGAATCTAATGAACTGAGCACTTTAGATAGTCCATGCGCTATGCCAGGATTATCAAATAATGGAATGAATCTACAACAAGAATTAGAACAAGCACAGGAAGGAATCCAAATCAAAATCAAACGAAAATCTTATATCAACTGTGGACCTTGGACCTTGGACCTCTGAGAGCGACATTGATTACACCAAATTTACAGTAGGAATAGATGGGAAACTTAGGTTAAAAGTCGCCCTGACATAGATATAATTAACAAAAACATAGGCGAACCTCTCGCTTTGAGCACCCTACAACAGAGACTAGGAGTAAGGGGGCTTCGTGAAGAATTAGGTTTTTTAGATTATAGAACTCCAAATCCAAAACTTCCAGAAAAGATTCAGAGAACACTTCAGGACTCAAGGTTACAGTTGGATGAAGCAGAATCTACTTCCACTGAACAACCAATACAACCGCTAATGAGGCTGTTAATGCAGTAGACAGGGCCATACATACTATAAATGACCCACCTTTAAATACTGAGGGGTTAGAACTTAACATAAGAGAATTAAGAGGACCCAAAGAGGTGAACTAATAAAAAAATTTAACCAAACTAACAAAATTGGATGAACTTCAAGAATATGAAAAAGATAAATTAGTCAAAGCTGATAACCAAGAATGTTTTGAAAACATTTTTAAAATCATTTACATTTAGTTTAATTTGTAACCAAGATAAGGCTATCAAAATATCAAAGTATCTTTTAACAAGGCAATTAATAATGTAAATCGTGTAATATGAACCTACAAATATTTCTTCTATGTTTGCTGTGTTTCACAACTACTACATATATATCCATTCATTTTAAACATAACCTGGTAAAGACGTGTAAAGGTGAGTATGAGTTTGAAGATATAAATGCCACGGACTGTATTTGATTTTATATCCGAGATTTTGGTTACGTCATTACTTAGCGTTGACTCTATTCCTCTTTGACAAAAACGCATTTCCTGGCGAGATTTTGATTAAAAATGATTGAAAATTAATAATGATTAGACTTATATATCAGGTACACAATCTTGTACGAAATATTTCCTAATGTAAATTGTATTCAATAGATAAAGCTTGTATATGATTTTAAAACAATAATTCCTACGATTTAAAATCACATTTTAAAGACTATATTTTATTGTCATCATGTGCATTGTATATATATATATAAAAATATAGATAAACACAAAATTGAAATGAACTTCAAATTAAACAGAAATAGAAATGAAACTCAATGCTACGTACGTTTAATGTGCCACTTTCGTTAAGAGCAAGGTAAATATGTATTAAATATCAATATCACTGTCAATGTGTCTATTTAGAGAAGAGAAGCAGCATTCATGAATGTAACAGAAAGAAGCAACTCTTGCAGATGAGGGACATCACCCTTCTTGTCTGGTTGGTCTACTGTGTGCTTAATGTGATGACACAGACACCTCCCCTTGCCCCCTGCAGGCCGCCAACATTTCTCCAAGAGAGGGCACTGAAGGAAGGGGCGTTCCACAGAGAGAAGGTGGAACATGACCTACTTTGCTATGACCTTTGTTGGAGCTTCAGTGACTGTGCTGCAGGCTCTTTCTCTGAAGATTCTCGACTGTGTACTCTTATCAGGAAGGATTCGGCAAAATCTATAGTGCCAGTGCCTCACAAGCGATCAATTGCTTTCATAGCAGACAGACCAGTGTGTAAGGTACAGTGGACATGTTTAAGGAATTTTACATTTGTAAACAAAACTATGCACCAAAGGATATATCACTTGTGTGAGATCAAGTGATATCTTCTGTCACCGACAACTACATGGCATCACAATGCTTTTATCTCAACAAGTAATGATGTATAATGCTATTACGTCATACGCCTTATAACATCACAATGCCCTGACGCCATAAACAATGTCCCAATGCTACATCACCACACTGTGATGACAGAGCTGTCTTGAGACTTTTCATTGAAAGTGATCAAGAACGATTTTGGATGATAGATAGAATCTCACCTCCGTGACTTCTGCTATGAATATTTCCAAAGGTGTTGATAAAAGTAAACATTTTCTTGGCAAATTTCGGATATGTGTATATGTTATCAACATCTATTGATATGTTATATAATAAAAGTCACTTGGATAGAATTCTCTATTTGTCTCCATTCTTCCCTTTACAAATTGCACTTCGTAAAATGAACTAAACTGATTGAGAGAGTTTACGTCAAAGTTTCAACCAATATCAAGCTGTAAACATCATTGAACTTTAACTAAAAACTGTATTTTTATTACATGTTTTATAACAATAGTCAAAGCAACACGTAAAAATCTATAAAATCATTGAATATTGTTGCATTTATCCCCAGCCATTTGAGGACACCTGCATGCCCCGTCCTTGTGCACCCGGAAGTAGATGTGATGTGCTCTGGCAGGATGGAGCATTTTCCCGGTGTACACCAAGTGGTTAGTCGTGCTGTTTTACATGTCTGATGTTCTTCTGTGTTAGGATCATGATCACCTGTTAGGCTTCTTTAAGAGGCATGTCTGAAGTTGTAGAGATGGTAAACCTATGGAAGGCCAATGTATTGGTGGCAATGAAAAGTAGTTAGTCGTGTCTGATGCTTGAGAAAAATAACTCTACATATAAAACAACAAACGACGCAAATATTGGGATTTTACTTAAGATTTCAGAAGTATATGTTTCTTCAATAAGAGAGTTGATTCATCATTATCAAAAGATAAAGGAATGTTTACACTAAACATAACTATAATCTGAGACAGATCCCCTGCATCTTCATGTCAACTAAATTCCTTTCAGGTTGTGAGACGCCTATTGGTTTTCTTGACGATCAGGCTCAAGCCTTGACGATTGATGGATCCTTAATTAACTTCAGTTGTCCTAATGGTGAGAGTAAAAGCATCGTATGTTTGCCCCATGGATCTCTGGAAGAGTTTTCTTGTGAAGGTGAGGGACAATATTGCTTTCTTGACTGATATAGAATTTAGTTTATATTCACAATCAATTGAACGTCATAGATTGTATCGACAAAATGTTTAAATTAGGGCAAACTGACACCACCTCACTTTGAGCTGACGCAATAATATCTGCAATAAATGTAATGGCTTTGTTTCAAAATGTTCATATTTAATATGTTATACTTGTATTTTCTTTTGATAAATAATTGATAGGTTGATTGGTATTTAAACTAGTCTATTATTTTTTTTATTGGTATTATTATTATTTTATTTGTATATGTATTGGTTTTAATGTACATGTTGGCACAAAGTTCACAACATATAGGAAACTCCTGAATATATGAAACTGCATAAATGTACCAAAAGAAACATTTAATTATCACAATGAAATTTTTATTGCTACTTTATTTGCGATTCTGGGGTAAATATTGAATTTCGATATTATGTCAAAATGACCTTGGTTCGGACACTATTACATTTTCATAGTAACAGGTTGTAAAGTTTTAAATCACCACAGCAAAAACTATGGAACACGTAGAAATATTACAGTTTCACATATGACAACAATAATAACTTAGAAAATGAGAATTTCAGCGCTCACATTGTTTGTAAGTCAGTATACCTGCTAATGTGATTGTGACATCATTTATTCTAACGAGGCATGTGGCAGTTGCTAAGAATCTGTCATCGGTAGGCATGCTCTGTATTAATGACAAAATACCTTGAACAGTTTAACTACGGATGCATTATTCTTCGTGGACTGTTAATCACGTGTTTTGGGATATAAAGAATCAGTTTGATGAATAGTTTAAATCACTGACGCATGTCAGAACATTGGATGGTTCTGTCCGAAATTAGGTCAAAAGTGTCTGAACTTCGGGCGAATTGATAAATAAAACTAAAACTGTTATTTATTTAAGCAATTCTAAAATATCTATGTGAAAATCTAGTAAAATACTTTAAATCCAATACTTTGTTTTGCTTATACAGTCTTTAATAATATTTGAATCGGATCACTGTCCGAGCTTTTTCGGTCAATTTTAGCAGAGATGTCTATAAGTAGAAATATCCTTACCCTTTTGGATGTAGAGTTTTACTCAGATGATCTGCCTTCACCAGATGTTTCCATTGTTTTACAGAGAAACAAGCTTTATACATGTTCAATGATGACAGGCTTATGATGTATGATCCTGAAACAAGGCTTCAAGCAATGATTGGGGACATTATGGGTCTCAAGCACAAACCGATCGTTGATGTTGCAGTACCGACGGCTGTACGCAATGTTGTCCTGCTGACAACCTTGGACAGACTAGTTAGGTTGAATGCTCAGACATTGACCTTGACAGTCATTGTAAGGGGAAGACCAAGTAAGAGTAAAACTTACATCTGTCGTTTGTACTCACCTTAGCCAATATTACTTTTTCAAAAGGATAACAAGATAATAATTTTACATAAGTTTTTCTTCATATTATTTCAGATGAATTAACCTATGTTGACTGCGATGACGAGACCTGTGTGTTTGCCAACAAAAACATGTTATATCAAATCAATATCAAATCATCGAAAAAGCCAATTAAACTGTTTCCAATAGAACCAAGAACAGAAGATATTGCTCTGGATCTACATAAACAGTGAGTTTTGAAGTTTAAAATGAGTTGATTAGGATTACAATTGTACTTTTGATCAACATCCAATACTTCTTGATACATAAAAGTACCACTGATAACATTTAACATATGTGACTCCAACGTAATACCCTAAACTGTCGGCCAAAAGCAACTCCTGCAAGATATCTTATCAGATTTCATAACACTGTAACGAACAGTTTAGCAATATTATAGCATTATGAAATTGCACCATTTCTGTATACTATTTAAACTTCAGAAGTTGTCATGTCACAAAAGAATGGCGATTGTTGAAATTAGACAACAGCAATTGTTCAGTTTTCGATCAGTGTTTGAACAGAACAAACATTTGAAACAGATTTTCATAAAACCACATGTAACAATACAGGCACGCATTCACATTAAAATTGTTATGACGCCACAGATGTAGGTGGTTATGGTGCCCTAGCGAAAGTACCCCGGAAATAGCGGTTTTGATTTCGGGTGGTTTTCATGAATGTTATTGACTCGAATCACAGTTTTCCCACGATTTCAATGAACTTTAATATTACTCATTGTTTGAGCATAATTTATTAATTTACGAATTATTTCATCTTTCTTTTTTAAATAAGGAAAATCAAGTAGGCGTTTCTTTTGGTCCCCAGTGTATATCACATTTTACATATCACATATCACTTATCACATCACACAGTGAAATTTATGCCTATATCATAGACTTCACTGTAATACTTAGAAGAATAACTAGTATATACGCTGTAATTTGTGGCATTATTAACACTTTCGTTAGTAGCAACACAATGTTCAAGTGCTCTGACAGTGTAATGAAACCGACCGGTAATGAACTTATGTTTAGGTAAACCATTGTCTGTCAGTTTTTAAGAACATATCAAACATCAACCATGAAAACAAAGGTTTACATATAAATATTTTATATATATTATGACGGGTGAAAGTTCAATCAAGTTTACTTTCTACATACATGTAGTAAAAAGGTTGATAGAAGAACAACACTGCTTAGGTTAAATTATCTTTGAGATTTTTACAAAACAATATTGAAATGTATTAAATACCCGACTGCTTTCACATTATGTTTGTGCTCATCATTGGTTTTGGCATTGAAAAATAAGGATCGCATAGAATATATATTAAAAGAAATCTTCATTTTAAAATCTTAACTAGACAAGATAGGAGAGATCAAAAAGGGATTTTGTGAATAGTTTTATGACATTCTATAGTAAATACGTGTTAACAAATTTTAGTTATAAAAGATAATATAAGTCGACAACATATATATTTATTAAATTTCTACATTATACGATATTTAAAGTTTCAATAAGTTTAAATTTCTATTGAGGAGGTATTTTTACAGTCAGCTGAATGCCATCACTTATTTTCGTGATATATTTGTAAATTCATTTATTCCAGTGAAGTATATGCGAAATTAGTGATGAATTTTAAGTGCCTTGTATGATCAACTGTTGGTTGTTCTTCCACTCTATCTTAGTTTCATAATGTTTTGAACATCAAACTTACAATGTGAATTGTCAAAATTTCATTCGAATTAAACCAAATTGTATTTAAAAAAAAATTTTAAATAATGAGTTAAAAGTTATGGAAACCGTTCAGTGTCCCCTTATTTTTTTTCCTTTTTCGTTTGTTTATTTGACTCCATACATTATGATATATTTTAGCAATAACTTAATATATATGCATCAGTGACAAATCCAGTTAAATATGCAAAAGCTTTATCAAAAAGTAATGTTATTCTTTAAAAATCCTAAATATTGATGTATTCCTCTTTTCATTGTAAATTATTTTTTATAAACATAGACCTGGCTTAACATCCAAGGGTGTGATTAAATCTATCTGAAATGGTTCTGAGTTTATAATTTAAAAGCTTTATCTGAGTAACCAAAATCGTTAAAGTATACTGTCGTTGTATCGATGACAGTATTGTTGTTTATGAGGAGGGCTTTAAAAACATTTTCTGTGACCCATATTTGTCTTGCATTTTTTGGATAAAAGACATGAGAAATTGACATTGAAATATAAAACTAATTAAAAGATATTTTGTTTGTTCTTCCCGTCTCTTCTCAATTGTTTTATTTCAGATACGTGTATGTCTCAAGGAAAGGGCTGATACGATCAGTCACACTTGCAGGGAAGGAAAAGGCTATCACAAGAGTGCAAAGCAGGAAAGCACCTCGTGGATTTCTTGTTTATGACAGGATGAGTTCTGTATAATTTTTTATCGCACTGTTAACATAATTTATGAAAAGAATTTGAGTAATCTTGAATTGTTTTTTTTTTTAGATTATTAAAAGTAAAATTTATCAAGTAAAAACTTAATACATTCCCCAGTATTTATCCTATAATACAAGACTTTTATCACAATTTTTTAAATTTGCAACTAAACATACACTATTATCAAGTCCTTGTTTTATTTAACATATTTAACAATTATTACAACAGCTTATTTGCTTTTCATGGATACAGAGCAGTTACTTTACTGTGGATCTGACAAGAAACTCACTGTAATAGACACGAAGACTCCCTCCGTTGTCAAGACAGTAAATATTCACGCTAAACACATGAATGGGATGGTCCTGTTTGAGGGTTCTCTCATCTTCATTTCCAAAAAGAAAAGGTATGTTAAGAACTAACAACAACCAGGTACATGTAAGTTAAAAACTAAAGGGACAAAATGCTTTCTACCATTGAAAACGACAACGTTTTAAAGCTAAGTTGATTGGATTGCACATGATATTATGATAGAAATATCAGATTTCCAACAAGAAAACATAAGCCATGTGTAATACTATGTATTCATGTTATTACCTGTAGAATATCAGTTGGGATATTTGGTTTCATTTAAGTTAAATACGGATGTGTTTATTCATCAAGTATGTCGCAAAGGAAAATGTACATACTTTTTTAACAATGTCTATAAAAAAAATACAGCTACAAATATTTAAACCTATAAGACTTTATTTCATTGATACACTGTACTATGAGAATCATAAAAACATTTATTTTCCTCTCCTATCTCTCTACGTTAAGGAGATTCCAAAATAAAGATTTCTTTAAAGCGTATTTTTTCTCAGAAACATGGAAAGATAGATTTTTTAAATTAAAAGTAAAGATTAGTTGCCATAAGATATAACTATGTATAAAGTGTATATATTTATCATATATAATACTCGTGGATACATAATCTTGCAGTTATGTAGGTATATTTTCTTTCAACCTAACACTTAAATTCTTCATGTTTGTACATGTCTCACTTTTTGTTTCAGATTGGTGAGACTTGACATGAAAACCTCAGTGGAAACAACATTGTCAGTGCTACCTGGTCACGTGATAGGACTTGTTGTGATGCCTCGTCCCGCTATGGCAGCTGGGTAGATGAAAAAAACCAACCAAGTAGATGGACATTATTCCTGCAAGCTTGAGAACGTTGATGAAATAAAACTCCAAGCAAGACGAATATTCGTTGTTGGTTCATTCTGACAAAATGTTTCAAATTACATTGCATAAGGGATTTATCTTTTACAATATTAGAAATAAATGAATTTTCAAAGCAAGTTAATTGTGAATCAGGGTACACATAATACATAATATCAGATATGGTTATGTTTCACAGTTCATTTTCTACTTCCATTATACTTTGACATGAGCTTATGTCACTGAGTGACATTTTTCAAGTCTCATTAATTTCGTGCTGACTATCACGAGTCTTCTATCTTTAGAACAAATCTATTTTATGCAGAGCATTTTATTAACAAATCATTTGTTAGGATATATGATTTTTATATGTTTAACAATACACATAGGATGGTCAAAACTTAATGTAAAAATAAATTGTAATATAGATAGAATGTTTGCCATCTAAAATTGAAAAATATTTAATATGAACATTCATTTAATAAAATGTTGACATAAATTTCTTTCTTGGACAGTAATTTGTTGTTGGCAACAACAAAACACAATTTTAAAAAATCTTATCTCGGTTAGTTAAGGATGTTCCAAAAAGGTGATTTCGTAAAAGTGTGTTTTTCAGAAAAATAAACAGATGCATGTATGTTACAATTTAGTTCAGTTGTCTTTGAAGGAAATGGTGCTACTTTGGAATGATGTTGTTCATTCGGCAATAGTGACAGGTGCGAGAGTTGGTAATCAATCCAGACAGATTAATCCTGATATTCCTAATAGAGGTATTCCAATATACAACTGACCTCTCAATACCTCCTAAACATTGCCTAATGCATGCGATTGGTGCCATTCTGTTCTTCTGTAACTGTGGATCTCACACAATTATTCTCAAGAAATTGTCAAAACACTCTAACGCCAATATACATAAAGTTGTTCTTCTAATCTTCTTGTAATCAGTGGATAAATGTGATGTCCTTTCCAATGATTATGACCTTACTTAACATTTCACTCTTTTTCATCTTAAATTTGACAAAGAGAGTCTCTTAAGAATTGACTTCAATATGTATTAAGTTCATGGAGGTATAAACTTTTTTGCAGAGCGTTTTCGAAGTTTATACCTCCATGAACTTATCAAAT
The DNA here is from genome assembly GCA_936450465.1 of Gibbula magus. NCBI lineage: Eukaryota > Metazoa > Mollusca > Gastropoda > Trochida > Trochidae > Gibbula > Gibbula magus. The sequence continues at coordinate 16,268,248 of OW388300.1, read as the reverse complement.
TTTAAAGTCCATTCTTATGAATAAATAAACTCGTACCCATGTTTTGAAAAGATTTCATTGCTCTTAATATACAAATTTGCAACAATCAGCTGTACTATTTAAGTGTATGACGACACAAGATGTCAACGTCTTTGGATTATTAGCCCGGCCTCCACCGCGTTCATCAGCCAATGAAAATCCACAACACAACTAGCCATGAACATCACATCATGGGAGTGTGGCTAAATGTTATGGTACGTGACGTCCCGATATAAAGTTTATGCAGGTACAAATTTAATCTCTGTGACAGTGTTCAGCGAATCAGGTCCACGAAAACATTCACCTCACTCGATGAGATAGACATTGTATTTGTCAAAAATTGACAGATATTCTATTTATTATAAGATGTTATCCTTGTACGCCAGAACAGGGTCGTTTTCGTGTTGAGCAGCCGCTAGGAATATCTCGTCACCACAGTAACAATGTGACGTCTTAAGCCATTTCGCCATTGTTTTATGACGTCAAATTAAGTCAGTCACTTGTCACAGTGGGAATATAAGTTGTTTTCACTGTAGCTTGATACACAGTTTATTTCACTGATCCCAGTATTTCATTGCTCGTCATAAAATAAATGTTTGCTATAAAGTCACTTAAAAACATCTGGCTCAAGAGGGTCAACAAGAAAAGTTAGGAGGCATATCGAAAATGCATATTGGACATCTGTTCCATGTGCAATCAACCAATAGATTCATGAAGATTTGCTAGTTCCTCGTAGTTAAAAAGAAAGGGTAGTGTCAGTAGGGACTCAGCATTGCTGCCATGAACATCTGGGGAAGTAGGCTGCAACATTTTGAGGTGAAAAAGTAACCTGCATGTGCTCCAGGAATTGGATGTGCAAGAAAATATTGCAAAACCAGCTGAAGACATGAAATTTTGTCACACCATACAAACATCATACAGAAAAGTAGCCATGCTGACCGTAGTTAGTTAGACTGCAGGGAGATAGCCTAAGGCTATGCTTGATTCTGGACCAGGTGCACCCGGAAGCGGCGTAACTGGCGAAATCGGCTTAATGCAAATTTCCCCAACTATGCGAAGGCTGCCTATAATGGAGGACAAATGTTATCCTTGAGACATTCAATAACTAATGAATTTGCTTTTGACAATTGGATAGTTAACTAATTTATTCTAAAATATTACTGGTTCTTTACATACAATACATTACACGCTAATATAATATTAATACAATAACACAAATTTTTAAAATACTTAAATAATATATAAATGACATGTTCATTTTGTTAATAGTTATTTCTTTTTGTTGTACATGTACATGCACATTACATATACAAATTAGTATACAACGAAAAGCATACAAACACTTAGGCAGAAGCTGATAACATGGATGAGGATAACAATTTACTCATCATCATTAGTTCTAATCAAGCTTCAGATTTGATATAATTTTTAAAGGGTTTTTAATTTAAGTGGAACAAAGGATTATCAACATGAATTTGTTTAACATTAATCTTTTAATAGCAAATGACAGGTTAACCATAATGTCATGAATTTAGCATAGTTGCAAGTTGCGTATGATTTATATTTTTCAATGTTGTAAGCCTTCTTGATGTCATTCTTGATGTAAATTATGTTTGGTTTCAGTCCATTTTGCTTTGTTCTGTATAATTTGTACTTAACAGTTATGGTGATCATATTCAATACTTTATTTCTATATTCAGGATATCCAAGGCAAATATTCCTTTTTGACAGGTTTATGTTTGCTTGTGTGTGTCTCTATCCATTCCTAAACTTTATTCCAAAGATTTTTGACAGTAGAACAATCGAAGAAAGGGTTACTTATGGTCTCTGTTTCGTCCTCACAGAAGCTAAGTTTATTATCATCTTTGATTTTCATCTTATGCAGATCATTTGTCGGGAGTATTTTATGAAGAATTTAATATTGAAACCATTTTGTTTTTTAACTTAGATTGGACATAAAAGGCAACTGGTTTATATGTATCCATTCAGTTTCGTTGATTGGACATTCCAAATCTCGTTCCCATTTCATTCTGTATTTGTACCTTACCCCCATGATTTCTGATTCTTGTAATATATATTAGAATATTCGACAACGTTTTCTCTTTTTAGTAATATTTTCAATAAAAAAAAATGGTATTAGTGGCATATCCAGTGTTTCTCTATTCTAATGTTTGAGTTTACTAAATATGATTTTATTGCATTAATGATACCAGCATGTTCAGGAAAACTTGTTTTACATTTGTACCTGTTAACTAATGTTGTGTGTTCCTGTTAACTAATGCTGTGTGTACCTGTTAACTAATGCTGTGAAAAAAAAACATTTAAAAAAATAATTTCCAAAAAATACTTGTATGATATAAATGACACGTTTATTGAAGCTAGTTTGAGGGATGATGACGTCTTCCTGTCTGTGCGCCGATACACTTGTTTCAACTACAACCTCGTCCAGGAACGCATACGCCGGACACGTGGTCGGTCTACATGCCGCTTAAACGGACCAAGCATAGCCATAGAAATTTTAAACAAAGAGAGTCACATGTTCAAATTTCAAGAACCTTGGCTGTACAGTGTATGCACCAACACGCTGTTACAACGTCTACGGCATACAGACCACAGAGCAGTCATTCCAAGAAGTAGGAGAAGTGAAAGATGTCAATAACAATACGAGCAGAAAAGTAAATCAAAGTGAATTCGCAGGTCACATGTTTTCGGCGCTATATTGATTTATTTTACAATCGTTTGATTTTGACATGAGACATTTGGATCTCCATAATCATACAGACATTCTAGGGACGTGCCATTTGTTATGGAAGATACACAGTAACATAGACAAGATGAATCAATTTTTTATATTCTAAATAATGTAATCAATTATGTGAGCGCTGAATCCGTTTATCATTGCAACTATATTTCAATATTCAGTTTATTTTGAAGAGTATTTTTCGAAGTAAGTAAAAACAATTACAGAATGATCAAAATATGGGTTTTTTTTCGTGCGGAACACCAACATTCAAATTAATAAATAATGAAGTTGTTTGGTTGCATGAATTAATGTACACTTGTAAAAAAATTTCATATTTATCAAACTTCATAAATTCATTAAGATACAGTCTCTTTTGGAAGCCATGGTATTGATGTGAGTAAAACATTATCAAAATCAGTTACATTTAGTATTGTTTGTAACCAATACAACGCTGAAAGATTGTTTAATTTCCAAAACATATACATTTAGCTAGAAGAATACCAGTATGAAATTAACATTCCAACACATTTCAATATATTTTCAATCAACTTAAATATGCATGAGTGGTGGACATATTTATTATTTTGACGTTGTTATTGGCGACAAAATGTATCCTGGCACTAATCTAAGTGAATTGTTAAAAAGTAGGTTCTACTCGATACAAAATAATGTTTAGATAATAAACTATTTTAAATTAATAACACATTATTCGGGAGAGATGGGACGAAGAAACTGAACTCACTTATGGTTACAATGTAACACTATTTTCTGTTGTGATTAAGACTCAAAATATATGCATTTAATTTAACATTTTGAGCATTTTGAGTCATTACGTCCAAACATCCGTAAACTTTTCTTTTTCAACTTCCTCCAGAACCGATGACTTTTAGAGAGCTGAATTGGGTCACAGGGGTCACAACCTTAAAAACCTATTTTCATCTTCTTCTCCAGTTCCAAAAGGTCTGGTGAGCTGAAATGTTGTGTACATACTCCTTGGCAAATGTGATTCTAAATTGTAGATTTCTTGACCCCATGACCCCAAATGGGGTTTTAGGGGTCACAACCTTAAAAACCTATTTTTATCTTCTTCTCCAGTTCCAAAAGGTCTAGAGAGCTGAAATGTTGTGTGCAGACTCTTAGTCAATGGAGATTTTAAATTGTTGATTGGTGACCCTGGTGCTCCAAATAAGCGCCTCACAGGCCAAGACCTTAAATCCTATTTTCATCTTCTTCTCCAGAAAAAAAATACCTAGAGGGGTGAATGGTGTGCAGAGTTTTTAGCCAATGGAGATTTTAAATTGTAGATTTGGTGACTCTAGGCCCCTAATAAGGGCCTCAGAGGCCATGAACTAAAAACCTATGTTCATCTTCTTCTCCAGAAATAACATATCTAGAAGGCTGTACTGTTGTTTACAGACTCTTTAGCTAATTGAGATTTAGATTATAGATTCGGTGACCTGTGGCCTCAAATATAGGCCTCACGGACCATGATCTGAAAATACATTTCAGTCTTCATCATTAAACAATATAAACCCTGACGAGCTACAGAGCCCATGGCTCTCTTTTATTGATGATGATGTCCCGCAAATGCTCATCTAGTTTTTGTATTTTTCAAATTGTGAAATTTTACAATATATTCATTTCAGAGTCTAAATGTAGTATGACCAGACTGTTTACCATTTAATAAAAACATTCCCACGTAAATCATGCAGGACATCATTAATTAAGTCAAAATGTGCTTTTTTACCTTAGCTAACTATATTCCAAAATGGTTATTTCACAAAAGGCTGGTTTTTTTTCAGAAACATAAACAGATAATATTAAGTTGAGTTAAATTGACTTCTGTTACTCTACCTTTCAATCGCATTCATCTTTTGTGGATTGAAATATCAAGTTAAACTGTTGCATTAATGTTGTCGACAAGCTCCGGCATCTATACCAGTTTAACTTTCACTATTAACACGCCAATGAACAAACACATTATGAAATCTATTTCGTTATCTGCAGGTGCCCTCAGGATTTACTAAACTTAAATGTAAATCCCAGTTTTGCACCTTAAATTTTTCTTAAGATGGTATTTTAAATTGGCTGTGTGTAAAAACAGTTTTGATGGTAACCATATATATACTATAATAAGAATTTGAAATCATGATTTCGTTTCCTGAATATTACATTTAGTAATAGATTATTGTTGCAAATTAGAACTTTGTTTTTAACCTTTCCAAGGAATATACATGTAGGTTAACTTTCTCACACAGATAACGGAAATGGTTCCGTTTCTCATTACAGTGTCCTACCCAGACTGATTTCTCTCATAACAAGGTGTAAAAGCGGATCAATCTGATCAGAGGGCACTTGCTATGTGCATTCATTATTAGTTCTGGATCTTTCAGACCTATCAACGGCTGTTAGTATTGGCACTGATGAGAGTGGTGATCAACAAGGCAGACAGGTTATTCCCAACAGAGGTATTCCAATATACAACTGACCCTCAAAACGTCCTAAACATTGCCTGATGCATACGATTGGTGGAAATCTTTTCTACTGTAACTGTGGATCGCGTGCAATTATTTTTCTCAAGGAATTGTCAAAACACTCAAATACCAATAAACATAAACTCATGCCACTAATCTTCTTGAAATCATTGGATAGAAGTGATGTTATTTCCAATTCAAATTACTTACTTTAAAGGGGCTGTAGCACGTTTTTTGAAAAAAATATGTTTTCAAATTTCCCATTTATAATGATAGTTTATGTCATTTATTTTTATTTTAGAGGGTAAAACATATTATTACACAAACCAATTATAAGTAGTGGTAATAGTGGTGTTGCGTATAAAGAAAAACTTGCATGGCGGCCATTTTATTGTGAACACATTTTATTATATCGAATTACATAAACGATTCCCGTGGCTTTACCAAACTAGGTACAGTCATTTTTAACTTGATTTTCCTAAGAGAGGGGTCTTGTGGAGCGAAAAAACGTGCTACTGCCCCTTTAAGTTTAACTTTTTTCATTTCATATTAAACATATAATGCTTTGGGCTACATGTATATCATAAGAGAAAATTAGAATATCTAAAGTGGCATGTTATGCTGTTCTTCAGCTGCGTACCAAAAGTTTGTTCACCTACCTGTGTATTTCATTGCAAAAACCATGTAATGTGGCTGTCTTTGAAGCACCATATCAACGTCAAAACTAGACGAATCAGGTTGCATGTTTGCATTATATGGAGACAGTTGAGTGTTGCATTAGATATTCTCATTTGAAACCTCATTGTAAACAGTTACAGTTTGGGCAGCTCTTTAAAGTGGCCAGGGGTAATTTTTTTCAAAACTACAGTTTTTATTTTCTCATGTGAATTATTCAGTAAGTGATCAACTTGGTCAATGATACGTCATAAAGTTCCTCTTATATTCATTCAATGTATTTGTGAGGAAATTGTTGTTATTTAATAATTCAAATACAAATAATTATTCGAAAAGTATTGTCAACTTTTATAGACACGTACCACTGACTTGACAATCACAGGATTCGTTTGAGGTTATTTCACTCATTTCATTGTCATTGTTAGTGATGGGATTTTATTGACGCTGCGTTATTTCCAACAAGAGTGCTCTGAGAGCACAAGAACCCGCGGGTTCCTTATCCGCGCAAAAGGCAGTTTAAATGTAAGAGGAATATAATTATCTATTAAATAAATAAGCATGTCAAATATCGAAGGCCTATCATCAATCCAACAAATATTATGGTTAAGTTTCTCACGAAATGGATCCTACATCAAGGTCAAGGTCACAAGGTCAACGGTTATGACTCAGCATGTGACATTGGAAGCATAAACTTTTCAAAAGCTGACGAATTTAAAGTTAAGCAAATTTCAGAAAAATTGAATAAAAACTTTGGGAGTGTTGATTTAAGAACACAAGTACCATTGTCGGTACGGACGGTCGGGCAGGCGGGCTGCGCAACGACATAACCCCCCTCCCCCATTTCACCCTGGCGATAAAAATTCAATGACAGCCTGACAGACACTTGAATTTTGCAAAAGGTTTCATGTGCACATCTTTTGATCATGTTGATTTTTAACCAATGATCCGATGGAGAATTTTAACAAAATTAACCGCAGACCATTCATGATTATAAAGTGCGATCTGACTGCAGGTAAGGGTGGTACCACCTTGAGCATGCACTAGTGGATGGAAACGTACGCGATTTAAATAACCATTATTATTGTTATTATCAAAGTTTTGCCCTGATATTGCATTTTGGTTGCTAATACAACATTTAAGTCAACATTTCCATCAAATATGTTCATCATTAATGTCTATTTTTTTCATTTAAGCATTTTCTTCATCAACATATTTTTTAATTAAAAGTTAAGGTTCAAAGTTATCTTTTCAATGAAGACGCGTTTTCATAAAAAAAACTTTTATTACAATATCTCAAGACTGTATAGAACAAATCTTAAGATATTTATATATTCCATTCCTGAATATGAGGTTTCCGTTGCTTTCCCTACATAAAGATTTCAGTACATCTCTTAATATTTGTTTACACGATCTATTACTATTGAAATGTTTTCAGAAAAATCTTAAGATTTTTCTCTTCCAAAATTGTATAGACTACTTCAATGAAACCGAACACTCATTTAACGTTTCAGTATTAATTTCAGTCAACTTAAATATTAATGAAATGTTGAAAACAAAATATTTGGAACGTTGTTTTGAGGTTGATATTGGCAACAACGAAAATAACCGGATCTTATCTGGGCAAATTGATGAAGGTAGGATCTGTATTTTGTATAGAGTTAACTTGAAAATTATAATCACTATAAATTATAATCACACCATTAAACGCTGGTCAGCAAGGTGCGTCAGAGCAAATAGATCTGACCATAACTGACATGGCCAGCTCCTGCTTGTTATATAAAACATAATAAACATTTGTTAGACATACATGTAAGGGGCGGGATAGCGCGGTTGTTAGCGCGTTCGGCTTCGGATCAAGAGGTCCGGGGTTCGAATCCCGCCAGAGGCTCGGCAACTTTGTCTGCGGTTGAGAACTGTTCTACACGCAGTAAGGTTTCGGTGCAATGCTACACTGAATTTCAGCGCAGTACCACCCATGGTTCGCTAGTTCTAGCCGATGCTTGCAGGGTTAACCGCAATGCATGACCTTAATGGCGTTGTGGGCTTTCTCCCTGCAATAATACCAGCAGCCGTGATATATGAGTGTATATGGTTCGGAAAAGCAATGGGAATCGTTTCTGTAATTCGAAATAATAAATTGTGTTCACATTAAAATCGCAGCCATGCACTTTTTGCTTTGTACTCAACAACGTTATTACCACTACGGATAATTATAATTGGTTTGTGTAATAAGATGGTTTACACTTTACAGTAAATGTAAAGGACATAAACAATCATTATAAATGGGAAAATTGAAAATAATAAAATTTGTTAAAAACGTGATACAGCCCCCTTAAGACCCCTTAAATAATATGTTTGAAAATAACCGAGTTCATATTTTCTGTATGAGCACATGTGCAAACAAATGTTTGAAGTTCTCCTTAGTTCTCGTATTTCGTCATCTGTGACGTCATAAACAATTATTTGTGACGCCATTGCAGCTTGCCACGGCAAGAGGAGAGGGTGGTTTCTGATATATTTTTTACACGATTCAAATGGAATAAAATGGGTAATTACGAAATAATTACACTTCAATGTGTGTAATATGACTTGAACGAAACTAGTGTGTGTATAACCCTCGCTATCGATCGTACAATACAAAAATCCACACTCGTTTTCTAAAGGTCATATGATATACATACTGGATAATACACTCCCATTGAAGCAAGCGTGGTTTGTTAGCCTCTTTTGATACAAAGGAGATATATAGAGATTATTAACAAAATGTTGTTTCCGTATCATTAATAACACATGTTTAGAATAAAAATAATATTTTGCGAGCCTATGGGGAACATAATCCGTTATTTGTATACAGATATATTATATTAATGATATAGAAACACACGGGGTTAGCTCTATATTTCATTTCATTTATTCAGAAAAGAAGTCCATTTGGCCAGGAGTACAACAGGTATGTCATATAAATGACATATATACAATTAATGGTATTACAATATAATTCAACATAAGTTTTTCTTCAAGAATATACATATCTCTTTGAGAACACTGATATGTTGTACCTTCATTAGCGCTTGAAATGCTACAGCTGAAGGTGCGCTATAGTAATAAGCTGGAATATATTCAGATCTGGAGTGTTATTTAAATTTATGATGGACATATTATCACAATGTGGTATTCATTTTCAATTATGTCAGTATTACATTTGTTATAAATTAGTTCATTATATGGAACCAATGTTTTTGAAAAACGCTTCAAGTTATGGGATTGACATTGAAATTTCATAAACATTCGCACAATAAGCTCTATCTGATACAATGTAATTATTAAGAAAAAGGCTTATGAGACAAATCTGATAAGAGAATTGACCTAGTCGAAGAAATATCATTGAAAGTACACCAAAACGAAGGTCACAATGTCGGCGATATATGATCAGGAAATAGTCCTTCAAAAATAAAGCCGACAATAAATCTCTGATTACCTATTCATGAATATTATTTAAATCACTTAATATTTATCTAATACTTTTTTTAAAAAATCAATCACTTATAGTCAAGTAGCAAGAGCAAGGGAAGTAACTCTAGATTTACAATTTGCTCATTCGGCTTCCTGATTGTTGACTACCGGCAAACAGATTTAACATAAATTACTTGTGAGTTGTAGTGTTTCCTTTGTGTATGACAAAACATATCTATTAATGTACCTAATAATATATGTCCATTCGGAAAAAAAATTGTTAGTTCAATTAGTACTAGGGGCCTTGGTCGGCCACACATCAAGATTCATGTTAGCTGATCTGGCCTGAAAGGCCCGATGGGCTTATGACATGGCATGGTGTCTGGCGTCCGTCCATCCGTCTGTATACTTTTCGCTTTTTCGTCTTCTTCTCAACCACTTGGTCTAGGAAGTTGAAATTCTGTGTACAGACTCTTTGGCCATTATTGCTTCCAAATTATAGATTTGGTGACCCCGTGACCCCAAATAGGGTCACAGGGGTCACAACCAAAAAAACTGGTTTCATCTTCTCAGTACCAACAGGCCTAGAGAGCTGAAAAGTTGTGTCGAAATCATTGGCCAATGGGGATTCTAAATTGTAGATTGGGTGATCCAATGATCCCAAATAGTGCCATAGAGGTACGACCTTAAAAACCTTCATCTTCTTCTCCAGTACCAAAAGTTCCAGAAAGCTGAAAATGGAAATGTAAGTTGAAGATTTGGTGACTCCATGATCCCAAATAGGGTCACAGGGGTCACGACCTTACACATCTATGTTCATCTTCTTCTCCTGTACCAAAAGCTCCAGAAAGCTGAAAATACTTTAATGTTATTTATCACACTGTCGACGTTTTCAAATGCACTTACACAGAATTTAAATTGATATCCTTGATGTGAAATAAAACAATTTTTAAATAACAACCTGTTTCGATCAATTATTATGATGATAACTATCTCAGATGAGGGACATCACGCTTCTATCCTGGTTGGTACTGTGTGTTCTCAAAGTGGCGGCAGAGTCGCCTCCCCTTGCCCCCTGCAGGCCGCCAACGTTTCTCCGAGAGATGGCGCTGAAGGATGGGGCGTTTCACAGAGAAAAGATGGAAAATGACTTTCTTTGCTATGATCTTTGTTGGAGCTTCAGTGACTGTGCTGCAGGCTCTTTCTCTGAAGATACTCGACTGTGTACTCTTATCAGGAAGGATTCGGCACAAGCTATCGAACCAGTGCCTAAGATGCAATCAGTTGCTTTCATGGTAGCAAATACACCAGTGTGTAAGGTAAACATAGCGATCAAGATTACGTTGTATCATCATCTAGAAATGAACACTTTATTCACTTTTCACAGTTTCGTAATCTCAATACCCATATCAATTTTAAAATACCATTTAGAATAAAGTAGTAAAATACTTAAAGGGGATATTCTTGTGTTTCTATTCAAATTCAGGAAGTCCTACTCATTTCATAAGTAAATTCCTCATTGCGTTCTTCAGATGTCCTCTACATTGTTTTTTTAGAGTTAGATGTGTCGATTTCTTTATTCTTATATATGATTATTCATTACATGTGAAATTCGCCTTT